>CAMRHE010000140.1:1890000-3090000 GCA_947044405.1 Leptodactylus fallax
TATACAAATCGAGAAAGTAGTAGGTGTCGCTAATAATCACATATTCAAGCATCTATCTCCAATTTGTGGCATGTAGGAAGGGCACAAAGATTTTTTAGCTGCATGAAACCTCAAAAATCAGATGGTGTGGGATGATTGTGCAATACTTTCTGTTTATCGACATCTCAGTTATTTATTGCCACTTGTCACAAACTGAGAAGGACGAATCCTTGAACTGAGAGACCTTGGTTTAGCACTCTGGAAGATCACTACGTGCCTTGGCCAAGATGTCAGTACTGTTCAACAATGTTCAACAGTGCATATCCTGGTAGTTGGGAGAACAATGAAGAACGTGATGACAGCAATAGGTGTTGATTGAAAGGATGGCACATAATGATCCATTCTGTACTTCAAGTACAATGGGATATCACCTCCCAAGCCTACGTTGACAGTGTCAACATAAACCATCAGAAGGCATTTCCATTACATTGGGCTATCAGGCAGATGCCCAGCTAAAATTGTTCCATTGAATGCACAGTAATGGAGGCTGCATTAGAGGTCTATCCTGTTTAGCGAAGAGTCACACTTTTGTCTTGGACTCAACTATAGTCAGAGATAGGTCTGGAGATCACGTAGTCAATATCAGGAAGAAGCCTTCACAAGGGAATGTCACTCCGGTCCCACTCCTGGGATTATGTGTGGGGTAGAATAATATATGGTAATATGACCCTTCTAGTGTTCATTTTAGCTACACTAAAATCTTGGCATTACGTTGATTTGGTCATGGAATCTGTGGTATAGTCATTACTCCAAAATGTTCCGGGAGCCATTTTTCAATAGGATAATGCCTGGCCAGATGTAGGCCATTGGTCTACAACTGCAAAAGGTGCATAACATTCCTCAGACAACCATTAATAACCTCACTGATAGCATGTTTAGCCATAAAAGTGTGTGCATTTGTGCGCATGATGCTCATACTCTATACTGAATAATTTGTTTCCATTTTTTATAATTTGCATACCATTAACATGTCTATTGGTTTCCATAATACCAAGTCTTTTGCTTCTTCGTGTTGCAGTTTTAATGTTGAGGAATGTAAGTTTTCCCATGAAAACCTACCACAGTATAGGGGATAATTGTTCGATTGCTTGTAGGTACTACTGCAGGGACCTCCACTGTTCACAAGCAAAGATGTCTCGGAGTCCCTTGTGTGAATGTAGCAATAGTGCACATGTATGACCACAACTTCATTTACCTCTATGGGACTGATGACAATAGCCATGTACAGCACTCCACTGATCCTACAGAAGTGAATGACCGGATGGTCATACATGCGCACTACCACTCCATTCACACTGGGATTTGAGGACTACTGTTCTCATGTTCAGTTGGGGGTCTAAGTGGTGCAGGTCCATTTAATCAAACCTTTATATTCTATTCAGTGATAAGTAGCTAAGTATTGCTTGTGGTAAAGCTCCTTTAATGCAAAGCAGTTTACCTAACAGCATATGAATAGCACAATTTGCAGCTCCTTTCATCCCAGACTGTTTAGTTTCAGAGTGAACAGAAGGCCTATGGCTATTAGAAAGAACATATTGCTGAGACTCTCAAATGCTTATATAAAATGTGTGGGAAGGTTTCAGATGAATGTGAAAGCAGAAGGATTTCAGACTGTGCCATTCAGCTTGGTGCTCCCATAGTAAACAACTGTTTTGGCTCTGACAGATTGTAGCCCTGCAGTATGTAAGCTATTAATAGAGCCTGTAACAGTGTAGAATGCACATTTTGCCTTGTAGCCATAGGGATATACAGGTTTCTCTTACCATTCATCCTTTTCAGCATTCCGCCTGATTCTTTAAAAAGCTGATCAGCCTCCATCTTGATATTTGTAACCTTCTGTCCCTGGGCACCAAGGCTGGATGCTTTGCCTAAGCGGTTCTTTAACAAGGCATATTTTTCCTGTATGACATCGAGACCCTACACAATACATATTATACTGTTTATTAAACAGAAATAAAGTAATAGAGAAATAATCAGAGATCCCTAATACTTACACAACAGAGAATTTGTTCTATCTGTATCTAATCTGTGATGTTAAAAGGGATGTATCACCATTTGTTTATTTATTAAAACCAGATGAAATATATCACTTTCTTCTGATTTTAATGATCTAATTGTAGATTTTATAAAATCTATTTTTGGGACATGATTATGGGGGCTGACATTTTGCCTGAGCTTCCCCTCTGTTCTGCTAACAGCAATAGGCCAGAGGTAGTAATAGACTGGAGCCAACTCATTGAGGTCTATGGGAGAGTTTTATAGGCATGCTCTGTGCAGGGAAGCAGAATACATAAAATGTGATATCATCTATTGTCAGTAGTGGATGCAACGATGGGTCAGTAATGTTGTCACTGAGTTGGTGTAAAAATAGATCATTTACTGGTGACATTTTCCCTTTAATACATCAGCAGCACAAATATTTCTTGTGGCCTAAAAGTTTTCTACAAAGTTTCAATGTAGTGAAATGTAACATCCTTGAGGATATAATATGATTCATTCAAATGGCATAAAAGAAAAAAATCTATAGTGCGTGATGAAAATACAGGATTGCTAAGCACCTAAGCCCAAATAGAAAATATGTAACAAGGCTTTCTGATAATAATGTGCGTTGTTTTTGTACCATGTGGCTAGCTGTTTGGTTTGCTCATGCAGGTGACAAAGGTCTGACTATATTGTCTGCATCCATATATTGACGTCCCTGCCTAAGCTTCTGTAAGTTATTCTATGACATAGACTTTTTCCTTTGTCGTAGACTTTCTTTGACATATCTTAACAGCAACCTGTCCTTAACTGCTTGCATAAAAAGTGTTGAACAGAAAAAAAAG
Organism: Leptodactylus fallax; assembly: GCA_947044405.1. Lineage (NCBI taxonomy): Eukaryota > Metazoa > Chordata > Amphibia > Anura > Leptodactylidae > Leptodactylus > Leptodactylus fallax. The sequence goes on from CAMRHE010000140.1 coordinate 1,892,865, forward strand.
CATTTGTTACTGGGCTACTGAGACTATACGGTATCTCCATCAGTGCCCACAGCCCCATAGAAGTGAATGGAGTTTCAGTTACACAAGCACACGGGTGCTATATGTACAAGAAGTCTTTAGGAGGACTCCTTTTTGTAGACACCAAATTAGTAATAGTGCTATATAGCAGCCTTTAATAAGAGCATAAACATGCAGACACAATCATGTTGTTATCAATAGGATATACATCCTGCAAGTGCATTGGTGGTGAGCCTGAGTTGCCAGAATTGCCTAAAGACTGTAGTGATGCAGGCAGAGGGAACAATGTAATTCACAGCTATAGGGGCAGTATTGGGGAGTGATTCCAGAGGTGAGATAGAGCACTTGCAGCTGTCTGGAGCCAAATCTGGCAAATCGAGTCCATCCCTACTGTATCTGCAGGCTGTTTTGTATGTCAGTAAAAATATGATTATCTCTATATTGCTGCATCAGTTTGTGTCAACAAAGGAATGTCTCTGCTCTTATTAAAAGGACCCTACATGACACTATTATTGGAACACATTTTGATGGCATGTGACTGACTCCCTCTAAAATAAATGTATCGGCAATTTATTTATTTATTTATTAAAAACAGATATTGAAATATTGACATGGCAGCCAGCTGGTTAATCAATGGCTACTATGCATAGATGCAACTTTTCATGCCTTTTACTTCAGAAAGCTATTCATTTATTAAAGGCTGTTCTATAGCTGGAGGTAAGCTTTACAATCAATTGTGCATCATGAAACCTACTGGATCTTCCAAATATACTTGACCGTACAAGTATCCATGCATCAGATTCTATCAGTACCTGTTGTGCATCCATAGCTTTCCTATGAGCTCCCTCAGCTGCTTGCTTGGCCTGACCAGCCTGCTGTAGACTTTCTGCAGTTTTTTCACGCAATTTCTCCACTCTCTGTGTAAAGACCTGAAGCTGATCACGAACATCTGTCAATCCCCTTTCTACAGGGTCTAGAACTTGCTCAATCTGTAATGATAATTCATACTGGTCAGTTTCATGCAGAACAAAAAAACAATAATTTCACCATATAACGTGGTTGTCTTGGCTATATATGAACAGTTAAAAACATAACCTGAAGAATTCTCTAGCACCAATTGCTCTTGACAAAAAGAGAGATAATCCTAATGAAAACGATTTAGTTATAACTTATAATAGTTATTGCAAGGACTTTAGATTTTCCTCTGTCACTACGAGTGTACATAATGTTATACAAAAAGGAAACAAGCTCACCTCTTGCATACGATCCTGGATTTGCTGTAAAGATGTACTTGATCCACGGATTTTATCTTCTGCTTCCTGAAGGATTTTCCTTGCTTGTCTAATATTGTCAACAACATCATCCACATTTTCTTCAACATTGATTGCTTTGTTCCTAAGGAGGTTTGTAACAAAAAGAAACTCATCATTCAGGACTCCATATTGATTCACACAACTGAAATAACATGATCGGGCTATGATGCCTCTACCCTGATTGTGTAGTTCTCATCAGACACTAGCCTTTGGGACTCCACTGCCTTTGTGTCTATCATGTCACTTCAACCTAGCCATTCATATTAGATAAATGCTACCAGGATCTGCTGAAAATTGATCTGGTACAGGAGCAGCTTGCTTGTCTGCTGTTATCTGCCACCCAAGAAAACAAGGATTGTGCATGGTGAATTTTAGGATACAGCTGTCAATTTGCCTATGTGTATAGACATTTTGAAAAATATGAAATGACAGCATATTAAAGAGGACCTTTCACCACCTCCACCGATTCAAGTTCTTAGCATCTGTTAATAGGTGATGCTCCATTGATTCCAGCACAGTTGTAATTATTTCTCTAGCGTCCACCATTTCCGAGAAACAAGTGCAGTTAGTTTTGATGACTGATGTGCTATTTCAGCTCTGTAATGTCAGAAGGGCAGTGTCAGGCAGGGGGTGTGATTCAGAGCTCCAATCAGAAGCAGTCAGTGTCAGAGCTCAGAAACACGCCCCTTGCCTACTCCTGCCTGACACCGCCTTTCTGACAGTACAGATCCTAAATACTATATCAGGAACTGAAACAAACAGCATTGGGAATGGTGGGGGCTAGAGAAGAAAATCCAACTGTGCTGGAATAAGTGGATCAGCAGCTATTAACTGATGTAAAGAGCTGGACTTGTTAGAAGTGGTGAAAGGTCCTCTTTAAATATCCCCCACAGATCTTCAAAATGAAGAGGTCACAGTTCTGCAAATAGAATTCATTCACTTGCAGCACAGCATGTAGACTGGAGCAAAACTGTGCATGGAAACAGTCAGAGATTTTTATTTGCTTTGTTCTTGGAATCAGCAGGTATACCCATGGTCAGACCCCCTATAATCATATCATGTCCTAACAATATGTTATATATGGACATACCCCTAAATTACTAAACAAGAGAGTAAGCCTAGATTTACAAGACTATAACTGAAAATGGCTGTAAAAATGTACTATTTTTATGGCTGTTTTGCGCATGAGGGGCACCTGTTTTCATGGATCCCTCATGCAAAAATACAACATAACCTGTTTTTTAACGGTCCATTAAAAGGGACCATATTGGTTATGTGAAGAGCCCCGTTTCGCATACAGTGAACTTATTGCAGCCATATGAAGGGTGTTGAAAAAACATTCTGTGACATCATTTAGATTTTTTTTGTTAAGCTATCCAGTGAAGAGCAAACTATTAAGTTAAGATAAGTTAACATGATTTGCAAAAAACACCAATGACGTTGGTCATATTATTTGTATAGGAAAAGCTTGACCCCCCTCCGGGTGTCAGCCAGAAAAAACATAAGGACCATGTTTGACAACTATCTCAGGTGTAATGGTGTCTTAAAGGGGTTTTCCTACCATCAGCAGTGATGGCATATTGATGGGATATGTCTCCATCTTTTTAACATGTATTTTGCTAGGCTACATTGTCTGGTGCACTGTAGTTCAGATAGTTATATATGGAACAAGTGAATATACTGAAGTTAGTATAATGTTTGTTCTGCCTTTCACTGGAGTAATACTATTTTATTGCCATCATATTTTATTACATTTTGCTGGACATACCTGGCTTCTTCAGCCTCACTCTGCAGTTTCTTTGCTTTGGCAATATCTGCTTTTGTTTGTGATAGCACTGCATCCACATTTGGCAACTTTCCAGCTATATTACGTATTTCATTAAGTTTCCTCTGAAGGGAGGTAGCATCAACAGGTAGCTTGAGTGATAACACATACTCACTGACTTCTTGGATAGTGGATGGATCTGTGAAAGGCTCTAAGGACACACAGAAATGCTAAATTATACAAACAGTACAATTGCAATCACCCGAATCAAGGGGTGTACACACATTTAGGTTTTGTTGATGCAGTTTTTGAAACCACTCTGACCATCCTGATATAAACATTTTCAGGTATTCAATGCATTCCACATGAGGACTCCCTTTAAAAAGTATGGCAAGCACTGCCCATGTGCCCTACAAGCTGTGTCCATGATCCATGATCACAACTGAGCACACATTTATTAGCGCACATTGAGCAATAAAACCCAGCATAGCTCAAATGCTCCTGGTGACAAAGTCTGGAAAAAGAACTTACAGCTGTAAAAGTCCCATATTTAGAAAACCTGCATCACTATCAAACCTATATTTTCCAGGAATATTACATATACTTGAGATAAAAATGATAAAAATAAAAGCACCCAGTTCACTTTTGCAGAGACAGGAATTTATGTTTTTCCAGTTGTGATTTCTTGCATTACTAAAGCCCTATGTGAACTTAGCCATAAGACGATGCCGGTTTAATTGCAGCCATCATTGTCAGGGTATATTTTTGACAGAACTTAAGTAAACTAAAGCTTCAGTTGGAGGGTCATAGTTATAAAACGTGAGGGTCTATGGTCAATGATTGATATTCCTATACTGTAACCCCACACTACTGCTTTCTCCCTAATACATAACATGAAACAGTAGTTCATATTAGATGGCAGCATAGCCTGCCCTATGAAAAAGTAGACACATTTACCATTTTCTAACCAACCAACCCACCCCCCCACCCACACTTCTGCATCAGGAAGAAGATACATGTTTATTTTTTGCAAGTTAAAGTATTCTCTACATGTTAGAGGGGATCACAGATGGATATGCATTAGCATACATTGTTTCATCCCATCCTATTAGTTATATTTAAATACAGCTCAATTACATCTGTGACAATGTGTGCTCTATGTTTCATGTATCATGCATGTATTATAATTGTATACTTATACCAGATATCAGGTCCTGTCCTTGTACTATAAAATCGTCCTACATAACAGTGTCCTATAGGATCACAGTGTACTTTATAAGCTGCCAGTGGCGTAGTTTTTAAAGCCTGTCTGAAGCTCGACTCATCTGACAATAATACCTGGCACGACTATGATCTTTCCATGTAGTATTATCTGAAATCCAAACCAGGTGACTCTCACTGGAACGTAAAACAGTAATTCATGCAAGAAGTAAAACTGGCCTACTGTATAGTCTCAAAGAAACATTCAGCACACAGAAATATCATGTATTCTTGAGAGCTCGTGCTCACCAAGAGAAATACAATATGGCCAGTGTGTCAGACACAAACACTGTATACCACTATTATTATCTGTTCTACACATATTTTGTGTAACTTTGTAATCTCAGTGATAAAATTGCCAAATATATAGCTTAACTGCTCAATGTTTAGGGAAATTTCATTTACAGAGAACCTTTTATGTCCTCTGACATTGGTGATATTGTCAAGGTTTCTTTTGGATTGTATTATATCAATGGTAGTCTGCAATGCAGCAAATGTAAATCTAGAAATAACACAGTGGATTCTTATATGAAAACTGCTGTGTTAACCCAATTGTTTATAATGTGACCAACCAAATGTAGATGGAACTGCAGTATGGTTGCCAGCTCTGCTAAGACACTCCTGGTCCTGTTTTGTCATTGTCCAGTGATGGGAGATCACAGTCCACAGCCTGCAGCTTATAAAACATCATGTTGCAAATATAGCAGATTGTAATAGTTATTGAACACCAACCAAAACAAGAGCTATAGAAATTTCAGCATTATTCATGTAAAATTATACTACAGTATTCCAATAACCACCTTGAAGCCACCTCTCTTTATAATCTGCCAAAGTTTGTGGTAATGAGTCAGAGCAGAGAAAGGCGTAGGCTGTGAAAACCTTCATCTAATGTCTGTGTTCAACTCACCAGCAAAAGATCAGCAAGATTTCAATGAAAACAAAAAGTGTTAAAAAACCTCCACAATGATCTGCATTATGTGCATAATATGAGTCGGAAGGAACATAAACCTTACAGTTCACAAAGTCAAACCGTTCAATGCAGCACCACATATGTAACTGATGTCATTCTAAAGGAATAAGAGTGCTTGTCTGCTACTGAGGAGACATGATCTAGCTCATGAAAGTAATCCCTGTTATTAACATGATAAGCTGACATTGTGAAAAGTCAGCAGCTTGGCTTGTTGCTCAGACATGTAGTCTGATTAAGCAGTCTGTGCTGCTAATACATGAATGTACAGGACATGTTCAAGCTCTACATCTAGTATATTTAGTCTCTGATTATGGTTTTATTCTTAACAGTGGGTAATAAAACTTCCACTAGTTACTACAGTATGTTTTATGTATAGATATCTGTTCTTTACAACAAAAGTACAAATTTATCCAAGGGGATACCTTGCTTACCTGTCAAGAAGTCTCTAACTTGCTTTATAAACTGCCTGGTACTTCCAATATCCTGTTCCATGCGGGTTCTTGTCCGGGTCACTTGTTCGGACAGCTGTTGGGCGTTATCCTTGATTTGATTTGATGTTTTTTCAGCTTCCTTTATCTATTGAACAGACATTGTATAACTCAAGTGAGTTTTTCAACAGAATACATAACCATTTTATGTTACAAGATCCCAAAAATAAGTTGATCATAGAGTTTCTTGCTGCTCGGACACCCATCATGCAGCTGTAATGTGTAGATTATACAAACATTTTAAGGAAAAAAAGAAATGGACCACACTTCCCAATATTATACATGATCTAAGCTTCTCAGAAAAATCTACTAAAATGAAAACAAGATTCTTAGTATACACTTTGATCAAGATGTATAAGACCACTCGCCACTTCACAGAGAACTCTGTATAGTAGGTTTCTACTCTACTGTGTGCAGTGGTTCAACAGCACCCTGCTGCCAGACTGAACTCCCAGGTTCTAGTACACCCCACTCCACAGATACAGCACAACATGTGATCTATGGACTGAGAACTAGTAGGTAAATCCCTTATGAAGTCTCCTGTGTGAGCGGCAGTAGTCGCTAAACAGCACTGCACTAGAGTCGGGACTCACCATGCTGTGAAGTGGCTAGTGAATTTATATACCTTGATCAAAATGTATACTAAGAACCTCATGTTCATTTTGTAGATTTTGCTGACAAACATAGATCGATGTATAATACTGGGATGTGCGGACCATGTCTTTTTTTTTCTAAAATGTTGGTGTAATCTGTAGATAAATCTAAGTGCAAGTATTATTCATCACTCAATGTCTTATTGCCACTTCAGCACTCACTGACAAATCTTTACATGTATGCATAATATTTGTAAGCATATATAGCTATTTTTATGTAAATAAAAAGAAAAACCAATCTATTAATGTGACTGATTTATTATGAAATGTACAAGAAAAGACACTTTTTATTTAACATAAAATGTAATAGATTTACATAATCTCAACAACTTGACATCTTAAAGCAAGTCTCCAAGTCCCTGAGATGAAATCACACAAGCAATTTTGTGGCAGTTCTTAGTGAAGTTTTTCATTCAGTAGTTGAACTAAAGTTGGGAGTGCATTGAAAAGTTATTGAACATACATTGAGAAGACTAATATTTCTCCTACCTGCTGTGTCTACTTCTGGCTTTAGTTTAAAAAAAACTCCATCAAAACCTGCACCTCAAACTGCATAAAAAACTGCACATATTTCACCCAGAAGTTTCAATGTACAATGGCTAATATATATAACAAGCTATTGGGATGAGTTGTATGAACAGGCATAGTTATATGGACAAGCCACTGTATTTGCTTGAACAATTCATTATGCTGATTGATGGGGGTCTTAGAAGTCAGTCCCCCACCAATCAAATATTGATGGACTATAGTAAGGTTAAGCTAGCATGCTAATGTCCTAGAAGGTCACATCATCTTCACAGGCATCTTATGCCCAAATGACCAATTCAAGAACCAACTGTATTTAGTAGATACATATTTCCTGAATATTTGTAACTGAGTAAAGTATGTCAAGAATGTAGAGCTAATTTTGGGTGACAGGGAGAACATGTTCTACCTTTGATACACCTTAAGATATGAACCCCTTCATCAATCAGTCATTATAATATATATATAGTCTTAGAACATTGTACTACAATAGGTAAATGATCACGTAGCGTTATTTACCATCTGTGTGTTCTTCAGCAGTTGACTATTCAGGTCCTGGAGTTCTTTGGCACTTTTCTCTGTGTTTCTCAGCGCATTTAGGGACAAAGGAAATGCCCCTCTACAATTGGATCCCACCAAGCAAGTCATATTGCTCCTGTGACACACAGTGCCGAGGCAATTTTCTGGTGTGCAGGATTCTATCCTTACACCTTCACAGATCTGCATAAAGTTTTCAGATGAGTCAGTGTTGTCTAGCATTTCATCTTACATAAAATTTTCAATACTGTAACAAATTGGACGGGTTTATCGGAAATGAAAGATAATCTTTTGTAATAGGCGCTAAAAAGATTGATATGAAATTACTGAATCTGAAGATAACAATATAGATGCTCAGTGAGACATCTACCTATTCCAAGACACCTTGTACTAGACTACCACTTCCCCCAAGCATAATCAACTGCTACCACCATGTTACAGAGCACATTACATTGATAAACACGCCTTTGTTATGTATTGTATGTCACTTTTGTAGACTTGGATAAAAACGTCTTTTTATGCAAATGACTGAGTTAATGCACTGGGGATAGACCTTCAAGTCACTGGATCACTGCTCGTCACTCAGACTCCTACCATCTCCTATTTGCATCTCCCCATGCAGTGGGAGTTGATAGTTCCCATCAATCATCCTACTTGAGCAGCAAGAGCAGTGCTCTCAGGGATAAAGGCCTGTCCCTAGTGCACCAAGTACCTCAATTGCATATTACTTCAGTTGTTTTTCTCTACAAAATTACATACATAACAAAGGTATGTTGTTAACCTCTGTAATGGACTCCGTAATGTGGTACCAGGTGAATATGCTTGGAGGATGTAGTATACTCCCTTTAACCCTTATATGGTCTAATTTTTGCCCAATTGTCATTCCAGTCCAAAAATCAGGCCATATATGACCAATAATAGAAATTCTTCTGAACCACAAATTAATAGTACAAATATGATAATATGATTTTTTTTTTTTACTATACAGGTTTAGCAGATAATTATATAGCTGTCATAATATTAGAAATTGGCATTTTATGTAAATCATAATATAAGAAATACCACCAGTATTACCATATAAAAAACACCTCCATGTGATAAAATAATAGCTGCGTGAACAATTACCCTGTTGATAGTTGGAGTAAGATTTGGATAGGACAGCTCATCTTTTAGTGTCTCCAGGTCAAATACTGCCTCTCGTGTCTTCCCTTCAAGACCATTTACCCCCCCTCCTGCTTTCCCGTGATTGGGATATAGTTGACTGAGCCATTGCCACCCTCTCGGCTGTCTCTAGTGATGACTGGTAGGCTGCATTAACAGTACTGAATACACCTAAAACCAAAATGCATATAAGGAATAAATCAAACCTTATTTGAGAAGTTTACATTTTGTTTTCAGTTACAGTTTAATATCTGCTTTTCAGAAACCAGTGTAAAGAAGGAACGTAAGACCAAAGACAATAGTCTACCTAAGGCATTTGTAGAGATGCTGTTCCCATGTTGGGTCACTTTCCTCTGGTAAAGTTCATTAACGTTGTTAAAATCAAACCTCAAGGAATTCATGTCAGCTGAAAGGGAACCAAAGCCATCCACCCACTGCTGGTTCGGATTTAGACGCCCCATGTCTCCCCTGTGAAATTCAAGAAAGAACACTTGTTGTTGGATTTTATGACAATTATTGGATACCTAAATAATCACAAAACTGGGGAACTGATATTGGGGACTCACCTAAGCAAATGTAAAAGCACAGAAACGCTATCTAGGAAAGTGATAACACACAAATAATAGCTAAAATCATTTAATCTTGTATGTATAAACCACCTGTGTTTTCACAGACATACATGTATTATACTAAATCCAACCTGACAAGATGCAGAAAACCCATCTAGTTCAGGGTAACTAGTATTTACACGTATTGCCACCTATAAACTTTCATTTGTAACAGATAAAAGATTCGGCATTTCAGTGTGGTTGATGAATATTTTGTGTTGCTGCTTGGTTTAGAGTCAAGCACATGGGCATACCAAAAATAGCATGTGAAGTCTATGATATGTACAATGGTTCTTCCATATTAAAACTACAATATATCAGATATTGTATTATGGAGCACTGCGTCTAGCGGGAGAGGGGGAAGCTATTTCTGTAATATGGAGTAGATACATACAGTAGAACATGGCGTTCATCTCTGTAGTACTAAGTAGTACTTAACTCTAAGTATAGCTAAATAATGTGGCTCTGTTCAGTGAATATCTCCAAATAGCAGCAGCGTTGTATATGACACCTTTCTCCAATCTCCAATTTCTTCTATTACACAGAAATTGCTCCACATCACGATTAGCTCTAGCACATATATAATATTAATAAATAATATTTACCTAATTTTTGTTACATGATTCTCCATAAGCAAGAGCTCGCCATCTAAGATACCAGATCCACCAGACAGTCTCTGGATATGCTGAAGTTCGGCCTCAACACTAGTCACTCGAGGTCCAAAGTCCACATCAAACTTCCCTATTTGTCCAGCAGTAGCATTACTAAAAGTTTGCATTTTTGTGCTCAAAACTCGAAGCTCATAGTCATAAAACTGGAAGCAGGAGTGACAGGGCTTACAGTTGGGGAATGTATCGGTGAAGCCTCTTTGGCAAGAATCACACCGCTCTCCCATAAATCCTGGTTGACAAGCGCATTTCCCAGTTGCCTTATCACAACCATTTTCAAGTGTTCCTTGGAGGTTACAGTTGCATTCTGCATTCAAATAACATAAAAATAATGACATAAAAAACATATCCATGTAGTGCATGATACAACGCCACCAATAAAATATCATACTTGCAGCAATTGCTTTTCTAATGGGTACCAACAAGCACGTTGTATAGCCACAATATTTAACTAGTTAGCTGTATTGTTAATATTGCTGTTATGATAATATAACACATTCCTATATGATCTTAACTAGGGCAGGGATAAATATGCTTCTATGTGAACATGATAAAAAAAATCATTATGTTTTGAAGCTCTCCTTAATTTGCATATACTAGTTCAGATAGGAGACTTATCCTTTAAACTGAACTTTTATGATGCAGCATAAATTTATTCTCATTAATGACATCATGTAGGTGACAGCACAAACCTCGACATCCAGACGGTAGAGCTCCATACGTCCTGTCCGGGCACTCAGTGCAGAGGTGACCACCAAAGCCCTCTCTGCATAGACATTGTCCAGTCACCTACATGTAGCAAGACAAGAACTGTTATTACATATGCAGACATTCATTTATGTCATTGAATTTATAATACGCAGATAGAAAACTGCTGTGTACATGACACACTGATTTTGATGTCTGCCCTTGCAGAGCTCTAACTATAGTGCACAGAAAACATTTAACATTTGCATAAACTTTACTTTTGATCCTTGGATTTCAGCCTAGGGAACAACCTCCATACTGCTAGAAATGTGCATACACTTACAATGTTTTACATAGTGGAAGAGTGAAGTAATCAGGCGATACCTTTTAGAGGCTAACTGAGTATATTTGATGGTAAGACATGGTTGTCTGATGAAGGGAGCTAGTACTCCCGAAAGCTTACCATCAAATATACTCAGTTAGCCTCTAAAAGGTATCGACTGATTACTTCACTCTTCCACTACTTTCAATGGCTAACACGGTACAACATTATACTAATGTTTTACACGTCTAGTGTTTTTCCATATGTATCACTAAAAGTACTGCTTTAGTCTGCAGATATACTGCATAAATTATGTTGTCATTTAAAGCAATGCTAATTAGTTACTATCATTTTAATCTCATCCATCTCATTATTTCATGTTCTTTATGCCAAGGGTACTTAATTGAGCTGTTTCTTTGATCCAAGTGGTCACATCTAAGAAGCATTGCAGGACTCTACAATATCTATTTCCTTGTTCGTTTACACCCATAGTAATAGACTATATTGTTTTTCAACCCATCCAATGTATTACTGCTTCAGTATTTCCAATATAACCCCCCAAACACACAAATTGCGTTCAAAATAGCATCTTTTAATGACGTTTACTTTAATGACAAGCTTTAGTTATACATTTTAATAATTAATAATTTAATAATTCTTACACCATCAAATGTTTGTTACGCTCTTCATGATATTAAAAGTGCATTTTCTAAAACTGCAATCCCAAAGTACCCGCCAAAATGTACAGTTTTACTATATTTCATGGAGAAAACATCTGATGGAAAGAAAATACTAAAATAATCTAAATAATACTAAAAAAAATGTCCAGTTGTCTTAAACTGCAAGGTTCTGGATGTTGAACAGTTAGGAATTGCAGAACAGGAATAACCTGTCACCACCTCCACCAACTCCAGCTCCAGCTCTTTGCATCCTTCAGTAATGGCCACTGCACTTATTCTGGCGCAGTTGGAAATTTTTCTATAGGCACTACCATTTTAGTGGAGTCATTTCTGTTATTTTCAGCACAATTATGATCTCGACTGTCAGGAGGGCGACCTTACTCTGCCTTCTCCAGCTAGGGCCACCCACCTAAGAACAGAGAGCCTATCTAACTGCACTGATAGCTCATGGTGGGGGTTAGAGAAGAAAGTCCAACTGTGTCAGAATCTATATTGAAAGGTATATAGGGATTGAGTTGGTGGTCCTCTTTAAATGATCATCAGCTAGAGAAGCCTATAAGAAAATTATATAGTGTCCTTTGACAGTCTACAGCAGTTGTGGCCAATAATAGATTACACTCTATAGTGGACTTCAGGACTAGGTCTAGTAGATATTTATGCTTGCCTCTATTGAAACTTCTAGCTTCTAAAATAAAGTAGCAGAATGGCCTCCCTATCAGCTTGAATTTCAACATGCCCGACCCTATCAGTCATTGGTGAATCATTCAGGGGGCTGTGACATACAATTTAACTGGTGCCATTCACACAATTCCTACAAAAACAGGACAGAGGAGAACCTTAGCTTTGCATGAATAAGGCATGGGTATGGAGATAAAGTACAATCTTTAATTAGCATTAGTTGATTAATAGCAAAACTCAGACTACACAACATATATAGCTTGGATGCTGAAAGTCAGCAGATCCTTGTCTAGACTCTGCTCCAGTTGGCAAAATATGGACTACACTTCAGTGACAGAGCCTAATCTGTTTGGATATAGTCTAGCAATTCTATAGTATTTTTGCACCCTACATCTGCCTACATGACATTAAGAATTTTTTAGGATAGCTCTCACCTGATTACATTGGAGACTATAAGAATTCCTAGCATGGCAACCACACATCTGACATCCCCTCCCACTAGCAATATTCCAGTAGTGGGAAGCGCACTGATCACATCGCCGGCCAGTGACATTTGGAAGACATCGACATTGTCCTGTTTCACTGTCGCATGTTTGGTCTCTCTCAGTGCCTTGTGGATTACAGTCACAATCTGCAACAACACGAAATTGAGCCAAATTAACACACGTAGATAAACCTGTAATCCCAGGAATCTACCAGCCATATATATGTTGATGAAATATGACTTTATTAAGTAAGTATAATCATGATAGAATAATTCGCTTCCTATAAAATTTGTCCCTGGTGTGCGTTTGTGGTATGGAAATTATATTTTAATAGGTAAATATTTTGTCATTGGAGATAAGAGATTATTAAAAGAAAATTTTTCAAATGATGAATTTTTAAATATGGGTCCAAACTGGTATGTAGCAAATACAGTACAGTTCCATGATAGAAAGTTAGAATCATGTGAGCAAGCCTCTAGTTTGCGCTACTTAGCTTGTGGGAAATAAGTAATGATTAAAAAACATTGGGGCAGATTTGCTCATGAAAATCTACCACAATTTTGGAGCAATTTGCGAAAATAAAAACTGGCATATGCCACATTTATTAACTGTTTTAGGGTCTTACTGCACCATGTCTGACAAGGGGAAGAGCTTGTTAAAAGGGGCAGTGCTTATTATGCAACACTGGACAATAAAAAAGTGGCCAAAATTTAGGCTCATTTGTGGTAGAAAAGAAGCCAAATAATGGGTGGTGCAAAGGTAGACTTGACAGGCTAAAAACGCACCAGATTTATCATCCAGCAAAAACCACTGTGACAAATCTGGCACATTTAATTTTGTCTATTTTTCTACTGTTTATATCTACCTCACTGTGTAAGGCCCGGTAAACCGCTTTTTATGCGTATAGGTTTCCATTCGGGGGGTCCCCAAGCGGACTCGCCAAACGGAAACCTGAATGCAGATGTGAATCGGGCCTAAGAATGTAACTGCAAATAATTTGGGGATGGGGAGAAATTTTGTGCACATCAGACATAACAATGGTCATTCAGTGTTTAGAAAAACACTTTAGATAAACAGCATAGGATTATAATTTCCATCAGTTTATGAAACTCTCTACAACAGAAATAGGCAGGCAGTGGTATAGCAATACACGTCGCAGTGCTTGTCCCTTTGGCAACACTTAGACCCCCTTTGATGTTTGGCAGTCTATGTATTGTAAACCATTCTCATTTGCTCCATGCACTGAGATTTATGATACACAGGCTGTTCGACATGTAAAACACTTCGAAAATGAAGCGAGCATGTTTGGCTATTTGACCAGTGGTATGGCTGTTGATACTTGTAAGAATTGTTCAACTTCAATGCTGGGTGTTCCCAAATGCACCACTCTATTCTGTTAGGAAGGAGAAAAATTCTTTAATTTGATAAAATGATACATTTTAAAGGGAACTTGTCACCATCAAAATGCTGTGTAATCTGAAGGAAGCATGTTACAGAGCAGGATGAACTAAGCAGAATGATATGTAGTTTTGTGGGAAAAGATGTAGATTAACATGTCATTTATTCACTGATTTCTCTGTTCTTACTATGCTTAGAAGGAATAATTAACAATGACTGTGCCTCCAGAGATAGCTGTTAAAGGGGTTATCCAGCTTCCAAAAATTGTCTGCAAATACATCCCTTGTGCACCCTTTTCTTGACTTTATTTTACTTGAGACTCCTTGTATCACTGTTATTTACATGCAGTGAATCTGTGAAGAAACTACATTTCCCATGACTCGAAATGAAACATCACAGCAACATGTGACCTCAGCTGTGGAAGTGATTTAATTGCAGGGGAGAGTGGTAAAGGGAGGGGGACACAGAGGGTAAGAGCAGGCAGGAGAATCAAGGGAAATGTAGTTTGTCCACAGATTCACTGCATGAAAATAATAGTGATACAAGGAGTCTCAAGTAAAATAAAGCTAAGAAAAGGCTGCAGAATGGAGCAATGAGCATTTAGCACTGCTGTGGATGTATTTGCAGATAATTTTTGGAATCTGGATAACCCCTTTAATCACTGTTAGGATCACCTACTGGACTCAATTACTCATTCTATGCATAGAAAAAACAGAGAAATAAACAAATAAATGACACGTTATTCTGACAGATTCCCTCTAAGGAAAATAAACTAACTGACTTTCATATATTATAAAACAGCGGGATTATTATAAACCCTCATCATGAACAGTTGTTAAAGGGAGTCTGTCAGTAGGAAAATCAATATCAAACTAATGATAGCACCTTATAGGGTGGCTGTAACACTCTATAAAGATACCTTTCTTATTCTACATTGCAGCTCCATTTTATGCAAATCAGTGTTTATTCTTATGCAGATTAGCTGAAAAGGGCTTTAGGGGTGTGTCCTCTGCTGCCAGGGATTCACTCTCCATTCCAGTTAACCACCCCTAACTGCAGACAAAGTGTGATAAAGTGGAAGATGTCACTCGAGTAATATGGGCTGAGTTGGATGACAGTTATGGGTGATTGTCTAAAGCAGAGAGTGTAGTCCCAGCAGGGGTAGAAACACCCCTAAAGCCCTTTTCGACTAATTTGCATAAGAATAAAATGATGATTTTGCATGAAAATGGAGCTACAATGCAGAATAAGAAAGGCATATTTGGACAGTGTATAAGCCGCCCTACAAAGTACTGGCATTGGTTTGGTATCGATTTTCCTGCTGACAGTCTCCATTTATAGTCATGTTAGTGTTGTTTTTCCTCTCTCAGCAGTCAGGGGGATGGCGGAATGATGACTTTTTTTTTGGAAACTGGCCTTGACTATACTTGTTCACTGTAACTTGGCATTTTTGAAAAATAAAAATAAAAGCAGAAGATCTGAATAGTCAAGAAAAAGGCAGTTGTGGAGTAAAATGCAGAAGTGTGGGAAAGGGATTGCTATTCGCACAGCAGACTGCATGAAAGAGACTGCTGAGCTATCTAGATTTTATTCTACTCCCACTACTCTAGGAACACATTACTGGAAATAAGTGTACTGAAATCACTTTAAATCACGTAGAACCAGCATCTCAACAGTATTTGGTGAATGAACTGGAGAGGTACTTTACGATACATATAGCTGAGCCACTGTATCAGAGCCCACCATTGTAGAGGTAAAGCCTGCCATTATGCATATGCCTTGGAGATTGTGACCACAACCTTTTAAGACACTAGTAGCAAACTTGGCTACTAGCGCTGAAATAGTGGGTCACTTAGTGATGATGATGCTGATGGGTGAAGTTAGAAGTTGCACTGGGGACCCAACATGAACTTTTACATCAGGGCCTATGAGGTAAAGGATAATTCACTGAGATACTGTAAACCAAAACCAAAAAGAGCTTTGCTAACTAAGTAGTATAAATCCTCCTGAACATGCTAACCATACTAACACAACATACATTCTCAGGGCATGGATCTTCTACTGTACATATTTATCCCTAAATTTAGAGACATGCAGAGTTTTTCTATCAGTCTCCTCAGAAATCTAATGTATTATGTAGAAGTCTTATGTATGGGGGTATGTTACACTAAAGATGCAGAGGCACATGTGGGTCCATGTACAACCTTAAGGCTAAGTATAAATATTTAAATCTGTAGTGTAGAATATAATAGAATTAATGCAATTGAAATGTAGAAAGAAAAGTCTATTTAAAAATCAACCGCTGCTAATTCACTAGTAGCATAGTGGATCTTTTCAAAGACAAAGGCTGCCCTCTGGTGGATATGTCAAATAATATTAGAGAACTGAAAACTCAAAAGACAATTTTGATATTTTCTAGCATGTTATACATTTTCAATAGATTATTCTTTTTTATTAACAATTATAAATAGAGTGCGAAAACTGCATATCTGATTGGATACTAGAAGGTAGTTTCATAAATCCATCTACTTACTGCTACAGCCCTGTGGGTTGGCAGCACTAAGTTGGTAGTATCCTGGTTTGCACTGATCACACCTCTCTCCTCCAACATTTTCTTTACAGATGCATCTTCCATTCATAGGGTCACAGCTGCCACCTTCCACACTGCCTTCCGGATCACAATCACATGCTAAAAAATATAACATATTCACATTTAAAACATTAAATGTATATTCTGTTGCCCAGTTTTCACTGCTTGGAAACCCGCAGTAAAACTCAGACACTGTAAGCACAAATGGCAGTCACACCTCTGGAGGGGACGGAAGGGAATGACGAAATTAATAAAGTAAAAACATTATGAACTATAGCAAGCTTGTTAAAAACCAGCAGGTGGCACCAAAATACAGCAGATAGGCAGAATAATACACACATTTCAGTTGCCAACTAACAACTCCCCTTTTTTTCACCAAGGAGCCTATTTGTATATTCTTTACCCAGAATTCTTAGCTATGCATGTTCTAATAAGTCTCTTTACCGTGTCTCCCTGATAAGACATAGTAATCCACCCATATTTTGGACATAACTTAGTTCATTGTAGTTTTGTGATAGTGCAGAATATAATGTGCAACCTAAGACCTTATCCACATGTCTATATGGTTTAGCCCATGGTCCCATTTCAAGGTGTGTATTCAGAAGTCCATTTTTTTCATGGAAACAGACATTTTTCATGAATCCAATGCACCGAAAAGTGCTGAATATTTTTAAAAAAAATAAATGATTGGACATGAAAAACAGATCAACCATGAACAAAAAACTCTGATTCATGTCCTAAATTTTGACCTTAACCATCCTAAACCCTACAGTTGCAACATGAAGTTACAAATTCTGGTTGTGATATCCAGAATCAATGCCCTGATCAAGTTCACACCCATGATCTATAAATAAGGCACTCACAGATGCAGGCATCCCTGTGGCTGATGTCCCGATTTGGATTCCTGTAATAATCAGGTTTGCACCTCTCGCAGTTCTTTCCGGTAGTACCATCAGCACAATCTTCGCACACTCCTCCACTTACTCTGCCACTGGCTTCATAAACAGCAGGGTCAAAATGGCATTTGTCAGAGTGATTGTTGCAATTACAGCCTGTCATGGGACAAGAAAATATAGTTGTTAAAATTGAATGGTACAATAAATGGCCACATAAACAGGTGCCCCATGCTACCATGAGCTATCTAATACCATTCCCACAGTATGTTTCTCTACAGTTCAGTATTTTCAATAAATCATGGGAATGAATCCAAATGCTTTTGACATTACAGCACATTCACATTGCATACCACATTGCAGTTTATAGGGCTTCCCACAAGATGGTGCTAACTACCTATATTCAATATTTCATTCTCTTATTCACCTTCGGTTTCATTGCTCTGCTATATATAGAGTCTAGATGGCCATTGAAAGGTCAATGAACACTTGTAGCAGATTAGCAAATGTAATATGTTGTAATAGAGTAATAAACTCTTGCAGTTGCTGGGTTAAAGGGGTTGTGCCTATATGGATACATCCCCTATCCACAGGACAGGGAATAAGTGTCCGATCCCAGGTCTGCCAATGATCAGGAGGTTGGGGGGACTGAAAGCCCCCTATAGCCTCATTGTGAATAGAGTGTCAGTGCGCTTCCATGATCAACGCTCCTTCATCTTCTACAGGGCTGCCGGAGTTGCTGAAGATTACAGTCCTGGCAGCCCCAAGAGAAGGGAGCACCGATCACACAACTGCGTTGGCACAACCCCTTTAAGGCTCTCAGTGTCCAACACAGCTATGCGGACTATTCCCCTATTTTTGTGTCTACATCACATATAATATTCAGGGCACTCAGCACATAAAGTGACAAAATCTCTTTTTGGACCCTAGAAATAATTTAAATGGCAGACTGTATAGTAGCAGAAAGGGAAGACCACTCAAGATGATGAATATATGTAACTGTCAATATCTATAACTGCAAGTATGTCACGATCTGGTGTATATAATCACTATCTGTATGCACTAAAAACTTTCTCAATACTCTCACAGGTGTACGAGGCTCTTACGTTTGCAAGCATTTGGGTTGTTTTCATCAGCTGGCCTCCAGGGCAGGTCATTGTAGAGGTCAGCACAACGCTCACAATTTGCTCCAGCTGTATTATGTTGGCATGCACATACACCGTGGATCTACAGTAAAGACAAACAAAATACATTCTGTAAAATGCGTTGTACACACTGCTTAAATGACAGAAATAATATTAGTATCAGTAATACAAGTCCATAATAGCAAATCTTATAGAGATTCACTGTTTAAATTATATACAATAACATACAATGATCAGTCAAAACATTAAAATCGCCCACCTAACATTGTGTAGGTCCATCTCATGCACCAAAATAGCGATGACTACACAAGCCTTATGAAGTTGTCCTGTGGTATTTATTACTAAGACATTAGCAGCTGAACATTTAAATCCTGTTAGTTGCAAGGTGGGGTCTCTCTCTATGGGCTAGGCTTATTAGTTTTAGCATATCACACATATGGTCAATCAGAGTGAAATCTGGTAGTTTCGCATACCACATGTTTTAGGAAAATCGAACTACAGGTTTAAATGCAGTTTATGAAGCCAAAGCCAGAAGAGGTTGCGGGAAGAAGAAATATAACTTCTTCTTTCTTGTATTTCCCATTCCATTTGAATCCTCTTCTGTCTTTCACTCAAAAAACTGAACACAAAAATGTCACAAAAACTGGGCTTTTTTCCTAAAAACACCTTCTGTGAAACTACCCATATGGTTTAAGCATCCAGAGAGGCCTCTTTCATTGCATGGGAGAAATGCAACATACTGCTGTATTAAAGAGGACCTTTCACGACCTCATGTATATGCTGTTTTACATATCGCTAGAAAGCCGACAGCGCGCTGAATTCAGCGCACTGCCGGCTTTTCCCGGTATATGCCTTGGAGCTGGAGATATGGGCGGTCTTAGTTTCACGGTTTACCGTCAGAAAGGTGTTCCTGACAGTCTAGCTGCGCTGTGAGGAACGCCTTTCTGACGGTAAACCGTGAAACTAAGACCGCCGATATCTCCAGCTCTGGGTCACATACCAGGAAAGCCGGCACTGCGCTGAATTCAGCTCGCTGTCGGCTTTCTAGCGGTATGTAAAACAGCATATACATGAGGATGTGAAAGGTCCTCTTTAAATCATAATGCACACAGCATAATCCAGTAAATATCGGTAATGCAGCATTACCTCCTACTCAAACTCATTATTTAGTACTGGTTTCCAACACAAAACCTCAGATAAATATGATAACACCAGATTAGCAAAGAGAACTAATTCTAAGACATATTTGACTATGCTGTGTATCAATTCTATTTCTAAATGGTTACCTCTTGTCATTGAACGGTTATCTTCATTGTTTGCTGCAGGATAAAAATCTATGCTGGTTATGTGATTGACACATCACCGTAATGAACTGTCTGATCATTGCAGAACCCGAACAGATTTTCATACTTTCGTACACATGATGTGGTTATGTTGTGTTAGTGTAGTTACACTGCATTAGCGCACCAGGGTACTCTGCATGTAAATAAATAATGTTTTTGACTTAAAGGGGTATTATATCTCAGATATACCATAAATATGTACCACCTCTAACATCCCCACCTTTCTCAAGAACGGAGGTGCTGACCCCCATTATCAGTTTGATAGAGATTCTGTCTCTATCCCTCTTCCCTCATAGATTGTAAGCCCTTGCAGGCAGGGCCCTCTATCCCACTGTACCAGTTGGTCTCTGTTAGCATTATCTGTTTGTATATCTGGTGTACCGTATGTAAATCCGCAAATGTAAAGCACCATGGAATTAATGGTGCTATATAAATAAACAATAATAATAAAACAATAATAATTTGATACTTGTCTGGACCAATTAATGCCAGATAATGTGAATTTTACTCTATTTAAAATTTAATTGATATTATTATATAAAACTTATATTCACCTGGATGTCACCGAATGGATCTCTTTCTAGTTCATTCTCCGATATGCAGCGGTCTGCATGACCATAACAAAAGCAACTGCCATACACACGCATCTCATTGACTGCATAGAATGCACTGGGTTCTCGATATCTCCGTGGGGGCAGATGTGTCAATTGAGTGAAATTGATTCTCAGGTTGGTGAACTGTCCAAGTTCTGTACAAAAAAAAAAAAAAAAACGAAACAGGATGAAACAATCATGATCCTTACTAAGACATAAATTGCAGATAGATATCAAGTAAAATGTAAGTCTTATAAGTATATAATGGGGGAAACTCATTACCTCATCTATGCCAGTTTTCTGGCTTAGATGGATGTTAATGTAGTGCATGACCCTTTCTTGCTCCAAACGTGTGCCACATGGCCGTTCAGCGTTTCGCTCACTATTCTCTGTGAAAGTGATCAGAGAGTGTAGGGATGGCTAGGGATGCCTGACACCAACATATTTATTATAACTCATGCTAGTTTTTTAGCATGAATTATACAGGAAAACTAGTCCAGTTCTTGAGTGGCGTCATATCCATTCTGCCGCATAGGTCTGCTGGAGCCTCTGGATAAATCAGGCATGCCTTGCACCTGTTGGACCCTTTATTATGACTGGTGT
This sequence comes from Leptodactylus fallax, assembly GCA_947044405.1. NCBI lineage: Eukaryota > Metazoa > Chordata > Amphibia > Anura > Leptodactylidae > Leptodactylus > Leptodactylus fallax. The sequence continues at coordinate 1,914,248 of CAMRHE010000140.1, forward strand.
ACAAAATGTCTGTCTTAATAATTCTGCCCCACTGTGTTTTGGTGATAAAATTAAACTGCTCCATATAAGTGAAAGACTTATCTAGAAGCTGCAAGATCTTGATTCATGGGCCAGATTAAGTGCTTGTAGAGTCATCATATGTGATGAAATTATGTACAATATGCAGAATATAAAACAATATATTCATTTATATATTATATGATTACCATTCAATCTCTGTTTGGCAAATGCCAGTGTTAACTTATTTGGCATGAGTGTCTGCACACTTCCCAGACACAGGGGAATGGTAAAATTAAAACATCATATTGCTACACTAGTGAACTTTATTCTAAATTTCAACCTATAATCTAAATTAATCCTACAACCACAGTAATTTAACAGCAATGGTCATTTATAACAAATTGTTGTATAATGTGTAGTAGAAAAGAATATACTATCACGTGACATAGAATAAACCATATTCATACCCTGGATTTGTTGACTTTTAGAGATCAGAGCTGAGAAAGACATCGCCATAGGGCTAAATTGTATCTGTAAAAATAATTCCAAGACATTAATATATGAGTAGCCTTTCAGCCTTATTAAAGAAGAACCAGAGGATTATTTGAGTGTGTGAATGAGACACGTGTCCTCATGTATAAAAATAGGAATAGCACCAGTATTGAACATGGACAGAATGAGCACTTGAGTGTTAGGGCAGTACCCATTACCAGAAGGGGTCCACAGCAATTTATAGCGTTCCTCACATGTGGGACCTTGCAAGTGAAAAGCACAGATAAAGGTTGAATGACCTGTAATGCCCATGAGCCTAGCAATCTCAACTCTTTCCTGGCTGCCTATTGCCCCCTAAGCAGATCACAGCTTTCTCTTTAAAATATGCCTTGGGAGGATCAAAAGTGGAATCAGATTTCTTGCACTGGGCAAAACTTGTAAATCAATACATATTAAGTTATTTTCAACATGGTCATTCAGAATATATGTATGCTTTGCTGTGTTTAGTGTATATGAGTCTGGATATCTGTTGGCTGAATAAACATTCTGCAAACAGGTATCTTACTGTATAGCTACGCTTATTCCCTTTAGGTGTAAAGCCAGATACAACCAATGAATAACTTTGGTGTTGCTTCTACAAAACAATTGTGCAAGTTCTCCCACTTAAAAAGATGAGGCCGGCCAGTAATTGACATAGGTAGACCTCAACTATGAGAGACAAAATGAGAAAACAAATCCAGAAAATCACAGTGTCTGATTTTTAAAGAATTTATTTGCAAATTATGGTGGAAAATAATTATTTGGTCAATAACAAAAGTTCATCTCAATACTTTGTTATGTATCCTTTGTTGGCAATGACAGAGGTCAAACGTTTTCTTCAAGTCTTCACAAGGTTGGCACACACTGTTGCTGGTATGTTGGCCCATTCCTCCATGCAGATCTCCTCTAGAGCAGTGATGTTTTGGGGCTGTCGCTGGGCAACATGGACTTTCAACTCCCTCCAAAGGTTTTCTATGGGGTTGAGATCTGGAGACTGGCTAGGCCATTCCAGGACCTTGAAATGCTTCTTATGAAGCCATTCCTTCATTACCCTGGCAGTGTGCTTGGGATCACTGTCATGCTGAACGACCCAGCCACATTTCATCTTCAATGCCCTTGTTGATGGAAGGAGGTTTGCACTCAAAATCTTACGATACATGGCCCCCATTCATTCTTTCATGTACACGGATCAGTCGTCCTGGTCCCTTTGCAAAGAAACAGCCCTAAAGCGTGATGTTGCCACCCCCATGCTTCACAGTAGCCCTTGTTACGTTAGTCCCAGCTTTCTGCAGGTCATTCACTAGGTCCCCCCGTGTGGTTCTGGGATTTTTGTTCACCGTTCTTGTCATCATTTTGACCCCACGGAGTGAGATCTAGCGTGGAGCCCCTAATCGAGGGAGATTATCAGTGGTCTTGTATGTCTTCCATTTTCTAATTATTGCTCCCACAGTTGATTTCTTCACACCAAGCTGCTTGCCTATTGCAGATTCAGTCTTCCCAGCCTGGTGCAGGCCTACAATTTTGTTTCTGGTGTCCTTCCACAGCTCTTTGGTCTTCACCATAGTGGAGTTTGGAGTGTGACTGTTTGAGGTTGTGGACAAGTATCTTTTATACTGATAACAATGTCAAACAGGTGCCATTACTACAGGTAATGAGTGGAGGACAGAGGAGCCTCTTAAAGAAGAAGTTACAGGTCTGTGAGAGCCAGAAATCTTGCTTGTTTGTAGGTGACCAAATACTTATTTTCCACCATAATTTACAAATAAATTCTGAAAAAATCAGACAATGTGATTTTCTGGATATGTTTTCTCATTTTGTCTCTCATAGTTGAGGTCTAACTATAATGTCAATTACAGGCCTCTCTCATCTTTTTAAGTGGGAGAACTTGCACAATTGGTGGCTGACTAAATACTTTTTTTTCCCCACTGTATGTATATATATATATATATATATATATATATATATATATATATATATTACTACTTTTGGTTTATTCTCAGTTCTTAGTAATCAATATGTATTGGTGGTAATGTAATATTCCATGTTCTTGGCAGTTTTTAATGCAAGTCAAATGTGCCTTAGGCCTCAAAGAACAATGTGGGCAATGTTTACTTTGCATATGATCTGTATTTAGGCTGAGGCCCCACGTTGCGGAAACACAGCTTTTTTTGTTGCAGATTTTGTTGCGGTTTTGTGAGCCAAAGCCAGAAGTGGATTGAGCAGGTGATAGAAGTATAAATACTTCCTATATACACTGTGTTCCAAATTATTATGCAAAAAGTGTTTAGGAGTGATAAGATAAGAATTTTTTTGTTTGTCAGTTAAACTCATTGATGGTGATGTGTGTCAGGGTTCTTTATATCACTGAAAGCAATTGCAGACAACTGTGCTAATTAGTTTGGCAGGTGTGTCCAATTAAAGGCAAGACTACTTAAGAAGGCTGTCCCACATTATTAAGCAGCCTACATTTTCAGCCAAAATGGGAAAGAAAAAGGATGTGTCGGCTGCTGAGAAGCAACAAATTGTGGAGTGTTTAGGTCAAGGCATGACTACAATCAACATTGCCAAGACACTTCATCGTGATCATCGCACAATCAAGAAGTATGTAGCTGATTCACAGCACACACGTGTGCGTGCTGATAAGGTAAAATTGAGGACTCTTTCCAACAGGCAATTACGTCAGGTTAAAAGAGCAGCTTCAAAAATGCCTTGTCATAGCAGCAGACAAGTTTTTGAAGCTGCTGGTGCCTCCAACGTCCCCCGAACAACAAGATGCAGGGTCCTTCAGAGGTTTGCAGCTGTGCGTAAGCCATCCTGTCGACCTCCTCTATCCACTGCACACAAGCAGAAACGGCTCCAGTGGGCCAAACAATACATGAAGACTGACTTCAAAACTGTTTTGTTTACCGATGAGTGCCGTGCAACGCTCGATGGTCCAGATGGATGGAGTGGAGGATGGCTTGTTGATGGACACCCCATGCAAACACGGCTACGGCGCCAACAAGGAGGAGGTGGAGAAATGTTTTGGGCTGGAATCATGGGGAGAGAGATTGTCGGCCCCTTTAGGATCCCTGAAGGGGTAAAGATGAACTCCATAATGTATGTGGAGTTTCTCAAACAGCACTTCCTGCCATGGTTCAAGAAGAAGAACCATGCATTCCGCAGAAAGATCATTTTCATGCATGATAATGCACCGTCTCATGCTGCAAATAACACATCTGCATCTCTGGCTGCTATGGGCATAAAAGGGGACAAACTTATGGTGTGGCCCCCATGCTCCCCTGACCTCAACCCCATTAAGAACCTCTGGAGCATCATCAAAAGGAGTGTCTATGATGGCGGGAGGCAGTTCACATCTAAGCAACAGCTCTGGGAGGGTATTCTGTCCTCATGCAAAACAACTGAAGCAGAAACCATCCAAAAACTGACAAATTCAATGGACGAGAGAGTTCAGAAGCTTCTTTCGAACAAGGGGTCCTATGTGCAAATGTAACATCACCTCGAATAAAGTTTTGGCTTGAAAACTGTTTGATTTCAGTTTGTAATAACCTGCTAATGCTTATAATTTCACAATGACCATTTTTTTGTTCTTAATAAAAATGAAAAGGTTGCAAATTCTGCTGTGCATAATAATTTAAAACATGCATTTTGAGTGTTTTTTTTTTTTTTAAATATACTATCATAGGCAGTTTGTTCAAAAACCTTTCAATTATACTCAAATAGTTGATGACTGGAAAATTACAATGACTGCAATTCATATAGGTAATTTTGGAAAATATGAGAAAATATTATTTGCATAATAATTTGGAACATAGTGTATTTCCCATTCCTTTTGTAGCCATTCGTGGCTTTCGCTCAAAAAACCGCATCAAAAACTGCAACAAAAAAAGCTGCGTTTCCACAACGTGGGTCCTTAGGCTTAGGCAGGTAGATGGTACTCTGTGCTAATACACATATACATTTAGATTCTATTCATTTTCCGATATCTAGAAACACTGCTTCTCATGTGCATATGCCCATATTTCTGTAAAAATAAACTTTTAACAGTGACTGATCTCCAATGTAATATTTTTCACAATTCTTCACAGAAGTATTACCATATTGTCTCCACTAATTTGTTTGAGTCTATGTTTACTTTCATAGTAAGTCAATGTGAGACATTGTTTACCCACTATAGATATACCACTATAGATATACATGAATATAATTCAATATGTATTATTGTATAATATTGCATTGTAACATATGGTGCTTTGCTATAACAATCTGAATATCACAGCTTTCATAGTGTTTAAAAAACTATTGCATTCATTTAACTATTTTCCAACTTAAGGCTGAGGCCACACATTTTTTAAGCCAGAAGTGGACTTAGCAGAAAGGAGAAGTATAAGTGATTCCTTATATTTCCCATTCCTTTTGAAGCCCAAAAATATGCAGCAAAATCTGCAATAAAAAACGTAGCTTTTCCTCAATGTGTGGCCTATCTTAAAACTACCACAAGATATTCGACACAAGAAAACAGGTGCTCTCTTTAGTTACCTTGCCCCCATGTGTTGGGTTCCCTTGGAGTTCTTGACACCGCACATCTTCAAGGTTTTGGGGTCGGCCTTGTCTTATGTGTGGAAATAAGGCAGCACAGTTAAAGGCTAAATACTGATACACCTGCCAAGTCTTCCCAGAGTCAGAAGATCGCTCAATCAGCATGCCAGCTGGACGGGGACTCTGTATGGATCAAATGAAAAGCAGCAAGAAAATTAAAGAGAAGGGCAAGAAGTAAAGCCACTGACACTTTTTTGTAGTTCTACTAATTGATTTTAACTATTAACCTATAGCTTCAGTCTTAAGCTGTCACTTAATGGTTAAAATCCATCAGTAGTGCGACAAAAAGTCACAGCATAGCCCTGGCTAAAGTGAGAGTGAAATCAACAGAGGAAACTACATTTTCTTGGACTCTCATGGCAGGCTTGTTATAATTTCCCATCATGTATCCCATGTATGCCACTCTTACAAAAGAGCCAGACTGAGAATTTGTGAAATACTGATGTGACATAAACAAGAGGAGGAAATCAGTTATCCCCATTATTCCTTTTAGTATGCAAAGGGTACTTCTTTGTCTGCATGCTCAGCATACAGTATTTACAGATGACTAATACTAGTAAATCTTTGACATTATGCTATAGAACCAGAGACAACCACTATGGCTTCACGTTTGTTATGTCTAACATGGAGCTTACCCGAAAATCCAAAGTGACATCACTGAGCTGAAACTTCCTGTTTAAGTCAAATTGCAGATAAACAGCATCGAGACCTGTGTAGAGAATAAAGTACATCACATGTACTGAAGTACGAAGAGTGACAGAATAAGTTTTGTTACATAAAACTAGCAGGTGTCTAACTGTTTCTGAGTTATTTTAATGCTGTTTCAAGAGTTCAGTGGTAAATTTAAAGAGTTTTGATCCAAAAGGAAGTTAGTTATCTCTAAAGATCCATCCAGCAACGAGATGACACTACCGGGTGTTTTCCCCTGGCACATATCTTTGGCATTACATGGTAAGATTTTAAATGAATGGACTACCATGTAATGCAAGGTTAAGCCATTTGAGCCACTCTTTGCTCTGACATAGAGGGGGTTCACAGGCAGAGGAATTCTCCTCTTTCACATTTATAGTATGCATCCAAATAGGGCAAATGAGCAAGGGCTGCCTTTATGAGACAAGTCATTTAGGCCGGGGCCCCACATGGCGTAAACAGATGAATCCCATCCCCACACTGCGGTAAAATACACGCAGCAGACACCGCACGGTTTTGGAAATTGCAGCAAGTCCATTATACCTACGGAAACACTAGCATTTCCCCTATAGGTATAATTGAAGCAGAAACTCAGCAGAGGAAACCTCTGCAAACTGTCTGTGAAAAGCACTGTGGGAAAAACCGCAATGCATTGCTGCCACGGTTTTTTCCACAGCGCTTTTTTGTGTTGGTTGGGACACGTTTTGGAAATCGCAGCATGTCAATTATATCTACGGAAACGCCGGTGGTTTCCCTATAGTTGCTCCTACTTTTCTGCTTATGCTACCTGTGACATCCTGTTTATGTCAGGTGACCATTGTAACCAATCGCAGACTTCAGCGGTGACTTCTGCATAAACAAAATGTAACTGCTGAGGCTAGTTACTCATGTGCCATTTGTGCAGAGGTCAATGATAAGGCCTTTGAATGGCTGTAGTGGTCAACTGACACAAACAAGACTTCACTGCTGATATCAGTGAGAACCTGTAACACAAGCCATTTCTGGAAATGGAGGACCTTGGAGAGGTGAGTAAACTTTTTTTTATTTTATTGCAGCACAAAGGAAACCTTTAAAAGGACTTGGGCAACACTTTTAACTTAAAATGACCATGTATTTACTATACACTACACTACTATTAATCCTATATATGCATGTGCTCATTTTATGACAAGTGAACAGGTCCTAAAATAATCTGGTGTGGTGAGCATTCTGATGATATGCGACATATCAAAAAGATTTAATACATTTTTTATTCATAAACAGTATATTTCTGGAAAAAGTGTTATTGACAAATAATTGTTATAATGTTGGAGTAGTATGAAAAAAAAAAATCTTCCTCTAAAGATCTAGTTTGGTTGAACAATGGTCTACCATCAACAAAGAACAAGTAGAATAATACTGGTAGAATAAAATTGTTACTTTTTAGAACATACCATTTTCAGATTGCCACCAGCGAAGATGACCAATTGGTGAGACCGCATTAAGGATCCGATGGCTCACTGCAGTAAAGGGTTCTCGAGAGTCACAACGACAACACTGTAACTGGCCCTGAAGGAAGAAGCGTACAGTTAATTCAAAACTTTGTACAGAACTGCCACAGAGATGTCTTCTACTAGTATTGGCATTCACATGCATACCTCCCAACTATCTAAGGATAGAAATAGGAACAGAATGTGCGTTGCGCTGTGCACACCACAGCAAATTTAACCCCACCTACTTCCATTTTGAATCCGCTAATTCCCATCCATTTCTCTTTCTGCGGCCACACGGTATAAGTCCCTTACAGTCACCCTAAAATGATATGCCCCCACATTATAATGTCCCCCCACAGCATAATGTTTCCATCCAATTTCCTCCACAGTATAAAGTCCCTTTGCCGGTGAACCCATAGTTTAGTGTCCCCCTCCAGCTGCCCCCACAGTATAATGTCCCCCTCCAGCTGGCCCCAGTTTAATGTCCTCCTCCAGCTATCCCCACAATATAAATTCCCCCCTCCAGTTGCTCCCACAGTTTAATGTCCCCTCCATCTATCCCCCACAGTATAAGGTCCCCCTTCAGCTACCCCCATAGTTTAATGTCCCCCTCTAGATGTCCCTAGTTTAATGTTTCCCTTTAGCTACTCCACAGTTTAATCCCCCCCTCCAGTTGCACCCACAGTATAATGTCTCTCTGCAACTGTCCCCACAGTATAATGTCCCCTTCTAGTTACCCCCATAGTTTAATGTCCCTGGAGCTACTCCCAATTTAATGTCCCCCTCCAGTTGCCCCCATAATATGTCCCTCTCCTGGTACCAAACAAACATAAAAAAACCTAATATTCACCTCGCCCCATTCCCCTGCTGTTTTGTCGTCTGTCTCTGGTTCCAGTGGTTTCAGGAAGCTGCAGGCACGATGTAAGTGACGTCACTACATCGCACCTACTTCTCTACGAGCAGAGACAGAGGCCAATCTGCGTTTGGAGGGACAGCGGGACAGGAAACGGAATTTGGGGCTGTCCCGCTGAATCAGGGAAGATTGGAAAGTATGAGCATGCTGCAGTACTTCTGGTCACTCCTGAGGCCCAGAATCCTTCTGCAAGATTAAAAGTACTGCCCAGAAGTAGAAAAATATGTCTGTTTTTACCAAAAACAGCGCTAATCCTGTCCTATTGTGTCTAGTATTGCAAGTTAGTAACATCAAACTAAAAGGTACAGAACTGCAAGGTTTGGCACTGTTCTGAGAAGCAAGAAGCCATGTTTTTGTAATCCTAAACAACACCTTTAACCCCAAGGACCTTATTACAGCTATAGTTTAAAAAGGCTTCAGAACTGCTTTTGACTAAGGGTGCGTGTAACCAAAACAATTGTGTGGGCCCCTAGAGATCAGGTATGCCAGTAGTGGGTTGTCTTATGGCCTTTTTTTTTTTTTTTTTAAATCGGACAATACCTATTGGATTAATTCCAACATGCAATGGCCACTACTTTTCCCCACCCTGTTCCTGTCCAGGCTGGCTTCACTTTGGCCTCTAGGAGGCACTGCACACTCCTAACGCTGTTTAGCATCTTCACATGTGCATGGTGCCCCCTGGAGGATGAACCAGTAAGTGAGTGAAAATCGGTGTTACTTGCTGAAATAATTTAACAGGTGACAGTCTGATGTGGGGGCCATAAAAGGGGGCAATGTAACATGCAGGAACCATAAAAGGCAGCATTATGAGGGACTGGCACTGTGAGGGCCAATAAAGGGGATGTTAGGCCTTATTCACATGTCTGCGTACCTTTTTTTTTCACTGATGGTGATGCATCTCATCAACAAAAATCTATGGGTCTGTGAAAAAAAATGGGGATGACATCGATATGCTGAGAAATGCAAAATATAGAGAGTGAAATAAAAAAACTTGATCAAACACACACAACACATCACCTGCAAATGAGCAGAGTAAGGTTCTGTTTGTGAATAGCAGATGCAGACATGTGAATCAGGATTTACACAGTATGAGAGCCAATAATGAGGGATTTTTTTGATCTGCAAATAAGTGGTTGGTCCTGGTAAAAAGGGGGCATGGCCCAAAAATTTCCATAAGGGGTGGCCCCCAGACATAACTTTGTTTGGCGCCTACAAAATTCCAAACCTGCCACTGAATTTGTCCAGTCACTGATGAGTGCTACCATCCACATACAATAACAGAATTGATGGACTATTTTGTATCTGTATCAACTTCCCGAAATAATGATAAATTGCCACAGCTCTACCCAGTTATTAGTGTAGATAATATTGTGAATGGCATAATGTAAATTTGGTTACTAATGACAGACACATTTTATCTATATATCTCTCAATGGTAAGCCATTATAACTATAATGTGTTATTGTTTCCCCATCATACATCTTTGATGACATGGATAATATACTACATTAGTCTCTTAAATATATAACATTGTAGACCATCTCTTCCTGTTTACATATGCGATGTGCCAACTATGTCACAGATTCACATTTTTGTATCACACACAATCTAGCTTCCGACACTATTCAATATTTATTTACCCAGCCGACATCCTTACTCATTCATTCATGATGATCATGTGCTGCGTATATTACTTAGTGAAACTATTGGGTTAAAGGCAAAAACACAGTCAACTTTACACAGGGCAATGTCCTTGGCACCACTTCCAAATTAACCAGTCAAAGATATGTACACCACAACAAGGTGTAGGTAGTAGAGAAACGTTAGACAAATTAATATGGACACAAGCTAGAGCAATAAATCTATTAGGGCCAGTTCACATCTGCGTTCGGATTTCCGTTCAGGGAGTCTGCATGGGGACCCCCCCAAACGGAAAACTATACGCATAAAAAGCGGTTTTCACCTGGGAAACCCTTATTATATTATTATTATTATTATAGTCTATGGGGTCCGTGTGGTTTCTGCTCGATTTCCGCACGAAACATGCGGAGAGAAAAGTGCTTGCTTCGTGCAGAAACCGAGCGGAAAGTCTATAGTCTTCCTTAGGTAACCGCTTTGCTATGCGTATAGGAAACTCAAACGCAGATGTGAATCGGCACTAAATCAGATTTATGGAATGTTTTCCTAATATAAAGAAAAAATTAATCAGGAAATTGGTGGTGTTTTTCTGAAAGTGGTGTGTTTTTCTGAAAGTTGCCACCCCAAAATGCATCTGGAATTGGGTGGTTTTTGCAGTGATACACCACAGGTCTCTTACCCTTTCCAGCCTTTGCATTGCAAAAGTTGAAAGCTGGGGGATAAACCCTTAGCATAAACTGACATGGTGCAGATTGAAGGCCAGCAGGGCAGGTCACCCACTATGCTGTTTCTGTACATTACAGCAGGTTAGCAGCCAACAAGTCTAGCGGTAAGTACTCCGTGTGTGATGGGACTAGTTGACAATTTAAATTTCAGGATTCCTGAGGACATATGAAAACTGGCATGTGTGTCCATCACATGACCATTGACTGATTTTTATCCATTGGAAGTAAGCATAATGGATGACAGCAAAAAGAAATCTAAAAAAACGTGATGAATTGATGCAGAAAGTATATTAGAAAATTGTAGAACTTTCAATTATACAAACAATAACATTTGTCTCTTAATATTGGTCTGTGCTTTAAGAAGCATGTGCTTCTTAAAGAGGACCTTTCACCACCTACAAGTGCAGCTCTTTACATCAATTGATAGATGCTGCTCCACTGATTCCGTCACAGTTGGAATTTTTTCTCTAGTCCCACCTTTGCCGAGCAATCAATGCTGTTATATTTATGCCTGATATGCTATTTAGACTCTGTACTGTCAGAAAGGCGGTGTCAGGCAGGAGCAGGCAAGGGGTGTGATTCTTAGCTCTGACACTGGCTGCCACTGATTGGAGCTCTGAATCACTCCCCCCTCCCTCTCTGACACTGCCCTTCTGACATTACAAAGCTTAAATAGCGCATCAGGCATCAAAACTAACTGCGCTTGTTGTTTGGGATTGGTGAAGGCTAGAGAAAAAATTCCAACTGTGCTGTAGTGAGTGGTACAGCGCCTAATAACAAAGGCTAGGAACGTGATTCAGTGCAGGTGGTGGTAGAACCTCTTTAATTAAAAGGGTTGTACAATTACATACACTTATCCACTAAAATCTTCGACAGCCTCATAGAAGTGAATGGAGTGCCATCCATGCAATCGCACTAGTGCTTCATTGACATGGAGGCCATAGCGGGCCTTTCAGGCTCCAGTGTTCCTGAGGGCTGGGGGTCCTGTGGATAAGTGCCTGCAAAGGCACAACACCTTTAATAAATTATGCACATCTCATTCCAGCACAAGGAGATCAAGATACAGGAAATGCGGGTCTTGATTAACTTCTGCAATGTGTATAAGGGCCTTCTGACTGCCCCATGGTAAATGTAGGAGGAGAGTGTATCAGACATGCTGGATTTTCATATGTTTGAACCTATACACATAGGAGAGGAGTCTGAGAGAGACTTATTCCTCTGTCTCCACTGAAATGAACAGACATGACCAAGCAGCTTTGAGATTCATTAGTCACTAATTCATAGAAATCCATATTTAGCTTTAATACTAAATTCCTATGAGGCATGCTTGGAACTTCACCTTACAGAAAAAGCATATAAATAGCCCCAGTAGGTCCTTGTGGTAACAGGGTGAAAGTTATCTAGGGTGATCAAGTGAAACTTACCAAGGACCACAAACAGACCTTTGTAGTGGCTTTTGTCTGCAGCCATGCTATGAACTAGGTGAAAGGTTACTGGGTAAAAAGTCAGTGTGCATAAGGATTGCTGTGGTCTGTGCAATTGCTGCAAACTGTGTGCTGAGAATTCCCACAGACACGGCTGCCTGTAGTACAACATTTCTATGAAGGATCACATTTCTACAACAAAGAACTGCCACATTTAAAGGATTTCTCGTGCTGTAACTTATGTATGAAATATACAATTTCACCTTGTTCATGACTGAGAAGCCTCATTCAGGAGCTGGCCTGTCTTGTGTAAATGGGCACAGCGGGCATTAGAGCTTTCTTCTGGGCTAATTTCTACTCAGACATTTATATAACACAAAGCCAAGTATTATTAAATGTGATAACGGGTCGAAGAAAAATATCATCTGCTCTGCTTATGTGTAAGAGGATATTACCTAGTCAACGAATAAAACAAGTTTATTTTACGTTATATAATGATATATAACTCCAACCAAATTCTGCCATTCACAAGTACAGTCATTCCCAGTCAAATAAATCAAATATATCCTCTAAATAGTAGCCTGTCCTAAACAGAGATATCACCTGGTTGAAAAGAGTACACAGAGATGAAGTGGCTAATATCAAAGACATTGGGCCCCCATTTCTCCATACCTGCCCACCTGGGACAGTCTTGCAGCTTGTTTACCATTACCAATCTTCTTTCCTTGTCCTTGGGACAAATCCCTCCTTTGTTAGCTTTTAACCCATTATAGCGACATTAACTGACTCTATGGCATATACAGCCACAGTTGTTTTCTCAAATTGTACAGTGATATTACTGGTTTTACACTACTGATTTACAGTTCATTGCTTTCATCAGTCAGAAAAATAGACTCTAAAACTGTCAGAATGAACACTTTCCATGTGTTATAAGTCATGCTTGACTGCAGTGTCAAGAAAAAAAATATCCCTTCCATCTACTTTTACTTTTTTAGTAATGACTGTCAGTCATTACTAATAACACTTGAATGGGACTAAGCTGCTGCTGTGCATATGGCGATGAGCGTAATGTCACTTGTAAGCACTGTGACCTCTTCAAACAGCCGATCAGTAGGGTCATGGGTGTCACATCATCACTGCTTACATATTGATGACCTATATTAAAAGGTGGGCCATCACAATGTTAATCCTTGAAAACCTCTTTAGGCCAGGGCCTCACTTTGCAAATACACAGTGTTTTGGCGAAAACGCTGCATATTACAGTACCTGAAAAGTGGATGGGATTCTGGCTAATCCCATCCACACATTGCAGAAAAAAAAAACGCTGGGCCTGATCACAGCTGCAACTACTGCAACCCCTACAGTTCTGTCACTGCATCTGCTTCATCTCACTTATTGCATAATATAGCTTTTTTCACTTTCATGGCATCATGATCATCAAATCAAATTCTTCAAATCTTCCATATATTATGGGGAAAGTGATAAAGATGATGTAAAATTCAAGTCAACATTCCATTTCTCTGTCTCATTTACTATAACAGCATCACGTAAAAGGCAATATATCAATTTTCCAGCAGTGATGACCTCAGCCTGCATAATGTTCCAAAAGCATCACAAGAGAAAATGGAATTAATCATAGTTTGCAGTAGTTTCCGTAATTGTATAACCTTTGTTCTAATATTCTGACATAATTGTCATTTGCCAAAGGTTGTACTGTGCTAAAAAAAAGTGGTTAACCATAAGGGTATGCAATATCATCTCATGACTTTTAGCTCATAGTTTGTGCATTTTATTTTTAATGTATTAAAATATATCCGACAGAAAAGTTGTAATTATTTCCAAATTTTTGGACCTACACTAGTGCACTTGTGAGGGATTCAAGTAGTTTTTGCTTTTTTCATACAAACAGTGCCTCACTTGTCTATGGCTGTGTCTGGAACTGACACTATAAAGGAGCTGTCAAGCAGGTAAAATTCTTCATTTAAAGGACCAGAATGTCCTAAAAATGCCAAAATGATAAAAGAAGCAATGTTTACCTCACAGATTCCCCACCACTTACATTCCCACACATCTCAGATTCCCACTGGTCTATACATCCAGATCCTTCTCAACCAATGGAAATTGTCAATCACTGGCAGCAATGGTGGCCTTCTTCAGCTAATGATGGGCTAAGATTTTTTTTTTTCTTATAAATATATTTAGCAGGACCAGGTAGTAGTAACCAGTGAGGACCCAAGAAGTGCCAGAAAAGGAGTGGCAAGGGAACTGTGAGATGAGTATCATTTCTGTTTTTATACTACTATGCGTTCAGCCAACAGCAATCAATTCTGATACCTTAACTAGTATGCTTGGCAGCTAGAAGCGTGAACCATGCTGTCATAAAACATGTTAGGATTTAGTGGACAAATTTACTCATGTGATTACAAATTGAACTTGATGCAAAATGCACTAAAATGTGGTACAAAATTTAATCATTTTGACACATCTAATTTTATACCAAATTTTTCTGACTCATTTCAAAAGGAGGAAGGTGGCTTCAGAGAAAAAGAAAGTCCAGCTTTGTAGGTGCTGCTCCACTGATTCTGACACATTTGGAATTTTTTCTCCAGCCCCACTGTTTTGGTGCCTTATATGCAGTGGCGTAACTAGGAATGGCTGGGCCCCAAGGTGAACATTTGACATGGCCCCCCCCCCTGAACCAGTTACGGGTCCCCAAACTGTAAAATATGCTCAACAGTGGTCCCAGATAGTATTATATGATCGACAGTGGCCCCCACACAGCATTATATGCTCCACAGTGGCCCCATACAGCATTATATGCTCTACATTGCTCCCCCCACACACAGTATAATATGCTCCACACAGTGGCCCCCACCCTGTATTATATGCTTCCCACAGTGGCCCCCACCCAGTATTATATGCTTCCCACAGTGGCCCCCACCCAGTATTATATGCCCCCCACAGTGGCCCCCACCCAGCATTATATGCTCCCTACAGTGGCCCCATCCAGTATTATATGCTCCACAGTGGCCTCCACCCAGTAGTATATGCTCTACAGTGGCCCCCACACAGTATTATATGCTCCCTACAGTGGCCCCATCCAGTATTATATGCTTCACAGTGGCCCCCACTCAGCAGTATATGCTCCACAGTGGCCCCCACCTAGTAGTATATGCTCCACAGTGGCCCCCACACAGTATTATATGCTCCCTACAGTGGCCCCATCCAGTATTATATGCTCCACAGTGGCTCCCACCCAGTAGTATATGCTCTACAGTGGCAACCACCCAGTAGTACAGTAGTATATGCTCCACAGTGGCTCCCACACAGTATTATAAGCTCCCAACAGCCCCCCTCCGCTTCGGTGCAATTATTATACTCTGGGGTCTACTCAGACCCCAGAGTATAATAATCGGAGGCCCAGGGAAGGTGATTAAAAATAACAAACATTCATACTCACCTTGCCTTACCTTTCCTTGGCATCCTTGCTCCATCCTGCCATTTTCAGCGTTTTCAGGCCCACTTCCGACGTCGCTGCTGAGGCCTATGATTGGGTCTCATCAGTCAAGTGGGGCGCACTGACGTCATTACGCGGCCGTGCCCCATGTGACCACTGAGGCCTAATCACAGGCCTCAGTCATGACGGAGGAGCGCCGGATAGAACTCTGTGCCCAGGAGAGGTGAGAATATGTATTTATTGTTTTCAGTCACCTCCCCTGCCACCCCGGTATTTACGCCCCTGCTTATATGCTATAGTCTCTGTATTGTCAGAAGGGTGAAGTCAAGCAGGAGCAAGTAAGGGGTGTGATTCTGAGCCCTGACACTGACTGCCACTGATTGACTCTTTGAATCATGCCCCTCTGCCTGACACTGCCCTTCTGACACTACAGAACTTAAATAGCACATCACACACCCAAATCATCTGCACTTGTTGACTGGGGATGAGTGGGTTGAGGCTAGAGAAAAAAATTCCAACTGTGCTGGAATCAGTGGAGCAGAACCTATTAACAGATACTAAGTATTTGAATTGGTGGAGATGATGAAAGGTCCTCTTTATCCGGGAAGAAGAATGACTTAAATGCCCCAACTGCACCAAAATTTTGCAGGCACTTTCTATTGTCGGGTACTTGTCAGAAAGCAAGCTGGCAGAAACATTGCATGCAAATAGGGACACTGCATGCACATGAAGATAATTTGGCCACAATAAGGAAATCACAGCTGGGTCTCTGACAAGTGCAAGACCATAAAAGTTCCTGCATTCATGGTTGTCACCACTAAGATGGTTATGAAAAATCTTTAAAAGCATGTAAAAGTTTTAATTATTTATATGTGCAAAAAGGATACTTTTATTTCAATGAAAGTGCATGCATTCTAGATGGTGAGAGCTGTCAGCTACCTCTGCCTTCTACTTATCTCCCTTGAAATCAAAGGATCTGACATACTGCTCTTCTTTTGGTATCCAGATCTACATATACATTACATCTGCGGTTAAAGAGAGAATGGTAAAATGTCCTTGAGTCTTGGTAATGGGTTATCCTTAAAATTTATATTGGGTGCACCTAAATATAAAACTATAACACTTAAAAAGTATTTTTATAAGGTTTTCTATATTTCTATCTGCTCAGGACTCCAGGAATTAGTACGTTAGCTTAAAGCTCTGATTAACTTTTAGCCTAAGCTGTGACCTGATACAATCCTCCTATGTATCCTTCACAGTTAATACCTGTCAATCAGTACAGGGGGTAGTGTGTTACCTGTTGAGGGTTAGTGAAGATCCAGGTGGAAATTGCAATGACATAACAGTTTTCCATCAAATACAGGCAAATGATGGTGTCTAAACTTTGAGCCCTTGTTTCAAAATATAATATCATAAAAATAGAATATATTTGCATAAATTGGCATCCTGAAACTTAGCAAAGAGCATACATCTAATGTGTACTAAATATTGATCATATATAGATCATGTACTGTGGAAGAATTCACCTACTGTATTACAGTGTTCAATATCTACTGATCTACTCATCTACTGATCATGCCATGAACAAGATTTCCAACAAGGACATCAAACTCCAGACTATAGCGCATTGCATAATGTAAATAGTACATCTGAAATCAGAGATAAGCCATGGAAACTAGACACAGGAAACCTCTATCATCAAACTAAGTAGAACCATACATGAAAATAGATATTACATACATAGACCTAAAATGCATTCTCCAATCTGTCCATATATTAGGACATAGAATGTAATAGAGGATTTTTCCATGCACCAGAATGCATAAATACCATATATTCACATCAGCATGTAAGGCCCTTTAAGTGAAAATTGACTGCCTCAGCCTCATTCTGATTCACCAAACTCTTTCTGGTTGGCTGTCGGGGCCAGATTCTGGGACACTACTGATAACAGTATGTTCTCCAGACCACAATAGATCTTCTACTGTCACTGTCATTACAGGTGCCAAATCTACCTCACACATTTCTGTAGAAATTAAATAAAATTCTCACATACTAACGTACGGTATGAACAAAGACTATTTTTTAACTAACTAGGACAAAGCTTACTGTGGCGCCATTTGACATTCCTAGTATAACCTGCAGGGTTGCCATTCCTCAGAGTCACCATAGTTAGCATATGAGGATACTGCCAAAGAGTCATACACTTTTCTCTCCTAGGACAGATGGTAAACTAACACTGGGTTTTAGGAGTGTGGCTGTCTGAATCTGGATCAGGAGGGTGAGCCATTGGCAATTCTGCCATTTACCTGGATGTGCAATGCTGCTGTATATAAAGCCCTTTGAGTGTACCTTGAGTGATACCTTGCCCTGCACATAATACTTTGATTGTGCTTTATCCAGTAGTCTGAAAGCATTCACTATTCTCTACGGAAATATAAATTACGTGCTAGGAATACTATAACACAGCAATTTTCCAATTAAAACATGGGGGAGGGTTAGTTATGTACATGTATAAACGTGCCTGTTGCTGGGTGTTTAACAAGAACCATCTTCAACAGGTAACATTAGATTTACTTAAATATACAGAGCACTGTGCACTAAAGCATAAACAACCACCCACCTTTCTACCACATAGAGAATAGGTATAGTCAATTCTACTGAACCCACCAAATGGTGATAGGACATGTGGAGTAATAAGGTCCAGAGTGAGAAACACTTGATGCCTAAATCCCATATACTAATCTATATACAATGCAATCCAGGAGTGCTCAGTGGCAGGGCCGGCGTTAGGGGGGGGGGCAAACTGGGCAATTGCCCAGGGCCCCGTCCTCAAAGGGGCCCCCGGGATCCGGAACCTGATGACTCCGGATCCCGGAGTCAGGCCCGGCCAAAGCAATAACAGAGTAAAAATAACAAACATTTTTACTCACCTGTCCTTGGCGTCCGACGTCATCTTCTGGCGTTCCGGACATCACTGCTGAGGCGCTGAGGCCTGGCCTCAGCGGTCACGTGGGGGCGTGCCTCATGTAATCGCTGAGGCCCAATTACAGGCCTCAGCGGTGACGTCCAGAACGCGTGACGTCAGCCGCAGAGAAGAAGAAGCGGTCGCCGGCGGGGATTACGGAGCAGCGCGAGGAGGCCCAGGAGAGGTAAGACAAGGTGAGTATAACTGTTTGTTATTTTACCTTACTTACCCCGGGCCTTCGATTATTATACTCTGGGGTCTGAAGAGACCCCAGAATATAATATAATAATGGCACTGTAGGGCCCCTGTGGAACATTATACTGGGGGCCCCCTCTGGATAGCATATTATACTGGGGGGCCCCCTCTGGATAGCATATTATACTGGGGGGCCCCTCTGGATAGCATATTATACTGGGGGGCCCCCTCTGGATAGCATATTATACTGTTTGGGGCCACTGTGGAGCATTATACTGGGGAAGGGGCCCCTCTGGATAGCATGTTATATTCTGTGGGGCCTCTGTGGAAAATTATAATGTGTGGGGGGGGGGGCCTCTGGAGATAATGTTATATTCTGTGGGGCCACTTTGGAGCATTATGCTCTCCAGAGGGGCCCCCCAGTATAATGCTCCAAAGTGGCCCCACAGAATATAACATGCTCTCCAGAGCCCCCCCACTTTCTAATACTCCACAGAGGCCCCGCAGAATATAACATGTTCTCCAGAGGGCCCCCTCCCCAGTATAATGCTCCACAGTGCCCCACACAGTATAATATGCTCTCCAGAGGGGCCCCCCAGTATATTATACTGTGCGGGGCCACCGTGGAGCATTATACTGGGGGGGTGCTCTGGAGAGCATGTTATACTGTTTTGGGCCACTGTGGAGCATTATACTGGGGGGGGGCTCTGAAGAGCATATTATACTGTTTTGGGCCACTGTGAGTATTATACTGGGGAAACCTCTCTGAGCAGTATATTATACTGTGTGGAGGACATTCTGGAGCATGTTATACTGAGTGAGGTCACTGTGGAGCATTATTCTGGGGGGGAGGGCAGCAGCAGAGCATATTATATTGCGTGGCGCCACTGTGGGGCATTATTTGGGGGGGACTAATGAGCATTATACTAGGGGGCCCTCTGGGGAGCATATTATACTGCGTGGGGCCTACTGTGGAACATTATGGTGGGGGGACGCTCTGGGGAGCATAATATATTGCGTGGGGCCACTGTGGAGCAAAATACTGGAGGGGGCACTGTGGAGCATTATACTAGCGGGGGCCCTCTGGGGAGCATATTATACTATGGGCCACTGTGGAGCTTTATACTGGGGGAATGGACAGTGTGGGAAGCATGTTATACTGTGTGGGGCCACTGTGGAGTGTATTATATTGTGTGGGGCTTTTCGGGAGCATATGATATTCTGTGGGGCCATTGTAGAGCATTATACTGGGGGGGGACTGTGGGGAACATATTATACTGTGGGGGACCACTGTGGAGCATTATACTGGGGGAACCCCTCTGGGGAGTATATTATACTGTGTGGAGGTCATTATGGAGCATGTTATACTGTGTTAGGCCACTGTGGAGCATTATACTGGGGGGGCATTGTGGGGTGCATATTATACTGTATGGAGCATATTATATTGTGTGGGGCTGCTGGGGAGCATATTGTACTGTCTGGGGCCACTAAGGGGTAGTATACTGTGTGGGCCACTGTGGAGTATTATACTGTGTGGAGCCTTACAAACCATGTGGGACCACAATGGGGGGCTCAGGGGAGCATTTTATACTGTGTGGGGTCACTGTGGAGCATTATATACCATGTGGGGAAACTGGAGGGCTCAGGAGAGCATTTTATACTGTGGAGCATTATATACCATGTAGAGCATTATACTGTGGGGGGGGCTCACAATTCCTGCTGGCAGCCCTGTGTGCTATGTCTGCATCACAGCTCCCTCACTATAATCTTGCACATACGTGTAGTGCCCCATGGCCATGTCATTCCCCATACAGTACTGTGCATGAACTGGCCATGGAGTTATTGGGACCTGCACAGTACTATAGGGGCTGACTATACGGGGAACATACTCAGTAACACCAGATAGTCAGCACATATGTAAGACTTCAGTGAAGGAGCCGTGGTGTAGGCTATTAGCAGGAAGCTGCTGGGTGGGGCCCCAGAACAAGTTGGGCCTAAGGCCCTTCAGTCCGACACTGTATAACGGAGAACTATTATATATAAGGGTGGGTTACTATATATAATTGGGAAACTTAAGTATGAGGGGTCTATTATAAGGGGGAACTATTATTTATAAGATGGGCTATTATTTATAAGGGGGGAACTATTATATATAAGGCATCCATTATAAGGGGGGGGGGAGCTATTATTTATTAGAGGGGAACTATTTATAAGGGGGGTGTAATTGTTAAGTGGGCTTATTTATAAAGGGGGCTATTACTGATAATGGGGACTATTATTTATAAGTGTAACTATTATTTATGAGGGGGCTATTATTTATAAGGGAGCAGTATTATTTTTATGGGGTGTCTGTTACTGATAAGGGGGAATATTACTGATACAGGGCCCTATTTATCATTTATAAGGGCGCTATTATTAATAAAGGTGTAATATTATTTATAAGCAGGGACTATTATTTATAAGGAGGTGCTATAATAACTGATGACTGGGTGCAAAAATCTATTAGGCGGTACAAAGGTGCTCACTTGAATTGTGTGTGGTAAAATGGGGCTTGTTATTACTTTTTTGTTGGCAGAAAGGAGGCGTTATTATAGGGGCTGTCACTAGAAGACGATGGTGTTGTTTGCATATCAGCATTTGGGGCCCCGCTTTTAATTTTTGCCCAGGGCCCCACTTTGTCTAAAACCGGCCCTGCTCAGTGGTCTCCATAGAGTTGGCATAATATCCAGGACCACCTTGTATACAAACTATTGTATTAGTTCAGTTGATGTATTTACTATTAATAGCTGCTAGTGTGAGGTGCATATCACAGAAAATAACTAAAATCCCTGAAAGCACTCACCGTCACCAGAGTTCATGTAGGTGTTAGCTGGCGTCTCAGCTAATTCCTCTGCTAAATCCCTCATGGTGTTTTTCCATCTTAAAGCAAGTCATTATAAATACCTTTGTCCTACAATCTATAAATGGGCAGGTGAAGCATCAATGAGATTATCTAATGTCCCTCCCTTCTCATTACCTCATTCATCACTGTTTTTGGTACATGGTTGTTTAGACCCAGGACATGACCATGATTTTCTGTGAATGTATGTCAACCTGTATAGGTATATGTAAATAGAATAAAAATGTCTCCACTTCCCCAAAACTGTTCCTCTCTGCAACCACAAGTCTGTATTCAAATGTTTGCGTAAGACAGAGATCCTCAATTTGTGATCCACATTCATCACACACAAGTACAAAGGATGTGTCTTTAATATTATTAAAGCAGTTGACAATTGTAGTAAGGACAAATGGTTATAATTAAGGGTTCTTAAGGAGAATAACTCAACTTCCAACCTTAATCCATATCATTATTGGATAAAATATCTGGCAAAATGACTATTGGGAAAACATACAATGAACATATGTTATGGTATTTTGAGGTGATATGAGCACTGAGATATTTCTGATTATACTGTAAAAATGTTAAATTAACTCCTTTACTCAATAGCTGCATCCATATCATCGTTACCAGACATAATAGGCTTCCCTATATTTGCACTTCTGTAGTAGTCTGGTCTATGATTGGCAAGAAGCAGGATAAGGAAAAAACTGTGGAACAACATGGTACCTGCAGGTTTGGTAAATGAAAAGCTACTACATACTGCTACATATGGCAAAGGCTGCAGTGCCACAAATGTTAATCCATTCGGCTACTGTACTTCATAAAGTGTATTTGGGTGTAATCAGGATTATTCAGGGCAGATTAACAGCACACAAGAGCGTCACCTGTGATGAAATCTTCCCAGACACTGGACATTGTCCAAATGTACAGAAGCCCTGGAGTCAGCACGTTTTGTACCTAACAGCTGAGAACATATGAGTCTTAAGAAAACAATGTGAAATTCATAAAAAAAATCATAGCCTGAAAAATTGAGTCCAAAAATTACTGTTAATGCCCATTCTATAGTGCCATTTTTCCTTATTTTTTTTATGGGTGAGAGAGGTGGATGTTACAGATTTTGTGTCATAGAACAAAACCTTGACCCAGTTCACAATCTATTAAAAAAGCTCTGAAAACTAGGATTACAAAACTAAACTTCCACACTTTAAGGCTAAATACACACAACTGTGTGCATGTGCTGGGTCCGTGGTTGAATGGCATGGATGGCACATGGATGATATTTATGTGTTGCCCATGCAACTACTTTCTTCAGTGGGCCCAGGCCACAAAACAGATGTCCTAAATTTTTCCTTGGGCTCACAACCACATGCATGACTATAGTTATTATCTATACTTAAAATTAAATATACTATTAATAATACGTAGCAACATGCCAAATACCATTCTTGTACAATCTGACCATTTCAAAATTTACTCCATAACAGAGTCAGCTGCATTTGGCTTTTTGCCACCACTCCTTGAAGCCAGGAGTCTAAGCACGTATTAACAGCCAGTGGATGAAGTTACATAAAGCTGCAGACTGAGGATGTGAAATGCAAACCCTCAGAATAACATGATGAGATTAGCACATTTTAACCATACTGGGCACGACAAATTATCAGTTCTGCCAGCGCCAGGACAAACCACAAGACCTTGCTTTTAATATAGGTAATGGGGAAGGAGACTGTGACAGACACAATATTTATTGGTTCTCATACAAATTTTAGCTTTTTAATAGGCTATAAAAAGATGTATCTATCTAAGGCTCCATGCACAAGAATGTGTGGTGTGTCAGTGTAATAGCCGTGTTTTTCACAGCTAGCACACTGAGCCATTATATTCTAATAGCCCCACAAACACACCCATGTATTATCACAGGTCTGTGTATGGAGCCATGAACCCCATGCAAAACTCAGGATAAGTCCTTTACCTGTCCATTTTGGGACCTGGGCTTACCGAAGCAAATTAATTGGTCTGTGGAGGCATGGACAGAATGCAGATATCATCCATTATACCTCAGACCCAGCACATGTACACATTAGTGTGCATGTAGCATAAGATGTATTTGGGTGACAAATAATGAAAATGATATTATCTAACTAAGTGCATAAGGGGGCCCAGATGACTCTGCCACATATGAATACACAAGTAGTAAAAATGGTACATGACTGGTGAGAAGTACCTGCTACAGACTTTTTTTTTATTGGACCATTAGGTCCACCTGTCTACAAGTATGTTATAATCTTGGCCCTAGCAATTGCTTGTTAAGTAACGCAAAACAGTATTTACCATAATTATCAGTTTTGTAATCTTTCTAATGATTTGGAGACTGTAGACAAAAACAGGTGGAAACCTTTTTCTGTCTAGTCAATAAATTAACCTCTGGAGGTTATAAGTTATAACGTCATTTCTTGAAGCTAATTTGCTGGAAGCAGCCAAAATGGGCAAGGGTAAGGATCTGAGTGACTTATCAAAGGCCAGAATGAGATGGTTCAAAGAATCTCCAAAACATCAGTCTCATGGAGTGTTCCTCTATGCTGTAGTTAGTACAAGTGCTGGACTAGCAACAGGGTCACGGGTGCCCAGGGCTCACTGAGGCACTAAGGCTAGCCCATCGGGTCTGAACCCACAGACAAGTTGCTATAGCTACAGCTATGATAAAAGGATGTTAGAATACACATTGCATCCCAGCAAACTGTGTATGAATATACATAGTTGCAGTCTAGTGAGAGTGCCCATACTGACCCCTGTCTAATATAGAAAAGCTCCTATAATGGGTATGTTTGCCTCAAAAAAGAACTGGAGCAATGTAAGAAAGTGGTCTGGTCTGATCACCTTTTGTTTTACATTTTGAACAGATATGGATATAGTGCCCTACAAAAAATGTTCAGGAATGGTTTGACCTTCAAATTCCTCAGATCCCAATCTGATTGAGTTTCTGTGGAATGTGTTGGAAACACAAGTCCAATCCATAGAGACTACACTATACAACTTACAAGATCTGCCGCTGCCAGTGCAAGTGAGGGATATCTACACATAGCCTATCCTGGATCAGCTGTTCAGTGGTGTGTCTGGTCTGTGTACTATATAATGCATGAAGCCTCAATGCACAGCTACCTGCCTTTGGCTCCATGTACTGTATAGTATACATGTGCAACTCTGAACAGCTGAATGGCTGTCAGCCCTCCATCGATCAGATATTTGTGGTCTATCTTAGGGATAGGCCATACATTATAAAATCCTGGACAATCTCTTTAATGGCTGCATATATGGGACACACAAAAAAATATATTTTCCAAGAAGTTTCATGACTATGAAATATCCCATGTGAAGAAGTTTATATCAAGGACCTACAAACACATAAGTGACTAAGCATATTCTAATGTATCTGTTGCTAAATTTGGAATAGCTGGAAAATTATTTGGGTTGGCCTGAAGAATTGGCTTTGCCTTGTTGAGCTTTCTGGCTGTGTTTTGGCATTTTGACAATATAGCTGTCTTCAAGTTTATTCCACGGTCACCTTGTTTTGAAGATCTGATGTCAAACTGGTTCCTTTCCTAAGTCATGTATTTATGGTTCAAAAAACAGGTCACTAAACATATTTAAAAGTTATCAGCTTGTATTTCATAGTTGATATAGAGAATCTTATTTCACTTTTTGAGGGCAAAATCTTGCTCGTTGTTATGAACCCATAATATATGCTGTTTGCAAAACATAAAATGAATAATTTAGTTGTCAGTTGGGTATAGATGAAAAAGTGCTCCTTGTTTTTGGCCAGGAAAATGATGGACAATATAATAAAAAAAAAAAACAATGGACCTCATTATAGTCTTTTACTCAGTGGGATCTGTTAGGTTCTGTTGGTGTCCATCATTTTGTTTCCATAACAGAACAGAAAAATGGAATGTCTGAGAGAGATGTAAACCTGGTCTCATAAAACAGGTATTATACCACATGCACATGTATCTAGAGACATATCATTCTTCATTTCTACACTATGAAATGCAAGTGACAGATTTCCGCATTTTCACCGGGAAAATTAGCTTTGTTTTCCAGAGTGCTTTTTTTTTCCACAGCATGGGAATGAGATTTTACAAAATTCTCATTCGCATTGCTGGAACTGTAAAACACAGCGTTTCTTTCCTTTCCAGGCTAAAAATACTGATAACATTTCCTGATGGTCATCAATTTTAGATTAGTATGGGTCCTGGTGCCCCCATTTATCAGCAGTTCTCAGCAGTTGATATACAGAAAATGGGGCAGGAAGCAGACAGCTCTGTTCTCTGTATAGGGGCTAAGCTGCAGCTTAGTTCACATTCAAGTTAATAGGAGCTGATCTGAAGTAACCTGTGTTGGCCACTACTGTACATAGCGAATTGAACTGTCTGTTTTTTTCTCAATGATCTGTGTATCAGCTGCTGACAACAGCTTATCAATGGGGATGCTGCGTATCAGCCCCCCAATGATATGATACTGGTGACATACTCTTAGGATAGGTCAATATTTTTAGCCCTGAAAACCCCTTGAGGCTAAGACCCTACATAGTGGGCCGCAGAAAGAAGTGCTGCGGGAAAAACTGCGGTGGCAACACATCGTGGTTTTTCCCGCAGCGCTTTTCACAGAAAGTCTGCAGAGGTTTCCTATAAGGAAACCGTAAGCATTTCTGTAGGTATAATCGACATGCCGAATCAGTTTTGGAAATCGCAGCATGTCCGCTGCACGTATTTTTCCGCAAAGTGGGAATGGGATTCGCTAGAATCCCATCCACTTTGCTGTGACTGTAATACACGTTTATGCCACGTGGGGCCCCGGCCTTAAAGATATGATTTTGGCCACAAACCGGTAGCTATCAGTAAATGAAGTTACAATTATAAACACTAGTACGCTCTGTACACAAAGGATCAATAACTGGTATTTCAGATCCACTTTACAGTTTCTATTTCATACACCTGATCTAAAATTTGTTTGTCAGTATAGCAGACTATGCTTTTCTTCTACCAACAGAGAACCTGACAGAACAAAATATTGAACAGTGTGAAGATAAAAAAATGTTTTCAGGAACATGGAGGAAAACCTATTGCCTGCCAACATAAGCCGCAATACAAAGACATATTTTATTAGATAGCACTTATTAATATTTGTATTGCCTTAAAGTGTTATTCCTATCATGGCCAAGCCTGGTATTTTTGGCCACAAGCCCTGATCACCAGGGTGAAAACAGTGTTGAGCAGCACTGTTGGACTGTTCTCTATGTCCCGGCCTGGTGATCAGGACTTGTGGCCAGAAATACCAGGCTTGGCCATTACAGGAATAAACGGATAAAATAATAAGCCACATTTCAGGGAATTCAGATAGGGAATTCTACAATATTACTTGCCCCAAAGAGGAAATAAAACAATACTCTATTTCTGAGAATACATTTACTATGCAAACTATATTTCCTGTAAAATCAAGAAAAACTTCAGAAATGTATTTTAGTTCCACTTCCAAGTACTTAAAAGTCATAATAGGAAAGCTTCAAAGAGAATATTATTTGCCCACAGCATGTTACAGTCACTGTGTAGTGGATGGGATTCTAGCGAATCCCATCTCCACAGTGTGGGAAAATACACGCAGCAGACATACTGCGATTTCCAAAACCATTGCGGTTTTGGAAATCGCAGCATGTCAATTATACCTATAGAAATGCTGGCGGTTTCCCTATAGGTATAATTGAAACAGAAAGTCCGCAGAGGAAACCTCTGCGAACTTTCTGGGAAAGCGCTTTGGGAAAAACTGCGATACGTTGCTGCCGCAGTTTTTCCCCGCAGCGCTTTTTTGCTGCGGTCCGCTACGTGGGGCCTTAACCTAAATGTGCCCCAATGTGCCGAGATTGTGTTGTAAAATTCTGGCACAAGTAAGACAGCTAAAAGGTGATATAAATTTAGACTAGCCAGTGTAAAGACATGTCCAATTTATAATCAAACATCAGCCACTGTGATAAATCTGGAAAATTTTCAGACTGCCTAAGTTTACATTGTCTATTAGTAAATATGCACCAATGTGTGCAATTATTGAGCCAAAATTCTAAATTTCTGGTTCAAAGTAAGCTAATACGTAATAGAAACTACATATTACTCTGCCATGTGTTCAGCCAAGTGGGGCCCTGTCACTCCAAAACAGAGTTCAGAAATACAGGAGCAGTTAGAGCATTTTTATCATTAAACTTGCATTGAAGCTATATTAATATGGAGTTTAAAGGGAGTGGAAAGGGAGCAGGAAAAATGACACTAATCTAATTGTAGCACTGTACTGCGCATGTCCGCCGACATCATCCTCCACCTGGAAGCTTGTATAGTGGTGCCTCGCTCTGAAGCCCAAGTCCAGCGCTTCTGGGTGGAGGAGGATGTCAGCAGGCATGAGCAGAAGACTCAGTGCTGCACTTGCCAAACTCCCTTGAAAAGGGCTTTTGGGGCATTTGGGGCATTTACAATGTCTAGAAATGCACTTTGAAAAAATGATCTACAGATACATACATAGAGCTTAAAAGTGCAAACATCTACATGCGTACAGTATCAGCCATGAGTGTAGTTAAGATGAGATATTATATATGAGCTATTATAGCTTGGAACAAAGCCATCTCTAGATTTGCTTCAGCTTGCAAAACTGTATATTTCGATACCATTTTGGCACAGAATCCAGACAGTACACACAGAGGCCGTGGTGTGTGGCAAGCACTGACCTCTGTCTCCGTTACAAAATTAAATTGTACTTACACAGCCAAGTGACATGTGAAAGAGATTATTTGCCATTTATAGACAAGTTAAGCCTTTCAATACTAACTGGGATGAGATTCCACCAATATTTCACATAGTTTATTGGGAAATTGACTAACTAAAAGTTCCGGGGGCCTGGGGCAAAATCTATAAAAGGACCCTGCCAATACTATACTTAAAATATAGCTGTTCTCTCATATTACAGAGAAGTCAATCAGACCCCAAAGATACAACTGCAGCCCCTATATTCACTATAGTTACGTCCTTGTGTCTTCTATTATGCAGGATTGGGAATAAATCAGTGTAAGACAGTGCTTACACTGGAAAAAAAATGACTGTATAAAGTAAAACTTGGAGAAAAATCAGACATGACAGTATCTGTAAAGCCCTGTGGAATCTATAAATAATACATGATAATAAGTAAAAGTTACAATATGATAAAAGTCATTTCTGGGTAATGTTTTCCTACCTCTTAGACAAAGGCTACTCTTCCTGGTTGCTTCCTAATCTATAAAGTCCCATTTTCCTTATCTTGCATTAATGAGGACTTGAAACATTGTGGAAGTTAGAAATATATAGCTCTGTAATTTATGATATCTTGTATTTTGTGTTTGTATTTGTTTATTAGTGATGGTATGCAATATCTTCTATTATAGTAAGGCATTTTTTCAATTACATCCCTTCAAAAATACTTTGTATAGTTTAATACCAATTAATAGATCAATGTATTATTTTAATGATCTGATATCAGATTAGAAATAATGATTGCTTTATTTATCTACTATTTAGTAATAAGGACATATAACCACATTGCAAGTCTGTAAATATCTGTCATTTCAGGTTACAGTGAGCAAAGCAACAAGCACATGAGCCTATGCCTGGTTTTTGGAAGGAAACTAGTCTAGACTAGCCAACTAAAGCACAAGGTAATCATGTTAAATGAATCAGGGAAAAAAGTAACTCTCAATTCCTCTCCAAGGGTCAGAAAGAGCAGACACGTTTTACACAATAAGTCTGACGTTTATCCCTTTTGACTGTGTGCAAGGGGCAGAGTCCTCTAAACTACTTTCTTTGTGCACTGCTTAGTCCTAGACATGGACTCCTTAGTCATGCGCAATCCATATTAAAGCTTTATCAAATGGAAGTAATACAAGTGTATGAAAGGTTACACATTAAAAATAGACTTGCTGACAATAGTGTGATCTCAGGACGGCTGTCTCACTCAACAGTAATGAAACTTCAATTGCCAAATGATATTAAATGATACTTTGTGTGACTGAGTTGATGCTCAGTATAGCCCATTACCCAGGTAACAGGTAAAGCAGAGCTTTACATTTCATATTACATAGTGAAAAATACAATAATTAAGATTTCATAGTCCAAATGCTGACTCTTTCTCATGTATTATTATAAGGTTTTATTGATGTAGAAGCTGAGCTATACGTCTCTAAGTGCCCTAGATGTTTTTCATGAACAATGGAAGCTAGACCATGTTTTAAAAATGTTTTACCAACCTCTCCAAAAGGAGTGCAATAAGTTTCAGGCCTTTCCATTCCACAAGTAGAGGAAGCTCTCAGGCGATCAGTTCTTCCAATAAGAAGATCTCCAACTGCAGGATAACATCCTCCATGAGAGCAGTCTTGTTGTGCATTCACAAGGAGTCCTAAACCTAGATAAGGAGCAAAAACAATCTTAATAATCAAATAAATAACATGTCAAAAAGACCAACTAAAGTATAACGAGGCCCTACACTTTTTTACCAGTTCTTCTAAATAAATTATGATCTTTAATAAATGTTTGAGCCATATTCTCTAGCTGCAAGTACTTGAACAATATTCAAAATACAGTGATCTAACATTAAACATTAGTATCCAAACACTATGGCCATGTAAAGCCAGTAGGAATCCTTAAGAAAATAAATGCATTATGACATCCCTGTAAGCTGTGATTGGCAGGTTCACCCATGTAACATGCTCTATCCAAGACATTGCAGCCATGTGAACAGAAATGTTCAGAGGAACAGTGACAAAAGATAAATGTAATGACACTGACAAGTTTATTACCAGGTTCAGTGAACTTTTTTCTCCCTGAAAAGTCACTTTAATTTTTACTGTATTTCCATTATTATCCTAGATTTACATTTTCAAGGGAAGGCAGGCTATGCTTTAGCAAAATATTTTCCTTAAAAGCATAATACATATAATCAGCATCTAACAATAATCTACCCGGAAGGGGCACAGTGCAAAGCCTTACCTAGAAGTATGAGGCATAGCCACATCCTTTGTTCCTGAGCTCCAAACACCTGTGAATGAAATTCAGAGACATATATTAACTCTATCGGATCCTCTGTTGTGTAACTCTTTACAACCATCTCCTTTCCTAATAGTCTTATGTAATCATGCACTTATAATTTTTTTCATTTTATTTTTTTTATTGATATGCTATCTACAAAATACATTCAATGGGGGAGATATAATAAGCTAAATGCATCAGAATTCTGGCTTAATGTGTGCTACTTTCATTGTGTGCTATATAGACATTTTTCACCTTATTCAACATGGAGGAATGTGGCTTAGTGGGAGAGCATTGTGGCTTTGCTGAGGGGCATGACTTAAAGTGCTATTCCCATCTTAAAAATTTATCCCCTATCCATAGGAAAGGGGATAACTTGCAGATCGGTGTGGTATCAACTGTTCACAGCCTCACAACCAAAACAGATAAACAGGAGAGTTTTATCCCCCACTCTAAATGGAATGGTGGTCGGGCTTGCGCTTGCACTGCTCTGTTCATTTCAATGGGTGTGCCAAAGATAGCTGAAGTGCAGTGCTTGGGTATCTCCAGCACTCCAATTGTAATGAATGGATCAAAGCACACAGACTTCTGGCCCATTTAGAACAGGGGACAAAAATCTCTAATTCTGATACTCACTGATCTACAAGCTACAGATCCATCTCAATAAATT
Source organism: Leptodactylus fallax (assembly GCA_947044405.1). Lineage (NCBI taxonomy): Eukaryota > Metazoa > Chordata > Amphibia > Anura > Leptodactylidae > Leptodactylus > Leptodactylus fallax. The sequence goes on from CAMRHE010000140.1 coordinate 1,945,497, forward strand.
AGAATATCTTTGAAATGTTTATTTCTTTCAGTAATTAAATTAAAAAAGTGACCTCCTATATTTTCTAGATTCTTTACACACAGAATGTTCTATTTCAAGTGTTTTATTTTTGTAAATGTTGATTATGGATTACAGGTAATGAAAACCCAATTCTAAGAAAATTAGAATATTGTAAAAAAGTTCAGTAATGTAAATTCAGTGTCACCTGCCAAGGTTTCCTAAGCCTTTAAATGGTTCCTCAGTCTGGTTCAGTAGGACACACAATCATGGAAGACTGCGGATTATGAATTGTATTACTGAATCACTGAAATGAATGAACGTTTCAAAAATATTCTAATTTATTGAGATGCACCTGTATAATTTGTTAAGATGCAACAACGTGCATCAAAATTTTAGCACATAAATCTGGTGCATAAATTTGAGGACCAGCAAGCAGTGTAAACTTTGACAAAATGTCTAAAGCTACACCAAAATTAGCATACAGTGTGAGCTATGCTGATAAATTTGATGCATCTTTAGACCTCCTAGTCTAAGTTTGCACAGTCTAAATATTAGACAGGATTGGTAAATATGTCCTAATGTGTGTGGTTTCATAGAAGAACAGGGAAAATAGATAATAACATTCATTGAAGTTCCTGACAGAGCTCTATTGTCTTCTCTCCTCACATAAATATGATCACCCATGTTAAGAGTTCTGATCCAGGGTGTTAATTCTACATGTAATGTAGCACATTCTTATAATTTGTCATTACATAATTATAAACAAACTACATACTAAAAAGCTGATTTACTCGTGGTTTGCATAATAAGTGCAATAAACTAACATGGTAAGTCTTATAACTGACCACAGAATTCAGAGTTGGAAATTCAGAAGCAAGATATTGCACTGATAGGTTGACTGGAGCACATGATTTCTCTATGAATTACTGACAGTGACCTTCCCTGTGTCCTTGGGTTTTGATGAGACTGAGGATAAATAACTAATCAACTAATGCAAACTAATCACAAACAGAGCTATAAAAATAAGATCTGGTTTCTAAAGTTGGGCAAAGACATTAGATATTTGTTGGCAGGTCCAGACAATTTTGACATTACATTCCTCCATTGTTTAGGTATGACGACAAATGTCAAATGACCCTCTTGGGTTCCGTTAGGACTATCACAGGTTATTTACCTCTCCTTAACTGTATGACATACTACTAAACTATTTAATTTCTATCTTTCACCGTCACCCAAGTTATTGCCAGCAGCCCCTCAGATATATGGTACTACTGCCAAAATTTCCACACTTACTGAGCAGACATGAAAGGAGTATAAGCCTGTAACTGAACTAATGGATATTATTTCACCTTTTCAGGTCACTATTTTGTAGATCAGGGAATAAAATGAACCAGTGACCACTTTATTTTCTTTCTATCAATCCTGCAAGAACAGAGACAGCCTTGCTTTGCAGCAGATGATTCTTAGTAGTCAGTCTGGTAACGCTCTATAATTTGTATGAACTGTCCTAGCAGACTCCCATTGGGTTAATGTTTTCTGTATACAGACGCACACTTATTAAAATGAAGACAAGAACTATTCATAGCTTGCAGCACTATTGTGAGACTCACCTGGACTTTCACTTTTCTCAGATATCCTCTTTTGGGAGCTGTTTCTTTCTCCACCCCAAATCCCAACTGCACTTTTTCTTCCTTGAGCAGGCTTTTTAAACCACAACTCACCTAGAAGCCTCCGCAGTCTATGTGATAAGGGAGTGTGTCAGTATCCTCATCAGACGCACACACCCAAACATGGTTACTCATCACATACCACATCCTAGACCCAGCATGCCTGCTGCAAGCTCCACACAGTACAGGTACACCTTTAGGTATAGGGTTATAATGCAATACTGAGCCTCTATGTACTCTGCAAGTCTTTCTGACAATTAATCATCATGGGTCTATAACTCACCCCCAGGTGTGAACCAAACTATAACACTTAGGAGTAAACTGTAAATTTTAGGAGTAGAGCTGGAATGTGCACAATATTCTTTAAAATATACTGATCATACAATACTGCTAAGATAGATTGTTTGTGTGAAGTTTCCGTTCCACCTAAAGCTTAAAGAGAATATGTCAGAAGTAAATTGGTTATAAACCTGATCACAGTACCCTGTAGAGGTGATTCTACAGTTTAGAAAATATGCTTTGGATTATGCCTTAGCTTGTATGTGGTTCGGTCTAAGCTCTAGATTCCCAGGCAAAGCACGTTTCTCCCTTTAACTACATCAACCCATTTAAGGAAAGAAACAAAAACAAAAAACACAAGTCTTTAATAGTAAAGACTCGCAAATGTACAGATTATTTGCATTGTATCTCTCAATCAGTATAACACATACAATGAGTATGCCTGATCTTTATGCTTAGCTAATCGTCCAGACCCCTTGAATTCGGCAGGTTTGGCTGATACACATTTGCTCATTACCACACACAAATCAGAAATGAGAAAGTTTGCAAATTGGATATATACAGTATCTGCAAAAAATACTGTTTCAGTCTACTACAGAAACTAAAGAAAAAACACTGGGTCTGGGGCCTCACGTAGCATAAACGCCATGACTTGGCCGTGGTGTTTTACAGTACTTGCAAAGTGGATGGGATTCTGGCTAATCTCACTGACACATTACAGAAAAATATCTACAGTGGAAATCCTGCGATATCAAAAACGTTGCATTTTTGCAAATCGCAGCATTTGAATTATACCTACGGAAACGCTGGAGTTTTCCATATAGGTATAATAGGGACAGAAAGTCCCCAGAGGAAAACTCTGTGGACTTTCTGTTAAAAACCCTGCGTTATACAGTACCTGCAAAGTAGATGGGATTCTGGCTAATCCCATCCACACATTGCAGAAAAAAAGTTTTTGTAAATCTCAGCATGTCAATTATACATAATGGAAATGCTGGCATTTATAGGTATAATGGAGGCAGAAAGTCCACAAATGCTGCGGAAAAAAACGCGATGCATTTCCACTACAGTCTGTTCCACAGAATTTTTTGGCTGCAGCTCATTACGTGAGGCCTTAGCCTAAACATGCGTTCCTCTCTACTTTGTTTATATGAAGAAAAATGTTGTGCCAAATAATGTTTGAGCAGGATTCAGCTGGTAGTAAAGTTTTGTATGCAGATGTATAACCTGCTTATCTGGTCTCCCAGGATTAAGGTAATGTTACCCAAAAAATGTGTAAAGCTTAATTTATTGAAGAAATTAATTTACCACAAAGATAAGGCTGCTATTTGATTATCTTTGGCTTTCTTACTTGTCATTTTACCTTTATCTACAAAGATCTTGCATAATAACTTTGCAAGAGCAATTATCATGTTGGTATGGGTGTTGAATTGCCAGAAATGACAATGTACTGTAAATATTTCTGAAACAGCCAGGAAAACGGTTTGTGTACTGTCGACATTTATTGGCATAAATCTAGCCAATATATGGTCCATTTTTGGGGGGACAAACATAGCAGTGCAAAATATCCCGAAGCCTGATACCCATCTCTAATGCTAGAACAAGTTGTTTATAGCCAGATTAATGTATGCAGTACATTTAAAGCTATTTTTTTTATTTTTTTCTCTCTCAAAGTTACTACCTGCAGGTAATTTTGCTTCACATAACAAGTACATGTATTTCTTAAAAAACATAGCTGCCTATTTGTTGACGGATCTAAACAAATCTATTTTTCATACAGTTGTACTAAGTATTAGAGACAGCATTTAATTACAAAAGGTTTCTCTGGAAACAAAATAGTTAAAGTTGCGTTTAAGAAAAAGTACAGGACACCACCCTATGACATAAATAATATGCCCTAAAGGTATAAAAGATCTCATGATCTGACTGCCTTGTTTCCTGTACTGCTCAGTATGCAGTCTCAGTATTACTGTACCTCCTAGGGTGTGTCAGTTGTCTGAATTCAGGTAAAGAAAAAATGCTTCTATTACACATAACTTGAAGTGAAGTCACTTCCCTAAGTAACTGCAAACAAACAATTTCATGGAATAAGGTTACAGATACCTGTAGGAGCTGGGGCTGACTAAATTCAGAAAATGTTAGTGTTACTAAGAATCATTAAAATATTATAATAATATATTATAAATATTACAGAAGTACAATTTTTTTTTAGAAATTGATGGTAACAGTATAATCTGATCAATTGTCATCTGTGTAAGGTTAAGTACACTTGTGTCATGTTTTATACTTATTACAGTACAGTTACCCAAGTGTAGACAACACTATTTTGGCGAGATTGAAAATAGCTTTATTTTACAATCCACAAACATACATTGGACTGTGACCAGTGAAAACTAGATTACAGCTTCAAAAAATATCACAGGTATACCAGGTAGTACCAAGGCACAACGTACAGTAAAAGCACAGATCCTACTCCTCTACTACACCAACATTCTAAATAAAGGTACATGCAACTATCAACAAAACCAAGTGATAGGGCATGGATGGGAAAAGGGGGAAAGGGAGGAAAATCATAGGCCCGAAGATATATTATAAAGACAGACACACCAAAGGGAGAAAAAGGAAGCAGAGGGGTATCAATCCATTTGTTCATCAACATTAGGACTGTCCATGAAGGTGTCTGATCAGGTTTACAAACAGCCTGTGGCAGTTCTGTGTGTATATCCTCTTCCAGTTCATAAACAGGTATTTCTTGGTATTTTTTTCTGCAATGTGTGGATGGGATTAGCCAGAATCTCATCCACTTTGGAGGTACTGTAAAACACAGCACTGCGTTTTTGCAACTTGGGGCCTCAGCCTAAAGAGGTATTCCCATCTCACGAGTCCTAGCTATACTTCTAGCTTGCTAGCCATGTAAATTCAAGAGTTTTCCTAAATACATAGTTGCTTAAGTAATGCTGCTTTATTTGTCTGCTATGTGAAATTAGTCCTCCCATAGCTTACACACCCTTGTCAAGACACCCAGTCTGTTATCTGATCCCGGATAGATGACGTAACCCACTACTCTCTGGAGGGAGGGGCCTGAGTTTTCTGTATTACTTTGAGAGCTGTTATCTCCTGCTCATTTAATTGTAGTTTGCTGATAAAGGCTTGGAAAGTGTCTGTTTTCTCCCTATGTAAACACAAAGATAACATTGAGTTTACTGCAAATCCTGGAAGCATGTATAAGTTTTTTCTCTCCAAACCTGTGTAATGTAATATACATTTACTGTGCATTTTCAAGCAATGTCTTACCCTAGTGAAAATGGGGGCAGGAAATGGTCCAGAGAGGAGGATACAGAAAAGGCGGATGTGCCCCTACATGGTGTTGAAACTGAGTCTGCACTTAAAACTTTTTTAAAAAATTAGTAAAGCACTAAAAGCATGGTCAGTGAGTATTAGATTATAATACACTGTGTTTGTTATAAAAAAAAACTATTTAAAAAATACTCAAGAAGATGAGATTTCGCACTAAAAAGTTGTCCTGGTTAGCGAGCAGAATAGACTACACTGGTAAACCCATCTCCCAGGAGCAGTGGCGGATTGTATGGTCTCGGGCCCAGAAATCATCTCAGTGCATTACGTTTAGGGAAGCGCAGTATAAGCTGTTGATGCATTGGTATCATACTCCGGCTCTCCTTCATACTTTAAACCCATTAGTTCCCCCATGGTGCTGGCGCTGTGGAGCTGCGGTGGGTACCCTGCACCATATCTTTTGGACGTGCCCTCTCATCCTCGGTTTTTGGAGGGAGGTCAGGACTCTGACGACTGCTCTCTTTTTGCAAGAGGTTCCTCTTGACCCTCTTTATCTCCTGAACCTTCCCCCCAGACACCTGAGCAATAAGTCATCCAGGCTTTTCTTGCATCTTTGTACTGCAGCTAAAACTCTCATAGCTAGAAACTGGAAGAAAGTGAGTCCCCCATCTAGTCTTGAGCTTGTGGCTAGAATGAAGAATGTGAGGAGTCTTGAATACCTGACTGCTGGCCTACATAATTCACGGGAAGCCTTTGGGGCTATTTGGGCACCCTGGGACATGTATTGTACATCACAGGGTCTCTGATCTCTAGTCCTCTCCTTCCCTCCCCCCTTCCCTTTGGTCCTACCCTTGTCTTCTTAACCCCTCCATTCCCCCCTCCCTTGTTCACTGCTTAATTTAAATGCATATTGCTTAAGGGGGAGGAGGCGGATAGCCTCTATTTACCTCAATGCTTTCTGTTTGTTTGATTATTATTGTTTTTTTGTTTTTTCTTTATTCCTTGTTAATGAAAAATTTTTCAATAAAATTACAGTTATATAAAAAAAGAATAGACTACACTGCATGTGGCATTTTTTTTTCTGTATTTGTTAAAGAAAAATTTTTTCAGACCACTTAGTCTCATTTCATAGAGTATGTGATTTTGAACATGTAATGCACTTTAATTAAAAATGTTGCTTCTTTTTGCTTGAAAAACCTCTCTAAGTTCCTGTTACTAAGTGTCTCCCTTCTAGCTAATTTACAGTTGACTGCTTTGTTAACAGGGAAGTAAATCTCTCAATGGCGTATCGATGAGTACAGAGCCCACGGCCAGCTGGAAATGGCTGGGGCCCCAGACCACCATGATATCGGTCAGGGATAGCCTGGTTCACCGACCGCTATACATATTGTTAATGGAAATAACAAAAAACACTACTGCCAAAAAAAAACCCTTTAACAAAATGAGATTTTGCACTATTAACTACAACACACTTCATGAGTCAGGATTTTTTTTGCCACTTTTTACTTTTTCAGTATTGGTTAACCAACAACACTATTGCAGAGCTCCCCCACTCCTATGATGTATTGGCCTATAACTGAATCAAACTAAACTGTACTCCACTAGTCCTCCTATATTTCTGTAGTCCTTCCACTAGCAATGTATTATCAGCAACAATTGCTTTGAATTATGCAGTGATAACACATCTGTCCCTAGCTTGAGTATAAAAAAATGGCTCTGTTTTCCTCAGCATCATCCTATATTGTGATCATCATCAGTAGTGACATCAGCACTGTAAGGTATTGCCAGAAGCCTTTCTAGGTCACAGACTTCATGTATGGCTGTAAATAACAGAACGGCCAGACAAAGGAGGTGGGGGTCAGAGTCGTAGATGATTGTCTAGACGGAGATTGGGAGCAAGTATGAGCTAACGGTAGTTGTCTCAGTATAGATAGTCAAGTGGGCAGGGTGGGTGAATATGCATGGCTATTGCTCAAAGAGTGTCTGTTTAATCAATAACCATGGGGTCAAAGTCTTGAGAAATGTAGGTCTGGACATGGTGCTCCAGTGTGCTAGTTCTTCCATCCTACAGATGTCGTTGACCTTATTAACCCATTGAGAAAAGGATGGGGGGTGGAAGATCTCCACAGGGCGGGGATTAAGAGCCTGGCTGCCGTCAGTAGGTGGATGACCAGGTCTTCTTTGTGTGGCTGGAAGTCGGTGTGTGGAAGTCACCGTAAAACATGCTCCGATGTTGAGGGAATGATCCTGGAGAAGATCCTAGCGGTGGTGTCCAAAACATTTCTTCAGAATGGTGCTATCAGCGGGCAGCACCACCAGATATGTAGGTAGCTACCCACCCCCTTCTCACAACACCCACAGATATCTGGAACTGAGGGGTATATATCGTGTAGCCAAGCTGGAGTTTTATACCAGCGTGTTAATAGCTTATAAGTGTCCTCCTGCGTTCGGACGAAGTGGGAAAAACTGTGGGCACTGGTTAATAGTTGGGAGGAGAAAAGGATTGTCACAGTTCCTCCTCCCATTGCAGCAGAAACCTAGGTGAGTCCTCAGCGGTCAGGGAGATGAGAAACCGGTATAATTTTGAGCAGACACCCTTAAGTGATTGACAGTCTAATGTAATAAAGACAATATCTGCATAGAACTTATAGATGCCATGGTCAATGCTGACTTCAACATCTAAGTAATTTACTCAGGGAAGGGGCACCCCTGCTCTGCAAAGCCCTCCAGGCCTGTCGTGGCTGAATGCCTAATAGCTGTTTTAGACTGCCAGACAATAAAACTAGAATACTGAGTATACCAAAAAATTTTTTTTTTTTTCCTTAAAAGTGGTTGGATTCTGTAAAAGTGTTTAAAAATAATAAAATACAACACATGTATATTTTATCTGTGCAAGCGCAAGAACCCAAACAAAAAAAATTTAAGGGGTTGTGGAAGACCTAGCCACAGGTCATCGGAAGAGATGAGTAAATCTATTATGCAGAAGTGGAATTCGATCCGAATTTCAGGAAATCTTCGATTCGCCATGATTCCGGATTTTCTCACGCTTGAACGCATCGAATCGCATTTTTTTTATAAAATGGCCGCCGCACATGTTAGGACAAGGGGGAAGGGACTCTAGGAACGCGGGATCACCCACAATGCCAAGCGTGCAGCTAATCAGCAGCCAGCAGGCCTGTGATGTCACAGCCCTATAAAAACCCTTGGCCATTTTACTGTAGGTACAATCATTCCACATCGCTCTTACTGTAGGGACAGACATCGGCAGTAGCTAGGGAAAGACTTAGAAAACAGATAGAAGTTCAGGGAAAGAGGCTGAGCCTTAGAACTGTAGGGAAAGGATAGGGAGGAATTGAAAGAACAATTTGGGGTGGTTGCAGGGTTATTTACAGCAAGAATTTGCAGCATAATTCACATTGCAGCACTCACTGCCGTTATACTGCTGCTCATTACTCATATCTGTGTCTTCAAGGTGAAACACAACAAGCCTTTTGCAGTGCAGTACAGCAAAAAACAGTGAATTAGCATACACTAATATTTGCACGTATCTGTGAAAAAAGCCTTTTTAAAGGTGTTTATTATAAGGGGCTTATTCACTGTTCTTCCGAGGCATAACATTATACAGTACTATTGTGCCAAAGAAAACTGAATTATCATCCAATAATATCTGCATTTATCTGTAATAAACACCTTTAACGTGGGGAAAGACATAATGACCATATTCGCCATTTTGTTATCAGTATAAAGTTGCAGGCCATTTTTAAAAACAGTATTTTCAATAATAATTCAATAATTCTTAGCGGTTATCACTTATTTAAAGGTGTTTATTAGTGTCAAAACACATAAAAAGGACCATATTCGCCATTTTGATACAGTATAAAGTTGCAGGCAATATTTAAGAACAGTATTGTCAATAATAATTCAATAATTCTTAGCGGTTATCACTTATTTAAAGGTATTTATTAGTGTCAACACACATAAAAAGGATCATATTCGACATTTTGTTACCAGTATAAAGTTGCTGGCCTTTTTTAAAAACACTATTGTCAATAATAATTCAATAATTCTTAGTGGTTATCACTTATTTAAAGGTGTTTATTAGTGTCAAAACACATAAAAAAGACCATATTCGCCATTTTGTTACCAGTATAAAGTTGCAGGCAATATTTAAAAACAGTATTGTCAATAATAATTCAATAATTCTTAGCGGTTATCATCAATTATTTAAAGGTGTTCATTAGTGTCTAAACCCATAAGGAAAACCATATTCGACATTTTGTTACCAGTATAAAGTCGCAGCAGAGAAAGGGGGCGTGGCAGCAGGGGTCAGTTACAGAGGCCTGAGCTCCCAGTGTCAAGTAGCAGTCGTGTCTTGACCAGCAACCCAACTGTTGTAGATTGGTTGACTCGGTCATCCAATTCATCCCAAGTCACATCAGACACCCCCAGCCAAGAATCGGTGGGTTCGTCAGACACAACCCTTAGTTGGCATGGCCCGGCAGCAGGCCCTGTACCCTCACCTGTCCTCAACCTGCCTCTATCCTTTTCTGTTCCCTACTAGAGAACTACTACAGTGCTGGACAAAAGTATTGGCACCCCTGCAATTCTGTCAGATAATACTCAATTTCTTCCAGAAAATGATTGCAATCACAAATGCTTTGGTAATAATATCTTCATTTAATTTGTCGTCAATGGAAAACCACAAAAAGAATTGTCAAAAAGCCAAATTGGATATAATTCCACACCAAACATAAAAAAGTGGGTGGACAAAAGTATTGGCACCCTTTGAAAAATCATGTGATGCTTCTCTAATTTGTGTAATTAACAGCACCTGTTACTTACCTGTTGCACATAACAGGTGGTGGCAATAACTAAATCACACTTGCATCCAGTTGAAATGGATTAAAGTTGACTCAACCTCTGTCCTGTGTCCTTGTGTGTACCACATTGAGCATGGAGAAAAGAAAGAAGATCAAAGAACTGTCTCAGGACTTAAGAAGCAAAATTGTGACCTCCCTAGATGTGGACGGAAAAGAAAAATTGACGAGAGATTTCAACGAAAGATTGTGCGGATGGTGGCTAAAGAACCTCGACTAACATCCAAACAAGTTCTAGCTGCCCTGCAGTCCGAGGGTACAACAGTGTCAACCCGTACTATCCGTCGGCATCTGAATGAAAAGGGACTCTATGGTAGGATACCCAGGAAGACCCCACTTCTGACCCAGAGACATAAAAAAGCCAGGCTGGAGTTTGCCAAAACTTACCTGAGAAAGCCAAAAACTTTTTGGAAGAAAGTTCTCTGGTCAGATGAGACAAAAGTAGAGCTTTTTGGGAAAATGCATCAACATAGAGTTTACAGGAAAAAAAAGAGGCCTTCAAAGAAAAGAACACGGTCCCTACAGTCAAACATGGCGGAGGTTCCCTGATGTTTTGGGGTTGCTTTGCTGCCTCTGGCACTGGACTGCTTGACCGTGTGCATGGCATTATGAAGTCTGAAGACTACCAACAAATTTTGCAGCATAATGTAGGGCCCAGTGTGAGAAAGCTGGGTCTCCCTCAGAGGTCATGGGTCTTCCAGCAGGACAATGACCCAAAACACACTTCAAAAAGCACTAGAAAATGGTTTGAGAGAAAGCACTGGAGACTTCTAAAGTGGCCAGCAATGAGTCCAGACCTGAATCCCATAGAATACCTGTGGAGAGATCTCAAAATGGCAGTTTGGAGAAGTCACCCTTCAAATCTCAGGGACCTGGAGAAATTGGCCAAAGAAGAATGGTCTAAAATTCCAGCAGAGCATTGTAAGAAACTCATTGATGGTTACCGGAAGCGGTTGTTCGCAGTTATTTTGTCTAAAGGTTGTGCTACCAAGTATTAGGCTGAGGGTGCCAATACTTTTGTCCGGCCCATTTTTGGAGTTTTGTGTAAAATGATCAATGATTTGACTTTTTTTTTTCATTCTCTTTTGTGTTTTTTCATTGCAAGCAAAATAAATGAAGATATTATTACCAAAGCATTTGTGATTGCAATCATTTTCTGGAAGAAATTGAGTATTATTTGACAGAATTGCAGGGGTGCCAATACTTTTGGCCAGCACTGTATATGCTGTGGGCTCAAAGCCACTGTACAGTGAGGAGGAGGCACTAGAGGACAGTCAGCAGCTAGTGATGAGGAGAGTGGGATGGGAGATGGTGTTGAGGAGGACATCAGTGACCTGTAGACAGTAGTGGATGACGATGTAGCCGATCGTAATTGGGAGTCAGGTGACGAAGGGGCCTCATCGTCATCAGGAGAAGAGGGTTGCAGCTTGTGCATGAGGTAGCAGGTGAGTCAGCAGGGTGGCAGCAGTGTGAGGCCGGCAGCTAAGCGTGCCCGGGGTATACCACCCGCTTTGCAGCAAACGACCTGCCCGAAAAGCAGTGGTGCAGGGGTTCACTGAGGCAGTGGCGGTAACAGTCAGTTATTGCGGAGTGTTGGGGGTAAAATCACCTACTCGGCGGTGTGGCAGTTTTTTGTAAAGCCGCCGGGGAAGGTGAACATGGCCATATGTTCAATCTGTGGGCAGAAGGTAAAGCGTGGCCAGGGTGCCAATGTTGGCACCACAGCCCTGCGCCAACATATGCAGCATCACCATAAAGTGACCTGGGAGAGCTGTGGCTCCAATGTGGTGGTCCAGCCTGCCGCAGCAACCGCTGCAGCATCCAGTGACACGCACCCCATTTCAGGCAGTCAAGGCTCCACCACCTCAGCTGAAGGAAGCTGTGTGTCCTTCCCATCATCTGCTGGTTGTGATGCTCCTCCTCCTCCTCCTAGTCAGTTATTGCATCAGCAATCGATCACAAAATCTATATCTAAGAGACAACAGTGTGCGTGCAATCATCCAACAGTGCAGAAGCTGAACGTCCTCCTGTCCAAGTTGCTGGTGCTGCAGTCACCCTTTCCACTTGGTGAACTCTGCACCTTTCAGAGAACTGATGGCTTGCGCCGAGTCGAGGTGGAGAGTTCCAAGCCATTTCTTTGCCAAGAAGGCAGTACCAGCCCTGCAGAAATATGTAGAAGAGAAGGTGGGCCAGTCCTTGAGCCTGTCGTCGGTGTCTGCCAAAGTGCACGGCTGCGCCGATGTGTGGATCTGTAACTACGGTCAAGGACAATATATGTCATTTACGGCCCAATGGGTTAATGTGGTGCCTGCCCAGACAGACCAGCAACTTGGACAGGTGACACAGCTTCTGTCTCCACATTCTCATGCTGTTGGTCCTGCAACAATGTCCGCCTCATCCTCCACTGTCTCCTCAGCCTCCACTGCAGGGACAATTCACAGTGCTCCTCCAGCATACCACATGTGCAGGGCACAGCGGTGTCAGGCTGTTCCACACCTCGTTTGCCTGGGCGAATGAAGTCACACAGGGGAGGAACTGCTCCATGTCCTCAATCAAGAAATCGAATCCTGGCTTTCTCCAAGAGAGCTTAAAATCGGAACAATGGGGACCGACAACGGGAAGAACATGGTGTCGCCGCTGCGTCAGGGCTGACAACAATCTAGTTGTCAAGCGTTTAATTATGTGTTCCACCCATCTGCAAGACATCCTAAAAATGTCAAGGAAATTGTGCATGCACTTCAGCCACTCGTACACAACCAAGCACACCTTGAGCTGCAGCGGCAGAATGGCCTCCCACAACATAGGCAGATATGCGATGTTTCCACCCGTTGGAATTCAACCCTCCATATGGCCCGATGCATGCTAACTTCCTTGCGCAGTGACAGCCGAATTGTCACCATTCAGCAGAGGGATGACTACTGGCTCTCCACCACCTCGCTACCGGGTAAAAATGGGGGCCTTTTTTACACCCTCTGAGAGGGAAGACAAATTGAACTACAGTCATGGCCAAAAGTTTTGAGAATGATACAAATATTAATTTTTACAAAGTCTACTGCTTCAGTTTTTCTAAAGGCAATTTGCATATACTCCAGAATGTTATAAAGAGTGATCAGCTTAACAGCAATTACTTTCAAAGTCAATATTTGCCTAGAAAATGAACTTTATCCCCCAAAACACATTTCAACATCATTGCAGCCCTGCCTTAAAAGGACCACCTAACATCGTTTCAGTGATTGCTCCATTAACACAGGTGTGGGTGTTAATGAGGACAGGGCAGGAGATCAATCTGTCATGATTAAGTAAGAATGACACCACTGGACACTTTAAAAGGAGGCTGGTGCTTGCCATCATTGTTTCTCTTCTGTTAACCATGGTTATCTTTAAAGAAACACGTGCAGTCATCATTGCACTGCACAAAAATGGCCTAACTGGGAAGAGTATTGCAGCTAGAAAGATTGCACCTCAGTCAACAATCTATCGCATCATCAAGAACTTCAAGGAGAGAGGTTCCATTGGTGCCAAAAAGGCTCCAGGGCGCCCAAGAAAGACCAGCAAGCGGCAGGACCGTCTCTTAAAAGTGTTTCAGCTGCGGGATGGGGCTACCAGCAGTGCAGAGCTTGCTGAGGAATGGCAGCAGGCAGGTGTGAGTGCATCTGCACGCACTGTGAGGCGGAGACTCTTGGAGCAAGGTCTGGTCTCAAGGAGGGCAGCAAAGAAGCCACTTCTCTCCAGAAAAAACATCAGGGACAGACTGATATTCTGCAAAAGGTACAGGGAGTGGACTGCTGAGGACTGGGGTAAAGTCATTTTCTCTGATGAATCCCCTTTTCGATTGTTTGGAACATCTGGAAAACAGCTTATTCGGAGATGAAGAGGTGAGCGCTACCACCAGTCTTGTCTCATGCCAACTGTAAAGCATCCTGAAACCATTCATGTGTGGGGTTGCTTCTCAGCCAAGGGAATCGGCTCTCTCACAGTCTTGCCTAAAAACACAGCCATGAATAAAGAATGGTACCAGAATGTCCTCCAAGAGCAACTTCTCCCAACCGTCCAAGAGCAGTTTGGCGCTCAACAATGCCTTTTCCAGCATGATGGAGCACCTTGCCATAAAGCAATAAATGGCTCAGGGAACAAAACATAGAGATTTTGGGTCCATGGCCTGGAAACTCCCCAGATCTTAATCCCATTGAGAACTTGTGGTCAATCATCAAGAGACGGGTGGACAAACTCATTAACTCATTCTAACTGTCAATATAAGCTTCTGTTACTCATAATATGAATGCAATTATATTTCTGTATGTGATAAAAACATCTGACAAACACACATAAAAACCAGAGGGCAGCAGATCATGTGAAAATATAATATTTGTGTCATTCTCAAAACTTTTGGCCATGACTGTACTATAGAGACATTCTATGTAGTAAGTTGGCCACTGCCTATCTGCGCCATCATCCATCCTATCACATGTCCGACCGGGGGGGGGGCCCTGAGCGCTCAACTTGCACTGGCATGACAGCTGTGGGAGGGGGTGGGGGTGGCAGGAGCAGTATCGGCTCCATCAGCAGCAGCCTGAGCCTAGAGATGCTGATGAGCAGCTTTCTTCAGCCACATAGTGAAGAAGCTGCTCATCAGCAGTTAGACACAGAGCAGAAGTTGAAACAGCAGGTGGTGGTATACTTAGAGTGCACCCTGCCACCCATCATCGAAGATCCGCTGGACTACTGGGCAGACAAACTAGATTTGTGGCCGCAACTGTCTGAGTTTGCCCTGCAAAAGCTGTCCTGCCCGGCCAGTAGTGTGGCATCAGAGTGGGTGTTTAGTGTGGCGGGGGCCATGGTTACCCCACAGTTACTGTATTGCCTCCTCATGTTGCTACCACTTGGTCACTGTATGGCCTCATGTTGCTGCCACTTGGTAACTGTATGGCCTCCTCATACTGCTGCCACTGGGTCACTGTATGGCCTCCTCATGTTGCTGCCTCTGGGTCACTGTATGTCCTCCTCATGCCGCTGCCACCGGGTCACTGTATGACCTCCCATGCCGTTTCCACTGGGCAGTCTGTGTACCCTCATGCCGCTGCCACTGGGTCACTGTATGCCCTCCTCATGCCACTGCCCTTGGTTCACTGTATGGCCTCCTCATGCCGCTGACACTGGGTCACTGTATGGCCTCCTCATGTTTCTGCCACTTGGTCACTGTATGGCCTCCTCATACCGCTGCCACTGGGTCACTGTATGGCCTCCTCATGTTGCTGTCTCTGGGTCACTGTATGTACTCCTCATGCCGCTGCCACCGGGTCACTGTATGACTTCCTCATGCCGCTGACACTGGGTCACTGTATGTCATTCTCATGTTGCTGCCAGCTTCACATTGTCACCTTGTCACCAACAACTTGGCCAGGTGGCGCCGCTTCCGCCTCCACATTCTCACGCCGTTGGTCCTGTAACAATGTCCACCTCTTCCTCTACTGTTTCCTCAGCCTCCACTGCAGGGACAATTCACAGTGCTCCTCCACCATACCATATGTGCAGGGCACAACAGTGTCACGCTGTTCTACCCCTCGTTTGCCTGGGCGAACAAAGTCATACAGGGGAGGACCTGGGTCACTGTATGTACTCCTCATGCCGCTGCCACTGCGTCACTGTATGCCCTCTTCATGCTGCTGCCACTGGGTCACTGATTGCCTTCCTCATGCTGCAACCCCTGGGTCATTGTATGTCCTCCTCATGCCGTTTCCACTGGGTCACTATATGTCCTCCTCATGCTGCTGCCACTGGGTCACTGTATGCCCTCCTCATGCTGCTGCCACTGGGTCACTGTATGCCCTCCTCATGCTGCTGCCACTGGGTCACTGAATTCCCTCCTCATGCCGCAACCACTGGGTCACTGAATGCCCTCCTCATGCCGCTGCCACTGGGTCTCTATATGGCCTCCTCATGCCACAACCACTGGGTCACTGTATGGCCTCCTCATGCCGCTGCCACTGGGTCACTGAATGCCCTCCTCATGCCGCAACCACTGGGTCACTGTATGTCCTCCTAATGCCGCTGCCACTGGGTCACTGTATGGCCTACTCAGTCTGCAGCCACTGGGTCACTGTATGCCCTTCTCATGCTGTTTCCACTGGGTCACTATATGGCCTCCTCATGTTGCTGCCACTGGGTCACTGTATGGCCTTCTCATGCTGCTGCCAACTCCACATTATGTCGCCTTGCCATTCTGTAGACATATATGTGGAATCGACATACGACAGCGCAAAAGGAGTGCGCTCTTTCACTCTACAGTAGGATGTTGGGCCTCTGCACGGTTCTTTCTACCTGACACTAATATGCACCTGTAAGACTGGGTTCACACTTGAGTTAGTTGGTATGTTTTGGCCCCATAACTGTCCAAATAAGTGAAGTGTGCAGTGGTTCTAACAGCGACGCCTGTCATGTGCGTGTCATTCGGACTCACAGTATTGTTTCACTACCATAGTAGGCTCCCTATGCGTGTTACTGCAAGGCACAGTGTTCTACACCACTATACAGGCTCTCTGAAGCTAAGAAATAGGTGTTTTTTAGCGATATTCACCGCAAAGTAATTCGGATCGAAGCAAATTTTTTTGGAACTTCGAAAAGAACTGCCGAATCGAACTTTTGAGAAATTCGCTCATCTCTAGTCATCGGTATCAGATTGGTCAGTGTTATAGGTAAGATACTTTTATTGTCTAATCAGAGAAATCACATCTGCAAGCTTTCAAAGCACAGAGGCTCCTTCTTCAGGCTGCACAACACTGGCAAGATTCTACACAAAGGCAATTTAGTTCAGATGATATGTTAGTGTGATAAGGTAGGGTAATAAAAACTGAGGTTATCACATCTACAACTCTTTTATCTTTTGTAAAACAAAACTATGAAATATTGCATGATCTCAAGACCCTGAAAACTCTCTCCTTTTTAACTTCTATATATAAGAATTTACTATATTTATATGATTTATTTTTTAATCTTCATTTTGTGATATTTTTTCACATTTTCTGGTACGTTACATAATATTAGACTGGTTGAGCATGTGTCTTAATTTCCTCAGGATAACAAAACACCAGTCATGTTGAAATCCAGCACTCACAGTATTTATCTTTTCTTTTGCTGTATAGGATTAATACTCCTGAAGTGGTTTGTAACATAGAAAAAGATCTAGCTTTACTGAATAACTGGTCTACACAACAGCAACTGTAGTTCAATATTTTTAATTGTATATGCACTTGGGGAGAATAAACCCTCTATCTGAATATGGTATTGGCAGTTCGTTGTTAGTCAGGACTTTAGGAGAGAAGGATCTAGCGGTCCTGGTCCTAGAATGAGAGCACAGGGCTGCTAGGCAGCAAAGAAGGGAAGTAGGATGCTTGGCTGTATAGCTAGAGGAAGAGAGATTGTGATCCGACCATATAGAGAAGTGGCAAGACCACATCTGGAATACTGTGTCCAGTTCTGGAGACCTCACATACAAAGAGACATAGATAAAATAGCACGAGTGCAAAGGCAGGCTACAAAAGTTGTAGAGATTCTGAAGCATAAAACATATCAGGAGAGGCTTAAAGAACTTAATCTGTATAGCCTTGAGGAAGGAAGAGAAAGGGGAGACATGATTGAAACCTTTAAATATTGTAAAGGTATAAATAAGGTTCAGGAGCAAAGTGTTTTTAATTAAAAAAAATAAATAAATAAACACAAGAAGAAGGGGACACAATCTAAAATTATTCGGGGTGGGAAGATCAGAAGCAATGTTAGGAAATGATTTCACTGAAAGAGTAGTTGAAGCTTGAAACAAACTTCCAGCAGACGAAGATGGGAAATCTACAGTTAGCGAATTTAAACTTTCCTGTGGTAAACAAATGCCTATCATAGATAAAATGGATAATATAAGGGCAGACTGTATGGATCATTTGGCCTTTTTCTGCTATCAATCTTCTGTTTCTATGTTTATGTCCTTACATATGTAGAGAAATATCACAGCAGTTGGGTAGTAGAAGATGCTCTTGAAGACAGTATTTTATTGAATCATAAAATAACTGTACCATCACTGTAAATAAGAGCGACTGGTAATTTGACGTTTCAGCCTAAAATGCAGCCTTCATCAAAGTCACCATAGGAGACGGATAAACATACATATATAATATTATATTTTCCATAGCAATATGGTAAACAAACAATCATTGATACAAATGTATAGTACATGCTGTAAGGAGAAAAGAAAAAACTGTATTAGGCCCCACGTTACGGAAAAGCGGCTTTTTTTTTTTTTGTTGCAGATTTTGCTGCAGTTTTTAGAGCCAAAGTCAAGAATGGCTGCAAAAGGAATGGGAACTATATAGGAAGTTTTTATACTTCTCCCTTTTGCTCAACTCACTCCTAGCTTTGGCTCAAAAAACCACAACAAAATCTGGAACAAAAAAAAGCTGCGTTTCTGCGACGTGGGGCCTTAGCCTTAGTCACAATATAACTAAGTAGAATATTGCAGGTACAATGTAATTATAGTATGGAAAGAAACAACGCAAGTTGTATAGCTATATTGTGATAAAATAGTAGTAAATAGTAGTGAATCAATATTATTAATGCCTCATTAATTAGATTCCTAAGGACTCATAATGGTAAGTTATACATATAGTGAATAGATGAGTACATAATTGGAGGATATATACTCACAACATTTACATATGGGACACAAGATTACCAATCTGTTAGAAACTATGTCTAAAAATTCTGGAACAGTTTCAGAAAAAAGTAAAGTTGCAAAGACTCTTAATATCCCAACATCTACAGTACATTATATTATCAGAAGATTCAGAGAATCTTGAGAAATCCATATGCACAAGGGATAAAGCTCATAGTCAATATTGGATGCTTGTGTCTACGGTCTTCAAGCAGCTCTGCATTAAAATGGGCATAAATCGAAGATGCAAATCACTGCATGGGCTCAGGAATACTTCCAGAAATCATTGTCTGTGAACACAGTTCACCATGCAATCCACAAATGCAAGTCACAAATAACAAAGAAGACATGTATCAACATAAGGAAATGCTATCATCTTCTCTGCACCACAGTTCATTTAAAATGGACTCATAAATAGAGTCAAAATAGAAAACTAGTAGTATAATGTTGTACCGTGTTAGCCATAGATAGTAGTGGAAGACTGAAGAAATCAGGCAATACCTTTTAGAGGCTAATTGAATATATTTGATAGTAAGCTTTCGAGAGTGCTAGCTCTCGAAAGCTTACCATCAGACATGGTGTAATACTAGAAACTGAAAATTCACACTATTTATACACACAAAACATGGATCTTCCAAAGGATCTTGGAATAACAAAATGCAATATAGGTAGAGAAGTTATTTACAACAGGTCAGGAAATAAACAGTCTGGGAAACTTTCTGGGGCGTGACAGAGGGATCTGTTATCTGTTTGCTGTCAGGTGGTGATTTGTGACCCTCACAGTTTATACATAGTGTGACATGAAGCTGGCATGAATATTAAGTCCAAATTGCAGAGTTTTAAATTTTTGTATTAACTTGTATTCCCATTCCTTTCTCACTCTCTGCGTCTTAAAATGTCCCATTAAAACCACAACCCGCAAATCTTCAATAGAATGGTCTTCTCTGGAGAAATGTGCGGCCACTGGGAGATCTGTTCTGCTGTTATTAATGGTGGATCTGTGTGAGTTCATGTGCTGACTAAGTCTCTGGCCTGTTTCCCCCACATAGAGGCCTGTGGTGGGACATTGCACACACATTATGAGATACACCACATTGGAAGACCACTTAAACAAAGCAGCAGCCATTAACAGAGACAGTCTGCTCACATATAAAGAGACCCAGAAAGAAGCCCGAGTTCCCCTAGTTGTCACCTACAACCCACAGCTGGAGATCCTACGAAGGATTGCCAAGAAAAAAATTATACTGGAGAGAACCTCTTTATACCTCTTTAAAGTGTGGCACATTAGGGAGTATATTAAAAGGGTTGTCCAGGCATAATTTGTTATAGTTTATCCTTAGGATAGGCCATAAGTACCTGATCTGTAGGGGGCCAACCCCGGACCGATCAGCTGTACGGGGCCAGAAGTAGAAATCTCTGTCCTCTGTGTATTAGCTGTGCACCTTCACTGCATCTCAGTACTTATTGAAGTCAGTGGGAGCTGAGCTGCAGTGAAGGCGCCGAGCGACTAAACAGCGGATGGAGCTTTCGGCTTCCAGCCCTGTGTTGTGTACAGAACAGGCACTGGAAGTGGCTCCATAATTTAATAAAATCAGTTATATACTGATAAAGAATATTTTGGTATACGGTTATATGACTTTAGTTTTGCCATTCAACACTAGAAGAATAGTGAGCATAGGCCATGAAAAAGATTAACCCTGGACAACTTCTTTAATATACCCCACACAGTTTAATGTTCCCCCCCCCACAAGATATTAGCCTCCATCACTACACCCACACAATATAATGACTCCATCACTGTTCCGCATACAGTATGGGGGACCAGTGAAGAGGCCACTGTATGGGGGAACCAGTGAAGTGGCCATAAAAAAATTTGGCCCAGACAACCCATTAAAAGAGGTTGTCCATAAACTGGAGTGACCACTCTGGCGGCCGCCAGGGAGGTGTAAAAAAAAAAAAAAAAAAAAAAAAACATACTCACCTGTCCCCAGCACCCTGTTGTCCATACCTGTGTCTGTTCAGTCTCATGGTGGTGCCTCATTTCTAGAAATCCTGTACCTAATTGGTCTCAGGGGTCACATGAAGTGCAGGACTCCCAGCAAGGAGGCACCGGCACGAGACTGAATGGACACTGGGGGTGGACAATGGAGTGCCGGGGACAGATGAATATGCTTTTTTATTTATTTATTTTTTATTTTACACCCTCCCGCCCGGAACATGGGTTGTTCCAGTTCCTGGACAACCTCTTTAAAGGATTTATACATCTTTCTAATATTGATGGCCTGTCCTTAGGATAGGCCATCAATATTACATCTGCGGGGATACAATAGCCAGTACCTCTGCAGATCAGCTTTTTCAGGACAGAGCGGTTACAGGCAATGGTAAGAATTGTAGGAGCCACCCTGTTCACTTGCCATAAAGGGTGTACCAGTGGATTTAGTTAGTGCAGTGGTGCACACCGTAGGGCGGGTGAGCAGCATGGCTCCTGACATGTTATTACCTTTAGCCACCCTGTCTTGGTACCGCTGATCTGCAGGGGTCCTGGCCGTGGGCCCCTAGAAACAATTCCACTGGTGGGCCCTAGACATCCAAGTCTGACTCTGTCTACAAGTATCATTATATAAGAGCATGGACAACCAATGGTTAATAGTAGTATAATGTTGTACCGTGTTAGCCATTGAAAGTAGTGGAAGAGTGAAGAAATCAGGCGATACCTTTTAGAGGCTAACTGAGTATATTTATAAGTAAGCTTTCAGAAGACTAGCTTCCTTCATCAGGCATGGTGTTATACAAGAACTGAAAATTCACAGATTTTTTATATACCCTATACACATGGTCTTCAAAGGATTTTAGAGTCCTTAAAAAAAACCAAAACAAAATGCAATCTAAGTAGAGAAGTTATTTACAACGTCAAAAAACAATCTGGAAAGTTGTGGTGTGTGACAGAGGGATCTGTTATCTGTTTGCTATCAGGAGGTGATTTGTGACCCTCACAGTTCATACATAGGGTGACATGAAGCTGGCATGAATATTAAGTTCAAATTGCAGAGTTTTAAATTTTTGCATAAACTTGTACTCCCATTGTTTCCTCTCCTCCTGCATCTTAAACTGTCCCATTAAAACCACAACCCGCAAATCTTCAATAGAGTGGTTTTCTCTGGAGAAATGTGCGGCCACTGGGAGATCAGTTATGCTATTATTAATATTGGATCTGTGTGAGTTCATTCGCTGACTAAGTCTCTGCCCTGTTTCCCCCACATAGAGTCCTGTGGTGGGACATTGCACACACATTATGAGGTACATCACATTGGAAGACCTGCAGGAAAATGTCCCCCTAATTCTGTGCACCTGTTGTGACTGTGGGATAGATACACTGTCAGCGGTGTGGATGTGCCTGCAGGTCATGCACCTTTTTTGTAGGCAAGGTGAGGATATAATAATAAAACCAGCTGATAAAGGGGGCGCAATAGTCATAATAAACACCTCAGACTATATCGAGGCAGCAAACAGGCAACTGTCAAATCCCATCCATTACTCCAAACTTGGAAGTGATCCCACAAAGGCTTATATGAAAGAACTAAAGAGTATGATCAAGAAGTTTCCAATCCAGATCCAGAATCAGATAAAAGGACTCATCCCACAAGATCCCAGGCCAGGCTGCTTCTATATGCTCCCAAAGATATACAAAGATGGCAACCCTGGGAGGCCTATCATTTCTGGCATTTGGACACTGACAGAAAACATCTCAGGTTGGGTGGAAAACCTCCTAAAGCCCCTTGTCAGGGATACTCCAAGCTATATCCAGGACACCACTGACCTTCTTAACACTAGAAGTCCCAGAAATTTCGAGCTCCCCCTTGAAGTCCTGAAAGAGGGTCAAATGACCCTTAGTCCAAACAGACAACTCTGATGGCTCCAATTAGCATCCTTTCATTTGTAAATGTGGCCATTGTCTGAGGAATCTGCAGGGGGCAATTGTGTTGATCCACCTCAGGTCTTGTAAGAGAGTATAAACAAAAGAATGTAAGCTGCTCGTGAGTGTGTCTGCCCACCCCCCAGCTGCATTGTTGTGCTGGGAATATGCATAAGGTTGCTAACACCTTAGCAAATTTGCATGCAACCTTTTGTGCTGTGGGGGATGTGAAGGCACTGCTTCACCCATTTTGTTCACAAGAAACAAAATGCAGAGAAGGCACACCATTCAACAGGCATTGGAACTGATCCTGAGCAACACCAACCCTTCTGACTCAGATGGAGAAGACATAGTCCTTCAACTGGATTCGGACTCTGAGCTGTCTTCAGGTTAGATTTTTTTAAATTACCGATTTTTATTTCCTGACTATCTTTTTTATTTAGAACCAAAACAAAATGTTAATTTGAAATTATTTATCTTGCAGATGAGGAGACTTCTCCTCTACCAAAAAAGAGAGCTCGGTTGGCGAGTGAGCCGACAGAGACCGCAAAAGATGGCACAGTGTGGCGTGAAGTAGAAGTGGGGAAACGTCTCCATTTCACCCCAATAGAACCGTACCCTACAGATGGAGAGCCAAGTGCTAAGGCCAGACGAAGTGTCCGGAGTCGCCTTCAGAGCTTCCTCTGTTTTATCACTCTTGACATGCTTCGTAGCATTCAAGAATGGACTACTCAACATGCACGTCACACGGAGCAGGTGGATTGGTTCAAGGGTCTCCCGGAACTAATGGCATTTATTTCAGTCATTATCTTGCGGGGGGGTGACCAAGGTTCCATCACTACATGACAGCTGGTCAGCAAACCTGGCAAACCCAAGGATCATTGCAACTATGACCCGAAACCGCTTCCAAGACATCATGCAACACCTACGCTTTGATGACATGTTCACATGCAGTGAGCGAGTGGAGACCGATAAGTTTGCTGCAATCTCCGATGTGTGGAGATCGTTTGTCACCAACTGCATCGCATCCTACAATCCTGGTCGACACATCACTATTGATGAACAGCTTTTCCCGTCAAAGACTCGCTGCTGTTTTCTGCAATACATTGCAACAAAACCAGACAAGTTTGGCATCAAGTTTTGGGTGGCTTGCGACTTGAAATCAAAGTACATCTGTAATGTCCTCCCATATCTTGGCAAGGACCCCAGTCGTCCCAGCGGGGAGAGACTGTCCGAAACTGTAGTGATGAGGCTGATGGAACCATTCATGGACAAGGGCAGAACTGTAACCACGGACAATTTCTTTATATCATTGTCACTTGCACAACGACTGCTTAGCCGGAAAACCACTATCCTCGGCACAGTCAACAAGAGTCGCCGGGAAATTCCTCAATCCGCTAGACAGATGGACCGCACTGGATTCACCACTCAGGTGTTTTCAACCACTGGTGCCACACTGACAGTGTATGCACCCAAACGAAAGAAGGCCGTCTACATTCTCAGCAGCATGCACAGCGTGGTTGAGACTGAGGATACCAACAAAAGGAAGCCAAACACGGTCACACAGTACAATCACACAAAGTGCGGTGTGGATGTAATGGACCAAATGGTGCGGGAGTACAGCGTGCGTGCAGGAACACGGAGATGGCAAGTCGCCGTGTTCTACAACATGATTGACATGGCAGCACTGAATGCTCATGTTCTTTATCAGGCATGCACTGGGGTGCAGGAGAGACGGGTGGACTTCCTGGTTGAGCTTGCAAAAGAGTTAGGTGGCTCTCATGTGACTGAAAAGAAGGCATGCAAGGAGAAACTCCTTCGGCAACAACCTTCCACACCCAGCCCTGGCAAAAGGGCGAAGTGTCAGGTCAACCATCGATGCACGAATAATTGTGCAACTGAGAGATGTGTTGACTGCTACAAATACACGTGTGGCAAATGTACCAGGGACATACCCAGGCAGTGCCAGGTATGTTCCGACAGTGCAGACAGACTGCTGAGTAAGTGCTGAAATGCTAGTCACACAAGAAGGACATGCCACTCACACACACACACGCAGCCCCCCACAGCAGCCTATTGTAAATATGTGTGGAATTGTTTTATTCCTTGTATTTTTTTTATTATTTTCATAACAAAAATAAAAAGCATGGAAACAAATAACAGTTGTTCTTTTGTATATTTACATTTTTGTATATTTAGATTCAAGTCAATGGGTGCAGAAAAAAAAAAAAAATCGCAAAAAAATCGCAGCTACTGAGTGAGTGTTGAAATGCTAGTCACACAAGAAGGACATGCCACTCACACACACACACACACACACACACACACACACGCCAGCCCCCCACAGCAGCCTATTGTAAATCCTGTGGTGTGACAGTAATGGCCTTAATTACAGAACAAAAGATGGTGATTATAGGTTGTTTGCTTAAATCCTTCAGGTCATTCGACCCGTCTCTGGGTTCCAAAGGTAGAAATGTTAAATGACCCCTCTCTGGGACTTCTAGTGTTAACAAACTGAATGCCCTGGGCCCACTACCTGAGGGTACCATTTTGGCCACTATGGATGTGGAATCCCTGTATACCAGCATTCCCCTCAAGGATGGAGTTGCAGCATGTCGGGTACACCTGGCAAAACAAAACCTCCCAACAGAACCAGTAACGCAGCTCATACAATTCATCCTTAGCCACAACCATTTTACCTTTGGAGAGGATCTATATCTACAGCGAATGGGAACTTCAATGGGGACGAGATGTGCACCCCAATATGCAAATCTCTTTATGGCAGAACTGGAAGAAGCATATTTATCAACATGCGCCACCAAACCTATGATTTACCTTCGTTATATCGATGATATCCTTGTCATCTGGACTGCAGGTGAGAAGGCCCTACTTCAATTCCATAATGACTTCAATGACTTTCACCCTACCATCAACCTTAAACTTAGCTATTCAGGGAGTGAAATTCACTTTCTGGATACCCCAATATACATCAAAGACCACCGGCTACTCACATCAATATACCACAAACCCACAGACAGAACGGCCTACCTGAGAAACGACAGCTTCCACCCCAAGCACACAAGACAATCTATTATCTACAGCCAGGCTATACGATACAATCGTATTTGCTCCGACAAAGCAGACCTGGACAAGCACCTCCTGGATCTGAGGATGAAATTTCTCTGATTGGGATACAAACCAAAAGTGACAGACAACCAATTAAACAAAGCAGCAGCCGTTAACAGAGACAGTCTGCTCACATATAAAAAGACCCAGAAAGAAGCCCGAGTGCCCCTAGTTGTCACCTACAACCCACAGCTGGAGATCCTATGAAGGATTGCCAAGGATCTCCAACCTGTGCTACATAGGGACAACAGACTCAAGGACATATTTCCAGTCCCCCCTCTCCTTTCCTTTCAACAACCACCAAACCTGAGGCGTATTATTGTCCGGAGTGCCCTGAAGGCCCCAACTGAAAATGGCACCTCACCTTGCCTACAAAAAAGGTGCATGACCTGCAGGCACATCCACACCGCTGACAGTGTACCTATCCCACAGTCACAACAGGTGCACAGAATTAGGGGGACATTTTCCTGCAGGTCTTCCAATGTGGTGTACCTCATAATGTGTGTGCAATGTCCCACCACAGGCCTCTATGTGGGGGAAACAGGGCAGAGACTTAGTCAGCGAATTAACTCACACAGATCCAATATTAATAATAGCAGAAAAGTTGTCTATGTGCATTTGGGTATTGTAAGACAGGAGACAAAAGGAGTAGGATTGATCGGTAATATGAGTGATTCACTATAGATCATAATGACTTTGTTAGTCTGCAAAAATCTCATGCGAGTCTCAATTTGTTAGGGTCTGGTGGTCAGCCTGTCAAAGATTGGTGATCTATTAGGTCAGAGAAGGTCATGCTGAGATCGCAACCCAGGAGAAGGAGTGCTGGAAGAAGGCAGGCTAGTTTAGCTAGGATTCTAGATAGGAACCTAATTTAAGATGTGTTGGAAGAGTAGATGTTACACATAATTATGAGTCTATCTCCATGAGTTCTCTGTAATATGACAAAACAGTTTAGTGGGTCTAGCAGAGAAAAGTTGATTTGGACTCTCCAGGAGAATGACTCCAGGTAGTTGTCCTGAAGGGTAGTGACACAAAGGAAGGAAATGCAAAAAACAAGCCATCAAGCAACCATCCTTTCTAGTCAAGGAAAAAGATAAGCCCCAGCATTATGCACTAGGTTCACTATGATCTCTCAGTACAGTGAGGAGTGGATATAGCAGTCTCTTAGTCATAATGGCCCCCTTAATCTCAAAATCGTTGGCACAACAAATGACATCACAAGGATGGCACACCGTGCTCTTAAGTTTGAGTGCCCTGTTGGCCCTGTCCAGCTTGATTAGTCAACTCTTCTAGGATCAAGTTGAATAATAGAGTTCATCCCCAGTGGCCTTAAGGAGACGCCGAAAATATATACTGTATTAGTCTATCACTTCTTATTATCTAGGTCTTCAAATTGACAGTTGGTGTGGGCTACCCCTGTGGTCTGGAGTTGAAAGATGTAGAAGTGGCCTTCCTTTTGTGCTCCCTCAATGGATCCCACTCTGTCAGATAGATGGTGGAGGTTCTGGCATGTGTCATAGAGGTTTCAACCCTGCCTGTTTGGCTCACCTCTACCACTATTGATTAAAAATCCCTTTGTGGTCTCTCAGTTCTATGCAGATGTTGTTCGTATGATCTCTTATACCTGAGCCTTCGCCCCATTGTCAGTATATTGTGTTTCAAAACAGTGGGCGGGGTTCCCCCCTAGCCTTTTGTATTAGGGTGAGGCCTGCATGCCTTAGCGCCTTTGTTGGTTTATATTGCCTTTTGGTTTCTTTTTTCTTCCCCTACCTCTTATTTTGTATTGCATTGAAAATTCCTTAATAAACAGTAGCAAGAGGTCTCTGAGTTTTGGGTGAAAGGGAGTTATGCCCTGGAAACTTTGGAGAACTGGTGCACACTCGGAGAGAACCAAATGCTGCAGGGTAAAGATCTGAATGCTGTGGGGATTGATGGGAGCCCATGGAGGCAGGGACAGGTGGTGAGGAGAAAGGGCTGAAGCCTCCTAACAGCAAGGAGTCTTTGAAAGAGCGGTGATGTGCCGCTTAAGGCTCACATGGCAGGCAGAAATTGTGGGTGGCCATGTGAACTATAGGAGATGTTGCAGGGATAGAGCTCTAGCAGGCTTCTGTAGGTAAGTATCAATAGTTTGCAAGTTGCTGTATGAGTCCTGGGGGAGGAAGGGCTTCTTAGAAATTGATTGCTTTCCTATTCCCAAGATGGAGCAAGCAAAGGTACTTTTAGCTCAGTCGAAGCAAAGAGCTCTCTGATTAGGTGGCCATGCTGGATTCTGGTCTCGTCCCCAGAACTGGACATATTTAAAGTAGTTATTATGAAAGCAGAAATGTTTCAGGATCTTCATTGCGGGTGGTAATACACATTAGGTTGGCTAAAGCAAAGGATTAACGATCTTTATGGGAACAATCTTAGAACATTCAGTTAATGAAAGATTTCTTGGTGAAAGATCTTTGGTAAGAATAAATACCTTCGTACATGAACTAATTCTTTCTACATGGTTTGTTATCACCAGCTAAAACAATCACTGGTTGTAAAATTGCAACCAACTAACGTTCATTATGGTTACAATCCTCCATTTTTAGCTTTAGTCGAATGTGTATTGGTACCTTTAGTAATCCAGCAGATTTTTTTCTAATCTGTAATGGCTGATTTAATTGAATGATTTAGATAGTTGCTCCCTCCTACAAGGAAGTCATACAAGCATAGTCTTCTTAGACAGCATACAAATAAGAAGGAAAGAAGAAAATAACTAATTAATGTGGCTGTTTGGGAAACATCTTAGTTGCTGTGCACTGTGTGTAGAATAGTATAATGTTAAACTGCAAGAGTTATTCTGTAACCAGTATGGAAAGAAATTTAGCACACAAATCTGACACTTTTAAGGCAATTTATAAAGACCTGCGTTTCATGCTACAATCTTACTTCTTTTGTGAACTGATGCGAGATGCACCACAATTACAAAGAGGTTCTGCCCTCTTAACTAAGGCAAAATGCGGGAAGATCCTTGAGCTGGAATTGAAACCTATTCCAGTAGGAGACTGGTGTAGGTTTCAGGTATAACTGGCATCAGTTTTCTGGCATAAATTATAATAAATTTGTCATGCCAAGGTATCCCCAGACTACCTTAATCCCCACCATACTGAACCCAGATGTAGCAAGAAAGGCACAAAACGATCAAAAGTTGCCTTTTTTGCACAAAAATAACTATTGGCCTAGTATGGAGTGTGTGAGACCAGACCTTGCTGCTCCTGTTGCTGAAAGAGAGACTGCTTGGACCAGTGAGAGACAGTTACCATTTCCTGTGAGATGGATGAGCAATGCTCATGGGTGTCCTGCACAATGGTAAAGGAGCATATATAGAGACAATACAGCCTGCAACTTTGAGATGCCAGAAGGTAAGGTGCATTACAAGTGTGTAGACAAGCGAGTGCTGCAATGAGAGTGAACGTGTCTGATAGCAATGATCTAGACTGAGAGCAGAGAGGAACTGTGCTGTGACACCATCTGAAACCCCGATGCTAGAGAGGGAGCACAAGAATAAATCACCAAGAGATTATGCTGCTGCGGAAGTGAGCTCTAGTTATTGCTGCCTGGCTATGGGCACACAACCTGTGGACTGTGTTGTACCAAGAACTGTGTTCAAGTTTTTAAGGTTTACGAGAAGGTTATCCTCATTGAGACACAGTTCTGTAACCACTACGTTACCTCTTGTGAAGGATCTCGCCTTGCCAAGCCTCTTGGCCTACCTGCCATCTCCCTTCTTACCTTCCACTCATGCCCCGTGAGTGCCCGGGTTCATAGGATAACATGAAACGAGCTTTATAAATTTTATATATTTATTAACCCGAGCGGGTCGGTACTAGCCACTAACATATACAGAGTACACATCAGAGGCCTGTCAAGCAAATACAGGTAAAAGCAAACTATAGTACAGAAAAATAAAATGGGATTAAAATATAGAAAAATACCGGAACAAGTTTGTAGTTTGGTTCACTGGGGCCTCACTCCTAGATCTCAGGGTGTATGCTTAAGTCAGGAATAGAGCATGTGTCCCCTATATGCTGTCCAGGAATAAGAGGTCCCTTTGTCCCTCAGGTGAGACTATATAACTATTCTAGTCTCCTCCCTGAGTGATGTCACTAGGAGGGGAAGCCCAGCCCTCCAACCTGAAACCACATATCTATGAACAGTCATATTTCCTTGCCAGATGAGCATATTTCCAGGCAAGGGGTATGTTGGGGTTCATTGTTAGACCTCCATCATGTAGACACCAAGAATGACACCCCAATCCCCTTTGGGTAATGAGTTCAGTGTCTGAACCTTTTCCCTGCTCCCAGCAGTACAGTGTGTGGACTTAGAGCGTTCGTCTCCACCTTGCGCACCCGAGGAATTTAGCAGTGTGACTGTAGGATGCTCTCCTTGGGAAATATCTTCATATTACCATATTTCCTTTGTTCCTGGACCAGAGACAGTGAGTCTGCTTTTTGTTTGCTCAGAGACTGTAGAATCCACATCCCGGCAGGATTTCCCCCTGCCGAGTTAACGAGTTGACACTGGTATGCAAATGGAGTTGGGAATAGGACAACAAAGGGTCTTGGCACAATAAAGGGTTTGATAACTGTCATAAACTCCACACTGTGTAGGAGTAATATGAACCAGTAGTAATACCCCAGAGAAAAATACATAACTGGGAAATACATAGCTTGGGGTCTCTCATCATCACACCTCTTCCCAGCATCTGTATCATTAAAGGGCTTATCCATCTTCCAAAAATAAATTTCAAACACATCAACAGCAGTACTATATACCCACTGTTCCCTTGTGCACCCTTTAAAGGGAGTCTATCATTTGAAAAATCATTTTTTAAGTAAGCCCACGTTGGAATAGCCTTTAAAAAAGGCTATTCTAGTCCTACCTTTTTTTTTTTTTTTGCCTGCTCCTAGCCCTTTTTGAAATATTTATTCTTTTCACATATGCAAATGAAGCTCTCAGAGCACAGGGGGCGTTCCCCCTGTGCTCCGAGCACAGCAGCATCATAGCGTGAATCCAGCCTACTGGCTCTTTTCTTCACGCCCCTTCACTTGCTTGTCATGATCTTCGCAGTGTCAGCAGCTGCAAGTCTCTTCAGCGAGATCGAAATCCCGTACATGCGCTGTACACTCGGCCACTTCGGTTGCGGGCCAAGCGTACAGCACATTCTCCGCTGGCCATCCTTCCTCAAGGGGGGACTGCGCATGCGCGGGATTTCGATCTTGCTAAAGAAACTTGCAGCTGCTGACACTGCGAAGATCATGACAAGCAAGTGAAGGGGGTGTGAAGAAAAGAGCCAGGAGGCTGGATTCACGCTATTACGCCCCTTGTGCACCGTGAGCTTCATTTGCATATGTGAAAAGATGAAATATATCAAAAATGGCTGGGAGCAGGCAAAAAAAAAAAAAGGTAGCACTTGGGCTTACTTAAAAAATGATTTTTCAAATGATCCATTTAACATTGGTACAAATGAACAGCCATAGGGGCCGGAAGCATAGCTGTGTGCTATGCTGCTGACGCGTATGGATGTTCATTTGGCCCAATATTGAAATACAATACATAGAACTGATGGCCTACTAAGTCTCTAAATGGGTCCCCTGATAAAATGTTTACATAGAAACATGTAGGAAAAGGAATTTTAGGTAGGGAGAGTTAGTAGGGCTCTCTGCTATCTGCTTAATATTGAGACTATTTTAGTTTAAAAGTTAAGTTTTAGTATTCCCTTATTGACTGTCTGTAATAGTAGTGCACAGTGGCATATAGAAGGTATATAGTGGGCAGATACCTGGTTTATACAGGTTCTCTACAGAGTATTATCATGCTGCAGACAATACAAGGGAATACAGTACTGATTAGACCCAGTCACAGACAGGGTAGATAACAATTAAAGAGGACCTTCTTTGTCTCCATTTTGACAAAATACTTTTATTCCTCACGAAATATCATTTGCACATCTTTTCTTAGATATCTGCTTAGTGTTGTTCCTCCTGGAAACGTACAAATAAATTAGCAACTGGCTGTTTTTGAGAGTCTGACAGTCAAACCTGTTTAGAAACTCATCCTATTGACAAAGGGAATGAAAACACTTATACATATCCAGGAGGGAAAGTCATAACACATCTTTAAAATTGATGCTTCAGAATTATCTCCATATTTACTATACAGACACAAATATGGCACATCTGTTTGTTATTGGTATTGCTTGGGTGATATAGCAAAGTGCCATGATTTTGTCCAACACAAGCCACAAAGGCTACAATAGGAATGGGAAATATATACGAAGTGCTTATACTTCTACCTTCTGCTCAATCCACTCCTGGCTTTGGCTTAAAAAAAAAGCTGCATTCCTGCAATGTGGGGCCTCAGCCAAAGGGGTTTTCTAAATAGGAAAAAGTAAGGTTTTCCCTTTAGGCAGCACTTAATACCAAAGATGTTTAGCAAAGCAGCACCAATCTGCTGATGTTGCTGGAAGTTTATGAAGCTGTACCTACGACACTCAGTCTTGAAGAGAAAACCTCATCAAGAATGGAGTATAAATTGGGGGGGCGGAGCCTTACCACGTGCTGTGATGGACGCATCTTTCTAAAGCTCTGTCACTCTGAGCCTAAAAACCACAGCTAACTCCTGTTTACACGACTCACCATGATCAAAATGGGAAATAAAAGATGTGGTGACCTTCCTAGCACACCGAGAGCAGCTAACCAGTAGGGAGACCTTTAGCGTTTCTTAAAAAAGAAAAGTCTTGGAGACTAAATGAATCAGTGTTGAACAATGAAGAAGTCACAAAGGCCGGTTGCCCTAGAACTTGACATGTTTTTAAGTTAAATTACCCCCCCCCAATGAATCCCCGACCTCAGGGTTGGAATCACACAAACCCTATATTAGGGCCATCCTGATTTCTAAAGCATCCACACTCAAAAAATTACGACAAAAAGAAATAGATTTTATCTTAGCACAAATCTCAGCCTTGGAGAGAGTTCATAAACATTAAGCCCTGACCAAAGTGCATGATGATTTTACTGAACAAAATTGTGCAGCTGCTGAAATGGGGATCCGACTGTAACTTCAGCCGGAGCTCCCCTAGAGAAGTCAGCGAAGGTTTATTGCCTTCCCTGCCTTCCCGATCGCTGTGTATACAGTGCTCAATGAGTGCTGTATACACCGATATTGGCGCTGCCGTCTTGCGGCTCCCCTCTGACCCGGTGGTCATGTGATCTGCCATGATCAGCATCTATTAGAGCTATATAGTAACGGGCAGGAGGCTGTATTCCTCCTGCAAGTGGGGCTAAATGTACCAGCCCCAGTTACAGGGGAAATCAGCCTCCCCACAAAAAAAAAAAAAAAAAAAACAATGATCAGATGTCTCCATAGGTCTATTATGACCTTATGGAGACACAATGTAAAAAAAAAAAAAAAATATATATATATATATATATATATATATATATATATATATATATATAAAAATTAATAGAAAAGTAAAAAAAAAAAAATGTAAATAAAATAATAAAAAAAATAAATAAAATAATACACCAATAAAATGTCGTTATTAAAGGTTATAATCCCACCCCCGACGACACCATACAAAATAAAAATTACTTAATGGAGAGGAAAAACTATTTAATAAAGTTTTTTAGTAGCACTTTGTGTTATTAAATAAAAAAAAAAAAATGAAAAGTGAAAAACAGACACGTTTTCCTTCTTCTCTTGTTTATGTTTTCCCAGATATAAAAAAATGAAAACACATACAAAAATAAAAATAACATAAAAATAAAGCCCTATGTGTCACCGAAAAAAGACACAGAAATTAATTGAATAATGCATATGATAAAAATGTTACAGCCCTCAAAACCGCACATGCAAAAAAACCTGAAAATGTGTCTGGTCCTGGACCAGAAATTTGCCCGGTACTGAAGTGGTTAAATGTACACAGTGGTTAAATGTTAAATGTGTTATATGCACACAGCAACAAGGGAGGTAAAGTTATGTCATCTATGATCAGGAAGGAAAGGGCCAAATACCACATTGCGGCAACAAAATAATAAGTCCGGTACCCTAGAGCAGGATACCCAGAAAATAGCTCCTTCCAGGCTTTTTTTTTTCTGATCTTTATAACCTAAATCACTTCCCAGAAAAAACATGACCATACAGCGGTCTTGCTTGATACAACCTATCTCACTGGACAAACTAACAACTGTTATGAAAAGATTTCCAATAGGCAAAACCCTTGCCCCTATGGCCCCTTATATATTATAAAAAATTCAAGGACTCCCTCCTCCCCCACCTCACCTGATTCTATAACAATTTACTTCAAAGACATCCCATGCCCCATCAGACCCAAGAAGCACACATCACACTAATTGTGAAAGAGGGGAAAGATCCACATCTGTGTAGTAGTTATTGGCTCATATCACTCCTAAACCTAGATTTGAAGATTTGGGCCAAGCTACTCGCCCTTCGACTACGGAATATTGTCCTAAACATCCTTCATGATGAGCAAGCCAGCTTTGTCAGGGGCAGGGAGGGGAAGGACAATACCACTACACTGTTGCATGCCACTGCCATTGTAAATAAGACCAAATCCCCTCTTGTATTGCTGGGAGTAGACGCTGAAACGGCTATTTTTTCTCTATATTCACAACCTCATGCCCGCTTCAAAGTCAATGGCACCCTCTCGCACTACTTCTCTATCAATAATGGCACCCGTCAGGGGTGTACACTATCCCCGACATTGTTTATACTCACCCTTGAGACGCTACTCCAGGCAGTGTATCAGCACCTTCTCATTCAGAATTTCAGTGTAGGTAAACAGAACCTTCATTCTGTGGCATGAGGTGCTGAATATCTCTGTTCCATCACAACTTGCTGAGGCCCTACAACGTTCCTCACAATACATTTGGAAGAAAGATTCTATTAAATATCTTGGGATCAACTTACCCAAAAACCCGAGTGAAGACTATACCAGAAAATATCTGCTTCTCCTACAAGATATTAAACACATCCTTAAGTCTTATGATTTGCCTTATATATCCTGGCTTGGTAGGAAAAACCTACTCCAAACATATGCGGTATCTAAAATAATTTATGTGATGCAGATGTTGCCCAAAAGCATCCTACGAAACTCTACGCAGACTGTCCTACCAACTGATGATAAAGAAAAGAGAGGAAGGTGGTGTTGCCCTACCTGATATGTTGAGCTATTATAGCAATTTTATTGACTCGTGGATTACTCTAGTTGCACCGGTCCACTGACCTACCATCAGGGCACTGACTGAAGCCCCACCTTGGATCTACACTCTTGATAAACCTGTGGTTACCTGACCTAAAGGCCTTTGACAGACATGGCTTTGATCCGCTCATATGAGGCCCTTGTGAAGTGTGGCATCAACTTGGGGGGACATTGGCCCCCTTTCCGTCTCCAATCTTACCAGCAGTCTCCTCCCTTACCTCCTCAACCCTGCCCCGGACCACTTGGCAGATCTCTGGCCTACACTAAGAAACTACTGTACGTCGGTAAACCATTGGACCAGCTGACCCTGCAATCCTGGATCCTGGATGTTCCACTCAACTTTCTTAGAGACACAAATGTGTCTCAAAGCTACTTTAGTCTGGATTCGTCCCTCAACCACTCACAGTGTTTGAGAAGAATCTTACCTCTAAGAGCCCCTTCTTGAGAAAAGTTTCATATTGCAAGTAACTTCTAACTACTCCAACCCAATTGGTTAAAGCTGCATTTCTACTATTTTGGGAGAAGGAGTTCTGACTCACTTTGTCTGAAGAGGACACCAAATTCATTATCCGTCGTTCCCATGGCTTGTGAGATTATAAGAAACCCATTACAAGCTTCTTTCCAGATGGTACAAATCCCCAGACTGGCTCCACACCTATAAATTAGCCGACTCAAACATTTGCTGGAGATGTCATATGCAAAGAGGTACTTTAATTCACATTTGGTGGTCTTGCAAGATCATTCAGGTCTTCTGAACACAAATACAAGACCAAATAACCAACATAGTAGGTCAAAACATCTCTCTTACTCTGGACATGGTCATCCTATCATGCCCAAGCCCAAGATTTCACCCTTCCAAGATTGACCTTAGCACTCACCTGATTGAAGCCGAAAAAACGCTCATACCACTCTATTGGATCCAGACAACTACTTCACTCCTTCAGATCCAGCGGAATAAAGTCAACCAGATTTGAAGAGTTGATCAGCTGGGCTGATAGAAGACATGAACTTTACTTGAGTGTGTGGTCCCCCTTGCTTCATCATTGTGCCTAAACCCTATTCCTCCGTGTCTGCAACAGATGCCCACTGATTCCTAGGCATACCACTGCAACCAATCCCTGTAATTTGATTGCTATAAATTAACCTATCTCCCACCCACCTCCATTCTCACGCATACCCTCCCTTCTTTTTCCTTCCCATCATTGCCCCCCCCCCCCCCCGCTTTACCTCCCCACTTTCCTCTTCCCTACTTTTTATAGCCCTGGCTATATCAGCTTCAGATATACTATGAAGTGTAGTACAATTGCTTCTAACTTTAATATGAACCTATGACTGAGATTGTTAGCTTACTATCTCTGCCCTTTCATTGTGCCTTACACATGTGTTATTGATACTTAGAAATTGTTAACTGTGGCAATGTTAATGTCGCCTTTCAGTATTTGCAGCAATTCTAGATCAGTTAATTATTACTATGATAACAAAGTTCAACCCAAACAATCTGTGTAACTGAAGTTCTTCTTATGTAAAAATCTACTTCTTATGCAGAAATCTGGATTTTTCTGTAGACCATCCTATTTTGCCTAGTGTGTCCACTTTAGTGACACAGACACAGCTCACTCTTGCTTTTCTTCTTAGATTTCTGACTGATTGTTCAGTTTATCATTTGTCTACTCTACTTCTCTCATTTACCCCTTGCTTTCCTTAGGGTTCAACCCTAGGATCTCATCTCTTCTCTCTCCACACAGTCCCAACTGGACAAATTATCAGCAGATTTAAAATGAATCTTTCTAAAACTGAACTTATTTGACAGTATAAAGTTAGACTAGATAGTCTTAGGGTAAGGCCCCATGTAGTGGGCCGCAGCAAAAAAGCACTGCGGGAAAAAAACGCAGCGGCAACACATCGCGGTTTTTCCCGTAGCACTTTTCACAGAAAGTCCACAGAGGAAACCAGAGGACTTTCTGCTTCCATTATAACTATAGGGAAACTGCGGGCGTTTCCGTAGGTATAATTGACATGCTGTGAGTGCCAGTTTTGGAAATCTCAGCATGTCCACTTCATGTATTTTTCCGCAATGTATGGATAGGATTTGCTAGAATCCCTTCCACTTTGCAGGGACTGTAAAACGCAGCGGCATTTACGCATTGTGGGGCCCCGGCCTTAAACTGTGCCAGATTTAGCAGCTGATGCTGGATAATAGTAAACTACACACGTGGACAAAATTGTTGGTACCCCTCGTTTAATGAAAGAAAAACTCACAATGGTCACAGAAATAACTTGAATCTGACAAAAGTAATAATATATAAAAATTCTATGAAAATGAACAAATGAAAGTCAGATATTGCTTTCCAACCATGCTTCAACAGAATTTAAAAAAAAAAGAAAACTCATGAAACAGGCCTGGACAGAAATGATGGTACCCTTAACTTAATATTTTGTTGCACAACCTTTTGAGACAAACGATTCCTGTAACTGGTAATAAAACTTTTGCACCTCTCAACAGGTATTTTGGCCCACTCCTCATGAGCAAACTGCTCCAGTTGTCTCGGGTTTGAAGTGTGCCTTTTCCAGACGGCATGTTTCAGCTCCTTCCAAAGATGCTCAATAGGATTTAGGTCAGGGCTCATAGAAAGCCACTTCAGAATAGTCCAATGTTTTCCTCTTAGCCATTCTTGGGTGTTTTTAGCTGTGTGTCTTGGGTCATTATCCTGTTGCAAGACCCATGACCTGCGACTGAGACCAAGCTTTCTGACACTGGGCAGCACATTTCTCTCTAGAATCCCTTGATAGTCTTGAGATTTCATTGTACCCTGCACAGATTCAAGACACCCTGTGCCAGATGCAGCAAAGCAGCCCCAAAACATAACAGAGTCTCCTCCATGTTTCACAGTAGGGACAGTGTTCTTTTCAAAATATGCTTCATTTTTCCGTCGATTTTTGTCTCATCTGTCCATAGGACATTCTCCCAGAAGGTGTGTGGCTTGTGAACATGTAGTTTGGCAAATTCCAGTTTTGTCAGATTCAAGTTATTTCTGTGACCATTGTGGGTTTTTTATTTCATTAACCGAGGAGTACCAACAATTTTGTCCACATCTGTATCTAGTCTAATTTTATACAACCTATTTGTTGGCTTAATGTACATTAAAAAAAAAAAAAAAAAAAAAAATTGGTGCACAAAGCTACATACTGACCCATATCCCTTTCTGATTAGGCTATGCCCCCTTTTAGTAAGCCAAGTCATTAAAAGTGTCTCAGGCTAAGGCCCCATGTAGCAGGCCACAGAAAAAAAGTTTTCCTCTGCAGAAGTTCTGCTTCAATTAAACCTATA
Source organism: Leptodactylus fallax (assembly GCA_947044405.1). Classification (NCBI taxonomy): domain Eukaryota; kingdom Metazoa; phylum Chordata; class Amphibia; order Anura; family Leptodactylidae; genus Leptodactylus; species Leptodactylus fallax. The sequence goes on from CAMRHE010000140.1 coordinate 1,983,932, forward strand.
GAGAAACTGCCAGCATTTCAGTAGGTATAATTGATATTCTGCAATTTCCAAAAATGCGATGGTTTTGGAAATTGCAGCATTTCCCCTGCAATGTGTAGGGATTCGTTAGAAGGGGCTGTAAAACGCCGTGGCCAAACTGTGGCATTTACGCCATGTTGGGCCCCAGCCTCAATCTATTTATAAATGTGTTGCAACAAATGTGCACCAGTTTTTTGGTGCAAATGCAGCAGTTTTCTAGCACAATTTCTGTCTCATTATGTTTCTGCTGTCTTTCTGCAAACCCTCTTTCTGTAGGTGTCCCCCAAGGTTCCGTCCTAGGACCCCTCCTGTTCACCATCTACACCCTCGGCCTTAGCCAACTCTTAGAATCCTATGGTTTCCATTACCATTGCTATGCCGACGACCCAAATATATCTCTATGGACCATACATTACCTCTCTGTTGTCCAGAGTCCCAGAATGTCTAGCAGCCATAGCCTTCTTTCTCTCCTCCCACTTTCTCAAACTCAACGTGGAGAAAATGGAGTTCATAATCTTCACCCCTCCTCGCATGGCCCCCCTACCTGACCCATCTATCAAAATTAATGGAACCACACTCACCCCAGTCCCACGGGTCCGCTGCCTTGGGATAACCTTAGACTCTGACCTATCCTTCAAGCCGCATATTCAAACACTCAACTCCTCCTGCCGCCTCCAACTCAAGATCATCCATTGAATCTGCTCCTTCCTCACCCCTGAAACTACAAAGATGCTAGTCCATGCCCTCATAATCTCCCGCCTAGACTACTGTAACACCCTTCTCCATGGCTTCCCAGCTAACACTCTCTCCCCCCTTCAGTCCACCTTAAACTGTGCTGCTCACTTAATACACCTCTCCCCCCGTTCTTCATTGGCCACTCCCCTCTGCCAATCCCTTCACTGGCTACCCGTTGCCCAGTGAATAGAGTTCAAACCACTAACGCTGACATATAAAGCCATCCACAACCTGTCCCCTCCATATATCTCCGACCTAATTTCCCGCTACCTGCTCGCACGTAACCTCCGATCCTCCAAAGACCTCCTACTCCGCTCTGCTCTTATCCGCTCTTCACATAATCGTCTCCAAGACTTCTCCCATGCATCCCCCATACTCTGAAACTCATTACCAAGACACATAAGACTGTCCCCCACAGTCACAAGCTTCAAGAAGGCCTGAAGACTCACCTATTCAGGAAGACCTACAACCTCCAATAACACTACTGTCTCCACACCACCACCTGTACAGACTCTCCACTCACCTTCTGTCTCTATCCCTCTTCCCTCATAGATTGTAAGCCTTTGCGGGCAGGGCCCTCTATCCCACTGTGCCAGTATTATATTTGTTTTGTATATCTTGTGTACTGTATGTAAACCCTCAAATGTAAAGCACCATGGAATTAATGGTGATAAACAATAATAATAATAACAACCTGACATTTTTATTTCAATGTCTGGAACTATTATAACTTAGAGGCAGCACAGAAACTGCTGTGTATATCACTTGTACTCTCACTTCAGAAATATCTCTAGAATTTGCCCTTTGCTTACTTTGGAAACAGCAAAAACCATTATCTTGTCTTGATTATGTAACAGACTTCTAAGGGTGGGTTCACACTTGCGGCGGCACTCCGTCCACCGCGAATCCAACCTAAATGTCAGAAAACTGGATGGGCACTGGATAGGGAAATGTTTGCAATGCTTTGCTTAAAACCCCATTCACTTGAATGGGTTTTTAAAGCAATGTGCAGGTGTGCGCTTACACAGCCGTTTTTTTTTGTCGGAAACAAAGTCCATCAGCAGAATCCAAGATCATCCAAGTGTAAAACCAGTATTCTGATGCATTTGTCTTGAGCCAGTGAATCAGGGGCGCACCTATAATGAGGCAAAGTGAGGCAGCCACCCTAACGCGGCAGTATCCGCAACATCTAGGAGGGGCGGCATGGAGGAGCGCTGGTATGTGTGTGTCCCATCGGGTCACATCGCTCTGCAGGTAAATTTACCTCATGTGACGCACGCAGCCTTGGCTGCCCCGAGCCCACTACCTCTGTGGGTCTCACCATGGGGGCCACCATTAATATATGCTTTACCATTAACTAGATCGGCGTCTGCAAGACCAATCTCGTTAAAACTCAAGCTGTGACTGTGTCTTGTAAGTTGCAAGCCACTTCAGGCCTGCGGTTTACAAGACACCGAGAGGACAGACATAAGACGTCTGCCTCTCGGCGCTGGTAGGCACGATGACGTCATAGCATCGCGCCTCCTTCGCTGAGACACAGATGCACGGGTGAAGAAGAGGAGGCGGCGGTCCATCAAGGGATCGCAGGTAGGTGAGTATAACTTTTTTTTTTTTTTTTTTTTTTTTAGCACAGTTGTGGGTATTTTAAGGGGTTGTTAGGAGAGGGCATTTTATATAAGGGGGCTTAGTGAATTTAAGAGGAGTTATTTATATAAGGGCTATTAGGGGCATTATAAATAAGAGGGGGGGGGTTATTTAAGATAAGATAAGATGGGGAGATTCAGTTTGTTACAGCAGCATAGATAATACAAACACAAAAAACAATATATACAGAAGCTCCAAGGTAGAGGCATTACAATGACAGTAGGTACAGATAGAAAGGTACAGGTAATAAAGTAGTAGAAGGGATACCACAAATTAGAGATCTTTCAGTTCTCTGTATGGAATGATCTCCGAGTAGCTTGGTGTTGGTTGTACAGCCTAACTGCAGTGGGGAGGTAAGATTTCCGATAGCGCTCCTTCTCACACTTAGGGTGAAGCAGTCGGTCACTGACAGTACTGCCCAGCGCTATCACAGTCTCATGCATCGTACGGGAGATATTCTCCCGCATGGAGCTCACCACGGACAGTATCCTTCTGTCACCCACCACCTGCACTGGGTCCAGGGGGCTCCCAAGGACAGAGCTGGCCCTTCTGTAAGGGGCCATTAGGGAGCATTATATATGTAAGGGGGTGGTTATTTATAAAAGGGGCATTAGGGAGCATTATATATATATGGGGGTGGTTATTTATATAAGGGGTCATTAGGGGACATTATGAATAGAAGGGGGCATCATTTATATAAAGGATCATTAGGGGAGCAGTATTTATGTCAGGAGGCATAGTATAAGAGGGCAATTAATTAAAGGAGTTGTCCAGGATAACCACTTTTTAAGATGAGACTGGGAAAGGTGAAAGAAAAAAAAAACATACCTATTCACCTGTCCCTTGTGCTCCGATGTCTGGTTCTGCTGCACTGGTGTTTTCCGCTAACGGAAGTCCCCGCTGCACATGACCACTGAGGCTGCTGATACGGGATGTCACAGTGCTGTGGAAACTTCCGCTGGAAGAAAACACCGGAGCAGCAGGACTAGAACTGGCTGGGAGACACCGGAGCACCTACTCTGGCCCCTTCCCGCCGGTGACATTTTTCAATTTTTGTTTTTTGTTTTTGACTCCCCCCTTCCAAACCCAATAACTTTTTTATTTTTCCATTCTCAGAGCCATATGAGGTCTTAATGTTTGCAGGACAAATTTTTTTTTCATGATGCTACCATTTATTATTCTGTGCAATGTACTGGGAAGCTGGAAAAAAATTCAGAATGGGGCGGATTTGAAGAAAAAGTGCATTTGTGAGACTTTCTTACGGGCTTCGTTTTTACAGCATTCGCGTTACAGCCAAAATGACATGTCATCTGTATTCTATGTTTTGGTACAATTCCAGGGATACCAAATTTATATGATTTTATTTACATTTTAACTCCTTAACAAAAATCCAAAACTGTGCAAAAATCTATTTTTTTTAAAAGTCGCCGTATTCTGACACCCGTAACTTTTTTATACTTCTGTGAATGGGGATGCATAGGGCGTCTTTTTTTTGCGGGGCCAGGTGTACTTTTTAGTTATATCAATATGGGGAATGTCTATTGCTTTGATCACTTTTTACTCAAATTTTATCAGAGGCAAAACAGTGAAAAAAAGACCCGGGCATTTTCAGGCACAAGGATACCTAATGTGTATGTGTTTCACAGTATTTAACTACTTTTATATGTGTTCTAGGGAAAGGGGGGTGATTTGAACTTTCAATATTTTTTATTTTTTTTACATATTTTTTTACTTTTTTTTAAATTTTTTTTTGCATTTATTAGACTTCCTAGGGGTCTTGAACCCCAGGTGGTCTGATCACTAATGCAATGCATTACAATGCTAATGCATTGCAAAAAAACGGTGCTTCTATTGCAGGCTACTCTACATAGAATAGCCTGCAATAGAAGTTAATGAAAGACAGGCCTGGGAGCCTTCACAAGGCTCCTGGCTGTCATTGTAATGGGATGCCGGTCCTGGAGCTTGCTCCGGGTGCCGGCGATACCTGGCAAAATGGCGGTGCCCACGTGCTGCCGGTAAGTGGTGCCTCGCTCATCTTTGACCGAGGTGCCAGAGGGGTTAATGAACGCGATCATTGCAGGCACTGATCGCGGGCATTAGCGCCAGGTGTCTGCTGTATAATACAACAGAAACCCGGCGGCTATGGCGGCTGCTCGGGTCCCAAATTACCCAAAACTAGACTATATTAACTAATTAAGTGACTTCTGAAGGCAATTGATTGCACTGGATTTTATTTAGGGGTATCAGAGTACAGGGGGCTGAATACTTTGCACGTCACACTTTTCAGATTTTTATTTGATTATAATTTTGAAAACCATGTATCATTTTCATTCCACTTCACAATTATCTGCTACTTTGTGTTGGTCTATCACTTAAAATAGTTTGTGGTTGCAAAATTACAAAATGTGAAAAGCCACTGTAGGCCTGTACAATCCCCTTCTGAACTGAAATGGTCCCTAAAAAATTAGTTTGGGAAATTTTCTTGTAAATCTGGAAAACTGCAGTTACACTTGTTAGCCTTCTAACATCCAAAGTAAATTAAAGGACAATTAACAGATAATGGCAATATAAATTAGGCTGGAGTCATAGCAGCGTTCAAAACTCCGTTCGGGAATTCCGGCCCCTAAGCCACTTGAAAAATGCGGAGAGAAAAGTCATGCTACCAGGACTTTTCTTTCCGCATTTTTCAGGCGGAAACCAGGCGGGCCCCATTAGAGTCTATAACCGTTTTTTAAGCAGATTAAGTTTCTGTTTTTCAGTTCCCCAAGCGAACCCAAAGAACAGAAAGACGAACGCTAGTGTGAGCCAAGCATCAGAGATATTGTAGATAATATTTATTAATGTATTTGGGTGGCATGGCTATCTGTCTGAAAAGCAGAGCATTTCACACTTTGAAAATTACGATTTTTTACAAATTTCCATCAAATATTTTTAATAAATAAATACAAAATATTGATGAATGTTTACCACTAACATCAAGTACAATGTGTCATGAAAAAACACCACTCACCCTTTAACTGCCTGGCTGGAAGATACCTGTTTTCCCAAACCACACCCTTCACTTTCTCACACTATAAAATGTCTGTGTGTTTATATACAGTATATATATATATATATATATATAATATATATATATATCTTATATATTGTGAGGATGTGAACCTAGAGGGTGCTGTAGAGTGGCCCAAAAACAAGGTTGAAAAGGACCTTGACCTGCAGGAGAGTGCTGCTGGTGACCTGCAGGAAGCAGGTAGACTGTGGACCAGTTGGAGACAGGTGGTCTGCCCCAAGAGGACTGGAGTCCAGAAGGGACTTGGTTAAGCTCAGTGTGAGCCAGATTGCTGAGGAGAAACCTCAGTAAAGCATCTTGCCCTCAGAAGTTAGTCTGGGTACAAGAAGTGAGGTATTGACCTGTGTGTGGGCTAGGCTGTTTTGTTATTTTTTGTTCCTGCTACCATTTACAAGCTGAATAAAGCCATTTCTTTTCGATTGCCATTACCAGCTATGCCATTTATTTGGCACCCAACGCCACAAATACTTTTGTTAAGTCCAGGAAACTGCAACCTTTGATGCTAAACTACACCCAATTGTCACAAAAGTATATATATATATATATATATATATATATATATATACACTACCGTTCAAAAGTTTGGTTGTCACCCAGACAATTTTGTGTTTTCCATGCAAACTCACACTTTTATTTATCAAATGAGTTGCAAAATGAATAGAAAATATAGTCAAGACATTGACAAGATTAGAAATAATGATTTTTATTTGAAATAATAATTTTCTCTTTCAAACTTTGCTTTCGTCAAAGAATGCTCCATTTGCAGCAATTACAGCATTGCAGACCTTTGGCATTCTAGCTGTTAATTTGCTGAGGTAATCTGGAGAAATTTCACCCCATGCTTCCAGAAGCCCCTCCCACAAGTTGGATTGGCTTGATGGGCACTTTTTGCATACCATATGGTCAAGCTGCTCCCACAACAGCTCAATGGGATTGAGATCTGGTGACTGCGCTGGCTACTCCATTACAGATAGAATACCAGCTGCCTGCTTCTTCCCTAAATGGTTCTTGCATAATTTGGAGGTGTGCTTTGGGTCATTGTCCTGTTGTAGGATGAAATTGGCTCCAATCAAGCGCTGTCCACAGGGTATGGCATGGTGTTGCAAAATGGAGTGATAGCCTTCCTTATTCAAAATCCCTTTTACCTTGTACAAATCTCCCACTTTACCAGCATCAAAGCAACCCCAGACCATCACATTACCTCCACCATGCTTGACTGATGGCGTCAGGCACTCTTCCAGCATCTTTTAAGTTGTTCTGCGTCTCACAAATGTTCTTCTGTGTGATCCAAACACCTCAAACTTCGATTCGTCTGTCCATAACACTTTTTTCCAATTTTCCTCTGTCCAATGTCTGTGTTCTTTTGCCCATATTAATCTTTTCCTTTTATTAGCCAGTCTCAGATATGGCTTTTTCTTGGCCACTCTGCCCTGAAGGCCAGCATCCCTGAGTTGCCTCTTCACTGTAGACGTTGACACTGGTGTTTTGCGGGTACTATTTAATGAAGCTGCTAGTTGAGGACCTGTGAGGCGTCGATTTCTCAAACTAGAGACTCTAATGTACTTGTCTTGTTGCTCAGTTGTGCAGCGGGGCCTCCCACTTCTCTTTCTACTCTGGTTAGATCCTGTTTGTGCTGTCCTCTGAAGGGAGTAGTACACATCGTTTTAGGAAATCTTCAGTTTCTTGGAAATTTCTCGCATGGAATAGCCTTCATTTCTAAGAACAAGAATAGACTGTCGAGTTTCACATGAAAGTTCTCTTTTTCTGGCCATTTTGAGAGTTTAATCAAACCAACAAATGTAATGCTCCAGATTGTCAACTAGCTCAAAGGAAGGTCAGTTTTATAGCTTCTCTAAGCAGCAAAACTGTTTTCAGCTGTGCTAACATACTTGCACAAGGGTTTTCAAGGGTTTTCTAAACATCCATTAGCCTTCATACACAGTTAGCAAACACAATGTACCATTAGAACACTGGAGTGATGCTTGCTGGAAATGGGCTTCTATACACCTATGTAGATATTGCATTAAAAACCAGACATTTGCAGCTAGAATAGTCATTTACCACATTAACAATGTATAGAGTGTATTTCTGATTCATTTAATGTTATCTTCATTGAAAAAAACTGTGCTTTTCTTTCAAAAATAAGGAAAGTGACCCTAAACTTTTGAACGGTAGTGTATATACAATACCTTGCGAAAGTATTTGGCCCCCTTGAACTTTTCAACCTTTTGCCACATTTCAGGCTTCAAACATAAAGATATAAAATTTTAATTTTTTGGTGAAGAATCAACAACAAGTGGGACACAATTGTGAAGTGGAACGAAATTTATTGGTTATTTTAAACTTTTGTAAAAAATAAAAAAATGAAAAGTGGGGCGTGCAATATTATTCGGCCCCTTTACTTTCAGTGCAGCAAACTCACTCCAGAAGTTCAGTGAGGATCTCTGAATGATCCAATGTTGTCCTAAATGACTGATGATGATAAATATAATCCACCTGTGTGTAATCAAGTCTCCGTATAAATGCACCTGCTCTGTGATAGTCTCAGGGTTCTGTTTAAAGCGCAGAGAGCATCATGAAGACCAAGGAACACACCAGGCAGGTCTGTGATACTGTTGTGGAGAAGTTTAAAGCCGGATTTGGATACAAAAAGATTTCCCAAACTTTAAACATCCCAAGGAGCACTGTGCAAGTGATCATATTGAAATGGAAGGAGTATCAGACCACTGCAAATCTACCAAGACCCGGCCGTCCCTCTAAACTTTCATCTCAAACAAGGAGAAGACTGATCAGAGATGCAGCCAAGAGGCCCATGATCACTCTGGATGAACTGCAGAGATCTACAGCTGAGGTGGGAGAGTCTGTCCATAGGACAACAATCAGTCATACACTGCACAAATCTGGCCTTTATGGAAGAGTGGCAAGAAGAAAGCCATTTCTCAAAGATATCCATAAAAAGTCTCGTTTAAAGTTTGCCACAAGCCACCTAGGAGACACACCAAACATGTGGAAGAAGGTGCTCTGGTCAGATGAAACCAAAATCGAACTTTTTGGCCACAAAGCAAAATGATATGTTTGGCGTAAAAGCAACACAGCTCATCACCCTGAACACACCATCCCCACTGTCAAACATGGTGGTGGCAGCATCATGGTTTGGGCCTGCTTTTCTTCAGCAGGGACAGGGAAGATGGTTAAAATTGATGGGAAGATGGATGGAGCCAAATACAGGACCATTCTGGAAGAAAACCTGTTGTAGTCTGCAAAAGACCTGAGACTGGGACGGAGATTTATCTTCCAACAAGACAATGATCCCAAACATAAAGCAAAATCTACAATGGAATGGTTCACAAATAAACGTATCCAGTTGTTAGAATGGCCAAGTCAAAGTCCAGACCTGAATCCAATCGAGAATCTGTGGAAAGAGCTGAAAACTGCTGTTCACAAACGCTCTCCATCCAACCTCACTGAGCTCCAGCTGTTTTCCAAGGAAGAATGGACAAGAATTTCAGTCTCTCGATTTGCAAAACTGATAGAGACATACCCCAAGCGACTTGCAGCTGTAATCGCAACAAAAGGTGGCGCTACAAAGTATTAACTTAAGGAGGCCGAATAATATGGCACACCCCACTTTTCAGTTTTTTATTTTTTGCAAAAGTTTAAAATATCCAATAAATTTCGTTCCACTTCACGATTGTGTCCCTTTAGTTGTTGATTCTTCACCAAAAAATTTAAATTTTATATCCTTATGTTTGAAGGCTGAAATGTGGCAAAAGGTTGAAAATTTCAAGGGGGCCGAATACTTTCGCAAGGCACTGTTATATATATATATATATATATATATATATATATGTATACAGTACAGACCAAAAGTTTGGACACACCTTCTCATTCCAAGAGTTTTCTATATTTTCATGACTATAAAAATTGTAGATTCACACTGAAGGCATCAAAACTATTAACACATGTGGAATTATATACTTTACAAAAAAGTGTGAAACAACTGAAAATATGTCTTATATTCTAGGTTCTTCAAAGTAGCCACCTTTTGCTTTGATTACTGCTTTGCACGCTCTTGGCATTCTCTTGATGAGCTTCAAGAGGTAGTCACCTGAAATGGTTTTCTCTTCACAGGTGTGCCCTGTCAGGTTTAATAAGTGCTTTAATGAAAAAAACGAGAAAAACAACAACGCCGAGCGGCACATAGGGTGATACTGTTTTCTTTAAATAAAAATTATCATGTGATAGTATTAAATTACACAGTATGAATTGTGTTATAAAAGTAGTTTGTGCAGGGTGACCAGAACGTGTCCACTAGTAAAGGTTGAGAGTAGGTTGGTGGGCACAGAGAGTGTGTATACAGTATGTGAATGTACCACCGACAGGGTCTGGTGTGAACCAATACCCCCTCAATTGGTCATTTCACACGGTAACACTCTTGTGAACAGTGACACCAGTTTCGATGTACTCTCACCTTATATGATTTTTCGTGGGATCACGAATAGTATAGTGGACTTGTCCGATTGATGTCACGGTATGTGCGAGCTGCGGAACCTCTGGGCGTCAGGATCTCCTGGATCCAGGCGGCATATCAGGTGAAAAAATGGTAGGAAAGTATCCAAAAAAAGGGAGGTATGGAGACCTCGCTTCACTAAGAATGCTTTTTATTGAACTTCAATTATACAACGCGTTTCGAGGAATGAGTCCTCTTTATCAAGTGTACTATGGACTGAATAAAAACAAACAAATATTTCTGGACAAGTTATACTCATAGATAAATAAATACATAGATAAAATAGATAATGAACTTGCTAAAATGTAGAGGGAGTGTATTTTCATGACTATAAAAATTGTAGATTCACACTGAAGGCATCAAAACTATGAATTAACAAATGTGGAATTAAATACTTAACAAAAAAGTGTGAAACAACTGAAAATATGTCTTATACTGTATTCTAGGTTCTTCAAAGTAGCCACCTTTTGCTTTTATTACTGCTTTGCACACTCTTGGCATTCTCTTGATGAGCTTCAAGAGGTAGTCACCTGAAATGGTTTTCACTTCACAGGTGTGCCCTGTCAGGTTTAATAAGTGGGATTTCTTGCCTTATAAATGGTGTTGGGACCATCAGTAGTGTTGTTCAGAAGTCAGGTGGATACACAGCTGATAGTCCTACTGAATGGAGTGTTAGAATTTGTATTATGGCAAGAAAAAAGCAGCTAAGTAAAGAAAAACGAGTGGCCATCATTACTTTAAGAAATGAAGGTCAGTCAGTCCGAAAAATTGGGAAAACTATGAAAGTGTCCCCAAGTGTAGTGGCCAAAACCATCAAGCACTACAAAGAAACTGGCTCACATGAGGACCGCCCCAGGAAAGAAAGACCAAGAGTCACCTCTGCTGCGGAGGATAAGTTCATCCGAGTCACCAGCCTCAGAAATCGCAGGTTAACAGCAGCTCAGATTAGAGACCAGGTCAATGCCACACAGAGTTCTAGCAGCAGACACATCTCTATAACAACTGTTAAGAGGAGACTGTGTGCAGCAGGCCTTCATGGTAAAATAGCTGCTAGGAAACCACTGCTAAGGACAGGCAACAAGCAGAAAAGACTTGTTTGGGCTAAAGAACACAAGGAATGGACATTAGACCTGTGGAAATCTGTGCTTTGGTCTGATGAGTCCAAATTTGAGATCTTTGGTTCCAACCACTGTGTCTTTGTCCGACGCAGAAAAGGTGAACGAATGGACTCTACATGCCTGGTTCCCACCATGAAGCATGGAGGAGGAGGTGTGATGGTGTGGGGGTGCTTTGCTGGTGACACTGTTGGGGATTTATTCAAATTTGAAGGAATACTGAACCAGCATGGTTACCACAGCATCTTGCAGCGGCATGCTATTCCATCCAGTTTGCGTTTAGTTGGACCATCATTTATTTTTCAACAGGACAATGACCCCAAACACACCTCCAGACTTTGTAAGGGCTATTTGACCAAGAAGGAGAGTGATGGGGTGCTAAGCCAGATGACCTGGCCTCCACAGTCACCAGACCTGAACCCAATCGAAATGGTTTGGGGTAAGCTGGACCGCAGAGTGAAGGCAAAAGGGCCAACAAGTGCTAAGCATCTCTGGGAACTCCTTCAAGACTGTTGGAAGACCATTTCAGGTGACTACCTGAAGCTCATCAAGAGAATGCCAAGAGTGTGCAAAGCAGTAATCAAAGCAAAAGGTGGCTACTTTGAAGAACCTAGAATATAAGACATATTTTCAGTTGTTTCACACTTTTTTGTTAAGTATATAATTCCGCATGTGTTAATTCATAGTTTTGATGCCTTCAGTGTGAATCTACAATTTTTATAGTCATGAAAATACAGAAAACTCTTGGAATGAGATGGTGTGTCCAAACTTTTGGTCTGTACTGTATATTGTGAGTATGTGAACCTAGAGGGCGCTAGGGAGCGACCCAGGCCAGCCCTGAAAAGGCCCTCAGCCACACCTTGGGCGTGGCGCGTAACTCCAGAGGGGCTGGAGTATCCTGCAGGAAGCAGGAGATGGTGGACCAGCTAAGGACAGAGGGAGAGGCTCTGTCCCAGAAGGGCTGGGTTCCACAGGGGACTGTTGCTGGAGCTGAGCAATAGTTAGGACAGTTAGGGCCTCAAGGAGTGAGTTAGGACCCTAACTGTGGTCTAGGTTTTTTGTTGTTTTGCTATGTTGCAGTTAAGCTGAATAAAGCCAGTTTTATTTTACGCTTGGACCGTCTGAAAGCTATCTTTCCGGCGCCCAGTACCACGAACCACCGCTGTCCAGACCAGGAGTCTGCCGCCATTTTGAGACTAATTCCCCAAATTGTCACAATATATATGTACACATACATAAGTAAGTAAGTATACTGGGCGTGAATGAAAAACTGCTTGGAGGTGCAGTGGGTGGATACTGGGAAGGACTGCCTGGAAAAACTCTGACATACCCACAACCAGGGAATAGAAACCAGGAAGCATTGCATAAGCCTGAAAATATGAGGAATGGTAAAAATGGTCCAAAAACATTTAAAGATACTCCATTATGTTTATTCATTCACATAAAACCGGCACTGGCAGCTGCCTGTCAGAGTTTATTACAACTTGGCATAGTAGTAGGGATCTACGGGGTCAACAAAACATATAAGCCAAACAGCCCACTTGCCTAGCCTTAGCTTCCCGTGTGGAGAAAGAATTCTGGGGATTCTTTGTGGATGAGCCCCAGGAAGAGCTTCTCAGGGTGTTGAACAAGGAACAAGCAACACAATGTAGCCTTAAATTTAAAGGGAGTCTATCATTGGGGAAAAGTGTTTTTAACTGAAGCAATGTTGGAATAGCCTTTATAAAGGATATTCTACTCCTACCTTTACTTTTCTTCTCCTCGCCCCCATTTGTCCAAAAAAACATTTTATTCTCATATGTAAATTATGCTCAGGGAGCATCGGGGCCGTTCACCCTGTGCTCCGAGCACTCTGAGTCATCGCCGCAACCCGCCTCCAGCGCTGCTTTTTCACACCCCCTGCATCTTCTTCTGTTCATCTTGCATCTGCTTTCTCCATCAGCCATTTTTCTGAAGTACACTGGTCTAAGAAACTGAATAAAAATGGCCAACACAGCATGCTCGGTTGGCTCTGCCTGAACTCAAAGTGGCTCCGGTGGCCATTTTGGAGGCGGGTTGTGGCAATGACGCGGGGGTGCTCTGAGCACCGGGGGAAAGCCCCTGGTGCTCCCTGAGCTTAATTTACATATGAGAATAAAATGTTTTTTTCGGACAAACGGCGGCGAGGAGAAGAAAAGTAAAGGTAGGTGCAGAATAGCCTTTATAAAGGCTATTCCTACACTGCTTCAGTTAAAAACATGTTTCCCCAATGATAGACTCCCTTTAACAATTTAATACCCAAAGCATTCAGTGCTGTATATATAAAAGGAAAGATAACAAATGACATGAAATGAGAAAATGATGCGAAAACAGCCTTAAAATAATGGGGGAAAACAAGAATAATACTTAAGAGTCTTTGATTCCAGGAAACTTGGATGATCTTCTGATGGAATTAGACACACCCATCTCTGTTAGCTGACTCCACAGATGTGTGCTGGTGGTAAGGTAAAACAGTTTCTTATGGCTTGTGCTTAGTCACACCTCCCTGCCTGGGTGCCCCTCCCTTCTCCTACTCCCTGAGCAGGGGAATCAACGACTCATCTTTATCTAGTAAAGATTAAAAGAGTTGTCCAGGCAAAAATGGACAATCCTTTTAAAGTTTAAATCAGCTGGGGGCAGTGAAAAAAAATTTAAAAAATGCATCATCTGTCCCTATTGTTCCGACGTCCTCCTGCGCCTCCTGGTTCTACTCTCCCAGGTCTCTTCCGGAGTAGTGCTGAAGTTGCTGATTGGCCTCAGTGGTCACAACCCCTTTAATTTTCTTTCTTTGCCTTGGAGACCTAGTTCATATGGTTGACAGGGCCAGTGTTAGGGGGGGGGCCCCCGGGATTTGGAGTCAGGACCGGCCATATCGATAACAGAAAAGGACCCAGTGTCATGTGCCGCAGGGTCCCTTTCCGAGGTGAGTAAAAATAACGAACATTTCACCTGTCCTTGCGTCCGACGTCATCTTCTGGACATCCACGCTGAGGCGCTGAATCCTGGCCTCAGTGGTCACAACGCATGACGTCAGCTGCAGAGAAGAGGCAGGCGCCGGCGAGCATAGTGGAGCAGCACAAGGAGGCCTAGCAGAGGTAAGGCAAGGTGAGTATAACTGTTCGTTATTTTCCCTTACCTCCCCCGGGCCTTCGATAATACTAGCACTAAGGGAGTCTGTAGGGCCACTGTGGAGCATTATACTGGGGAGGGGGCCCTCTGGATACCATATTATACTGTGTGGGACCCCTGTGGAGCATTATACTGGGGAGGGGGCCCTCTGGATACCATATTATACTGTGTGGGACCCCTGTGGAGCATTATACTGGGGGGGTCCCTCTGGATAGCATATTATACTGTGTGGGGCCACTGTGGAGCATTTAACTGGGGGGGGGGGCCCTCTGGATAGCATAGTATACTGTATGGGGCCTCTGTGGAGCATTACAGTATAATGTGGGGGGGCTCTGGAGAGCATGTTATATTCTCTGGGGAAACTTTGGAGCATTATACTGGGAGGCCCCTCTGGAGAGCATACTATACTGTGTGGGGCCACCGTGGAGCATTATACTGTGGGGGGCCCTCTGGAGAGCATATTATACTGTTTTGGGCCACTGTGGAGCATTATACTGGGGGAACCTCTCTGGGCAGTATATTATACTGTATGGAGGCCATTCTGGAGCATGTTATACTGTGTGGGGTCACTGTAGAGCATTATTCTGGGGGGCCATCTGCAGAGCATATTATATTGCGTGGCGCCACTGTGGGGCATTATTCGGGGGGAACTAAGGAGCATTATACTAGGGGGCCCTCTGGGGAGTATATTATACTGTGTGGGGCCTACTGTGGACATTATACTGGAGGGACACCCTGGGGAGCATAATATATTACGTGGGGCCACTGTGGAGCAAAATACTGAGGGGGGACTGTGGATCATTATACTAGTGGGGGCCCTCTGGGGAGCACATTATACTATGGGCCACTGTGGAGCTTTATACTGGGGGAAGGGGCAGTGTGGGGAGCCTGTTATACTGAGTGGGGTCACTGTGGAGTTTATTATATTGTGTGGGGCTTCTTGGGAGCATATTATACTCTGTGGGGCCATTGTACAGCATTATACTGGGGAGGACTGTGGGGAGCATATTATACTGTGGGGGACCACTGTGGAGCATTATACTGGGGAACCCCTCTGGGCAGAATAATATACTGTGTGGAGGCCATTGTGGAGCATGTTATACTGTCTTAGGCCACTGTGGAGCATTATACTGGGGGGCACTGTGGGATGCATATTATACTGTATGGAGCATATTATATTGTGTGGGGCTTCTGGGGAGCATATTGTACTGTCTGGGGCCACTAAGAGGTAGTATACTGTGTGGACCCTTATATACCATGTGGGGCCACTATGGGGGGCTCAGGGGAGTATTTTATACTGTGTGGGTCCACTGTGGAAC
Organism: Leptodactylus fallax; assembly: GCA_947044405.1. Classification (NCBI taxonomy): domain Eukaryota; kingdom Metazoa; phylum Chordata; class Amphibia; order Anura; family Leptodactylidae; genus Leptodactylus; species Leptodactylus fallax. The sequence goes on from CAMRHE010000140.1 coordinate 1,999,490, forward strand.
ATTATATACCATGTGGGGAAACTGGAGGGCTCAGGGGAACATTTTATACCGTGGAGCATTATACTGTGGTGGGGGGGGGGCTCAAAATTCCTGCAGGCAGCTCTATGTGCTATGTCTGCATCACAGCTCCCTCACTATAATCTTGCACATATGTCTAGTGCTCCATGGCCATGTCATTCCCCATACAGTACTGTGCATAAACCGGCCATGGAGTTATTGGGGCCTGCACAGTACTATAGGGGCTGACTATACTGGGAGCATACTCAGTAACCCCAGATAGTCAGCACATATGTAAGACTTCAGTAAAGGAGCCGTGGTGTAGGCTATTAGCAGGAAGCTGTTGGGTGGGGCCCCAGAACAAGTTCCTCTGGTGGGCCTAAGGCCCTTCAGTCTTATACTGTATAACGGTGAACTATTATATATAAGGGTGGGTTACCATGCAGTATATAATTGGGAAACTTAAATATGAGAGGACTATTATAAGGGGGAACTATTATTTATAAGACGGGCTATTATTTATAAGGGGGGAACTATTATATATAAGGCATCCATTATAAGGGGGAGCTATTATTTATAAGAGGGGAACTATTTATAAGGGGAGTATAATTGTTAAGTGGGCTTATTTATAAAGGGGGCTATTAGTGATAATGGGGACTATTATTTTTAAGGGTAACTATTATTTATGCGAGGACTATTATTAATAAGGGAGCAGTATTATTTTTACAGGGTGAGTGTTACTGATAAGGTGGGATATTACTGATACAGGGCACCAGTGTCGGACTGGGGTGTCTAGGGCCCACCAGTGGAATTGTTTCTAGGGGCCCACTATCAGGACCCCTGCAAATCAGCGGTACTGAGACAGGGCGGCTAAAAGTAATAACATACCGGGAGCCATGCTGCTCACCCACTATACCATGTGCACCACTGCACTGCCTAAACCTACTGCTACACCTTGTATGGCAAGTGAACAGCGTGACTCCTAGAATTGTTACCTTTACTTGTAGCCGCACTGTCCTGGAAAAGCTGATCTGCAGAGGTCCTGTCTGTTGTATCACCTAAGGACAGGCCATCAATATTAGAAAGATGGATAAATCCTTTAAAGAGGTTGTCCAGGAATTGGAGCAACCGATATAGCTGGCGGGAGGTGAAAAGTAAAAAATAAGTAAATTAAAAAGCATACTCACCTGTCCCCGGCGCTCCATTGTCCGCTGCCAGTGTCCATTCAGTCTCATGCCGGCGACTCCTTGCTGGGAGTCCTGCACTTCATGTGATCGCTAAGACCAATTAGGTACAGGATTTCCAGAAATGAGGCGCCGCCATGAGACCGAACAGACACAGGCAGGGAACAACGAGGTGCTGGGGACAGGTGAGTATGCTTTTTTAAAAAATTTTCTTATTTTTACACCTCCCTGGCGGCCGACACAGTGGTCACTCCAGTTTATGGACAACCTCTTTTAAGGGGTTGTCTGGACCAAATTTTTCTATAGTCACTTCACTGGTCTCCCATATAGTGGCCTCTTCACTGGTCCCCCATACTGTATGGGGAACAGTGATGGGGTCAGTATATTGTGTGGGAGCAGTGATGGGGGCTGACACATGGCTCCATCATCTGTTCGGAGCCACTTCCAGAGCCCGTTCTGTACACAACACAGGGCCGGAAGCAGAAAGCTCCATCCACTGTATAGTAGCCCGGCGCCTTCACTGCAGCTCAGCTCCTACTGACTTCAATAAGTGCTGAGATACAGTGAAGGTGCCCAGCCCCTATACAGTGGACAAAGCTTTCTGCTTCTGGCCCTGTATTGTGCACAGTACGGGCATCAGAAGTGGCTCCATACAGCTGATCGGTCCGGGGTCAGCCCCCTACAGATCAGGTATCTATGGCCTATCCTGAGGATAAACCATAACAAATTATGCCTGGACAACCCCTTTAATATACCCCCCAGGGCCCACCTAATGTGCCACACTTTAAAGAGGTTGTCCAGTATAATTTTTTTCTTTTTTATAATTAGTCCGGGGGAGGTGAATCCCCCCTACCCCCCCCCCCCCTCAAAAAAACAAAAAACAGACCATACTAAATATACTCACCTGTCCCCGGTGTCCTCCCAACACGGTCCAGTCCTGCAGCTCCACTGTCTTCTTTTTGCCGGAATTCCTCACTGGCTGTGATGTCCCAGGTCCCTTCCCTTAGGCCGCTGATTGGCCTCAGGGGTCACGTGACGTCACAGGTAGTCATGTGCAGGGGGAACTTCAGCTGGAAGAAAACAACAGAACTGCAGGACCGAACTGCGCTGGGAGACACTGAGGACAGGAGAGAAAGATTGTTTTTTTTTTTAGGGTTTTGTTTTTTTCACCTGCCCCGGCGTAATTAAAAAAAAAAATGAAGGAGCCACTGTATGGAGTATAAGCTCCACAGTGGCCCCTACCCAGTATTATAAGCTACACAGTGGCCCCCGCCCAGTATTATAAGCTCCACAGTGGCCCCCACCCAGTATTATATGCGCCCAATAGCCCCCCCTCCGCTTCAGTGCTATTACTATACTCTGGAGTCTCCTCAGACCCCAGAGTATAATAATCGAAGGCCCAGAGAAGGTGATTAAAAATAACAAACATTCATACTTACCTTGCCTTACCTTTCTTTGACATCCTCGCTCCATCCTGCCGTCTTCAGCGTCTTCAGGCCCTTTTCCGACGTCGCTGCTGAGGCCTTGTTTGGGCCTCAGCGGTCATGTGGGGGCGCACTGACGTCATTACGCGGCCGCGCCCCATGTGACCGCTGGGGTCTAATCACAGGCCTCAGTCATGACAGAGGAGCGCCGGAGAAAATGCTGCGCCCAGGAGAGGTGAGAATATGTATTTATTATTTTCAGTCACCTCCCCTGGGTGCCCTGCCCTGCCATCTATTGGAAAGGAGCTTACAATATGCCAGGACTAATTTCCAATAACAGTATGTATAGCGGTCGGGGAACCAGGCTTTCCCCGACCACTATCATAGTGGTCTGGGGCCCCGGCCATCTCCAGCTGGCCACGGGCACCATACCCCGCCGAACCCGGTAGCGGTCGCACACCCTGTGACCACGATCGCTGATGGTTGAAAAAAGACACATGTCCATCCAGGGCCGGTTTTAGGCAAAATGGGGCTCTGGGCAAAATTAAAAGTGTGGCCCCAAATGTTGAAATATTGTACCTACTAAATAGTTACATTCTGTTAGTTTGATGTGCTGCAGTGCTTACAGAGGTGTTCCTAAGGTGTTTAGGGCCGGAGTCCCCCAATGTTGCGAAAATGCAGCGTTTTGGCCACAGCAGACACACCGCAGCAAAAGAACACATCGTTTTACAGTACCTGTAAAGTGGAGGGGATTCTGGCTAATCCCATACACACATTGCAGAAAAAAAATCTGCAGCGGAAAAGCTGCGTTTTCACAGCATGTCAATTATACCTTCAGAAATGCTGGTATTTTCCGTATAGGAATAATAGATGCAGAAAGTCCGCAGAGGAAAACTCTGAGATCGCAATGAAAAACGCTGCAAAGAAAAACGCAAAGTGTTTCTGCCGCAGACTTTTCCGCAGCATTTTCCGCAGCAGTCTAAAGGAACTGTTTCAAAATCAGGTGCAAAAGCAACAAGGCATATGTCTATCCCTGCACACAATAAAATATTTATATGCATACAGAAATATCAAATAGGATCGCTATACCAGGACTAAATACTGTCACGTCACCTGCTGACCGCTATACCAGGACTAAATACTATCACGTCAGCCACTGACCGCTTTACCAGGACTAAATACTGTCACGTCAGCCACTGACCGCTATACCAGGACTAAATACTGTCACATCAGCCACTGAACGCTATACCAGGACTAAATACTGTCACGTCACCCGCTTACCACTATACCAAAACTAAATACTGTCACTAACGCTTACCGCCAGATTTCCCTCTGCCGTCACAGTATAATCCACAAATAGCTGTTTTTACTGTATAGTGTATAATGTTCCTCTCATAGCTTCAACCACTATCAGTGTTACTCCATTCCCCTTATTGAGAACACAACTACCCCCTTTTATTTGCAGATGCCCCATCAGAACGCCAACCAGCAATTAACCTCTTCCTGCCCTGCACTGTAATAGGACGCTGCAGTAAGCAGCTTGTTCCTAGGAGCCATGCACTACGCCTTCCAATGACATACACTGCACTGGCCCTGGCATACCAGGAGACTGACGCAGGCGAAGTGCATTATATAGGATGCGGTGGTGGGTGCTGCAGCATCACATAACCCTTTATTAGTGGCCATTTTCAGGCTACCAAGGATTGGTGTTTCACAATGAGATTCAACAAGACAACTTGTAGAGAGAATATATTAGTAAACTGCCAACATGCCCATACCTAGTCTTCTGTACAGATTCCAGATACTTCCACATAGGATGTATCCAATGCTGATATCCCATTGCAGGAAACCAGCAGAGGATTTTCCTGATCTACTCCACAACAAACAACGCTCAGAATGACTTGCAGCATAAGCAGACATGAGGCTGTTGCCGCGAGACATCCTGCACTTCAGGTCAGATTATGCTGCAGGATTTATTTAGATCTCATCCACTTTGCTGCTACTGTACAATGTGGCAAATAAGTCACTGACAAGTCCGTAGTGTCTAATACTCTGCATGTACGTCCCGTGTAGACTTACACTAAAAGGGGCTCTCCTATAACCATAGCTTGTCATTTGTCCACAGAATTGGTGATATGTGTCTGATCAGTGGTGTTCTACGACTGAGATCGCCATCAATCACACACACAACTTTTCATGTTCTCCTGTTTCAATGAATTGGTGTTCATGCGCATTGCCGTTCCATTCAACGTCTATGGGACAGATGACAGCAGCTGACCTATGACCTCCAATAGCTCCATCAGTTCCATACACTTTGTACAGAGCGGTAGTGTGCTCTTTTATCCACCAAACTATTGACATGGGAGAACGCAGGACACCTGACCTCATAACACAGCAGTTGGGCACTTATCACTTATTTTAGGTTATACATTTTGATTATCAAAAAAACCCTTTAGGCTAAAGCCCCAAGTAGCGGGCCGCAGCAAAAAAGCTCTGCAGGAAAAAAGTGGCGGCAATGCATCACGGCAATCCCATCCACTTTGCAGAGACCGTTTATGCCATGTGTGGCCCGGCCTTAAGGCTGAGGCTACACTTTGTGGAAAAGCAGCTTTTCTTTTGTTGCAGATTTTGCTTCAGTTTTTTGAGCCAAAGCCAAGAATGGCTTCAAAAGGAATGGGAAATATATTGGAAGTTTTTATAATTCCTTATACTACCTTCTGTACTGTACAATCCATTCCTGACTTTGGCTCAAAAAACAGCAACAAAATCTGCAACAAAAAAAAGCTGCTAATCTGTAACGTTTATGGCTAAGCAGCGTTTATGGCTGCTGCAGAAATGAGCCGGCAAAGTGAATAAAATGTAATCATTTAATCTCATACACAGCAGGTTATTTTTAGCTGTGGAATTGCAAGCATTTCCACATATGTTTAATAAGGGAAGAAAGTGCAGATTAGGCAGCTGATTGGCCTCAGAAGTCATGTGCGGTGAGGACTTCCACCAGAACAAGCCCCCAGGCGATGCTAGACTGGACAGCCATGGGAAACACCAGAGAACTGGGGACAGGTGAGTATGGGTTTTCTTATTTTTCACCTGACCTCCTGGCAGAAAACTAATTCCTGGACAATCCCTTTAACATTTCAATATACTGAGCATCACACTATAAAATACAATTCTAGTATGCATAATAGTACACATGTACATATGAAAACACGGGTAGATAGACATTCATATTCCATATATTCACACACACAAACATTCATATACAATATACACACACATACCTGTCTACAAATATACAGTACTCACACAGTATAATACACATACTGTAAACACATATACACATATATACATATTAAATATACATATTTTACCCAAAAAATACACTCACACTTGGCTGAATTGTTGGGTGCAATGGAAATAGAGGAAATGTCAGCTCTGTCTGGTAGAGTGAAAGCTGTTACATCGGGCAGACTTCCTCCTTTACACTACGATCTGCTGGATGAGTCACTGCTTGCGAGAAGGAGTGGAAGGGGAGAACAGATGGCTTCTTTATGATGGGAAGCTTTAGAAGCAGCGATCAGCAGACCCTGCATCTGCCAATGATGTAATCTACTCCTGATTATTAGTCCTAATAGTACTGTAGGCAAAGTTTGGAGCCACTATGGGTGTGGGGGCCCTGTGCAATTGCCCAGTTTGCCCCCCCCCTAAACCCGGCCCTGTGTCCATCAAGTTCAACCAGGGGATGGGAAATGTCATGACAGTCTATACATTTGCATAACCACCACTGCTATTTTGCTGTAAAAAAAGCATCTAATCCTCTTTTGAAGCTATCGGCTGTGACTGCTGTCACCAGGTCCTGGGGTAGGCTATTCCACAGATTCATAGTCCTTACAGTGAAGAATCCTTGTCGACTCTTGAGATTAAACCTTTTTTTTTCTCCAGGGGAAGGAAGTGTCTCCTTGTCTTTTAAGAGGATTTTACAGCTTTTCACCATATTTCTTGTATGGGCCATTTATATATTTATACAAATTTATCATATCTCCCCTTAAACGCCTCTTCTCCAGACTAAACAGATTTAACTCATTTAGTCTCTCCTCATAAATGAGGTCCTTCATGCCCGTTATCAGTTTTGTGGCCCTCCATTAAACCTTTTCCAACTCTAAAACATCCTTTCTGTGAATTGGTGACCAGAACTGAACTGCATAATTCAGATGGGGCCGCACCAATGACTTATAAAGTGGTAATATTACATCCCTGTCCCATGAGCTGATACCCCTTTTAATACATGACAATATCCTGCTGGCCTCAGAAGCAGCTGATTGACATTGTAAACTGTAATTTAATCTATGATCTTCAAGTACACTCAGGTACTTCTCCACTAGTGACTCTCCCAGCAACCTAGGACCGTGGTGGCGAACCTATGGCACGCGTGCCAGAGGTGGCACTCAGAGCCCTCTCTGTGTGCGCCCATCTGTGGAACAAATTATACTGTGTGGGGGCCACTGTGGAACAGATTATACTGTGTGGGGGCAACTTTGCAGCAGATTATACTGTGTGGGGGCCATTGTGGAACAGATTGTACTGTGTGGGGGATCACTGTGGAGCAAATGGTACTGTGTGGGGGCCCCATTTATATCACACGATATCTGTTTTATAGCAGACGTGATATTAGTACAGGCTGTTAAAACATTGCACGGTCACTATATAATAGATCCTGTGCGATGTAAATAGTGAGCATTAATTGTTCAAAATTATGCCAAATGCAAACTTCTACCTTTTAGTACAAAGTTGTTTTGTATCATTGAAAGCTCTGTAAAGCCCCATTCACACAACCGTATTTTGCGGGTCCGCAATTGTGGATCCACACAGTATTAAGGTTAAATTGCAGTGTTTTCACTTTGCGCTAAATTAGTGGGTTTTGGATTGCAGTTTGGGTACTTGGTCTCTAAAAGGTTCGCCATCACTGCCCTAGGACATATGTTACATGCAGATTATTTTTACCCAGATGCATAACTTTACATTTATCCACATCAAACCACATTGAATTTGCCATGTGGATGCCCTAACACTCAGTTGTGATTTATGCTCAATTTGTAGCCTAAATGAAGGATGAGTGCAAGATTGAGTGAAATTAATCCTGACAGACTCAACCACATCACGTTCTACAGTACATGACAGACTACCGCCATTGTCAAGGTGAGCACAGTCTTTACACTGAAGCAAGAACCCCTGTCCCTAGTTACTGCTGCGGACTGTTGATATTGTTAAGTTCATTAGAATGTTCTTTTGAATTTGGAGGGCTGCAGTAGAAAATTCTTGTTGGGTAAGATATCTACCATACTGTTTTGGCACGATCTTTTCTGCAACAGTGGTGCAATATGAGTCAGCATATGCCCCTGTGGTTCTAAAGGAGAAGTGGATGATTGCCACTAGGTGGATTTCCTGTGATCTATAGTAGTTTGTGTGGTGGTCAGGAAAAGTCCTGGGCGGAGCAGTTTGTAGGTGGGCCAAGTTACAAATTTGTGGTTGGTTTCCAGGTGGGCCAAGTGAAATTCCTAGGTTGACTAGGTCCCAGGTATGTATACATGGTCAATTTCTGGGATATTGCTCCAGATAATAGTTCTGGCTATGTCTTTTTTTCTTTTTCAACTTTAATTTTTATTAGAAATTTGTCTTAACAGGAATGGTTTAAGGTGATAGAGCTCTGGTAGCAGTAAAAAGCTATATCATGCCCCAGGTGTAGCATGAGTAGCTGGAGTGGTAGTTGTCCCTGGTTACCCTGAATGTAGGAGAAGACATTCAAAAAACACCTGGAAAACACATTTCATTGCACACCTGGAATTTTTGACTAGTTGCATGGGAAGGGTTAACTCCCTGTCTGGATTGGTCAAGCAGTGATAGCATTTTACATATTGTGAAATGTTGGTAAAAAAAAAAAACATAATAAGTACAAATAAGTACACTAATCAACTACAATGTGCATGAAAAAAATTATATACAGTCATAGCTGTAAGTGTTAGCACCCCTGAAATTTTTCCAGAAAATGAAGTATTTCTCCCCAAAAATTATTACAATTACACATGTTTTGTTATATACATCTTTATTTCTTTTTGTGTATTGGAACAACACAAAATGGCCCAGACAAAATTACTGGTACCCTCAGCTTAATATTTGGTTGCACAACCTTTGGAAAAAATAAATCAATCGCTTCCTATAACCATCAACAAGTTTCTTACAACTCTCAACTGGAATTTTGGACCACGCTTCATTTGCAAACTGCTCCAGGTCTCTCATATTTGAAGGGTTCCTTCTCCCAACAGCAATTTTAAGATCAGGTGTTCAATGGGATTTAGATCCGGACTCATTGATGGCAACTTCAGAACTCTCCAGCGATTTGTTTCCATTCATGTCTGGGTGCTTTTTGAAGTATGCTTGGGGTCATTGACCTGCTGGAAGACCCATGACCTTGGACACAAACCCAGCTTTCTGACACTGGGACCAACACTGCGACCCAAAATCGCTTGGTAAACTTCAGATTTCATGTTGCCTTGCACAAAGTCAAAGCAACCAGTGTTAGGGGCAGCAGAACAACCCCAAAACATCTTTGAACCGTCACCATATTTGAATGTTGCTGCTGTGTTCTTCGTAGGCCTCTGTTTTCGGTAAAGAGTAGAATGATGTGCTTTACCAAAAAGCTCTATCTTGGTCTCATCTGTCCACTAGACGTTTTCCCAGAAGGATTTTGGCTTACTTATGTACATTTTGGCAAACTGCAGTCTAGCTTTTTTATGTCTCTGTGTCAGCAGTGGGAACCTCCTGGGTCTCCTGCCATAGCATTTCATTTCATTCAAATGTCGATGGATAGTTGGTGCTGACACTGATGCACCCTGAGCCTGCAGGACAGCTTGAATTTCTTTGAAACTTGATTGGGGCTGCTTATCCACCATCCGGACTATCCTGCATTACAACCTTTCATCAATTTTTTTCTCTTCCGTCCACATCCAGGGAGATTAGCTACAGTGCCATGGGTTGTAAACTTCTTGATTATGTCCAATTTGCCTTTTTTTTTCTCACAAAATATGTGTAATTGTAATAATTTTCTTGGAGAAATACTTAATTTTCTGGAAAAATTTCAAGGGTGGTAACTCTTATGGCCATGACTGCATATGTGTACAAATGTGTACAGTGGTCAAGAACTACCCTACCCAAGACCATATTGCTGAATATATGTATATATAAAAAAAGGGGAAACATCCATATACACCCATCCACGTGCAACGATTCCTCAGAGATGGTGTCTCAATAGATGGAAAGGTAATTATCACATGGTAACAAGTAAAGGAAACGGATTATTATATAACATATATATCTGCACATATAAATATGTAAATAGAGACAATTAGCCACATAGGAGGGTGTATACATTAGAATATATTAGATGTTGTTCTGCCCCAATATTTCCAGAATAACCATATAGAATGCTGATGGACAATCCACTTCCATCCATATACATAATCCAAATTCGTATGCTGAAAAATCAGCCAACTGACTGAAGTAGGATGATATCATGAGCGTACAGACAAGTAAGGGTATAATATCATCAATATCCAAATGAATAGCTTGGGAGATCCATAATAAAGGAAATATATAAAGAAATACAGGAATAAAGTTATAGCATACATATATATATGTGTGTGTACCCAAAGTCAATAACCCTGCCAGCAATGATCTATTTGCACTAGGATAAAAAACAATGGCACACAGAAGGGGCATCTCACAATATAAAAATTTAAATAACAAAAGAAACCCAAACCCCTTCATCTGTATGGAGGACAATATGTAAAGTCCATATTGGAGAAGTACATGTTCTCACAATAAATACTAATAATAAAATGAAAAGTCCATATGAGAGTACTGCATAGTATCACACTCATTTGCAGGGGATCACATCAATCAAAGCAAGATAAAATCCATCTGTTTGTTCAAGCGTTCAGGATGTACTGTGCAGAGTCTATAAATCCACTGGGCCTCCTTCCTCAGAATGAGTTATCCCAGTCACCCCTTCTCTTAGGCGATCTCATCCATTCAATAACCTGAAATGTAAGGCCTTTCTGATTTCTGTGATGTTTCTGAATAAAATGTCTCATAATGGGCATATCCCTTGCACTCTGGATGTTGTAGACAGGATCCCTAATACGCCGGTGGAATTTTCTCTTCATTTTCCCTACGTAATTGGCCGGACATGGGCATGTGATATGATAGATCACCCGCGATCTCTGGAACGATATAGCATTCCGGTAGTGATGCTCTGAAACTCTTAACTTGGACAAACAAAGTCACATGCACTACAGTGTTCTAAATGTGTCTACAGTTTTCCTGTCCAGCCATGTCAGCTGCCCAAGTAGGGGTTCCAGATAACTGTGTACTAGCCTGTCCCAGATATTCTTACCTCATTAGTAAGTAATCAGATCTACTGCCTGATATTCAAAATCATCAATGATGGAGCAATTGTATCGTAATCGTAAGAACTGACCTGTCGGTAAGCCACATTTCAATGAAAGAGGACGACAACTGTCCTATTGCCAAAAAATATTTGTGGCCATGCTCTTTCAAAATAACATAGTACGTAAATACCCATTGGGCTTCTTAACCAGTTTTAAATCCAAAAATGTACTTGTACTTGTACTGCAGATGCTCTGTGAGACTGGTATTGCATCCCAAAGACTGTTTAGTCTACATATTTGTTCCAAAACCCACATAGCAATTGTATTCTTCTGTACCCTACTGTGTACCAAAACATTAGTTAATTCCCACTTATATGACATTATTAAGTAAGTCATTCTGGGTACAACAATGTCATATTTGGGCATAACCAGCTGTTTGGGCATGCAGCATGGCACAGAAGGGAAGGAGCGCTATTCAGAGTGCAGATATAGATGGTTTGGTTTTTGGACGCCCAGTCACTGTCATTGAGGTGCCAGTACAGTGGGATCTTCTGGGAAGTGACCCCATTTTGGTAACTAAAACCCTCAATGAATTTATAAAGGGGTGTACTGAGGAATAGTTTTTTATATGTGAATGGTGAAAAGTGAATATGTAGGCTGTATGACATAACTCCTAGGATGAGGGGTATTATGGGTGGATCAATTCTGGTGTCTCTTTTAAACTCTAAACCTGTGGTGTACTCTGATATTCATTGGCACAGCTTATACAGTCCCTTCCTGCCGCAGCCAGGAAGTTATGTGGCGATTTTTAGGTTTTCCACAGCTACATTGTGCAAGCTATAATTTTTTTTTCCATTGATATAGCCATATTAGGGCTTGATTTTTGCAGGATGAGATACACTTTTCAGTAAAAAAAAAGGACAATAAAATTTCCAGCACTCAGTCTTCTTTTGAATAAGAATTAACTGTTAATAATCTATGAAAACATAGGGGGATAGAATGTACCCCATAAAAAACACACACCAACTGACGCGTTTCAGAGCACACACAGCTCCTTAATCATAGCATGTTGGATAACAAATAACACTCACATATATAATGCAAAGATACAAAGACATACACCCATAAAACATGTGATATCAAGGGATAATGTGTTTAATTACTGGAGATAATTGATACGTCAGGCTTATTTCCCTGGCACGGCAGCCCGAGTCCTCAGCTAGTAGCTTCGATCGGACCAAACACTGCTGAAATGAAACTGCTATTATTATACTGTGGGGTCTCTTCAGACCCCCGAGTATAATAAGCGGAGACTTAGGAGAAGTGATGAAACATAAAAAACAATGATACTCACCTTGCTCCCTGCGCTACGCGGCGGCTGTGCGATCTGCCGGCACTTCTGACAGCTGACAGGGCCTCAGAGGTCACGTCTGCGTCTGACATCATTACGCATAATGACGCGACGTGACCCCAGAGACTCAATCAGCGGTCGCTGACTACAGGCAGAAGCGCCGAAGAGAATACAGTGGCTGCGGAGCGCAGAAAATGGTGAGTAGCATTGTTTTTTTTTATGTTTGTCACCTCTCTTGGACTTATTATACTCGGGGGTCTGAAGAGAGCTATGGGACCTAATACCGTGTGCAGGGACCACTATGGGACCTAATACCATGTGCAGGGGCCGCTATGGGACCTAATACCGTGTGCAGGGGTCGCTATGGGACCTAATACCGTGTGCAGGGGCCGCTATGGGACATAATACCGTGTGCAGGGACCACTATGGGACATAATTCCGTGTGCAGGGACCACTATGGGACCTAATACCGTGTGCAGGGACCGCTATGGGACCTAATACCGTGTGCAGGGACCGCTATGGGACCTAATACCAAGTGCAGGGGCCGCTATGGAACATAATACCGTGTGCTGGGACTGCTATGGGACCTAATACCGTGTGCAAGGACAGCTATGGGACCTAATACCATGTGCAGGGGCCGCTATGGGACCTAATACCGTGTGCAGGGGCCGCTATGGAACATAATACCGTGTGCAAGGACCGCTATGGGACCTAATACCGTATGCAGGGGCCACTATGGAATATAATACCGTGTGCAAGGACCGCTATGGGACCTAATACCGTGTGCAGGGGCCGCTATGGGACCTAATACCGTGTTCAGGGACCGCTATGGAACATAATACCGTGTGCGGGGACCGCTATGGGACCTAATACCGTGTGCAGGGACCACTATGGGACATAATACCGTGTGCAGGGACCGCTATGGGACCTAATACCGTGTGCAGAGGCCACTGTGGGACCTAATACCGTGTGCAGGGACCGCTATGGGACCTAATATCGTGTGCAGAGGCCACTGTGGGACCTAATACCGTGTGCAGGGACCGCTATGGGACCTAATACCGTGTGCAGAGGCCACTATAGGGCATAATACCATGTGCAGGGACCACTATGGGACCTAATACCGTGTGCAGGGACCGCTATGGGACCTAATACCGTGTGCAGGGACCGCTATGTGACCTAATACCGTGTGCAGGGACCGCTGTGGGACCTAATACCGTGTGCAGAGGCCACTATGGGGCATAATACCGTGTGCAGGGACCACTATGGGACCTAATACCGTGTGCAGGGACCGCTATGGGACCTAATACCGTGTGCAGGGACCGCTATGGGACCTAATACCGTTTGCAGGGACCGCTATGGGACCTAATACCATGTGCAGGGACCGTTATGGGACCTAATACCGTGTGCAGAGGCCACTGTGGGACCTAATACCGTGTGCAGGGACCGCTATGGGACCTAATACCGTGTGCAGAGGCCACTGTGGGACCTAATACCGTGTGCAGGGACCGCTATGGGACCTAATATCGTGTGCAGAGGCCACTGTGGGACCTAATACCGTGTGCAGGGACCGCTATGGGACCTAATATCGTGTGCTGGGGCCACTATATGACATAATATCGTGTGCTGGGGTCACTATGTGGCATAATACGGTGTGCAGGAGTCACTATGTCACATAATACCGTGTTCAGGGGCCACTATGTGACATAATACGGTGTGCAGAGGCTGTTATGGGATATAATACCTTCTGCAGGGGCCGCTCTGGGACATAATACCGTGTGCAGTGGCCGCTCTGGGACATAATACCGTGTGCAGGGGCCGCTATGGGACATTATTCTGTATAACTGTGTGTTTTCTGCATTAAGGATGTGTTTTTGCACAGAAAACACAGGCATTTTTTTTTGTGCAAAAATGCACCATGTGAATGCAGTTTTACATTGAAGTAAAATTTCCAGTGGCCTAAAACTATATCTGCATCCAGATACATAGTGTGTATTCACCATAAGGATGCCGCCATATGGTGCTCCTGGACACTTACATTTACCACTAATTGCAGGCTGCACATGAACTTTCATTGCTTCTAATCGGAAAGTACAGGAGCGTCCCAGGAAATATCAGTAAACGCATGTGTCCTAAAGCATCTTGTGGCAGCACTTCTGTGTTATGGTTTGTGGTATATGACTTTAGTTTAGGGGTCGTCAGACTTACAATTATTGACCGGCACTCCGAGTACCTCATCTTTGATTTTTTAATTAAAATCGGCACACTGAACAAAAAAGGTTGCCTACCCCTGATCTAAGGGCTTAACACCTGCAATCAGAGATAATCTCTGAGCACGTCTGTTAGGCTAAGGCCCCACATAGCAAGCTGCAGCCAAAAAGCATTGCGGGAAAAAACGTGGTGGAAATGCATCATGGTTTTTCCTGCATCGCTTTTCACAGAAAGCCCGCAAAGTTTTCCTCTTTCTACTTCAATTATACCTATAAGGAAAACGTCTGCGTTTCCGTGGCTATAATTGACATACTGCAATTTACAAAAACGCAACGGTTTTTGAAATTGCATGTCCCCAGCAGATATTTTTCTGCAATGTTTGGATAGGAACGCAATCCCATCCACTTTGTAGGTACTGTAAAATGCCACTGAGTTTTTTTGAACCAAAGCCAAAAATGGCTACAAAAGTAATGGCAAACCCATAGGAAGTACGGTACTTATATGTCTACCTTCTGGTCAATCCACTCCTGACTTTGGCTCAAAAAACTGCAGTGAAATCTGCAACAAAAAACAAAACAAAAATCTGCATTTCCACAACATGGGGCTCATAGCCCTTCAAAGCACCTGCAAAGTGACAAATCCCATCCACACATTGCAGAAAAAATTTGCAGCAGAAAAGCTGCGTTTTCAAAAACACTTGCATTTTTGAAAATCGCAGCATGTCAATTATACCTGTGGAAACGCATAGGAGCAGAAAGTTCTCAGAGGAATCACACCCTAACCTAATGGTGTATGATTCCCAGGGCTCATTCTTTTGCAGTGAAAGGGTATGTTCATACAGGGTTTTTTGCAGGCTGAAAACATCTGCTTCTGGAATTAGGAGACAGCTTTTGACACCTTTTTTTGACATGTTTTTTTTTTTTACTCCAGCACACTGTATGGACCTGGAAAATTTGCTTAAAAAATGCTAGCTGTTTTTGATACGTTAAAAATCAAAAACTGTATTGCGTTTTTTTTCGCCTCCCATTGATTCAATGGGTTTTTTATAAAGCTGAATCCAACAGATTCCGCCTCAATATCCTCCTGCAAAAAACTCTGTGTGAACCCTACAAGATTCAACATCTTTGCATTACAGATATTGAAACTGTTTAATAATATCCAGTAGTTTATATTTCCTATCATGGAGATACTGCAATTGTGAAATATATGACAAAGCAGTAGTGGTGGACATCTGGAAGGGTACACTTTGTCACACCTGGATGTACACAATGTATGCAAGACTTTCACTGTGAAAACTAAATCACTTTGCAGAATTATAAAACTAATGGCAAGTCATGGAGTGCATCTCCATCAGCAACCTATACAGTATATGTCAACTAATATAAACATATATGAGATAATTGTTATGAGGCATATTATAATTGTCTAAAGGAAATGAGAGAGAATAAAACCATTACTAGCACAGATGATAAACATTAGTAAAGCGCCCTTATTGTGATCAAAGTCTAAAGGTAACTAACCCTTGTACAGAAGTAGAACATGTGGAACTGGAAGTAACAATGGTCAGGCAGATTGTAAATACACTGACACATTGGTAGGTAAAGATTTACAACCTAAGCTAGCACTGTGACATCCCATTTATTAGTACTATATAAGTACAGATAATTAAATATTCTGTGGTGAGATTTCTTAGTGTACTGCACATTTAAAGGAAAACAATCCCCAATATTTTCAACTTATAGCACAACTGGTGCACAATTTAAAGGGGTAGTTGAAGGGGTGCTCTGCCTATGTATATATCTATTGCATCTCAAACAGAGGTGTATCTTGAAACTCCTGAGCCTCAATGCAAAAAATGTAAAAGGGCCCCCACTTATCATTATCTATCTATAATACTGATGTCTTAAAGTGGTTGTCCAGGCAAAAATGGACAACCCTTTTAACTATTAAAACCGCCAGGGGCAATGAAAAAAATGTGTCCTCCCAGTGCGTCCCAGTGGCAGCTTCTCCCGGGTCTATTCCAGCATTCTGCTGAAGCCACTGATTGGCCTCAGTGGTTACGTGCCCGCTGAAGCCAATCAGTGGCCTCAGCAGGCCTAAGGAAGAGGACCCGTGATGTCACAGGTAGTGACATCGCATGCCATTTGCTGATTGGCCTCAGTCACATGACTGCTGAGGCCGATGAGCGACTTTAGTGGAGCTCCGGAAGAGACCTGAGAGAAGCCGGCACCGGGACGTGCCAGGAGGACACCGGAGCATCGGGGACAGGTGA
The DNA here is from genome assembly GCA_947044405.1 of Leptodactylus fallax. Lineage (NCBI taxonomy): Eukaryota > Metazoa > Chordata > Amphibia > Anura > Leptodactylidae > Leptodactylus > Leptodactylus fallax. Next base: position 2,016,370 of record CAMRHE010000140.1, read on the forward strand.
GTATGCATCTCTTTTATTTTTTCAATGCCCCCGACTGATTTAAAAGTTAAAAGTGTTGTCCATTTTTGTCTGGACAACCCCTTTAAGTTGTAGACAGGTCTTTGGGACCCCTGAGGCTCCAGGGTCTGGCAGCTATTGCTACCTCTCAACCTACCATAGCTACTTCCCTGATCCCAAATCTTTAGTTCATAAGGAATATGTTGCTCCTGTGCATTTACATTATTATTCACACTGTCCAGTGCTGTTATCATGTAATTGTGGATAATTTAATGAAGATGGTATTTTTCTATTAAATACTGTACCTGCCTAGGTGTCACATTTGCCCTCTGTATTTTTGTTTGGTTTTGTTTATATTGGCTCATCACAATTTTACCTGACGGCAAAAATTGTAGGACTTGATAGAGGGGTGGACATGTGTAAGGAGTGTATATTATACAGTTCCATACAATCATGATTGCTGTTTACAGGGCATTTTATCAATGCATACAAACATTTAAGGTCGTATGCCTACAGTAAGTAGGTTCTGTCAGTATGTTTAATCCATACCTGTGGAAAATGGGAATAGAATAACAAAGTGCTAGCTTATTATAGATAGATAGATTTATATTTTTATTTTTCATACCACCTAAATTTAGGAAATAACATATATACACACACACCACCATAATTTAAAGGGGACCTTTCATGTCCTCAGAAATGAGCAGTATTACTGTATATACCACTAGAAAGCTGACAGTATGTTGAATTCAGCTCGTTGCTGGCTTTCCTGATATGCTGGTACCGATATCTCCCCACTTTCAGAAAGTGGGCCTTACAAACTAGTGTCATCACTGGGCCTTGAGGAACGCCCCCCTGACAGTACAAGTCTATGGAAGAATACTGTCAGGGAGAGCATTCCTCACAAACCAATGATGACGCTAGGCTATAAGGCCCACTTTTTTTTATAAAAGAGATATCAGTGCCGAAACTAACGGCACCAATATCTCCAGCACCGGGCGCATTCAGCGCACAGTCGACTTTCTAGCGGGATGTAATACCGCATATCTCTGAGGACATAAAAGGTCCTCTTTAAACTTGTAGCTTTGTAGTGTTTCATTGTTGAGGACACAGGATAGGGGATAAGTGTCAAATCACTGGGGACTGAAAATCCCCCCTAAAGCCTCCTTGTGAGTGAAGCACCAGTGCACTTGAATAACCAATGCCACATTCACTGCTATATGGCTGTGGGCACTGCATGAGATTACAGTCCCATTAGACTCATAGAAAAAGCACCAGTCATGCAAGCGCACTGGCACTCCATTCACAAGGAGGCTTTAGGGGACTTTCAGTCCCCTGTTTCCTGTTCGCTGGGAGAACTTGTGGTGTGGATATGGGGAAAAATATCCGGCACAACCTCTCTAAGCACAAGCAATACATTGCTTTATGTTTCTTGCTATGGGACATTATACTGTGCGGAGGAGCCACTATTGGACATTATACCATGTGGAGGAGCCACTATGAGACATTATACCGTGTGGAGGAGCCACTATACAGTAGATACTGTGTGGAGGAGCCACAGTGGATCATTATACTGTGTGAAAGGGCCACTCTGGGACATTATACTGTATGTAGGGGCCACAATGAGACATTATTCTGTATGATGGTGTATTTTTGCACAATAAAACGCGGGCAGTTTTCCAATATTAATGCATGCATTTTTGTGTAAAAAGGCACTATGTGAACACAGCTTTACATTGAAGTGAAAGCACCAGTGGCCTAGGACTGGATGCAGCTATAGCTGTATCCAAGTATATATTGTGTCACTACCCTAAAGGTGAGGGCTACACATGTACTTTCATTGCTTCTAATGGGAAACTACAGCTGCGTCCTGGGAAATAGTAGTAAACGCATGTGTCCAGAAGCATCGCAGCACTACTGTGTTATGGTTTATGGTATTTCACGGCACTCCGATTACCTCATCTTTCATTTTTTAATTTCAATCGGCATGCTGTACAAAAAAGGTTGCCTACCCCTGAAATAGAGTGTTCATCTCAGAATATGCTGTCCAACCACCCATTTTTCACTGAAGCCAAGAAGTGGTGGGGAGTGGCAGCACAGCAGGTAAAACCCTGACATGGGAAAACATTTTTAGGCTAAGGCCCCACGTTGCGGAAATGCAGCGTTTTTTGTTGGAGGTTTTGCTGAGGTTTTTTGAGCAAAAGTCAGGAGTAGATTTAACAGAAGGGAAATGTGTAACAGCTTCCTTTACATTTTCCATTTCTTTTCAAGCCACTCCCGATTTTGGCTCAAAAAACCGCAGCAAAATCTGAAACATGAAACACTGCATTTCCACCACATGGGACTTTAGCCTTAGGCTGAGGCCCCATGTTGTGGAAACGACCCCTGACAACCCCTGTGTGCTGTGCATACGGCATGCTGATCTAAATTAAAAAATGAAAGATGAGGTAATCGGAGTACCGTGAAATAATTGTAAGGCTGACGACCCCCTAAACTAAAGCTTTTTTAGTTGCAGATTTTGCTGCAGTTTTTTTGAGGCAAAATCAGTAGTGGATTGAGCAGAAAGAAGTATAAGAACTTCCTATATATTTCCATTCCTTTTATAGCCACTCTTTGCTTTGTCATTGTCACTCTTAGCATTTCCGCAACGTGGGGCCTCAGCCTAAATGTATAATTAATATGTATATCTGAACGAGACATAACTGCATAACTGTTTTCTGAGGATAAGTGTCTCACTGAGAGGTTGGAGGGCAGGGATAACTTCAAATGATAATATGTTAGGCTCCGTAGCACCTAGAACCATGGTTCTTGTCTTTTTTTAACAGAGTATATTCTATGTGCTTCAGTATTAGAGGCACATAGATCTGTGAACTTAGTGCAGTTTTAAAGATGAGATTCTCTGGTTTATAACAATATCAGGAACCAAGGTGCTATACAGCCCAACATATTGATATCCGTAGTTATCCCCATCCAAGATCTCACCTTGACTCTTCTCCTCAGAAAACAGAGCACTGGAAATCCTCTCAGCTAATTTGCATACAGAAGTCTGAGGTACTTTTTATAGGTAAGCATGCAATTTTCATAATAACAAAGGGAAAATTAAAAATAATATTTCATACCCTACTTGATAGTGATGTGGGTTTAATGGGGAACACTTTAATGACAGGTTCCCTTTAAAATTCTGCTCACATACATGTATTATATCAGTGCAGTGAACTGTTATCTGCACAGTAGAATGAATCCTGTGTAATGCATCCATAGGCTAATAGAATTGTACTAACCATGATTAGCACTGTTGGCTTGCAGCACTAGAGTCCTAGCTTTGAATCCAAGTATGGATTTTTTATGTTCTCACATGCTTATGTGACTTTCCTCCAGGTACTCTGGTTTACTCCCACACTCCAAAGACATACTGATAGGGAATGCAGATTGTGAGATCCTATAAGGGACAGTGACTGACAATGTCTGTAAAGTGCTGTGGAATATGATGGCTCTATGCTTGAAGAAGCTGATCAGTCAGGTATTGGATTCCCACCGGTCTTATAGCGATGACCTATCACAAGGATAGTTCATGAATATTTTAGTCCCAGAAAATCCCCTTCATGACTATTTTCATACTTTTCACATTTTACTATTGTTTATGTGACTAGTTAAATGTTAACCAATGTCTGGATTAATTGCTCTACTTCAAAATGCCGTCTGAATTTATAACTCTTAATGATTGTGATTTGGCATCAACGTGGCAAGCAATGTTCAGGGACAAGGCACTGTGTGAAGGCATCATGGGGTGATAATTCCATAATTTGTAATGCCACAATACAATGGCTGACATTTATATCCCTGTTGGAGCTGGGTTGATACAGATTGCACATAGTTTATGCTCCTTATTAGGAATGGAGAGGTACAGGTGCATCTCAATAAATTAGAATATCTTTGAAACATTTATTTATTTCAATAATTAAATTAAAAAAGTGACCTCCTATATTTTCTAGATTCTTTATACACAAAATGTTCTATTTGAAGTGTTTTACTTCTGCAAATACTCTAAGAAAATTAGAGTATTGTAAAAAAGTTCAGTATTATAAATTCAGTGTGTCACCTGCAAAGGTTTCCTAAGCCTTTAAATGTTCCCTCAGTCTGGTTCAGTAGGACACACAATCATGGAAGACTGCTGATTATGAATTGTATTACTGAATTACTGAAATGAATGAACATTTCAAAGATATTCTAATTTATTGAGATGTACCTGTAAAAGTACAAAGTAAAAACGTTGAGATGAGTAATAAGTGCTGCTGCCATTCTTTACTAGACTGTTACACTAACAAATACTGGAGATCATTGTGACACGCACACCAGTGTCTCCATTTGTGCCTTATGACGCAGCTTGTCAATAGGGGCTGCTCCATTCAGGGAAACTTGAGACTATTCTCGTGATCAGTGGTGATCTAACCGGTGGGACCCTCAATGATCAGACATTTATTCACTATCCTGTGAGCATGCTGCAGTTCATTCCATTCCAAATAGAATTGGGCTGCAGTACCAGACACAGCCACAATATTGAGTACTTTACTTGTGCTCCTTCTTACAAAATGGCCCCTTCATACAGATGATCTGCGTGAGTATCTAAAGACTTCTTTCAATCAAATATTGATGGTCTGGCCTAAAAATAGGCAATCAATATTAACGTCATGGAAAAAGTTCTCAAAGATCATGCTTATTTTTTTTTTTTAATTTTCCAACACATCTCTGCTATTCTTCTTGGTTTATTACTAGAATAGTAGATGCAATAGGGGGAATTTATCAACCCTACTATGTCAGTTCTCTGGCATAGCTGTGTGATATTGTGGTGTACATATGATATGGCCATATCATTCGGCGCCTTGCTCTCCACTTTTGGCAAATGTGGGTTGAGGAGTGCGCTGTAGTGGGACTGGGATACCTTGGCTCGACTTATTATAACTCACACCAGTTTTCTTGTGTGTTATATAGGAAATGCTCACCAGTTCTGGACTGGTGTAGATTTCCATTCTGGTGCATATGTGTGTGCTTGATTTATGAAAAGGGCCAGGGTCTCTTGATAAATCAGACATGCTTTAAGTTCATCAGGCCCTTTATTAATATTGGCATACGAAATGCCAGTCTTTTTTCTGTGTATATGGGTGGAATTACTAACAGCAATTCACAGATAAGTACTACACAGATGAATCTTAAAGTGTAACTCACATTTCACTTACTTTTTTCGTTTCTATTGTGTCGGGGAGGGAGGGGGTGAACATTTTTGTAATGCACTTTATTAATCTTACAAACTTCTATCAAACAGGCTGTAAAGTTTCCATTACTAATGATCTATCTAAACATTTCCAGGGAGACTATGTCTGTACACCTGTACTCAATGCAGTACATAGAGTATTTACCAAAGGAGGCAGGATCATTTCAAATGGCTGTATCTTCGGTTTTCTACCACCTACACAAATGGTTCTAGTATCACAACAAAGCTTATGATAATAAAGTACTAGCTATAAAATAATTACAGATATCACTAGTTAAAACACAGTCGGCAATGTGATTTTATATGCAGCGTGAACAAATTGCTGCATATTAAGTTCAAATTCCCGACTGTGTTTTTAACTAGTGATATCTGTAATTCTTTTACAGCTACTTCAATACTGGGATCTATGAAAGCCGGGAATCTCAGCTTTCTTATGATATCAGAATAATTTTTCTAGGTGGTATTAATCCGAAGAAACGGTTATTCGAAGTGACCATACCTCTTTGGTAAATGCTTCAGGTCTGCATTTTCATAATACTCGTTGCTTATGATGTTAATCTGTTTTCCCTTAGTCCTAACAGCAGTACAATATGGGGTATTCCTGCCCCTGTGTACTGGTAGAGCGGAACCTTTAATTAACATTAAATATGCATGACTACGCTACCCTATAAGAGAGCAAAGAGACCTACCCCCCATTGTGTAAGTTATAAAGTAAAAATTTCTAAGTTTAGGGAGGCAAGCTTGTGCTGCTGTTAGGACTAAGGGAAAACAGATTAACATCATAATCAACAATTCCCTTACGTCATACAGCAGCACAATATGGGGATATAGCAAGTAATTCCCTTAGGGAGGGTTTCCCTGCTCTACAACACCTAAGACTGACTGTCCAAAGGCAGTCGCCACAGAACTCCGAACATCTAGTCGATAATGTTTTACAAAGGTTAGGTGAGACGACCAAGAAGCAGCTGCACAGATCTGATCCAGCGGTAAGGCCCGGTTCTCATCCCAAGAGGTTGATACAGCCCTGGTTGAATGGGCTGTACAAAATTAGGGTGGAGCTAACCCCTAAGCAAAAAAAGAGACTTTGATTGCCTCCTTGATCCACCTAGACAAGGTAGGCTTGAAAGCCCTGAGACCTTTGTCTCTACCATACATGTTGACAAGGAGATTCTCAGCTCTCCTAAAGGTACGTGTATGTAAGAGGTAAATCTGGAGACATCTCACAACTTCTAGTGTGTAAAGTTTTTTTTCCTCTTCAGAGGAAGGGACTGGAAAAAAACACGGTTAAAGAGACTAATTGGTTAATATTGGCGCAGATGGCACCTTAGGGTTAAACCCAGGAAGAAACCTAAGTTGGACCCTAGCCGCAAATAATGATATATAAGGTTCCTTGGAAGAAAAAGCCTGGAGCTCACTAACCCTTTTGGCTGAAGTGATGGCTAATAGAAAGGTGGTTTTAAAGGCAAGAAATTTAAGATCTACATCCTCCAAAGGCTCAAAAGGAGGACCACAAAGACCTGAAAGAACAGTTGAGAGATCCCACTGGGGAACCGGAGCTAAGAACACCGGTCTAAGTCTGGTAGCGCCCTTAAGGAATCCAACAATAAGGGAATCCTGGGACAATCTTCTGCCTAAACAGGGTCATAAGGCTGAAACCTGTACCCTCAGTGTAGAAGGAGAAAAGCCTGTATCCAAGCCACTCTGAAGAAAATCCAGAATTTCTGCCATAGTAGGGTTTAAACTATCAGCTTCTCTTCTGGAGCATCACTGCTTGAAGATGTTACCTATCCTATGGTAGCTTTTCTTGGTAGACTCTGCTCTGGCACAGGAAAGAGTCTTCAGGATGGCTTCTGACAGTCCACTAAATCTCCATAGGGACTGGTCAACCTCCAGACTGTCAGGTTGAATCTACTCAGATCCTGGCACTTCTGAGTTACTTGGGAAACCAGGTTCTGGGTGGGGGGAAGCCTCCAATATGTCCCTCGACTCATGTACATGAGCTGGGAAAACCAAGTCCTTTTTGGCAAGAATGGTATGATGGCTATCACAGAGACTTGGTCCTGTCTGACTTTCTTCAATATCTTTTGTATCATGGAAAGTGGAGGGAAGATGTATGCCAGCCTGAACCTCCAAGGGATGGACAGGGCATCCACTGCCAAGAGATAGCCCTCCTGATACAGTGAGCAGAACGTCTCTACCTTGGCGTTGAGTCTGGTCGCCATGAGGTCTACTTCTGGGAGACCGCACTTCAGGGTAACCTGATGGAATACATCTGGATTGAGAGACCATTCTCCTGATACGACAAGACCCCAACTCAACTGATCCGCTACTATTTTCAGGGAACCTTTGATGTGAACTGCAGATAAGTGGGTCAGATTTTTTTTTTTCTTCTGCCCAGATCTGTCTCTCTGAGGAACTATCTGGTGCCTTCCTGTCTGTTCAGGTACATTACGGTCATCATGCTGTCTGACTGAACCTTGACCGCTCTCCCTCTGAGGAGAGGAGAAAAATGAAGTAATGCCAGGTACACGGCTCTGAGCTCCTTCCAATTGGAAGATGTCTTTTCTACTAGACTGCTCCAGGGCTCCCCATCCTGAGAGGGATGCATCGGTAGTCAACAGGGTCCAATGAGATTGAACCGTGGACATTTCGTCTTTCAGGTGTATCCACCATCCGAGGGAAAGACAGGTACTGGGAGATAGTTTGATCTTCTTGTCGAGACCGAGATGTGTACAGGCTTTTAGTACTTCCATCTGGAGAGGATGTAAATGTCATAAAGCCCAAGGGACTGCAATGGCTGAGGATGACATCAGGCCTAGGACTGTCATGGATGTTCTGATGGATACCAGATGTATCTTGAAGAGAAACCGGACCGCTTTGATCAATCTTTCCTTCCTTTCTGGTCTGAGTCCAGGAGATACCCCAGGAACTTCCTGCGGGTAGAGGGAACTACTTCTGACTTCTCCCAATTTATTAGCCAACCCAAGTTTTGGAGAAGGGATGCGGCTATCAGTAACTGCTGGAGCAGAACAGATTCTGACTGGGCTTTTATTAGCCAGTCGTCCAGGTATGGCACTACAAAAAAGGTCCTGAAGCCTGAGATAGGCTGCTATAGGAGCCACAAACTTGGTGAAGGAATGAGGAGCTCAAGTGATGCCAAAGGGCAGGACTGCGAACTGAAGATGCTTCCTGTGGCCGGAAACTGAAACGGTGATTCTAAGAAACCTTCTGTGTGGAGGATATACTGGTATAATGTTGTACCGTGTTAGCCATTGAAAGTAGTGGAAGAGTGAAGAAATCAGGCGATACCTTTTAGAGGCTAACTGAGTATATTTATAAGTAAGCTTTCAGGAGTACTAGCTCCCTTCATCAGACAGAGGATATACTGGGACATGCAGATAGGCATCCTTTAGATCTAAGGTGACGAAAACTTCGCCCTGTTGAAGAAAGGATGTAATGGATTTTACGGTCTCCATACAAAAATGTTTTTTCTTTATGAAGCGATTCAGATATCTTAACACTAGAAGTCCCAGAGAGGGGTCATTTAACATTTCTACCTTTGGAACCCAGAGACGGGTCGAATGACCTGAAGGATTTAAGCAAACAACCTATAATCACCGTCTTTTGTTCTTAAGTAATTAAGGCCATTACTGTCACACCACAGGAGGTTGTTGTTTTCCATTGAGTTTAGCCATTTAGTTTCTAGTTAGTTCTATTCAGTTTATTGTATTTGATAATATAAAGACTATACATATTGTATTTAGTTTAGTTTTATTTGAGCAAAAAAGCACTGAAACAATGAATCATTTTTTATATATTTTAAATAGAATTAGAAATTTTAGAGCAAGGTACAGCTGTGAGTAATGACCAGAAGCATTTGTCTAAGGCCTCAAGCACACTAGCGAAAAAAAAATCGCGCGAAAATGCGTTTTTTTTCTGCGATTTGCCAATGTATTTCAATGGCACCAAGCACACCTGCGATTTTTTTTCGTGCGATTTTTTTCATAGGTGCGATTTTCCAGCGATTTTTTTTTTTTGTGCGATTTTTTTTGTGCGATTTTTTTTCGTGCGAAAAAATCCCAGAGGAGTGATCTATATGACCAATGGGACAGATCGCAAAAATATCGCAAGTAGCTGCGATTTTTTTGCGATTTTTTTTTTTTTCTGCACCCATTGACTTGAATCTAAATATACAAAAATGTAAATATACAAAAGAACAACTGTTATTTCTTTCCATGCTTTTTATTTTTGTTATGAAAATAATAAAAAAAATACAAGGAATAAAACAATTCCACACATATTTACAATAGGCTGCTGTGGGGGGCAGCGTGTGTGTGTGTGAGTGGCATGTCCTTCTTGTGTGACTAGCATTTCAGCACTCACTGAGCAGTCTGTCTGCACTGTCGGAACATACCTGGCACTGCCCCTGGTACATTTGCCACACGTGTATTTGTAGCAGTCAACACATCTCTCAGTTGCACAATTGTTCGTGCATCGATGGTTGACCTGACACTTCGCCCTTTTGCCAGGGCTGGGTGTGGAAGGTTGTTTCTGAAGGAGTTTCTCCTTGCGTGTCTTCTTTTCAGTCACATGAGAGCCACCTAACTCTTTTGCAAGCTCAACCAGGAAGTCCACCCGTCTCTCCTGCACCCCAGTGCATGCCTGATAAAGAACATTCAGTGCTGCCATGTCAATCATGTTGTAGGACACGGCGACTGGCCATCTCCGTGTTCCTGCACGCACGCTGTACTCCCGCACCATTTGGTCCATTACATCCACACCGCACTTTGTGTGGTTGTATTGTGTGACCGTGTTTGGCTTCCTTTTGTTGGTATCCTCAGTCTCAACCACGCTGTGCATGCTGCTGAGAATGTAGACGGCCTTCTTTCGTTTGGGTGCATACACTGTCAGTGTGGCACCAGTGGTTGAAAACACCTGAGTGGTGAATTCAGAGCGGTCCATCTGTCTAGCGGATTGAGGAACTTCCCGGCGACTCTTGTTGACTGTGCCGAGGATAGTGGTTTTCCGGCTAAGCAGTCGTTGTGCAAGTGACAATGATGTAAAGAAATTGTCCGTGGTTACAGTTCTGCCCTTGTCCATGAATGGTTCCATCAGCCTCATCACTACAGTTTCGGACACTCTCCCCCCCCGCTGGGACCACTGGGGTCCTTGCCAAGATATGGGAGGACATTACAGATGTACTTTGATTTCAAGTCGCAAGCCACCCAAAACTTGATGCCAAACTTGTCTGGTTTTGTTGCAATGTATTGCAGAAAACAGCAGCGAGTCTTTGACAGGAAAAGCTGTTCATCAATAGTGATGTGTCGACCAGGGTTGTAGGATGCGATGCAGTTGGTGACAAACGATCTCCACACATCAGAGATTGCAGCAAACTTATCGGTCTCCACTCGCTCACTGCGTGTGAACATGTCATCAAAGCGTAGGTGTTGCATGATGTCTTGGAAGCGGTTTCGGGTCATAGTTGCAATGATCCTTGGGTTTGCCAGGTTTGCTGACCAGCTGTCACGTAGTGATGGAACCTTGGTCACCCCCCGCAAGATAATGACTGAAATAAATGCCATTAGTTCCGGGAGACCCATGAACCAATCCACCTGCTCCGTGTGACGTGCATGTTGAGTAGTCCATTCTTGAATGCTACGAAGCATGTCAAGAGTGATAAAACAGAGGAAGCTCTGAAGGCGACTCCGGACACTTCGTCTGGCCTTAGCATTTGGCTCTCCATCTGTAGGGTACGGTTCTATTGGGGTGAAATGGAGACGTTTCCCCACTTCTACTTCACGCCACACTGTGCCATCTTTTGCGGTCTCTGTCGGCTCACTCGCCAACCGAGCTCTCTTTTTTGGTAGAGGAGGAGTCTCCTCATCTGCAAGATAAATAATTTCAAATTAACATTTTGTTTTGGTTCTAAATAAAAAAGATAGTCAGGGAATAAAAATCGGTAATTTGAAAAATCTAACCTGAAGACAGCTCAGAGTCCGAATCCAGTTGAAGGACTATGTCTTCTCCATCTGAGTCAGAAGGGTTGGTGTTGCTCAGGATCAGTTCCAATGCCTGTTGAATGGTGTGCCTTCTCTGCATTTTGTTTCTTGTGAACAAAATAGGTGAAGCAGTCACCTATTTATCCCCCACAGCACAAAAGGCTGCATGCAAATTTGCTAAGGTGTTAGCAACCTTATGCATATTCCCAGCACAACAATGCAGCTGGGGGGTGGGCAGACACACTCAGGAGCAGCTTATATTCTTTTGTTTACACTCTCTTACAAGACCTGAGGTGGATCAACACAATTGCCCCCTGCAGATTCCTCAGACAATGGCCACATTTACAAATGAAAGGATGCTAATTGGAGCCATCAGAGTTGTCTGTTTGGACTAAGGGTCATTTGACCCTCTTTCAGGACTTCAAGGGGGAGCTCGAAATTTCTGTGACTTCTAGTGTTAAGTCTATAATCATTCTCCAGCTGCCTCATGGTTTTGGCACCGAATCCTTCTTCCAAGGGGGGGACCTCTTCCAAGGCCCCCTTGCGGATTTAATCGTGAATGGAGTACTCCAATATATCCTGCTGAACCGCAGGAAGGGAGCGGGTTAAGACGAATCGATCTTGAGGTGGATGAAGAAACTCGATTGCATAACCTTGCTGAACAGCCTGCAAGACCAAAGGGTCTTGAATTTTTTCCTGCCAGACAGTGTAGAACTGGGAAGGTCGACCTCCGACAGGAGTCTCAGTCACAGGAAGAAGGCAGCCGATATCAAAAGCTAGGCTTATTTTTGTCCTTATCCTTGGGGAACCTTCGTCCAGAACCCCTAGGCTGATATCTAGGACGTCTCTGGAACTGAGGTCTAGGTTGAGGCTGATAACCTCTACCCCGGCCGGAAGGTTTGACCTGCCTCTAAAGGCCTGAGGCAGAGTCTTACCCTTTTTTATCGGCAAGGTCTTCCATAATCTCATCCAGGCCTCTGCCAAAAAGCTTACCCGGCTCAAAGGGTAGACAACAGAGGTTGAACTTGGAGGCATTATCTGCTCTCCAGGGTTTTAACCATAGCGGCCTTCTAGCTTCCGTAGAAAGAGCCAAAGATTTGGCCGCCAGCCTTAAATGATGTTGGGAGGCTTCAGCTAAATAATCTGCAGACAAGGAAACTGAGCTCAAAAAAGCTAGGAGATCATCTCTGGAGACTCCAGAGTCAATGTCTCTATGTACTCTCTATGCGTCTATCCATGGGTTCCTGAAGGTTAGATCAATCAACCACCGGAACCACCGTACGACGGGACAACTTGGCCACTGCCATATCAACTTTAGGTGGGAGACCCCATCGATCCTGCTGAGACTCCGCAATAGGGAACAGGGTTCTGAATCTCCTGGAATCTCTGAGAGCTCTTTGCGGATGTTTTTTTCATTCCGCAAGCATGAGTTTGTCCAGTGACTCGTTCATTTGGAAGGCCCTAGGCCCCCTAGAGGTGGAACAGGAGGCCTCCCCGTCAACATCATGGTCCCTTGACCGGATGGACTTCAGCAGCCTATTTATCTTCTCAAGAGAAAAGAGAGGTCTGCTGGAATCTTCCAAGGAATCAAATGAAAGTGTTTCACCAATCACCTGGAAATCTTCAATAGCTTCACCGTGTGCACACAAACTAGACCCCTTTTTTTTTTCTTTTTTCAAACTCCTTGCAGGATTTGTACCCAGGACTCTAGCGCTGCAAGGTTGCAGTGCTAACCACTGAACCACTGTGCTGCCCAGAGCTGCAGCAGCAAGACCAGTAATCCAAGTGGAGTACTGAGGCCTTCCTCACTAAGAGACAAGCCATCTCCTGCATTGAGATGAAGGCTTCTATAGGAGGGGAGGAGGAATGAGCAAGTAGTGCACACAAAAAACCCTCCCCCCCCCCCCGCATATTTTGCAAACCTTAATTCCTTGTACACAGAATTAAGCTAAAAATATACAGACCGATGCCAGAAAAGAGTTTCAGCAAATATAAACTTGCAAAAAGGAAGAAAAACTAAGCCGCAAAAAGTCTGTCCGAGTATTCAGTCCCTGGAAAACCGGAACACAAGCAAAGGTTCCGGAGGAACAAAGTGACCAACATCACTTCTGGCGACCGCGGAGCTTGTAAGGTAAGTGAAACGGTAATGCACCACATCAAGGCAGCACAAGTGGACTGCACTACAGGTCTTTGAACATGCAGCATGCAACTACCGCTGCATGTGTGGCATCCCAGAGCTGGCTATGGCTGGGCTGAGGGTGATCTCTGTGCATTGTATTATTTCCTGTTGCTTCATAGCCTGTGTGACATAGCAGGGGGTCCTGAGTCTCACACAACACAGCGCCACCTAGTGAGCCTCACACATGCATTACACCTCCCATAGGATTGAATAGTAACCAAATGTCCAATGGGAGGACATCGCCTGGGAAAAGGGGAGGAGTCAGCTGATCACTGGGTCCCCATGGTAACACCCCTGGAGGAAGGTCCTGCGTGTGAGGAGTTAGAAGTGTGGAGTGTTAGGAGGAGGAGGTGAGGAGATAAGTGTGATGTCCTGTGAAGAAAGCAGTGAGTTTAGTGCAGGAATCTCAAGTCCTAGACAGGCCCAGGAAGGTTGGAGAGCTGACATACTCCAGCTATTCAGAAGATCCTGTCCCCTGTCTGCCTAGCCATCGCCCTGAAGGAAGTCAAGCATCATCATCTTGTCAGCATGAGACTGTGGAGAGAACATTCTGGAACACGTGCTCCATAGCCAGTATCACAGGATCCAGGGGCCAAGGCCAGACCTGTGGAATATCCTGCCACCCTGACTATTGCACCCCGAAACTCTGAGCTATCAGGACCACATAACGTGAGTGGGGAATATTATGTACTAGTATCATGGTGGGCATCCTCCTATGAGCCAAATAGGAGCCCAGACGCACCTTAGGGCTGTAACACTGAAGTATAAGGGGCTAGGAACACCTTTCATCAAGTCTACCCTGTACCTCAGGACTTTGCTGTGTCACCAGGCGTACCCCGTTGTTTTGTATTGAAGAAACTGTTTAAGCATTTGTGCCTCCACACCCATGGAAGTAAAAGTTCAACTTTACAACCGTTTCTGTGTCTGACTCTGCACCGACAACATCAGGGCGCCCCAAACACCACCAGTCGGCACAGTATAGGGGAAGCGCCCCGGGGGAACAATCACCACCAACATTTGTGCAGCCCCCTCATCACCGGTACCAGTGGTGGTAACGTGGGACAGCACCAGCGCTGCGCCCTCGTGCCCAGAGACCGTGACAAGTCTGTGCTGTTTGCACCCTGCAATCCCAACTGCAGCGTTACCTTCCATCTGGTCACCGCAAGAAAAACTGGCGTCACGAACAGGATACGGGTGTGTGCCATTTTGAGAAAGTCGCCACGAAAAGTGCGCCAAATTGTCTCCAGAGCATCGGTCTTTATTGTGGACTTTGCTAAGATCAAGTTTATTCCCTGAGAGTGCTTGCCACAAAGAGGGGGAGCCCTATACCCCTGAAGTAAGCCCTAAAGACTGTCCTCTCAGTGTGTTACAGCCCTGGAAGAGTTAAAACGCCCAGGACTTGTTTGCTGCGCCACATCGCTGTGTAAGAACGCCCACAAAGGGTTAACTGTACCTTGCAAAAGTGCGGGAGATTTTTAGCACTGCCCATGAGGCCAGGAGACCCATCTGCCGCCATCTTAGGAGAGCCCAGAATGCTGAGCGCAATGCTACGCGCACCCATACAAGAAAGTGAAAGGTGAACGTGCCAGCGCCATTTCTGACTCTCCGGTGCCGCATCACCGTCCCTGCTGTGCACCGCTGATCTCTGGTCCACGCTGCAGTTGCTGTCAGTGAGTACTGTGCCTCCCTGTCCTTGTCTTCAGTCCTCCCACGGCCCCAGCGAGTGTTTTCCGTGTCCGTGGGGAGTGCCACCATTAAAGAGGGGGAGCACACTGTCAGCCTGCATCACAGTGACTCTGTTAATAGCTACAGCATTCTTAAAGGGACAGCATTCCAAGTTGTAGTCTCCATTCCCTTCCAGCAAGCAGTTGAGTTTCTTAAAGAGACGGCGACCTAATTCCAGTCATACCTGCAAACAACATGTCTGAGCAAAGTGACATTGTGCCATCTGTTTCTAGTGATCCAGCAGTGCCCATGGCGAGCAGCCTACCATTCTCCATGCCATTTTACCCTGGCGCACCATGGCTGCCGCGCTACAAAGGGGAGGCGCACACCCTCAGGGACTTTCGTGAGAAGATGCTGTCTCTCTTCCAGTTCTATCCTCTGAATACAGAACAGCAGATACAGATCCTGCTGGGCCAGCTTGAGGGTGCTGCAGATAGGGAGGTCAAATCCTGGCCTGCCTCTGACAAAAGAACCCCTGGGCAAATTCTGGACAAACTCCAGGTGAACTTTGACGTGCGATCTGTCTCCGAGGTAAAGATGCGCTTCTTTTCCAGACGACAACTACCTGGTGAGACCCTGCGGGACTATGCTTTATCCCTCCAAGAGGCGTTCAGAGCTGTGGTGCAAGTGGATCCACGTGAAAATGTGGACTCTGATAAAATCTTGCTTGACCGCTTCATAGAAGGGGCAGGTACCACATTGCTCCAGAGTCAGTTGCGAATGCTTGCTGCACAACATCCCAGCATCACGTTTGCTGACTTCAAGGCCCTTGCCATCCAGGTCTTGGGACAGGAGCAGCCCCAGCCGAGCCCAGTCATCTGTGCTCCCTCACCTGGACCCTCAACAAGCATCGCTCCAGTTGTCCTGTCACTACCTCTGGGTACCTCACCTGCTGCCCAAACTGCGCAGACTACACCAGCAGACTCCAGAGATGACCTTCTGGCCCGAGTGGATCATCTGACCCGTGCCATGGAACAGATCACCGTCCGTCTAGATCGTCTGACCCAGCCGTCTTCATCGTCCAGTGATCCTTTGCGAAGTCTCAACATCTCACCTGAGTCGCCGCCCAGACGTCCGTCTTCAGTGAAACCTCCGCAGAGTGAGAGGCCATACTGTAGCTATTGCCATAGATATGGACACACCAGGCCTCAGTGTTTTCAGTTAAACGGGCCACCCCCGAGGCAGCGGGCCGCCCCTCGGGAGGAAAGAAGAAGGGCCCAGGTGAATCTTCAGTGCCATTGTCACGCTTCGTCTCAGCCTGCCCACACATCACAATCCGGGTGAACGGCGTCCCTCTGACAGCGTTGGTGGACACTGGATCTCAGGTAACAACCCTGCGCAAGCAGGTGTTCCTTGAACATTGGGACTTAGGTGTGTTGAATAGAACACCTGACACATGGATAAATCTGTGTGCCAGCAATGGACAGCCCATACCACAGCAGGGTTATTGGGAACCCACTATCCAGATTGGGGACTTGAAACTGCCTAGACAGGGTGTAATTGTCACTGATGTAGAGGATGATAGGTTTGCAGTTGTAATATTAGGCATGAATGTTTTACGCCATTGCTTTGCAGAAGTGTTGGATGCCTTGCATGCCTCTCTCCTTACAGCTTCTCCCAGTGACCAGCAGACCATTCAGCGGGCCATTCGTGTACTCAATGCCCAGCACAAGTTCGCCAACAAACAAGGTGAAATTGGTCGAGTCCGGATCCAAGATACCCGTCCAGTAACCCTACAGCCTGGAACAGAAACTATGGTGTGGTGCCGTGCCCGTCCGGGCATAGAAAATCAGGACTACGAGGCCTTGCTACAACCCATACAGATAGATGGCCAACCACTTGTCATGGCTGCCCGCAGCCTTGTCACAGTTTCCAATGGACGTGTTCCTGTCCGCTTAGTCAACTTGGGCGATGCTCCCGTGAACCTCCACAAGTTCCACTCTGTGGCCCTGCTACACCAGTTAGCACCAGAAGACATTCTCTCTGGTGATTCTACCGCCACACAGCGTTCCACCCAAGCTGCTGAGAACATTCAGAATGGAGCCACGAAGTCCTGGTGGGATGAATTGAACGTGGGAGACGCCAATACCCCTATAGAGCACATCAATGGGGTTCGCAATGTGGCCAAGCGTTACCAACAGGCATTCAGCAAACACCCACTGGACTTTGGTAAGACCACGACCATACAACATCGCATTCTGACTGGCGACCACCATCCAATCAAGGAGCGTCACCGTCCAATACCACCAGCGATGTACCAACCGGTGAAAAAGATGATCCAAGAGATGCGAGATGCTGATGTCATCCGGGAGAGTAACAGCCCCTGGGCAGCCCCGCTAGTCCTTGTCAAGAAGAAAGACGGAACCCTACGATTTTGTGTGGACTATCGTAAACTCAACAATGTCACGCACAAAGACGCATACCCATTGCCACGGATTGAGGAATCTCTAACGGCTTTGGGATCAGCTACCTGTTTCTCGACCCTGGACTTAACCAGTGGATACTGGCAAGTCCCTATGGCGCCTGAAGATCGTGAAAAGACTGCGTTTACGACCCCGATGGGACTCTTTGAATTTAATAGTATGCCATTTGGGCTATGTAATGCCCCAGCCACATTCCAACGGCTTATGGAGAGGTGCCTCGGCCATGAGAATTTCCAGAGTGTGCTACTGTACCTGGACGATGTTATTGTATTCTCCCGGACATACCAAGAACACCTTCGTCACCTGTCCGAGGTATTCAAGGTACTTATACAGCACGGCCTAAAGTTGAAGCCCTCCAAGTGCTACCTGTTGAAACCCCAAGTTCACTACCTTGGGCATGTTGTGAGCGCACAAGGCGTCCAACCTGATCCTGAAAAGATCACTGCAATCCAGAACTGGCGAAGACCAACTACCGTCAAAGAAGTCCGAAGCTTCCTTGGATTCGCAGGTTACCGGCGTTTCATACCACACTTCGCCCAAGTAGCCGAGCCTCTGAACGAGTTGTTGCGCGGTTGTCCCAGAGAAAACTACAACCGAAAGCTTCCGGTAGACTGGACAGCGCGTCAAGAGGAAGCCTTTCAAGCGCTTAAAGCACTTCTGACGCAACCACCAATTCTAGCCTATCCCGACTACAGTCAGCCATTCCGCTTGTACACAGATGCAAGTCACCAAGGTTTGGGTGCAGTGTTGTCCCAGGTTCAGGACAACAAAGAGCGAGTCATCGCCTACGCCAGCAGGAGTCTGAGAGGCGCGGAGAAGAACGACCAGAACTATAGTTCTTTCAAACTCGAACTTCTGGCGCTTGTCTGGGCCGTGACAGAGAAGTTTAAAGACTACCTGGCTGCCACACCCTTTACCGTGTACACAGATAACAATCCGTTGGCGCATCTGGACACTGCTCGACTGGGAGCCCTTGAACAACGGTGGGCCTCAAGACTCGCGAATTACAAGTTCTCTGTCAAGTATCGCAGTGGCAAGTCCAACGCTAACGCTGATGCACTCTCAAGGTTGCCTGTGGGAGAAGAACCACCCCGAGAAGACATCTGGGAAGAGGTGGAGATGCCACCATTCTACAACAAGTTTGCCCAACAGGTTGCTATTGGTGTTCCTTTAGAAGGAGAATCTCTGGCGAAAACAGCTGCCGAATCCCTCCAGGAGCCATCTCTGTGGAAAACGTTCCAAGAAGAGAGCAGAGTTTTAGGAGAATTGTCAGATTTCCTGCTTACAGGAAGAATACCAACCCGTGTAAAGAGAGGTCTTCATGACGTGGAATTAAAACGCCTTTGGCGACAGAGGAAGCGCCTGTTTGTCCAACGAGGCCTTCTACTTAGAAACACTCTTGATCCTGTCACAGGTGAAAGGCTTCATCAGATCCTTGTACCAAGAAGAGACGCACAGATGATACTTGAGGCGTATCATGACAGATCTGGTCACTTCGGGGTACAAAAGACCGAAGCTACCATCCGTCGTCGCTTCTATTGGGTTGGGATGAGGAGTGACATTGAGAGTTGGTGCCGAGAGTGTCCCGCCTGTAGTATCACCAAGGAAGGTCGAAGAGATCAGAAGGCCCCTCTACATCCAATTAAGACTCAAAAGCCGTGTGAAATTGTTGCTCTGGACCATGTGAAGTTGGGTCCCACACGTTCCGGCTACAGCTACGCTCTGACAATGGTGGATCATTACTCCAAGTTCCTTGTCATCGTGCCTGTCAGAGATCTTACAGCAAGAACTACGGCTGAGACCTTCTACGCAGAGTTTGTCCGCCATTACGGTTGTCCTGAGCATATCCTCACCGACCGTGGATCGGCGTTTGAATCCCAATTGTTCCGTGAGCTGTGTCAGTTCCAAGACTGCAAGAAGTTGCGAACCACAGCGTATCACCCTCAAGGGAATGGTATGTGCGAGAAGGCAAATCAAGTGATCATCGGCATGCTAAGAACAGCCGCAGTTACACCTGGTGTTGAGTGGCCTGAGCGTATCAAGGACTTGGCCTATATTTACAACAACACACCCCAAACATCTACGGGATATGCACCATTTTATCTAATGTTTGGAAGACAAGGTCAACTTCCTTCAGACTTAACCCTTGGTGTGAAGGTCCCTGACACCATCAATCCACTACCCATAACAGACTGGGTTGTTGAACACCGCCGACGTATGGAGGAAGCTAAAGAGATAGTTGAAACGCGCATGGATGAGGTTCGTAGGAGACAACAGGAGGATTACAACCATCACGCCCATGCAGCGCCCCTGAAAGTTGGCGACCGTGTATGGTTAAGGAATAACCATCGAAATGGGAAATTGGATCCATTCTGGGAGAAAGAACCATACAGTGTCATCTCCATACCATATCCTGAATCCGACGTGTATGAGATCTCTAAACCTGGGAGACAGCCCCAAGTAGTACACCGAAACCGTCTGAAGCTGTGCCTTAAAGAAGGACTACCCACAGAGGTGCCCCCAGCTGAGACAACGAGTACAGAGATCTTGTCACCTTCTGAAGCGAAAGAGAGACCCCCAACGTTAACTGAGCTTAGGTGGGCGCCTAAACTACTACCATTTAGCTGTTATCCACCAATTGCTCTAGTGCAAGAGAACCCTTCGACAGATGATTTAATTGATTTCAGTGACTCTGTTCCTGATTCAAATCTCGTTCCACTTAGGCGTTCTGAGCGTACCACAAAAGGCATACCTCCAACACGCTATAGTGATGCCATTGCTGTCCTTGGGTAAAAGAGGTTAACTGTCTCTGCTTCTGTATATATGTTATTCCTGCTCTGATTACATTAATGTTTTTCCTGTGTGTATATACAGTATATATATAATATCTTGCCATGTAATATAGTATTTACATTTATATGCAACAATCCAAGCCATAGTGCCTGGCTCACCGAGCCAAGGAAGTTCTGTTACCCCATTGCGGTATGGACATTCGTGCTAGAGTGCCTACTCTTCCTTACAGAAAGGACTGTTTATTGTTTCTCAGAGAGACTCTCATGTTAATGGACACTCACAAAATTTGTGCCAGAGAGCCTCTGGACCCATTTGCACTACTGTTGTTTCTATATGGACTGTCTGATGGTACCGCCAAAAGGTTCCATAAGTCTGAGTTTAATTATCTCTCCGTTACCCTTCAGACTTCTCATGGACATTCCAGGACTATGCCGGGAGGTCTTACCTCAAGTTTCTAAGTATTATATTTTTCTAAACTGTTAGTGACATTTGCACTTTATTCGTATTTATTAACGTTATGTTACATTTCTCACCTTCACCCCAGCCCGTCGCCGAGGTCGGCTCAGTGAAAGAGGGGGAGTATGTGGCATCCCAGAGCTGGCTATGGCTGGGCTGAGGGTGATCTCTGTGCATTGTATTATTTCCTGTTGCTTCATAGCCTGTGTGACATAGCAGGGGGTCCTGAGTCTCACACAACACAGCGCCACCTAGTGAGCCTCACACATGCATTACACCTCCCATAGGATTGAATAGTAACCAAATGTCCAATGGGAGGACATCGCCTGGGAAAAGGGGAGGAGTCAGCTGATCACTGGGTCCCCATGGTAACACCCCTGGAGGAAGGTCCTGCGTGTGAGGAGTTAGAAGTGTGGAGTGTTAGGAGGAGGAGGTGAGGAGATAAGTGTGATGTCCTGTGAAGAAAGCAGTGAGTTTAGTGCAGGAATCTCAAGTCCTAGACAGGCCCAGGAAGGTTGGAGAGCTGACATACTCCAGCTATTCAGAAGATCCTGTCCCCTGTCTGCCTAGCCATCGCCCTGAAGGAAGTCAAGCATCATCATCTTGTCAGCATGAGACTGTGGAGAGAACATTCTGGAACATGTGCTCCATAGCCAGTATCACAGGATCCAGGGGCCAAGGCCAGACCTGTGGAATATCCTGCCACCCTGACTATTGCACCCCGAAACTCTGAGCTATCAGGACCACATAACGTGAGTGGGGAATATTATGTACTAGTATCATGGTGGGCATCCTCCTATGAGCCAAATAGGAGCCCAGACGCACCTTAGGGCTGTAACACTGAAGTATAAGGGGCTAGGAACACCTTTCATCAAGTCTACCCTGTACCTCAGGACTTTGCTGTGTCACCAGGCGTACCCCGTTGTTTTGTATTGAAGAAACTGTTTAAGCATTTGTGCCTCCACACCCATGGAAGTAAAAGTTCAACTTTACAACCGTTTCTGTGTCTGACTCTGCACCGACAACATCAGGGCGCCCCAAACACCACCAGTATAGGGGAAGCGCCCCGGGGGAACAATCACCACCAACATTTGTGCAGCCCCCTCATCACCGGTACCAGTGGTGGTAACGTGGGACAGCACCAGCGCTGCGCCCTCATGCCCAGAGACCGTGACAAGTCTGCGCTGTTTGCACCCCCGCAATCCCAACTGCAGCGTTGCCTTCCATCTGGTCACCGCACATGTACTACTGAAATTAACCTTTTCAGAGCAAAGGTTGAAAGCTTGGCTAGGCACAAAAAAGGTAAGTGAAACGGCAATGCTCCACATCAAGGCTGCACACATGGCCTGCATTATAGGTCTTTGAACATGCAGCATGCGACTACAGCTGCATGAACTACTGCAATCAACCTTTTCAGAGCGAAGGTTAAAAGCTTGGCTAGGCATAAAAAAACTGCCTAAATAAAACCCCCCTTCTTTCCCACAGAAGCGTACAGTGGAAGAAAGAAGAGAGGTGTAAAGATGACTCCCTAAAGAAAGTTAACAAACTTTAGGGGAAAAAACAAAATATGGGAGGACAAAAGACCTCCCTCCACCTGTCCCACCACACAGGACAGAAAAAAACACAAGGGGGAGGTCTCTTTGCCCTCTTATAGGGTAGCGTAGTCATGCATATTTTATGTTAATTAAAAAGTTCTGCCTGTCCTACCAGTACACAGGGGCAGGAATACCCCATATTGTGCTGCTGTAGGACGTAAGGGAAAACTGTGTATGGACTTTCTCTAGAAACAGCTCAGTTAGAGGGTTGCTAAGGAAAATGTTATATCCTGTTTTATAATAAAAAGGAATTTAGAGCAGCAGTGGTAACTGGACCAGGCCACAGGAGATGACTAGCTGAGTGGTGGTAGTTGTGTTAGCATTGGCAACATCAGTGGCATAAGATTATGGATGGAGTAGAACATGACAGCCCAGGCCACAGGAGATGTTTGGATGAATGGTGGTAGCACTGACAACTTCAATAGCAGTACAATATGAAATAGAACATGATGGAATAGGCCAGTGATGGCGAACCTTTTAGAGACCGAGTGCCCAAACTGCAACCCAAAGCCCACTAAATTATCGCAAAGTGCCAACAAGGCAATTTCACCTTAAATTAACCTGCCTCCCCAGCATCCCCCCTCTTGCTCGCAAGCAGCCTGCACCCCCATTCCCCCCTCTTGCAAGCAGCCTACATCCAACATCTCTCCCCCCCACACTACACCCTGGACCCCACACTACACTCTGCATCTCCCCCCCCCACCCCACACCCGTATCCCACACTACACCCTGCATCTCTGCACCCCATACTACACCCTGCATCTCTGCACCCCACACTACACCCTGCACCCCATATCTCTAACCCCCACACTACACCCTGCACCCCACATTCTCCTCCCACATTTCTACCCCCCACACTACACTCTGCACCCCCACACATCTCTACCCCCCACACATCTCTCCCCCCCACACTACACCCTACATACTGCACCCCACATCTCTCCCCCCCACTACACCCCCCCCCACACATTTCTACCCTCCCACACTACACCCTGTGCCCCACATCTCTCCACGTTCCTCCACTTCTCTTCATGTGGAAGGAGCTTCTTACAAGCAGACACGCCTACCCTGTCATGTGACCTTATGACGTCAGAAGGTCCTTCCAGAGTACTGTACAGCATTTAGCCTTTATCAATTTAGCATGTACTGTGTAAGAAGCGGTCCTGCGGACCGCGGCTTACACTAACAGTTTTCAGCTGTATGTACATTTGCACATACAGCTGAAAGAAGCGATCACTCACTAACGGGGAATCCTGTACCGGATTCCCCGTTAGTGAGATATGGTGACGGCGCGCGTGCCAACTGAGAGGGCTCTGCGTGCCCTCTCTGGCACGCGTGCCATAGGTTCGCCATCACAGGAATAGGCTGCTGGAGATGTCTGACAGAGAGGTGGCAGTGATGGTAGCGCAGTAGAAACAGCATTGGCACTGTCAGTACAGTATGGAATAGAACATGATGGACCAGAGGCCTGGCTAAGTGGTGGCAGTGGTGATATGGAGTAGAACATGACAGACCAGGCCAAAGGAGATGAGTGGCTGTGTGGTGGAAGCAGTGGCAACAGCAGTGACAGTACAATATGGAATAGAACATGATATACCATGACAAAAGCACAAGAAATAATTAACTGCACTGCTGTTGTATGGTAAATTTAGTAATGAATGCAACTGCCGATACCACAGGAATAATTAAATGCAGTGATTTGGCATGATAAATTCAGTAAAGAATGTGACTTTAAAATGGTAAAATCACATGAAAAAATTAACTGTATCGCTACAGTAAGGTAAATTTTTCTGAAAAATTGCACACAGTCCTACTGCACTTCTGCGTTTGTAGGAATTGGTTGTTCTTGCTGTGTCAGGACTGATACTACTTACCTTTGTGGATTTTGTGGGCTATAACTTTTAATAAGGGCATGTTATTTTTTTTTTTTTTTATTTACATTTTTTTTTTTTTTACTTTTCTTTTCATTTTTTTTTATTTATTTTTTTTACATTGTGTCCCCATAAGTTCATAATAGACACTTTTTTTCTGTGGGGGGGGGGCTGATACATTTAGCCCCAGTGATTGCTGGGTCAGAAGGCAGCCGAAAGATGGCGGCGCCCATAGTGCTGTATACACAGCGATCGGAATGGCAGGGAAGGTAATAAACCTTCTCTCTGGGAGCTCCATGCAGCTGCTGAATTCTGCTTGGACGTACCGGTAGGTCCTTGCAGAAATAGACAAACACCTTATGGATGTATATAGTCTATGGGCAGTACGGATGTGGTTAAAAAAACGTCCAAAAAAAATGCAGCTTTGTTTTTGTGGCAATACCACAGGAAATAATGCAAAAAGTAAAACTTTAGCATAAAAATGGTAGCGCTCACAGTCTCTATGCTGAAAAGCAGTCCATGCAATCTCCATGACATCATCAATACAAGACTGATGCAAGGGATTATTAGAAAGCCCATTGGGTTCACAGATCATGTGACCCTCTTGCTCTTTGCTTAATCTTCGTACATTTCACATTGCAGTGTCCATTTTTGCCAGTTCACCTGAAATTATTTGTAAACGTTTCAGTTTTGTTGGAAATTGAAATTTTTTAGAATTTTTCGGTCAGATCAGATTAGTTACAAATCAATGATTTAGTCATAGATTAAGTCATTTTTGTTTTGCAAATGCATTATTCAAAACACCTAGCAACTGGGGAACCAAAAAGTCCCCAAAAGTATCATAAATTTTCACATGTAATCCATCTTAATCAACTTTATTTTTTGGCAGTTCTAGCTATCATCTTGGTGATCTCATCCAGAATTAGGCTACATTCACACCCATTTTCACGGATCTCCCATACCTTTCAGTGTATAGAGGGATCCATGAAAATGGACAAAAATTGGACATGAGCTATATATTGATGGTCAGTGACAACAGAATAGCCCCCATTCAGTGAAATTAATTCTGTCATGTGATGTCCATTTAAAAAATGAACATCACGCAGCCAGTATTCACTTTCGTTTGAATCTAGCCTTACTGGGTAGTTCAGCAAAGCGCTACTATTTTCTGACAGGCAAATTTTATGAATCCAATGCAGTTTTATTCTCTAATTCAGAAACGGCGTAATTTGAGTTATATAGTGATTCATAGTATATTTTAACATTAATCAAAACTTCCAGACAGCAAGGCCAAGTTCAATATTCAAGAGAATGTAAGCTGATCAGTAGTAACTTGGCACAGCCACTACACTGGGTAAGGAGCTTTCTGGCACTACAATAGTTGTGGTGGCTGTGACTCCTGATATAAGCTGATCAGTGGGGGTATCTAGTGTCCTAAGTACAGGTCATCAATATCTAAATCCTGGAAAACCCCTTTACCCTATTTGGGGATAAGATTTCTATCTGATCAAACCATTTTCTTTAAGCCTGCAATGTTATCATTATTAAATCTTCATACCTCCATGAAGGGAGAGCAGGGAGATGCATCATGGGAACTATAGTTTGTTCACTGAATCACTGCATGTAAATAACAGTGATACAAGGAGTCTCAAGTAAAATAAAGCCAAGAAAAGGGTGCACAAGGGAACAGTGAGTATTTAGCACTGCTGTGGATGTATTTGCAGATCATTTTTGGAAGCTGGATAACCCCTTTAAACAGCTTGGATTTTTGTCATGAGAATTTAACACCCTCATTGATTTTTATTTTTAGCTTATGACTGTTCCTTGAAGCATGTTAAAAGCCAAATATTCAAGATTATATTAAGTAATTTCATGTTTTGTAGCTATCTACACTAAAAGTTTGCATTCAATTTTTTATATGTGGTTTGTTTTTGTAAAACTACTCAAAAAGGCACTGTGTGAACCTTGACTTATTCTTCTCTACTATAATACTAACTAGAACGATACAATAATGTATGATTTTTTTTTTTTTACGTAGACATCATTCCCTCAATGACCATCTTCATGCGTGTGACATTTTACTATTGTTTACAAACAGTGTGGCTAGTTAAATGTTAACCAATGTCTGGGTGAATTGCTCTAGTTAAAAATGCTGTCTGAATGTATAACTCTGAAATCTTAATGATTGTGACATGGTATCAACGTGGCAAGCAACATTCAGGGTCAATGTGTGAAGGTACTATGGGGTCATACTATGGGGTGATAGTTCCAAAATGTGCAACCTTACAATACTTCTCTCTTGGGATGGACATATGTCCTGAAGAACTCTGTTTAAAATGTGTATATGTTCTTTATCGGTAATGGAAAAATACAACTATGAAGTACACTGACGAGCAAAAGGGTAATAATGTTTAGAACTTTTGACTTTCAGGCTCCATATCTCACCATCCACTACAGCTTCAAATGTTTGTTTTGTTTTGTTTGTTTTGTTTGTTTGAGTTGGAAGGGACCTCAAGGGCCATCGAGTCCAACCCCCTGCAAAAGCAGGAATTCCTAGATCATCCCAGCTATATACCTATCCAGATTCCGCTTGAAGATTTCAATTGATGAAGAACTCACCACCTCCCGTGGCAGCCTATTCCACTCTCTCACTACCCTTTCTGTTAGAAAGTTTTTCCTAATGTCTAATCTGAATCTCCTTCCCCTTAGTTTCATCCCATTACTTCTCGTGCTTCCTTCTGCTAATGAGAATAGGGTAGATCCCTCTGCACTGTGACAACCTTTCAGATATTTAAATACCGCTATTAAGTCTCCCCTTAGCCTTCTCTTCTGCAAACTAAGCAGTCCCAATTCTTTTAGCCTTTCTTCGTAGGACATGGTTTGTAGACCTTCCACCATTTTGGTTGCTCTTCTCTGGACCTGCTCCAATAAATCGATGTCTTTCTTAAACTGGGGAGCCCAGAACTGTACACAGTATTCCAGGTGGGGTCTGACCAGGGCAGAGTACAGCAGAATAATTACCTCTCTTGATCTAGCTTCAATGCTCGTCTTGATACATCCTAGAATTTGGTTAGCCTTTTTAGCCACCGCACCGCACTGTTGACTCATGTTGAATTTGTGATCTATTATTATGCCCAGATCCTTTTCCCCTGTACTCTCACTTAGTACTATTCCTCCCATACTATATATGCTTCTTGCATTTCTGTTACCCAGATGTAGAACTTTGCATTTGTCCCTGTTGAATACCATTTTGTTCACCTCAGCCCATTGTTCCAGTGTGTCTAAGTCCTTTTGGATGCACTCTCTCTCCTCTCTAGTGTTGGCCATTCCTCCTATCTTTGTATCATCTGCAAATTTTATTAGTTCCCCATTAATCCCATCATCCAGATCATTTATAAAAATATTAAAAAGTACTGGGCCCAGGACAGAGCCCTGCGGCACCCCGCTTTTTACTTTCTTCCAGTTTGATGTATAGCCATTTAGAATTACTCGTTGTGCCCGATCATTTAGCCAATTGTGAACCCACCTTACTGATATTTTATCAAAGCCATACTTGATCATTTTTTCAATAAGAATGTTATGTGATACTTTATCAAAGGCCTTACTAAAGTCAAGATATACTATGTCCACTGCATTCCCCTGGTCCAACCATTCAGTGACTTTATTATAGAAGGAAATAAGATTAGTCTGACAAGATTTATTAGGCATAAAGCCGTGCTGGCTCTGATTAATTAAAGCCTTCCCATCCAGGTACCTAATTAAATGTTCTTTAACGATTTGTTCAAAGATTTTTACTACTATCGAGGTCAGACTTAACGGCCTATAATTTCCTGGGTCGTCCCTATTCCCCTTTTTGTAGATGGGGACATTTGCCCTTTTCCAATCTAGAGGGACCACTCCTGTTTCCCATGACTTATTAAAGATTATTGCAAGGGGTTCTGTTATTTCCTCTGCTAATTCTTTTAAAACTCTAGGGTGTAAATCATCCGGTCCTGGGGACTTGGTTTCCTTAATCTTAGCTAAATGTTCTCTTACCAAACCTTCACTTATAATCAGCTTGGAGTCCTCATTCCCCTCATCACTATCACCATTAATGCTGATATTTCCATCCATTTCTTGGGAGAAGACGGATACAAAATATGAATTTAGTAACTCCACCTGCTGATCCACCATGTTAACTTTTTCACCCTTTTCGTTCTTCAGGACTCCAATGGTCCAATGTGAGACTACCATCATTTTATAGACAATGATTTTGAGTTATCTCATACATAAATTTGACTTGCAACTATTTAGCATATGATTACTTAGGCAGATTCTTGTCAAGTAACTGCATTGTTACTGTTTTGCCCTTAAAAATCAAAATTTTAATTTTTATTATTTTGTTAATCCACCTTTGGCTTTCAACACTGCCGAACCCTTCTGGGCATACTCTCGATCAGATTCAAGCATGTCTCGACCGAAATCTGATCCCATGTCCCTTCTACACATTCCCAATGTTGGTGCTTACTGGTTGACTAACTTGGGTACGAATACAGCTTTTTCTTCAACTCTACCCACAAGTGTTCGATTGGGTTGAGGTCTGGGGGCTGTGGGGGCCAATTCAGCACCTCTACTTCATTGTCATTGAACTTTTTTTTTTTTTTGCTAATCTTGACATTTGCTTTGGGTTGTTGTCCAGCTAGAACACTATGTCGTCTTTTTCATACCCATAGTACTCGAGTGTACGAAGTAAATCATCTTTTAGAATACTCACATATAGCTCAGCATTGAGACCACCATCGATCCTATCAAGCATCCAATGCCTTTGGCTGTGAAACAACCCCATATCATCAGACTTCCTCCACCAAACTTGACAGTTCGTTCATTTTCTTGATCTGTTAGCCCCCTTTTACCTTGTTTCTTCCAGACCCATTTGCACCCAGTCTATTGACTTTCATCTCATCGCTCCAAATTACCCTTTTCCAATCTTCTACTGTCCCCTTTTTGTATTTTTTTACAAACTCGAACCGGCGCTTATTATGATGATATTAAAGTCGATGCTTCTTCAACTTTTTTCGGGCCACCATTCCAGACTTGTGTGATGTGTCTGGCACGGTGCTTACATGGACATCTGTGATCTCACTATTACAAAGCATATGAACCACCTCCACTGCCGTGTTTGTTGAGCCAGAACTGATAGACCTTGTGATGAGCCGACTTGTTGACTCCGATATTTTGCCTTGATATCCACCTCTTGGTTTTTGAATGGATGGATGGACTTCATTTCGTATTGTTCTAATGGTCATGACACTCACATGATGCAGTTTGGCAATTTTCTTGACTGAGACAGCTGGATGATACTGTTTCTCTTTTCTTAGGAAATCTTCTTCATGGCTGATCCTCGATTTGAATCAGTGAAATTTTGCTTGAGAATCAGCCTAACACATTATTATTGGCTGTGCAGAACCTAGTGGCAACCTTGCACAACACTTACGCAATTCTACCCCAGACTGCAAAGAGAGACAGGATAATGACCTGGAAAATACTCCGGAAAAAAAATGTTAAAGTAGTAACCCCTCAAGGAACGTACTGAATTCTGGGCAGATAAACTCAACAAGTTCTTTGAACCCTGGAAACAGAAGGGAATATGGCTATTTGTGCAGATCCTTCATCTCTCCGAAGCCAGACTCAAAACATCTGGATATCTGGCAAAAAAATTTGGAATTACAATCCGACAAAACTTCCAATTTATGCTAATGCGATCATTCTATAACAAAAAGACTCCAAAATTTAGCTGGTGAGACATTTACTAACGCTTTTGACAAACTAATAGGCTCATCTACAGCACGGAAATCCCTTTCTGACCTATATCGTGACATAATGTAAGGTAGGAACTCCACTGAGCGACAAATCCAATTCCTATATTGGGAGAGGGCACTACTAGCCAATGAAGTCACACAACGCATCCTATACGGGTGGAGAGGGATATATAGACGTGTCGGTAGAGAGAACTGGAGAGAATACCACTATCGATTGATGCATGCAGCGATTAACGCTTTTACCCTTTAATACACCAATGACCAGCCAGATAGGCTAACGACGTGCCCAAAGTGTGGTGAGTCTAGGGTTGAATTACATCACAGCATGTGTGGATTCCCCAGTGTACAAGCCTATTGGAAAATGGTATTGACTCCACTTACAGTCTTCATATGGAAACACCCTACCCCAGAACTCCATCACGCTCACCTTTCATTACATTGTGGGCCAGAACCCTCCAACTGAAACACTGCGCACACTAACTCCAATAATGCACATCATACTTCTGATCGCTAAAAGACAATTGCTGGTGCACTGGCTCAAATCTACGCTCCCAAGCTTCTCCAAAATAATTGCAGACATTAAGAGATATTTATTCGAAGACAGAATTGAAGCCGAAAACCGATTTGACATGACAGAAGGTCCCTGTGCAAGAACAGTGTATGACCCCATGAGCAAAAAATCATGGTTGAAAATCCCTTACCAATGAGCTTTTCATGGATCAGAAGCCACCAGTAAGACTACGCCACAGAAATCGTTCAATCACTTACATTCCTGGAGGAAAAAGTACACACTCTTTCATATCTATGTCTTTACTTATCAGGACCTAAATAAGAATTGTGTGATCCTCAGTAACTTCTATAGACAAAGAAATAAACTCTGGTGGCTGCAGAAAATCCAAATAGTTATCAATGTGTAGTCAATTTACTAGAGTAAACCTACATTTAGAAACAAATCAAGTCTTACCAAACAAAAGCAAGAGAATATTTCCTATAGACTTTGAATGGAGTTGCACCATGCTGTTCCATTCAGTTCCTCATGTGGCAGAGCAACCAGTGAACAATTATCACATTCTGTATAAATATATATTGTATAAGCACAACATACCATCATCGGTACAGATAACAGTACTGAGAGATGGGAGTGTAATGTAAATACATAATATTCTTTATAAAGAATAACTTACATGAAAATGCCAGTTTTCCTCTTGCTAGAGTCAACAGGAGAACCTAGTAAGACTGGCATTTTCTATGCCAACAGAATGGAATGACTTCCACACACCACAATGGGCCAGTATACCGGCGAAAAAATCAGTTGTATTATTTTACATTTGGAATGTAGTATTGCCCTACTGTTTATGAGATCAGCGACAGGTCGGAATGCAAACCCCTGTTAATCATAAATAACACAATATAGTACATTTATTTATTATGGCGTAAATTGTCCTAGAGGCAATTACAATAGAGCTGGGTATTTTTCACCCTCTCTACACTAAAAGAGGGGGCAATGTAGATAATGGGACATACCCTAAAATCATGTTTTAGAGTTCTATTATGTACAGGGGGGTCTGGTTTTGATTCTTTTCTAAATTTCAGAGGTCTGGGATTTGTAATAACGTTTAATTCTGATCTGGAGTCTCAATCAATTTTTGGGTGTGGTATGAAATTCATTCCTCCCCCACTCCATATTTCATTTTCTATTTATGAAGCTGCATGTTTGTGCATGGCAGCACTGTTTGTGTCTACTCCTGCATTCCACAGATCTTGCATTTGGAAGCAGCAGTCACAACCATTCTGCAGAGCCTGAAAAGGAGACTGCAGAGCCTGACAAGAGTGAGTATGGTTGCTTAAACTGGATACTCCTGTGTTGCCCTTATTAGAAGTAGAGATGAAAGAGGATGGACTGTGGCTACTGGTTGTGACAGCCAAGTTGGACAGAGAGAGGTATGCGTAACTTGGATTTAATTTAGAGACAATGTAGGCAATGGTTGTCATTGGCAGAAAGTGAGCATGGAAGTGTGCTGAACACTACTGAATCACAGCATGGAAAATGTTTTTTTTTTTTTTTTACAGCTGCACTTAATCCCAGACTGGCCCTTCATATCTGTGTCCTAAACTGGAGACCAGCAGAAAAGTACTTGGTGTATACAAGAAAACTTAAATGATACTTCATACATTAAAAAAAAGGCAAAATGCACCAAGATAAGATACATCCTGATCCCAACCTCATTGTCTCTTTTTCACAATATAGATGATTAGAATAGTCTTCCTAGATCCTGGGATACCGTCATACTTGTGTCTTGCTCTGTGAGTTTCCAGGTAACTCCAGGAGTCCCCTAAGGGTTCAATAGTTCCATTGCTCTGACCTTATTCTTTCTCTGAGCTTCAATGTCCTTCGTACACCCAGAGCTCGAACCCTTATAAGGGCAGTACCAAATCTGCTCCTATGTGCCACTAATGTCCCTATGCGTTTCCTCATGTGTTGGCATAATTAATCAGGGAACTTTCAACACTAGGTTTACTGGGCAAAATCGGGTGCATAAATCCATACATGAACTACTTATATACTCATTCCACAGTGGTGGAAACTATGGCCTAACTTCCTGGTTGATGGTAGCACACTTGACACAGATTGATGCCAGTGGTTTAAAGGCCCAAAAAACTTCATCCCCCTGCCCCTGTGCTGCCCCCCCTTTCAAGTTAAACCCATTGGTATAATGCACGAAGAGTGACGCTAACACAACATCATGTCCTGTCCAGGCGTAATGATATTATTATGTTAACACTGGAGCTCCTTATCATTGTGTGATGGTATCGCACTGCCTCCAATGTGACTTCACCTGGACCATTACCAGAAGGCCCACCAGATGTCATCAACACATGGCTAAACTCCACTCTGCTTCCATATGCACAGATCATCGCAGCTTATAATCTTCGCACATCTTACCCCACGGTAGCCGAAGGGAAACTATAGCCATATTTTCTTATGATTATGAATAACTCCACTAAGACGAGACATTCTACTTCTATAAATACAAAAACGTATTTTTCCCTTTTATTCTCATAACAGAAAACATATGTCAGAGGTGAGAATCTGTTTCAACTCTTCATTCATTCAACACAATGCCTAACACTGTTTGATTACCATGGACCAATCAGATGCACTAGATGGAGGTTAAAATATGAGGACCACATATTTTGCAATTGGAGTCTCCTGTTTTTGTAGGATGTCACCCATATGGTTCCTAATTCTCCATCAGAGTTCTCAATTTGTTTTTGGCATGTCATCTTATAGATGACCCCTCTACTTTTGATAAAGTGTCTGATCTATTTACCCTGTGTTCCTAAATCTGAAATTATTTCCAACCTATATATGTTAGCATGCAACACATCCACAACCTCCATTGTTTTTTTCAAGCCAGGTATTTCTTAACAGTTTTCAAACTGGCTGTGTAGTAGCCAGTACCATGAAGATCTACCTCTTCTGAATGCAATTTGGGGTGGTTTGTCCACTAATGTCCCTAATGTACATCTTGAGGATTCCCCAGAGTTTGGATATCTTCTGGGCTTCTTTTCCCATTATCAACAGTTGTAATTAATCTCAAAGGGTCCCCCTTGATCTCAGAAAGTAATAAATCACACATGCAGGATTGATGAATAGAAAGCCTCAACATCAATTCAGCATAGTAAAGCACCTTAAATCAACCCTATCAGACATTTGATCAAATCCGTTGCATCTTGGATCCATAACGGTACAGTTCTGCGAAGGGTCTTGGCACCCTACCTAGGTGTGTTTTTATTTAAACTATCTATCTCAGGTATGATGGGTTTCTCTTTTAAAGACAAAAGGCCCTTATGGATTTTAAGGAAGCAGCAATTGCCTCTTCTGAGGTAGCTGGAATCAGAAGTTCAAATTCAATATTATTAATTAATTTCAAAGATTTTGCATCCATTAAGATGTTCTTTAAAGGGGTATTCCCATGAACATAACCATTTTTAAATTTGTAGATAATTAAAAGTTAAACATTTTTGCAAATATAAGTAATTATAAATTTTGCAGAGTTTTAAAGATTTTCTCTAAATATCTTGTGGTCACAGTCTTGTTGCCTTGATCGGTTGCTAGTGGATACGACCATGAATGCAGGACCTTTCCAAGGTTAGAAAAGCAGCCACGTTTTCATTATTTTGGCCGGGATATCTTCTCATACATGTAGTGTCCCTGCCTGATAACCCAGCTACAATAAGAAAATCATGGCTGGGTTTTTGACAAGTCCCGGATCATACAAAATTTCTGCATTTGTGGTCATATCCATTGGCAACCGATCAAGACAGCAGACTATCATCACTAAGATAGTTAAAGATTTTCTGTAAAACTCTGCAGAATTTTTAACTACTTATATTTGCAAAAATGTTTAACTTTTAATTATCTACATAGATATGATTATAGTCATGGGAATACCCCTTTAACTCTGTTTTATAAAGTGTGGTGGGGGTCCTATCCAGCACCTCATAACTCTCTTTGTCTTTTAAAAGTGAAAATAGTGAAATAGCACAATAGAATAGTTTTGCTTCATAAATTTATTGTCTCATGAAACACCACTTGTGTATATCTAGTTTTCAGCACAACGTTTCAGGTGATAGCATTCATCAGGCAAAAAAAATAAAACACTTTCTGTCTTTTACAGATTTCCTGATAATGGACTATATTCAGAATCACCACATTGCCCCCCCATTGTCTGATAATAAAGGTATAACTCTAGAGTATGGAGTGCCTCCATTTCCTCTTTGCTTAATTTAAATCAGTGGTTCTCAACCTGTGGTATGAATACTGCAGGAAGACCCAAGGGTAGAGGCTGTAGGTTCAGAGGGTACGTAAGGTAAATAAAAGGAAACTGACACAACTCGCCCCCATTGTGCATCCGCTTAGCCGCTTGAATGTAAAGCTGATCGATAATGTGTATGTACTAGTGTTCTCTCCTATATTCAGAGGCTGAGCGGGGCACAGTTATGGTGTGCCAAGCAAATCGGACTTGTGCAACGGTTGCTAAAACTGTGTACTGATGCAACAGTCATGAGAGAGGCTTACTGTAAGCACATTGTGACTTCTGCCTTGTTGTCCTGACCTCACGTTCTACTATTTCATGTTTGTCTTCCCCGTGTAGAGCGTTAGGTGTGCCTCCTGCTTCATCAGAACATCCAGCATTGTCTGTGCAATCTATGTACAATACTTCCAAACCCCCATGTATATATAGAGTATGTGGGAGTGGGTATATGTATACCTGTGCGCGTGTCTGAATCTCTGTGTATCTTTGAGTATCTCTGTGTTTATCTATGTACCTACCTGTCTATCTATGTAACTATATTCCTATATTTGTGTATCCAATACTCTGAGTATCTATCTCTCAATGTGTCTCTATCTGCCTACCTGCTTAATAGGGTGGAATTTCATGAGCTTGGGAAAGGGGGGGGGGGGTTGAATTGGTGTGTGGAAAATGGGAGGTTTATTTTTTTTTTAACATAACATTGATTCCTTCAGGGTACTCAGTTGGAAGTTTTGGTCACTATGGGGTACATGGAACATTGTGTGTTTTTGAGTGTCATAAAGGGGATGTTTTTTGCACTGTTTGGCACTTTTTCACCGCGCACCTTTATTTTTTCACATTGCACTCCCCCAGCTTTTTCTTTTACTTTATCATCATGCACTCATATAAATATCTAGGATACAAAAGAAAAAGAGAGGGGCGCTCCCTAGTGCAGAAATCACAGGAACACATATAAATACGGACGGACACCAACTTGCTAGTTTTGGTCTCACCTTTGTACTGCAATGTGGTATTTGATTTTGGTACAACTATTATGTGTGCGCCTACTGCTTGCAGCACTTTTCGCTTCGCGTGGAAACATTATAGTCTATGGGGTCTGTGTGGTTTCCCAGGTAAACCGCTTTTTATGCGTATAGGTTTCCGTTCAGGGGTCCCCAAGCGGACTCCCCCGAACGGAAACCCGAACACAGATGTGAACCGGCCCTTATATATCCACTTTTCATCATCTGCTGTGAATTAAGTTTCCAAAATTGACTCAGTTCCAGGGGAATTCCAATTTACTGGCATTGCTGGGGCTCTGCAAACACAGTGCCCACAACTGATGCTACTAAAAGTATGATGAGTGAGAAGTTTTACATGTAAACAATGCTGCACATTCCAGGACACAGCTAACCTGCAGGGATCCCTACAGTCGGACCCCTGCCAGTTTGAATTTGATAAATCTTAAGGATAAGCCATCAATTTTGCAAAGATGGATAACTCCTTTAATGAATAAAAACTTTTTAATTCAGTACTGGACTGAAGTTTCAGTCCAAATAGAA
The DNA here is from genome assembly GCA_947044405.1 of Leptodactylus fallax. Classification (NCBI taxonomy): domain Eukaryota; kingdom Metazoa; phylum Chordata; class Amphibia; order Anura; family Leptodactylidae; genus Leptodactylus; species Leptodactylus fallax. The sequence continues at coordinate 2,052,836 of CAMRHE010000140.1, forward strand.
ATAGACCATAATAGCTATTATGAAATTGGCTCAAAAGCAATTTCCAAAAACTGCAGGAACTGGCTGATAAAGAGCAGTAGAACAAACTACCTAAATCTCACTTAGCGCTGAGGGACTAAGGCTACCCTAACATCTTCATTTTTCTTTGGTATACATACCCTAACATCTTCACCAGAGCCTGCCGTGAAGCAGGTTGGACTTGAGCTGAATTTTGAACCCAGGTTATCGATCCAGAAGCGAATAAGATGCACTACCAAACTGACAGGAAAGCAGACCCCACAAAAGTACTCACAAGGCAGATGAAGTCAGGAGAGTGGAATCAAAGAGATATACGTGCATAAGTCAAGGTGAAACCTGACAGTTAATAGTCAGAGCCATAATCAGTAATCAAGGGAATATCTATTGAACAAGCTGAGGTCAGAAATACAGCAAGCTAATAGAAATTATCAGTCAACAGGAGCCTCACTAATATGTAACAACTAATAACAGGCACATGGGGAGTTCAGAACAGACTTTAAATATCCCTCCTCGGCAGATGATTCGTTCAGCATCTCAGAACTATTAATATTGGAATAGTTAGTGAAAGCTTCACGTGTTGGCATGATGACCTTATAGCAACAGTAGCAAGCAGTGTTGCAGTGAGGAATTTACAGTAGTCTTCATACTTGTGTGTCTTCTGCTGGACCATTATTGTGTTAGACCCTGGGCCCACCAGAGATTTCTCTGGTACTCTGGAAGACCAGTCCAACACTGGTGCAAAGCCAGCATAAATCAGCTCTCTAGGGTTTTAACCTCACCAAACAGATCTCCATATCATATCTTCTTGGACTTTTTTTATTATCACTTGGGAGGAATGGATTTTATTGTTTTTACTATGAGCAAGTCTAGTAAAAGCATATTTCATAATGACTAATTTCTCTGCATAGAAAAGTGAAAAAGCTAATAAACTATATTATGTAATATATACTGTATATAATGAGTTGAATGTAAATGTTCACTTAGGAACCACCACAGAAATAGTTAACAGTGTGAAGTAGACTCTGTACAGCGAGGATAGGAGGCACATTCCTTCTCTTACTATAAACAGGGGTTAGTGGGTTCAGTGCTGTCTGATGCAACGGTCTAGAGCAGCTGCTGATGCAACATTATAGATAGGATTGAGTCAATTGGAATCATTTGACGTCTCCTTTTAGTGAGGAGATTAAATAGGACAAATTCAACCGATCATTCTTGGTCACAGTCCAGAAGTCCATTGAGCTTCCATGAAACCTTCATGAATTGTAATAATAATCTTCTTAGATTATTCAATCACAGGACACAAGATATATGGAAGAAAGCTGCTAACATGGATTTCATATTAATGTACTTTTCCACATGCAATGTTTTCCAAAATATACATTAGGAGATCCTTATGCCAGCTTGTATTAAAGGTACATTTGCTGTGTGCTGTTTAGCTGTTATGGGGTGTTGAATTATAGCAAAGTAAAACATGTACTACATACACTTCAGGTTCAAGCAGAACAGAAAAAAGGAAAAACAACACTGCATCAAACACAAATTGCCCCTGGCCTAGAGACAAATCAACTGACATTTGGCCCTCACATCACTATTCTTGGGTGTGTATCCCAAAGGGAAACATTCCTAAACTTTCCAGTAAGAACATTTATTAAAGCACACTTAGTGGCCATCAGTGTGACAACCGCTCATGGCTGAAATCCTGTCCACCCGTGGTGGCTAATGGGTGCTTGATGTTGTACTTTATACCTTGCCATGTACAGTTGCTGCACTGGCGGACACTATTTGTGCCACTACCCTTATAGTATTACAGGTAATTCTAAGGTGTTGACATTATTACTAACTACTACTATTTGGACTACACAAAATTACGGGCACAACATTGAAGAAAAGCTCCAAAGTCGCCATAAAGTTGGAATTTTTCTACTGCATATATAACATTACTTTGCACAAGGTGAAATGCTAAAGATTGGAAAATCCACATAGAATCTTCCTGTTATTTGTGAATCCACAGCAAACAAATCTGTCACGTCTGAATGTGGCCTTCTAATACTATATTTACAGGACAGTGAATATCGCCTGTGTGATTAAAATGATCTTCTTTGTATAAACACAACAACAGATATATAAAGTGCTATAACAGTATGTCATATACACATCTGCATCTCCCAGATCGCCTCAGGAATAAATGTGATTAGAAAACCTATTTTATGATAGTACAGATCCTAAGTAGGTGAAAGGTAACACACAGCACAGTGAGGACAGTCTTGCTAACAGATGATTCATTGAAAACAAGCTTTCCCAGCATGCATACCATAAGGCAAGACGGCACATTACCATTCACGTCACAATGAAACCAGATGTAAAGGAACAATAAATCATGATATAGGAAACAAACAGATATATCCTTTTTACTGCAAAATAAAACAAAGAGAAAAAGTTCTATATAAACATGCATAAGATTTGCGTATGGTAAAAAACGTAATGTTTAGGGAATATATCTTAAGGAAAGTTTACACTTTCTGTGTTGTTTGTTCACAAGATTAAATGGGTTATCCACTTTCTACAATAGATGCCTATCCTTAGGATAAGCCATCAAAATTAGATCTGCGGGGTCCAACACCCAGGACCCTGTAGATCTCTAGTACCCATGTAGTGTCTCTCTCGCTGCTCACTCACCATACAAACTAAGCAGCGAGTGTAGGTACTGCAGCACTGTCCCATAAGCTACACTGCCTCAGTACCAGAGATCTGTGGGGGTCCAGGGTGTCTAACACCGCATGCCTAATATTGATGGCCTAGTTCAGGATAAGCCATCAAATGTAGAAAGTAAATAACCCATGAAGTCTGAAGCCCCACGTTGAGGAAACGCAGCTTTTTGTTGTTGCAGATTTTGCTGCGTTTTTCTGAGCAGAAGATAGAAGTATAAGTACTTCCTATATATTTCCCATTCCTTTCTTGGCTTTAACTTAAAAAAAACAGAAAAGCTGCATTTCTGCAACATGGGGCCTCAGCCTAACTCTGTAATGTCCTGTATCAAAGTTTCATAGGTGTGAGATGTTCACATTTCTAGGTTCAGGCTCTCATTTCTTCTTTATACAGTCATATGAAAAAGTTTGGGCACCCCTATTAATCTTAATCATTTTTAGTTCTAAATATTTGGGTGTTTGCAACAGCCATTTCAATTTGATATATCTAATAACTGATGGACACAGTAATATTTCAGGATTGAAATGAGGTTTATTGTACTAACAGAAAATGTGCAATATGGATTAAACCAAAATTTGACCGGTGCAAAAATTTGGGTACCCTTATCATTTTATTGATTTGAATACTCCTAACTACTTTTTACTGACTTACTGAAGCACAAAATTGGTTTTGTAACCTCACTGAGCTTTGAACTTCATAGCCAGGTGTATCCAATCATGAGAAAAGGTATTTAAGGTGGCCAATTGCAAGTTGTTCTCCTATTTGAATCTCCTCTGAAGAGTGGCATCATGGGCTCCTCAAAACAACTCTCAAATGATCTGAAAACAAAGATTGTTCAACATAGTTGTTCAGGGGAAGGATACAAAAAGTTGTCTCAGAGATTTAACCTGTCAGTTTCCACTGTGAGGAACATAGTAAGGAAATGGAAGACCACAGGGACAGTTCTTGTTAAGCCCAGAAGTGGCAGGCCAAGAAAAATATCAGAAAGGCAGAGAAGAAGAATGGTGAGAACAGTCAAGCACAATCCACAGACCACCTCCAAAGAGCTGCAGCATCATCTTGCTGCAGATGGTGTCACTGTGCATCGGTCAACAATACAGCACACTTTGCACAAGGAGAAGCTGTATGGGAGAGTGATGCGAAAGAAGCCGTTTCTGAAATCACGCCACAAACAGAGTCGCCTGAGGTATGCAAAAGCACATTTGGACAAGCCAGCTTCATTTTGGAAGAAGGTCCTGTGGACTGATGAAACAAAGATTGAGTTGTTTGGTCATACAAAAAGGCGTTATGCATGGCGTCAAAAAAACACAGCATTCTAAGAAAAACACTTGCTACCCACTGTAAAATTTGGTGGAGGTTCCATCATGCTTTGGGGCTGTGTGGCCAATGCCGGCACCAGGAATCTTGTTAAAGTTGAGGGTCGTATGGATTCAACTCAGTATCAGCAGATTCTTGAGAATAATGTACAAGAATCAGTGACGAATTTGAAGTTACGCCGGGGATGGATATTTCAGCAAGACAATGATCCAAAACACAGCTCCAAATCTACTCAGGCATTCATGCAGAGGAACAATTACAATGTTCTGAAATGGCCATCCCAGTCCCCAGACCTGAATATCATTGAACATCTGTGGGATAATTTGAAGCGGGCTGTCCATGCTCAGCGACCATGAAACTTAACTGAACTGGAATTTTTTTTGTAAAGAGGAATGGTCAAAAATACCTTCATCCAGGATCCAGGAACTGATTAAAAGCTACAGGAAGCGACTAGAGGCTGTTATTTTTGCAAAAGGAGGATCTACTAAATATTAATGTCACTTTTCTGTTGAGGTGCCCATACTTTTGCACCGGTCAAATTTTGGTTTAATGCATATTGCACATTTTCTGTTAGTACAATAAACCTCATTTCAATCCTGAAATATTACTGTGTCCATCAGTTATTAGATATATCAAATTGAAATGGCTGTTGCAAACACCCAAATATTTAGAACTAAAAATGATTAAGATTAATAGGGGTGCCCAAACTTTTTCATATGACTGTATGTTATGTGAATTTGTGACAAGCTATGCCGCACATGCTGCAACTTGCATGGAGCATCTATACATATTTATCAGTCACTTATCCACAAAGCTAGGACTTAAACAGGACCTTTCAAGTCCTCATGAATATGCGGTTTTAAATACCGCCGAATTCAGCACACTGTCGGCTTTCCCGGTATGTGCTAGGGGCTGGAGATATCAGTTAACCATTAATTTTGGCACCGCTATCTCCCCACTGTCAGAAGGGCATTCCTCACAGCCTAGCATCATCGCTGGGCTGTGAGGAACGCCTTCCCCTGACAGTACTTGTCCATATCCCTGTTCTGTCAGAGGGGGCATTCCTCATAGCCCAGTGATGACACCCTTCTGACACTGGGGAGATATCGGTGCCGAAATTAACGGCCCCGATATCTCCAGGCACGGTGCACATACTGGGAAAGCCGATAGTGTACTGAATTCAGCACACTGTTGGCTTTCTAGTGGTATTTAAAACCACATATTCATGAGGACATGAAAGGTCCTCTTTAAAGAGATTTTGAAGGCTAAAAATAAGTTTTTTAAATTAGTCCAGGGAAGGTAAAAATAAATAAATAAATAAACTCTCACCTGTCCTTGATACTCCGGTGTCCTCCCAGCGTACTACCGCTCCTGCTGCCACAGAATTCTGGAAAATTTCATACTTACCTCTTTTTCCAGGAAATCGCTGATGCATTGTCTGGCTATGTTCCTTTTCTATTGTTCTCCTGACTACCCGATCACATGCACTGTGGTACTGCAAACGGAAAAATGCTTGGCAGGAAAAATAGGTACGTATGAAACTCTCTACACCAAGAGACAGTAGTGTGGCGAGGGGGCCTATGAGGTCCCCTGGTTTAGGTGCCCAGTCGCAACGGCGACTGCAGTGAACCCTATACCTGTTTGTTCTCTTTGGTTGGAAGGTCCACAGCGCTCCCCAGCTATAGAGTAGTGGGGCCTTCCGGCTGAGGACCAAACAGAGTGATGCCCTATATCGTGATATGTTAGTCTATTGCAATAGGTAGCGACTGATAATTTACTCATCCATCCACGCTCCTGTGTAGGTTGGCCTCCGCTGTTGCCACCAGGGCATAATGTCCTGTTCTTCAGTGTCGTGACACAAAGTACAGCGCCACCTAGAGGAGTGTGGATGGGTGAGTAAATTATCGGCCGATACCTATTGCAATAATACAATAGGTAGTGGCCGATTAAAAAAAGAATGACAATCCCCCAGTTCATACCATAGGGCCCCACATGAGGTTATTGCCTCAGGTCACTTCATGGCAAATGTGGCCCTGGACCAATGGCCACAAAGCACATTGGCCTTGTGTTTGACACCTGTGCATTAGGGGAAATCATTAGCAGGTTTGTATGGGATACTGCTGCAAAAAAAAAAAAACTTCCCCAGATTTCCCTCTGCTTTTGAACTTGGCAAATGTTGAAAGGCGCAGTAAAAACCTGCAGCCAGCACAAATTAACATTTTTCAGAGTGTGGATGAGATTTATTACTGCTCATCCACTTTGCCCTAGATTAATAATAATAATACATTCTATTTACTGCTGGCAAGTCTTTGGCAGCTATACCATTGTGTGTACATCATATAGGAAAAAAGCCATAAAATATTATGAGCACATAATATTTGAGTACCTCAAACTACTGCATCACATTTCAGGCTTTAATACAAAAAGATTCTCACACATTCTTATGGTGTCCTTAAAAAAAGGAAAATGTAGCATTGGCAAATTTGGTGCCATCACACAGTGACAAAGGACCACTTGCAAGGCTGTAATGAAGACTCAGAAGGCTGGGTTCTCATAAGACATTTTGTTTACTTTTTCTGTCTTTTTGTAGAGAGTTCTGAAAAACCCATCTGAAAAAATGCACGTGTATTTAAGAAAAAAATACATACATAGCCCGAGAAGCAGGCACACAATGGAAGACTAAGGCTGCATTCACACGAACAATGTACAAAATAGCCATGAAAAACAGAAGAAACAGTCCAGAACTGGTGTAAAAGATGCTGAAAATTTATGTCAGCTATGAGCTGGTGTAGATTTCAGTCCAGGAGTACAGGCACAGGCAGCCTTTATAAGACTGTCATGCCAGTCTTCACATCTCCCCCATTCAACTTAATATATTGTAATAACAGTCGTGCGAAGGCAGTTACTGAACAACCTGTGTGTGAATATAGCCTTAGAATGTTAATTATGTCATTGAGTGGAGCAGCTGTTTGTTAATAACGTTTTTAAATTAAAATTTCAGATTTGTTTTTCAGCTGTTTACAAAATACCATATACCCGTACAAATACACTCTGTGAGAAACCAGCCTATAGTTCGCCAATTACTCAGTCCAGGTTGTGGTTATTGTATTGCAAAATCTGAATGGACTTCAAAAAGGGACATTATAAAAACCTTTTCTGTGCCATTCAGGTCCAATTTACAGCACAGCCCATACATTAAGCTCACATCGAGGGATATATAGTTATAGGATAAGATTTTCTATGAGGTGTAAACATTTCACGTGTGTGACTAGCTTGGCCACAACTGACCGGTTTGTGCCGAATTATCTTTGTATAGTAACAACATTCCCACACAGGCAATGTCGCACGGCTATAATGGGGGTTTCCTTGTGTTTAGGTCACAAGAAAGGAGTCTGCACGTTTACTACGTGACTCGTCCAGAACAAGTCATGGCTACAATAGGAAACTCTATACCTTCCCCCTCTAGGATAATGGCTGTGAGTAGGGGGAGAAGCGTGATACGTGCATGTACACAGCATGCAGAGAAGGCTCCAAGCCCCGTCCTCACAAACACTAGCCCTCAGCTGGCGAGCCAAGAGCCCTGCATGATCAGCACGTGTTCACCCGTCCGTCTGAGTCCAGGTGACGTCACGTCGGGGGGCGGGGCTACTCTCAATAAAAGGGCTGACTGTAGACCATGCAGGCAGATCAGCACTGAGAGCAACTTCTCATTCTTCCCAAGCAGCGCCTCAGAGCTATAGACTAGACATATATCCATCCAGGTAAGAGAATGGCAGAAATGTTGCTTTTTATGATGCCTTTTGTAATTATTTTTAGCTCTAATGCCAATGAAGGCACTGGGTGAGCTGCATGGCTACTCAGTTGCTTGTGGCTCTACTGGATATTCCTGAGTTTCCTGCTTTATTTGCAGCTTGGTTACATGTTATGTAATATGACGGTAGATGCTGATACAAACTGATGGTGTGATAATGTGACATTCTGTAATTGGGGGATATTAAGTTAGACCCTGCCTGTTTCTGATCATAATGTATAATCTGTATCTGCCATGCAGAATACATTTCTGATCATAGCATATAATGTGAGTCACCTAACCAGTCATCCTAAATGTAGAACCTTATTTGCAAATTAATAACTTTTTCCTGGTCATTCATGTGTGAGGCATGCATATATATATACATATATATATATATATATTTCTAAATAAAACTTGTCTTTTCTTTTGTGTTGCAGGTTGGAGGCCTGAAACCTGTGAAAACTTACCATGGAGACTATGCATGAGTTGATTCCTTTTGCTAAGGAGATGCTCAGTCAAAAACCAAACAAGAAGATGGTGAAAATGTATGTACTAGGCAGTGTGCTGGCATTTTTTGGAGTGGTTATTGGACTGGTGGAGACTGTTTGCAGTCCTTTCACTGGAAGAGAGGACACTGATCTAGAAGAGATGAAGCACCCAGCTCCAGTGCCTGCTCCATCACACCCACAAAAAAAAGAGGTGGTTTTGGAGAAGAGCAACCCTCAGGCAGCAAGGGGCAGAATCTTGGCTAACCGTGGGCATGCATCCTGAGTATCTGCTGGCTGGACTTACTGAGTGTGGGTTGCACTGTATGTTGCGAAGACATGTGAGATTACCTGTGTATATGGATGTTGTGCAACCTTTTGGACTATACTAACTATTGCTGCTGTGCAGCAGAACACATATTCTTTGAGATGAGCCACTTTGTGGAGCAAATATGTAAAATACCTATCTCTTATGTTTTTATATTAAAGAGCTGCATTATACCTTTTAAATAAAATATTCTATTTTACTAGTACCTTGGTATCTGTGTCTCTTCCATATCAAGTACATGGCTATTCATAAAGAACTGTGAGATCATTATTTGAAAGTATACTGTAAACGTGTTGTACATTACATTGTCAGAGCTAAATATACAGTTCATACTCTACTACTGAGAGGGAGTCCTTAGGATGAGCAAATGACCTGCATGGTGGTTCTTTCAGAATTTAATAAATATCCAAAACTACAGAAGATATTAGACCTTATCAAACTCCAGTTACATGCATCTATACTAGTTTGACCTGCAGGAATTAACTGTTTGGCTTTTAGTTAGAAAGTCATATATTTTCCTTGTCACCCCCTCGACCCTTCCTTGCATGCCCTTTCTTGTTGATTCCTTGTTATTTGTATGGTAACTAAAAATTCTTAATGTTAAAAAAAAAAAAAAACAGGAAAGAAGCACACATTGGCAATCCTCCTCCTCCTATTCCACAAATGTTATTTTATATGGAATTTGAGTATTTACTGAAACATTTGTGTCTGAGGGTAGACAGGTCCTCTTAACAATTCTTTAAAGGGGTTTTTATCATTACTGACACTTGTCCCCTATCTAGAGGGTGGGGGTGGGTGTCTGATCGCTTGATGTCCGACCCCTGTAACCACCAGCAATAAGGAGGGTGGGTGTCTGGTGGTCTTCCTGCGTCCTCCTTTTGGATCACCAAGTACGTGTGGCCGTCCATTGCTCCGTTCACTTTTGTGGGGCTTCTGGAGATTGTAGTTCTGGAGGCTCTGTGGAGGTGGATGGAGCGCCGGTTGGTCATTCCCACAAGTGCTTTGTTCGCGCGGGGGGGTGTAAGGGAGACTTTCGGGCCCCTGTTCTCCCAGGGTCGGATGCCCGGTGAAAGAAAAAAAAAAAGTCATATATATGCTGGAAGTCATTATAATCTTATTCACCAAAGAAATGTAAGTTTTTCAGCACCAAGCAAAAAAAAATATTATAAAATATAACTTTTAATGTCTATTTAATAATAATAGTCCTTTAATAGTCCCACAATGGGGAAATTCAGTGTGTTACAGCAGCAAAGATAAGCAAATACAAATACAACATGTACAGGAATGTTCCAAGGTGAGAGGCATTACATTAATAGCAGACAGACAGATAGGACGTAGCAGAGGGGGGGGGGGGGATTTAACAGGCAGAGAGATATTTCAGTTCTCTGTGTGTAATGATCTCCGCTTAGGTCGGTGTTGGTTGTACAGCCTAACCGCGGTGGGGAGGAAAGACTTCCGATAGCGCTCCTTCTCACACCTAGGGTGGAGCAGTCGGTCACTGACAGTACTGCTCAGCGCGATCACAGTCTCATGCATGGGATGGGACTTCTTCTTTTGCATGGAGCTCACCACAGACAGTATCCTGTCACCCACCACCTGCACTGGGTCCAGTGGGCTCCCCAGGACAGAGGTGGCCCTTCTAATCAGCTTGTCAAGTTTATTTCTGTCCCTGGTTGATATACTGCTCCCCCAGCAGGCCACTCCAAAGAAGATGGCTGATGCCACTACTGAGTTGAAGAAAGTTCTAAGAAGTGCCCCCCGGATTCCAAAGGCTCTCAGTTTCCTAAGCAGGTAGAGCCTGCTGTGGCCCTTCCTGTACAGGGCCTCCATATGATCTGCCCAGTCCAGCTTATTATTAAGGAGCAAACCCAGGTACTTATAGGTGTTCACAATCTCGATGCCCGTCCCCTGGATGTCCACTGGATTTGGAGGGCATCTGCCTTTGCGGAAGTCCACCACCATCTCCTTGGTCTTCCCCGCGTTAATCTTCAGGTGGTTCCGGTGGCACCAGTCCACAAAATCCTGGTTCAGTTCTCTGTTCTCCCTGTCATCATCATCTGTGATGAGACCCACTATTGCAGAGTCGTCAGAATACTTCTGTAGGTAGCAGCTGGATGAGTTGCACCTAAAATCTGCAGTGTACAGTGTGAAGAGGAAAGGGGCGAGAACCGTACCCTGAGGTGCCCCCGTATTACAGATCACGGTACCTGACACACAGTCTCGGGCTCTCACGTATTGAGGTCGATTTGTGAGGTAGTCTAGGATCCAGTTGGAGAGGTGGTGGTCCACTCCAGCAAGGCCCAGCTTGTCCCTCAATAACCTGGGCTGTATGGTGTTAAAAGCACTGGAGAAGTCAAAGAACATTCAAAATCCATACATGGTCAAAAAAAAATATGCCTACACGTTTCAAGACAGATGTCCCTTAATCATGGCATGTTTTTTGACTACTAGCCCATGTATGGATTTGTAAATAGACATTAAAAGTTATATTTTATAATAATATTTTTCTTATTTGGTGAACTTGATTTAATTCAAGCCTTTGGATCCAAGGCTTAATTTTTTTCATGCACCCTCAGGTACTGATATGGGTCTTGAATTGGAGGAATATCAGTGAGTCAGGGAAAGTGCTGCCGTTTCCTTATTGCTTACATTGCTCCCACACAATCTGTGATACACAGCACACCCTTAGTAGTGGCTGTGCTGGGTATTGCAGCTTTGTCCATTCACTTTGCATGGAACACAGTTGCAATAAATAGCACAGCTAGGTGCACAGGTGTATGGGAACAGTGTTAACTATGGAAAGGCCACAGCACTTACTATAGCCCCCTCAAACAGCTGATAAGCAGGGGTACTGAGTGTAGGGCCTCCATGATCTTATAGTGATGGCCTCTTCAAAAGATAGGCCATCAATGCAGTAATCCCAGAAAACAACTTAAACAGCAGCAGTACACCTAAACAGCAACTACACAGTGTATTGTCTGCTTCTGGTTCTATAAAGTGTGCATATGTCACCTGATCAGTGGTGGTGCCAGGTGTTGGATCCCTAATGATCTAAGGATATTCTAAGCATAAGCCATCAGTATGTAGTCTTATCTCCCATTTTATATTTCTGTAAGTATTCCCTCATACCACAGGGTATACTGACCAAATGTATGTAGAGCATTCTATTGGCATATATCAGTCTAATGATGCCTATGGGCATGCATGTTAGCAGATTTTTGTATATGCTTGAAGGTTTACCTTAAATATGGTGTAAGTCTAATCTAACACAGGGTACACTAATAACTGATACACAGCATCTGTTTGCTATCTACATTTACTATGTACTGTAGTTACAATTTGATAACTATTATTAGTCATTTTTAACTGACGAAAGAGTTAATGGGGTGTTCTTCAATGAGACTACTAACAGGAAGGGCTGAAAAAGGTCTGACATATAACCACTACACCTTCACCTTCGATATATTCATTGCTGATAACTCATGCTAGCAGCTTTATAGTGATTTAGGTGTTTTATTTTTATGGAAATTAGAACAAAATATTTTAATGGAAACTCAATAACTTCTATAATAAATTTTCAGTGTACAGATTTATTCACACAGATCATGGACTGTTTTTGCTCTCATTGATTTTAATGAGAGCATACAGACATGTATTCTCTTTCCATGGACCAACACACATATCCTACACTATACAGTACATTACACCCAGCATTACACCAACATTGCAATTAAGCTTCATAAGTCAATCAACAAAAAACAACAGGCAAGTGATAAGGGATGTAAGAGAGGAAAAGGAGAATGGAAGGGACTCATAGGCCGAAACTTTATTGAAAAACAGACACACAAAGTGGAGAGGCAGAAGGAGAGGGGTATCAATCCTTTTCTTTATCAATATCTGGACTGTGCATGAAGGACATAGACTCCGCTAATTCATTTGCTACTGGAAAGTCTTTGGCTTCCACAAATCAGGCTTAAGTCCCTCGAAATAGTGTTCCTTCACAACCTTGAGTAGGTCCTGGTAGTACAAGGTAATGTCCCAGTTATAAAGGCAGGTGCTGTCCCACTTGTCCAATTCAAGCATCTTCCAGAGAGGCAGGGAAAAGAGGCTAGGCCACTGCAGGACCTTGAAATGCTTCTTACGAAACCACTCCTTTGTTGCCCTGGCAGTGTGCTTGGGATCATTGTCATACTGTAAGACCCAGCCACATTTCATCTTCAATGCCCTTGCTGATGGAAGGAGGTTTGCACTTAAAATCTCATGATACATGGCCCCATTCATTCTTTCATGTACACGGTTCAGTCGTCCTGGTCCCTTGGCAGAGAAACAGCCCCAAAGCATGATGTTTCCACCCCATGCTTCACAGTAGGTATGGTGTTCTTTGGATGCAACTCAGCATTCACTCTCCTCCAAAAATGACGAGTTGTGTTTCTACCAAACAGTTCTACTTTGGTTTCATCTGACCATATGACATTCCCCCAGTACTCTTCTGGAACATCCAAATGCTCTCTAGCAAACTTCAGATGGGCTGCCTTAACAGATATGTACTGGCTTAAGCAGTGGGACACGTCTGGCACTGCAGGATCTGAGTCCCTGGCGGCGTAGGGTGTTACTGATAGTAGCCTTTGTTACGTTAGTCCCAGCTTTCTGCAGGTCATTCACTAGGTCCCCCCGTGTGGTTCTGGGATTTTTGCTCACTGTTCTTGTGATCATTTTGACCCCACGGGGTAAGATCTTGCGTGGAGCCCCTGATCAAGGGAGAAAAAACTAAATTCACTGTCCACAAAAGATATAATCTGTCTCCTCATACATAGACCAATTCACAAAAACATATATCAGAGACAACTAATCCATAAAACTTCACTTTTATTAATATTATTTTTTAAAAATGAAATATAAAAAGGACCCTATATACCAAATTGAGATTTAGATAAAAAAAAAAGAGAGAAAAATCCACTCACACCACTCTCTCAGAGCGACTGGATAAATATACTAACAATTGTATGGTGCAGATCCATGCTTCAATACACATGAGACCATTCATTCAATCATATAACAAATAGCCCTATGCTGATAGTATAATAATGAGAGTCTAACTAAACTGCCTCCATACACAGAACAGTATGCAGATTGAAACAATTGCCCAAAATACATTTACTATAATGACTTAAGGAATACTGTGTACTCCTATATCCCAAGGATACTGGCCTAATGCCACACCAACAGGACTCAGAAGACCACAGGTTCCCCAGAAAAGGCAATAATTGTAGTTATGAACTGACTATCCTGCTTGGACAATAGCTGCCCAATGTGAACACGTTTCCTACAACAAATTCATCAGGGGCTAATAATAAATTCCAATTCAGCAGTTAAAACCACTCTTTTTAAAGATGTTAGCAGAAATTTTCACAGCATGACCACTCTGATAATGGCGGTCCAGATATGAGCTCCATGAAGTCCTTATATATGCTCATGCACCTCCTCAAAAAGGTTGTCTGGCCAATCACCATTAACTCTTCTCACACACCCACCAAAAACACACCGCCCCATAATCAGGACGTCAATAAGCTGCTACTCTGTGTGTATGGGATGTTCCTTCTCCTAAATCTTAAACTCCGCCTCCCAAAACAAAAATACACTTAAAAGTGCTTTTGGCATAAACAAACGATCGATCACTCAGGATACACCACACGCAAGACCCCTTGCTCATAGGTGACCCGATGCTACACATAACCTCGGGCGATCGTCCGCTATGCGGATAACATTGCCTGCTATACCATTCATATACAACCAATAGCAGTGTGCATAACACGTCATCAGGACTTCCCCTAGCATACTGGGAACGCTCCATCACTCACATGATGGCTACACTACTGCAAAGAAAACACCACAAGCGGCGCTTCCTTTAATCTGCAGTCCATAGCGATATACTTTAAATGTCACATAATCGGTTATTCCCCTGATCCTCAGATAACGACCCCTCACTGCTGTAGCAGTTCTGCCACTGCAGTGAACCCACTAAAAGTGGCATATACCCTAAATATATTAATGCAGGGTCAGCTATTCACAATACAGAACCGACTTACTCTGTTATATCGCCAAGGATCTTCCCATTTCAAACCTGATCTAAAGCTTGAAAAAATAAAAGTAAAATCATGATGGGTTGCGTGAGAAGCAGTTACACCTTTTATAGATAGCAGAGGGCAAGCAATACACAACAAAGGGACCAGGAGCGAAACAACAGTCGCTTCCTGTGAGCACAGGCATATCTCAAATCACTGTAATCAAAGAAACCTCAAGATTTTAGCACATATACAAAGAGAATGGAACAATACCAAAATATACATCAGTAAAGACATAACCAATACAGGATAACCCAATCTAACTAAAAATGACATCTCCTATATTCATAATGAACAAAAGACCCTGATGATATAAGAGTTCTTAACACAGGATTCATGGTTCTAAGACCAAACAATGGATCATAATATAAAGATATATAAGGATACGTCGTATTATTAACCTCATACTATACTACTGTCCAGGATTCACCCTCCTTAACCCAAGAAACAAGTGACATCAAATTGCTCATTTAGACCATGGGGTGCAATGTGTTCAACCGATATATCCACTGCACCTCTTTTCTGAGGATGAGATTGTCCCAATCTCCACCTCTTGCTGACAGTCTCACCCACTCAATTGCCTGAAACCTCAATCCACTTGTTTGTCCAGCATGGCAACGCTGAAAATGACGTGCTACTGGTGTGTCACGTTTGTTCAGGACATAACAAAGGTGATCTCTAATCCGTCTCCTCAATTGTCTCCTTGTCTTTCCCACATAATTGTAGGGACACAGACAACTAAGGAGATACACCACACCCATTGTTGAGCAATTCACAAAATCCCTACATTTGTAGGAAATTCCCGTGGATACACTTGTAAATACTTTGTTCTAATCGATAAAACTACATGCCGTGCAATTACCACATCTACTGTATATGTACCCACCGGTTTCTTCTCTGACAGCCAAGTGGAGCCCCCTGTATTTGGAGGTAAATAGCTGTGTACTAACCTATCTTTAAGATTTTTTTCCCCTTCTAAAAGTTATCAGGGGTCTAGCGCCTACTTTCTGTTCCAAGTACTGATCAGCCTGCAAGATCCGCCAATGCCTTCTCAAAATATCTCATACCCTGCGTTCCTGTGCATCAAAGGTACCAATCACCCTGATCTGTTGGGCATCCTGCTCCTTTTTTTAGGAACAAGGAGACTACTTCTCTCTGTGCTTACTGCTCTTAGATAAGCCTTCTCAATTACATTTTTTGGGAAACCTCTCTGGTGGAGTCTTCTCGATAAATCTTTAGACTGGGAAACAAATTCCCCGAAGGATGAACAGTTGCGGCGTACCCGCAAAAATTGACCTGTTGGTATAGCCCGTTTTAATTGTAATGGGTGACAACTCTTCCAGTTCAAAAAACTATTTGTAGCTGTCTGTTTCCTATAAATAGTCATAGTGATCCTCCCATCAGAAGATCGTATCAATCTGAGGTCCAAAAAGGTTAATGAATCCTCTTGAAATTCAGATGTAAATCTCAAACCAAGCTCATTGACATTCAGATCCGCCACAAAGCTTTCAAACTCTTGTTTAGACCCTCTCCAGAGTATCAAAATCTATGTAGCGGATCCACAAATCAATGTGCATCATCCAGGATACGTTCTCCTCCGCGAATACAACGGTTTCCTCCCACCAGCCGAGGTACAGGTTAGCGTACGTGGGGGCGACTGGGCTCCCCATCGCTGTACCCCTCAGCTAGTGGAAGGTCCGCCCCTCAAAGATAAAAACGTTCCTTTCAAGAACAAATTTCAAGAGTTTCATAACCATATCATTATGTGGTTTCATAAGACCCCCCTTGATCTCAAATAATATGCTACTGCTTGATATCCTTTTTGGTGGGGGATTGATGAATATAGAGCCTCAACATCCAAACTCGCAAAGAATACACCTTGTTCAAGGGTGATTCCTTCTATTTTATTTAGGACGTCCATAGTATCTCTAGCATAAAATGATAATCCCAGTACAAAGGGTCTTAAAATATAATCCAAGTATACACTTACATTCTGGGTTAGACTATTAATCAGAGACACTATTGGACGACCTTTCAAAGGGGTCACCCCCTTGTGTATCTTCGGAAGAATATAAAAAGATGCCATTACTGAGTGTCGAGGCATCAGATATTCCATTTCATATTTATCAATTAAACCCGCCACAACCGCATCATCAAGCAGATCTTTTAATTCTGATATAAATTGGCCAATGCTGTTTCTCGATATCACCTTATAACACTGCTCATCCTTCAATAGATCCCAGCATATTTCCGAATATTGTGACCTATCAAGAGCCACCACGTTGCCCCCCTTATCGGAGGCCTTAAGAATGATGTCATAGTCCTTCTCCAATCCTAAAAGAGCTTTCAGCTCATCTCTACTCAAGTTACTGTTGTAATAATATTTCTCTTGTTCTAAATGTCTCAGGTCATCTAAAACCAGCTTCTCAAAAAGGTCTATATGGGTATAGTCTCCTGGGGGGGTTGCTTCCCATTAATAGATTTCAAATCAGTAAATGGGCCTAGCCGGGAACTTTCTCAGATTCCGCCATAAATCCCTCTAATGCTTGCAATCCTTCCCAATCAGATTACTCTAGCCCCAAATCATGACATCTCTCCCTATCACTTTTCTTATGAAACTTACTCCATTTCAGCTTCCTAGCAAACAAATAAATATCCTTTGTCCAACCGAATGCATCAAATTTCACTGTAGGTACATAAGACAACCCCTTCCCCAGGAGCGATAGTTCAGACTCTGAAAAATTATGTTAGGACAAATTGATAACCCCCTCCTGCTTAACAGGATTAGATTATCAGTGGTCTTGTATGTCTTCCATTTTCTAATTATTGCTCCCACAGTTGATTTCTTCACACCGAGCTGCTTGCCTATTGCAGATTCAGTCTTCCCAGCCTGCTGCAGGTCTACAATTTTGTTTCTGGTGTCCTTCCACAGCTCTTTGGTCTTCACCATAGTGGAGTTTGGCGTGTGACTGTTTGAGGTTGTGGACAGGTGTCTTTTATACTGATAACAATTTCAAACAGGTGCCATTACTACAGGTAATGAGTGGAGGACAGAGGAGCCTCTTAAAGAAGAAGTTACAGGTCTGTGAGAGCCAGAAATCTTGCTTGTTTGTAGGTGACCAAATACTTATTTTCCACCATAATAAGCAAATAAATTCTTAAAAAATCAGACAATGTGATCTACCTATGATGTCAATCACAGGCCTCTCTCATCTTTTTAAGTGGGAGAACTTGCACAATTGGTGGCTGACTAAATACTTTTTTTTCCCCAGTGTAAATAGTGCCCCTTATCAATGCCCCATAGGTTTCCTAATTAAAAGGTTTTCCAGGTCATTAATAAAAAAAATCAGTGGGGCTCAAAAACCCAGGACTCCCACTGATCAGCTGTTTGAATGAACCGTAGTACCTGTGTAAGCACCATGACTGCCTATTTGTTTACACATTCATTAGTCATTCATAGTGGCCATGTAATGTAACTACAGCCTCGTCCTATACACGTCTATGTGACAAGACTGGAATTACATCACACGGTCACTATAAACAGACAACATGTGATATAAACAGGCGCCCAAACCCCTTCATACAGCTGATCAGTGGGGGGGGGGGGGTCCACTGACCTCTTATTGATGATCTGTTCTAAGGATAGATCATCAATAAAAATGAGCTGGAAAGCCCCTTTAATAAAGCCCAAGGGCCACCTTAAAGGGGTTTTCCAGGATAACCACTTTTTTTATATGAGGCTGGGGAAAGTTCTCCAGTGTCTTCCAGCGCGTTCCAGTTCTGCTGCTCCGGTGTTATCTTCTAGCAGAAGTCCCCACAGCATTGTGACGTCCCATGTCAGCAGACCCAGCGGTCATGTGCGGTGGGGACTTCCACCAGAAGAAAACACCGGAGCAGCAGAAGCAGACTGCAGGGACACAAGGGACAGGTGAGTAGGTGTTTTTTTTTGTTTTTTTTTAAACCACTTTCCCCAGTCTCAACACCTTTAATTAATTGTCCCCTTATATTATGCCCCTGATTCCCCTTGACATAAATACTGCTCCTCTAATGACCCTTTACATAAATGATACCCCCTTCTATTCATAATGTCCCCTAATGACCCCTTATATAATTGATGTCCCCTAATGAACACTTATATAAATGACCACCCCGTTATAAATGCTCCCTAATGGCCCCTTATATAAATAACCCCCCTTGTATTAATAATGCCCTTATATAACTAACACCTCTTAAGTTCATAAAGCTCCCTTATATAAAATGCCCCTTCCTAACGAACCCTTATCAGGGGAGTAACTAGCAAAGACTGGGCCCCCCAGCAAACTTTTGACTTGGGCCCCCCCCCCCACAGCATAGCACCCCCTTTCCTGGCCCCCACACAGTTTAATGCCCCATTTACACACACTATAATGTTCCACAGCAGCCCCTGCACACAGTATTACATGGTATTATTGCCCACAGTGGCCCCTGCACACAGTATTATATGGTATTATGCCTCTCAACGGCCCCTGCACACGGTATTATGTTCTGCAGTGGCCCCTGCATACCGTATTATGCCCCACAGCAGCCCCTGCACATCATATTATGCTCCATAGTGGCCCCTGCACACGGTTTTATGCCCCATAGTGGCCCACCCACAAGCTATTATTATACTCTGGGGTCTTTTTAGACCTCAGAGTATAATGATCGGAGACACAGTTGGTGACAAACATAAAAACCAGTGTTACTTACCTATCCTGGGCTCCGGTGCACTCCCTGCAGCTTTTGGCCCTCTTTAATTGCGCACAGACATCATGTGGGCCGGGCTGGCGTCGCGACATAATGAAGGGCCGAAGCCTGCTGGGAGTAACACCGGATCGCTGAAGAGGTGAGTAACACTGTTTTTTATGTTCCCTCACCTCCCCTGGGTCTCCGATTATTCCCTCACCTCCCCGGAGTATAATAATAGTAGCATTTGATGGGGTTTGCGGGTCCACAGCCTCACTTACCGATCCCCGCTCCTGCTCACAGCTGCCTCCATTTCCCCTTCTGCATCCCATAACAGAAGGGAAGGAGAAGGCGGCTGTGAGCAGAAGTGGGGATCAATAAGTAAATAGGCTGTTACCTGCTGGGGTTACTACAGCAGGTAACGGCCTATTTATATAAAAAAAAAAAAAGTTATCCTCACCTACCTGCAATCCCTTGATGGATCCGCCGGTTCTGCTTCTTGACCCGCACATAGGACATCAGCGTCTCCTGCACTGATATGCAGATGTCTCCTAAGCCCTTCCCAGGACAACAGGACAAGTCCTGCTCAGCTTTTTTTTTTTTTTTAAAGCGGCCTGGCTTGGGCTTGTTTACGTTTAAATAAATAGTAAAAATGCCATCCCCAAAAAACAGTGATGGATAGTGCCGCCTGAGGCAGCCGCCTCACTTCACCTCATTAGAGGTGCGTCCCTGTGGAGGTGCAGTCATTGCCGTACCACTTAGTGGATTCCACTGTTTTTCACCAACTTAAGGCATGTGCTCAACCTCAATGCATGATACCTAGCCACCATTATTTCTCTAGGAAAGCTTTCCAAGCGTTATATCACCATGTGAAAATGTGGGCCTTTCCCTGGTTTTGTCAGTCTAGGGAAAGTTGCATGCCACCGTCTACAAGTGGATCTGGCCAGTATCGGACTGGGATATCTAGGGCCCACCAGTGGAATTGCTTCTAGGGGCCCACCATCAAGACCCCTGCAGATCAGCGGTACCAAGACAGGGTGGCTAAAGGTAATAACATGTCGGGAGCCATGCTGCTCACCTGCCATAACATGTGCACCACTGCACTACCTAAACCTACTGCTACGCCCTGTATGGCAAGTGAACAGCGTGGCTCCTAAAATTGTTACTATTACCTGTAGATCATCATTACATCGCAGGCCATCAATATTAGAAAGATGGATAAATACTTTGAAGAGGATGTCCAGGAATTGGTGCAACCCAAGTCCCGGGCGGGAGGTGTAAAATAAAAAATAAATAAAAAACCATACTCACCTGTCTGTAGTCTGCTGGCAGTGTCCATTCAGTCTCGTGGCCACTTCACTGGTCCCCCCATAAAGTGGCCTCTTCACTGGCGCCCCATACTGTATGGGGAACAGTGATGGGGCCATTATATTGTGTGGGAGAAGTGATGAGGGCTAACATCCTGTGTGATACATATTAAAGGGATTGTTCAGGGTTAATCTTTTTTATGGCCTATGGATAGGCCATAAATACCTGATCGGTAGGGGGCTGACATATGGCACCATCAGTTGTACAGTGTCACTTCCGGCGCCCGTTCTGCACACAACACAGGGCTGGAAGCAGAAAGCTCCATCTGCTGTATAGTTGCCCGATGCCGTGACTGCAGCTCAGCTTCCACTGACTTCAATAAGGGCTTAGATGCAGTGAAGGTGGCCAGCTAATACACAGTGGACACAGCTTTCTGCTTCTGGCCCCATGTTATGTACAGGACAGGTGCCAGAAGTGGCTCCCTACAGCTGATCGGTCCAGGCTCGGCCCCCAACAGATCAGGTATCTATGGCCTATCCTGAGGATAAACCATAACAAAGTATGCCTGGACAACCCCTTTAATATACCCCCCTAATGCGCCACACTTTAAAGAGGTTGTCCAGTATAATTTTTTTTTTCTTTTTTATAATTAGTCTGGGGGAGGTGAACCTCTCCCCAAAAAAAAACAAAAACATACTAAACATACTCTACAATCCCCGGTCCTCCGGTGTCAGCAGGTCACAGCCTGGTCTGATCCTGCAGCTCAGCTGTCTTCTTTTGCCGGAAGTCCTTACTGGCTGTGAAGTCCCAGGTCCCTTTCTTTAGGCCGCTCATTGGCCTCAGGGGTCACGTGACGTCACAGGTAGTCACGTGCAGGGGGTACTTGCTCTGGAAGAAAACAGAGCTGCAGGCTAAACCACGCTAGGAGACATTGGGGACTGGAGAGAAAGTTTTTTTTTTTTCACCTGTGTAATTAAAAAAAAAAAAAAAAGTTATCCTACACAACCCCTTTAATGTCCCCCAGGCTATTCACCTCCATTAGTTATCATTTTGCCAATGCAAATACATTGGCAGAGGCATAACTAAGGCCTTGTAGGCCCGGTGCAAATTTTTGTCCGGGGCCCCCTACCGTCTCCCTAGAGAGAATTATACACAGTATTATATGCTCACAGTGCCCCCCCCACAGTATTATATGCTCCTCAGTGGCCCCCACACAAAATGATATGCCCACAGTGGCCCCCACACAATATGATATGCCAACAGTGGCCCCCACACAGTATTATATGCTCACAGTGGCCCCCCCAACAGTATTATATGCCCACAGTGCCCCCCCCTCCCCAGAGCCGGTGCTATTATTATACTCTGGGGCCTCCTCAGACCTCAGAGTATAATAAGTAGAGACCCAGGAGAAGTGATTAAAAATAACAAACACTTATATTCACCTTGTCTTACCTCTCCGGGGCATCCTGCTCCATCCTACTGTCTTTCCCATCTTCCTTGGTCCCCTGGTCTCCACGTCCCGTGACCCAGACGTCACCGCTGGGGCCTTTGATTGTTCCTCTGCGGTCACGTCGGGCATGATGACGTCATTACGCCGGCGCGCCCATGTCACCCCTGGGGCCTAACCACAGGCCCCAGCAGTGAGGCCGGAAAAGTGCCGGAGACAATGCTGAGCACAGGACAGGTGAGTATTTTTTTTTTTTTTTTTGTCACTTTCCCTGGGCTGCATTACCCTTTCTATTAACAATAGGTTTAGCGGTTGGGGAACCAGGCTTTCCTCGACCACTATCATGGTAGTCCGGGGTCCCAGCTACTTCCAGCTGGCCACAGGCCCCGTACCCCTCCGGTTGCGGTTGCACCCCCTGCAACCACGATCCTTACGCCACTGTCCATTGGTCAGGGGCCCGATCGGGATGGTCAGGGGCCCCATCGGACCCCTGACCTTTGATTTGGCAAAATGAGGACTAAATATAGTACGGGCTCGGGGCCCATCGGGGGGATTCACCGGTTCCCCGGTGGGCCAGTCCGACCCTGGATCTGGCCCACTGGGTCAATGTTTTGAGTGATCACAATCCAGAAACACAACAAGGTCAGGTGAGCTAGTTCCACCGTTTGTGTAGGCCCAGTTCCAATACCATGCAGGGCATATCCGCCTCCACTGGATCCTACACTCTGAATCGTTTCTCACCCCTTTCTTATCCAGGGAAAGGCTTTGCTTCCACTCCTCCTTTGTTTCATCAGTGTAAGGTGAGGCAATGCCATGCGGTTTCACAATTAATGAGCCTGGATCAGAGGAGCCACATAGCAGATTATCTGCTCTGCTGTATCCCGCAGCAAGTATCCTGCTGGATGGCTCATCACCAACTACAACTGGACAGTGTTGCCAACAACAATAGCATGAATATTGTTGCTGCGCTGAAGTTGGGTTGAATAACACATTGCCCCTGTATGACACATGTTACTAAGTCTAGTTGTGCACCTAGTTACTTAAAACAGGTGCTCCTCATGGCCAGCAAAGTGCGCATTTCAACCATTCTTATGTTGCAAAAAAAACACCCTGCTTGATTTGCAGCAACAAAATAGTCTGCCTTCGCACCACTTTATTTGCGACATTCCAACTCAGTGAAACTCTACCTTAAACATGCTAGAGCGTCTGTGTGAGCAGCAGAATGCAGAATTACTGCATGCAGCAGACCTCAGGGACAATGTATTATGTTGACATGTGTCATTGGAGGCTCATTAGGAAAATGTGTCATCTTCTCAAGCCCTTTGAAGAGGTCACCAAATTTGTCAGCGATTTGATCCCTTTATTATATATCTTACATTTGTGCAACAAGTGATGGAAGAGGAAGAACAGCTGGTTGAGTTTACCATGGGAGTTTTATCTTGTCCAGCTTCACACATCATGACTGAGAGACAGTGTTGCTGGTGGTGTAACACCTAGAAGGACCAAACTGTCCACCGCCGGCAAGGAAAATTAATTTCATCAAAATGAATCAGACATGGATTTATGAGGATTTTTAAACCCCTTCCCGCCAGAGGAATTTTTCGATTTTCGTTTTTGACTTCCCCCTCTTCCAAACTCCATAACATTTTTATTTTTCCGTTCTCAGAGCTATATGAGGTCTTAATGATTGTGGGACAAATTGTTCTTCATGATACTACCATTTATGATTCTGTACAAAGTACTGGGAAGCTGAAAAAAATTCAGAATGGGGTGGATTTGAAGAAAAAGAGCATTTGTGCGACTTCCTTACGGGCTTCGTTTTTATGGCGTTCACTCTGCAGCCAAAATGATATGTCATCTGTATTCTATTTTTCAGTATGATTCCAGGGATACCAAATTTATATGGTTTTATTTACATTTTAACCCCTTAAAAAAAATCTAAAACTGTGCAAAAAATTTTTTTTTCTAAAAGTTGCCATATTTTGACACCAGTAACTTTTTTATACTTCTGTGTACAGGGATGCATAGGGCGTCTTTTTTTGTGGGGCCAGGTGTAATTTTTAATTATACCATTTTGGGGAATTGTTATTGATTTGATCAATTTTTATTCTAATTTTTATCAGAGGCGAAACAGTGAAATAAACTGCAGTTGTACACTTTTGATTTTTTTTTTTCCGCTACGGCGTCTACCGTACAGAAAAAATATTTTCATATACTGTATTTGTAGCCCGGGCATTTTTAGACACTTGGATACCTAATTTGTATGTGTTTCACAGCATTTAAGTACTTTTATATGTGTTCTAGGGAAAGGGGGTGATTTGAATTTTTAATATTTAAAGAAAAAAAAAAAATTTTTATACTTTTTTTTTGCATTTATTAGAACCCCTAGGGGTCTTCAACTCCAGGGGGTCTGATCACTAATGCAATGCATTACAATGCTAATGCATTGAAATGCATTGCAAAATAACGACACTTCTATTGAGGCTGCATAGAGTAGCCTGCAATAGAAGATAATGAGAGACAGGTTTGGGAGCCTTCAAAAGGTCCCGGCTGTCATAGTAATGGGACGCCAGCCCTGGAGCTCGGTCCGGGTGTCGGCAATCCCTGGCAAAATGGCAGCGCACAGGCGCCACCGGCAAAATGGCGCCTTGGTCAGCCCGCGATCAGCAGAAACCTCAGGCTCGGGAGCTGAATGGCCGCCATATTTAAATACCCGATATCCGCCGTACTATTACAGCGGATGTCGGGAAGGGGTTAATCATGTTCCCTTTACTGTACTGCAGATGCTTCCTGATACTCTTAAAGAGCTAGACATCATCTCTTGCAGCCCAGTCCATCACATTATTCCCTGGCATGCTGCCACTCATGTTTCACAGCTACCACCACTGCCAGCACTCAGCTAGACATGTCCTGCGACCTGGTGTTGTGGATAAAATATCTATTTTTGATATCAACAGGTCTATTTTGTATTACTATTAACCAAATATATACTTTCCTTCCTAAGTGTTTATTATTACAATCCTTTTGTGAACTTTGCTGTGTGTAACTAGATATCAGCTATGCAAGATGATGCTTACTTCCTGACCAACACCCAAGGCAAGTGCAAAAACAGGATGTAAGAAGAGGAGATTGCAAGATGCTTCAGCCAACAGGAAACGGACACACAAATATATGTTAACTCCCATATGTAGTACTATATAAGTGTACAGCCAGTAAATAAAAAGAGGAAGTAATGTACATTCTCTCTGGAGAGCAGATGTCATTTCTTAGTGTGCACAGAAACAGGATTTGGATACCAAATAACCAACTCAGGATACAGATTTAGTATCTATCCAATTCAAATGGTGTTCCCTGGGTGGGCTAGTGGAGTAGGTCATTTTACAGCCGCGCCAGATCGGACGTGAGGATACAATCGACACGGACGAGGATGGAGAGTCGACCTCCACTGAGTACGGTAAGAAAATTGGTTATCTTACCCAAATATCCTACCTTCGTTATCGGTTGTCTCTTTGTGTCTTAGTCGGCTGTTGGTGACCTCCAGTGGCAGGTAATTCACTCTCCACTAGTCAGATAATTAAGAACCTGTCAAATTGGTTGGTTATTTGGTAGTTACTGTTGATCTTTTGTTTTGTCTGCCGTTATTGATTTTGATTGGTGTGTAAACAGTGGAGGCACGGCATGAGTCAGTGTGACTAGACACCTATTGGGGAGTGTTGTCACGGACTGGGCATCTATTAATCCGGAATAGGTGACCGCGGAGGGTGATGCACAGTGGGTAGGTGGACTCGATTCACCGGGTGGGTCGTGTCTGTGAAGCTTATACCCACGAAGTAGGATGCACCTATAGAGAGGTCGTCGTTACCCAGGGTCCTAGGGCCACTTTCCAGGGACCGTTAGTCTCACTGTTTGTGTTTGTCAAAGGCCTTGTTGAGGACCCAGTTGGAGGAGTGGCGACAAGAACGTCGTGCTGTCACCTAAGGTTGTCTATTGGTCCGAACATAGGCAACCGTAGAGGTGACAATATAGTGGTATTAGGGGAGTAGACAGATTGGTCTTCGGACGGCCAAGAGGTCGAACTCACCTTGATAATTCCATAGTGATCACTACTCCAGTGGGTCCCAGTTGTTGTTTGTCAATCCTGTGTTTATCTGGTTAACTGTTTTTTTGACTGTTCAAATTGTGTAACTGTTTAAATATGGAGTTTTTCTCAAAAAAGTTTGCTAAGATGGGAGGGGCACAGTCTATAATGCCCCCAATGGATGCACTGCCAAACAGTTGGTAGAAGCACGAGAAGGGAAACAGAATGTTAAAAATATGACCAAATTGATGAAAATATGTGATATTGATGATGGAGGAAAGTGTTGAAGGAGAAGAAGGGTATTTTAAAAGACCAAGGTCTTAAGAAACAGGCTGAGACATGGTACAAAACAGCGAAGACTGTTCATAGGGAGGGGTGGAAAGAGGAAAAAGTGCAAAGAAAATGAGGAAGCATTGTATATGTCTATCACAAATGTCCACAGAATGTTTCTGCTGTATCTATGTGTGAATCGCAAAATGGTGTCTCACACCAGCCACTGCCCTATAATGGCGGAGCCTCGCCCATACAAAAGGAAAGATGGTGGACCCAGGAAATAGGGGCGGGCATAAGCCAACGCCCGGACCCATGGCCACAGCCCCAGTTACAGCATGGGGGCCTACAGCCACACCTCTAGTCCCGCCTGTCACAGACCCAGGCCGCTCCCTACACTCCATTGTATCCAGTGTTAGATGTCAATGGGTCCTATTACCGCGACCCTGTTCCAACTGCCCCAAAATCCCTCATTCCCATGATGCCGAGCCTCCTGGAAGATGTTCTGCCTCCAATCCCTGACCGTGAAGAATCGAGACGCCAACATACGGAAGTACTTCGGGAACTGGTGGAACTTCAACAACAACTGCAAAATTAGCCCCTTACAACACAAGAGTCTCGGGGGGACTCCCCCTCCTTTACTGAAAACTGTTATCTATCATGTTATGAAACTATTATCCAATAGTTATGTGTTAAAACTTATGTTATAACTTTATAGCCAATCATGTTATGTTAATGATACTAATCACACCTTCTCTTTGTTTCAGCAATGTATAACCATACCAAGAAGAGATTTTGTGCTGTGTTTATGGCATGTATCCCATTTGGTTTGTTAATGTGCTCGATCATGTGGAGGGAAGGATAGGTTGCCCCACCGCCCGTCTTCTCCAAATTGTGGTGGAGAAGAATGTAGTAACTACTGTGTGTGTCCGGGATATATCTTCCCAGGTTCTAAACAAGAGGCTGTACTCAATTAATACTTAGTGTGCCGAAGGTGAGGTTTTGAGGCAGAAGTTAGGCAAATCATGGAGAATTTGCTTGGGCGGTGTGGAGCTGATCCCAAGAATAGAGAAATTCTACCTACACAGATTTTACGAGCAAAAGAGGATGCTGATGCAGTGAAGGAATGCTAGAAATGTTCAGAAAGTCTGGTAAGCCTAAGATAGGATGTTTAGATGTTGCCTAAGTTTAGGATGCCAAAAAATATGGAACTTTGAATGTTGAAATGTAATAATATGTACATAAAGGATGGTTATCAGACAAAGGTTTGAGAAACTAAGCAATGTGTTGGTTGAAACTGCCCAAGAAGGTACACAGGGGTTGATTTAAGTCAATTGAGAATGCAAAATAATTTAATACATGAATATGATTGTTTATAACAAGATTTAGAAAATATAGAAGATCAAGAACCATTGTTAATGCAGATTTTGAGTTTTGATAATATTGAATTATAATATGAATTCATTCTTGTGAGTGTCCCAGGTCCAGTTTAAGCATATTTCAGTGGTTGGACAACTCAGACTACAGTGTGCCTTACTTGTGCCTCCTCATGTCACCTTTGCATGCTGCACGTCACTAAAAATCCCTTTGACCTGTTACCAATAGGTTCGGGGGGGGGAAAGACACAAGAATTTTCTGCTGACAATATGATTGTATGCCACAAGAAACTGTTGGGTTTAGTCATGTAAATGATGAACCTATTGCTAACCCTGATTTTGAGTTCTGTTATAGATGGCTCTTGATTTGGGAAGGTGACAGATTCTACACCGGATATGCCATGGTTACTGGAAACCAGGTAAAACAAGCAGAACCATCCTTAAAAGTACTCACTGAGACAGTGTAAAATAGCTGAGGGTAAACCAGCTGTGCTTTTGGTATAGCAGGACTATCGTCCGATCTATGCGTTTAATGTTAAAAGGATAAAAGGATTTCCAGGCTATTCAGGAGGTGATGGAGACCCTACAGCTATAGTCAAAGTCAAGGCACACCAAGGCTGATACAAAGGAAAGTAGAGGTAACATGTAGGCAGATGCTGCCACCAAAACAGCTGCAGGAAAGCCTAGGGAACTTGCCTCAACACAGGTGGTCACTATACTGAACCAAAACTCTCAGCTCTCTTTTCAGGTTCTAAAAACACGGCAGGACCCAAATGGCCCAGAAGAAAAGAAGTTTTGGGAACCGCAAGGAGGAAGAAAAAGGATGAACAAGTCCTGATGGCCAGTGGTAAGAGAGTATGTTTACCGAGAGCATTGTTCCCAATAATGGCGCAAGCAGCTCAAGTGTATCACTCGAAAGTAGCATGTGTGACCTGGTGAACAGATGATGGGTAGCTGCAGGATTTAGCATCACTGCAGTCAGATACGTGTAAGCCTGCATAACATGTGTCAAACACAATGTAGGACAAGAAGTGAAAGGTTTCTCAGAAACACACCCCGAAGCCCTTGTACCTGTTCCAGAGATTGCGGGTTAACTATATACCGTTACCAAAGGTGGGAAGGTATGAGTACGTGCTTGTTTGTATTGATCTCTTTTCAGGATGACCTGAGGCATTTTTGGTGCAGAAAGCCACCACAAAAGGAACTGCAGATAAGCTACTGAAAGAAGTAGTGTGCAGGTATGGGATCCCCGAGACCATTGGAAGTGATAATGGAACTCACTATACAGGATAGGGTACACTCCTGACAGAAAAATTGGCCTCAGCCCCTAGAGTATTTGGATTGTCTTTTTCACAATTGTTCCAGATGTAGTATGGTGTGGTGACTATGTGATGGATTGCCGAAAACATGTGACTAATGTACACTTTTGAGTTTTCTCCTTCCTCCAGAACCTAAGTCAGTGAAAGGAATCTATAAGTTACAACCCAAAAATTGGATGGTGATAAAGAGACATGTGAGATGGCCCTCGATTCAACGGTCACTTCCAGGTGCTGTTGACAACCACCACATCTGTCAAATTATCGGGCAAACCTAATTGGGTCTATGCCAGCCATTGTTAGAAGGCACAGCCAACCCCTTTGTGATGTGGAGAAGCCGGATCCTGGTGTTAAGCCTAAGTCTTTTTATGGGGGTTGTAATATTCCGAAGGGTAGTTTTGACCCACATGTCTACATACAGTCATATGAAAAAGTTTGGGCACCCCTATTAATCTTAATCATTTTTAGTTCTAAATATTTGGGTGTTGCAACAGCCATTTCAATTTGATATATCTAATAACTGATGGACACAGTAATATTTCAGGATTGAAATGAGGTTTATTGTACTAACAGAAAATGTGCAATATGCATTAAACCAAAATTTGACCAGTGCAAAAATTTGGGTACCCTTATCATTTTATTGATTTGAATACTCCTAACTACTTTTTACTGACTTACTGAAGCACAAAATTGGTTTTGTAACCTCACTGAGCTTTGAACTTCATAGCCAGGTGTATCCAATCATGAGAAAAGGTATTTAAGGTGGCCAATTGCAAGTTGTTCTCCTATTTGAATCTCCTCTGAAGAGTGGCATCATGGGCTCCTCAAAACAACTCTCAAATGATCTGAAAACAAAGATTGTTCAACATAGTTGTTCAGGGGAAGGATACAAAAGTTGTCTCAGAGATTTAACCTGTCAGTTTCCACTGTGAGGAACATAGTAAGGAAATGGAAGACCACAGGGACAGTTCTTGTTAAGCCCAGAAGTGGCAGGCCAAGAAAAATATCAGAAAGGCAGAGAAGAAGAATGGTGAGAACAGTCAAGGACAATCCACAGACCACCTCCAAAGAGCTGCAGCATCATCTTGCTGCAGATGGTGTCACTGTGCATCGGTCAACAATACAGCACACTTTGCACAAGGAGAAGCTGTATGGGAGAGTGATGCGAAAGAAGCCGTTTCTGAAAGCACGCCACAAACAGAGTCGCCTGAGGTATGCAAAAGCACATTTGGACAAGCCAGCTCATTTCGGAAGAAGGTCCTGTGGACTGATGAAACAAAGATTGAGTTGTTTGGTCATACAAAAAGGCGTTATGCATGGCGTCCAAAAAACACAGCATTCCAAGAAAAACACTTGCTACCCACTGTAAAATTTGGTGGAGGTTCCATCATGCTTTGGGGCTGTGTGGCCAATGCCGGCACCGGGAATCTTGTTAAAGTTGAGGGTCGCATGGATTCAACTCAGTATCAGCAGATTCTTGAGAATAATGTACAAGAATCAGTGACGAATTGAAGTTACCCGGGGATGGATATTTCAGCAAGACAATGATCCAAAACACAGCTCCAAATCTACTCAGGCATTCATGCAGAGGAACAATTACAATGTTCTGGAATGGCCATCCCAGTCCCCAGACCTGAATATCATTGAACATCTGTGGGATAATTTGAAGCGGGCTGCCATGCTCGGCGACCATCAAACTAACTGAACTGGAATTGTTTGTAAAGAGGAATGGTCAAAAATACCTCATCCAGGATCCAGGAACTGATTAAAAGCTACAGGAACAACTAGAGGCTGTTATTTTTGCAAAAGGAATATCTACTAAATATTAATGTCACTTTTCTGTTGAGGTGCCCATACTTTTGCAGCGGTCAAATTTTGGTTTAATGCATATTGCACATTTTCTGTTAGTACAATAAACCTCATTTCAATCCTGAAATATTACTGTGTCCATCAGTTATTAGATATATCAAATTGAAATGGCTGTTGCAAACACCCAAATATTTAGAACTAAAAATGATTAAGATTAATAGGGGTGCCCAAACTTTTTCATATGACTGTAGATGCTATAGGAGTGCCAAGGGGGGTCCCAGATGAATTTAAAGCAAGAAGATCAGGTGAAAGCAGGATTTGAGTCCATATTTCCCATTATCACTGCAAACAAAAATGTAGCCTAGATCAATTATATCTATTATAACCAACAGAGGTTTGTGAATTACATGAGAGATGCCCTACAAGGATTAGCTGAACAATTAGGCCCCACCTCCATCATGGCGTTTCAGAATAGAATGGCCCTGGATATGATATTAGCCGAGAAAGGAGGCGTGTGCAAAATGATTGGTGGGGTCTGCTGCTCTTACATACCTGATAACACAGGCCCAAATGGGAAAGTCACCTTGGAGCTAGATAATTTGGCTAACGAAGTGAAAAGGAATTTGGGAGTAAAAGACCCCTGGGACATTTGGTTTGGATGGATGTCTGGCTGGCAAAGTATGTTGGCCCAAATAGGGGTGGTCCTTATAATTTTTGCTGTAATTGTATGCTGTGCTGTCCCATGTATTAGGAGGTTAATGAGCAGAGCAGTTGAAGAAACTATTCTACGCCACAGGATGCAAATCCCAGCATATGAAACTGATGATGCATACAATCCTTAGAAGCAACCGTCAGTTATAAATGCCAGGGATAGCATCTGACTTCCTTATGTACAAAGCCTGCAACAAGGGGGGTTATGGACAAGCCATAACTCGTCTAACGTGCAGCAAAAGAGAGTTCCAAGGTACATTAGGACAGATGAGCTAGGATCATTTAGGGACAGTGAGAAAATAGTCATTTTAAGGGGGGACTGTTGTGGATAAAAGGTCTATTTTTGATATCAACAGGTCTATTTTGTATTACTATTAACCAAACATATATTTTCCTTCCTAAGTGTTTATTATTACAATCCTTTTGTGAACTTTGCTGTGTGTAACTAGATATCAGCTATGCAAGATGGCGGTTACTTCCTGACCAACACCCAAGTCAAGTGCAAAAACAGGATGTAAGAAGAGGTGATTGCAAGATGCTTCAGCCAACAGCAAACGGACACACAAATATATGTTAGCTCCCAAATGTAGTACTATATAAGTGTACAGCCAGTAAATAAAAAGAGGAAGTAATGTACATTCTCTCTGGAGAGCAGATGTCATTTCTTAGTATGCACAGAAACAGGATTTGGATACCAAATAACCAACTCAGGATACAGATTTAGTATCTATCCAATTCACTGGTACATTCACAATTTACCACCCTGTTGGTGGCATAAAAAAAAAAAAATGATTTCACATCTTCCCCTATGAAGGAATAACTTGAAAGCTTTTTGTTTTGGAAAGCCACTTTCTCTTCATCACTTTTCAACTAGGCACACAGCCATAAAGTTGTCTCCCAAATAACAACAATAGCACTTACAAGTCATCAAAACAGGATAATTTTTCTATAAATCCATTGCATTTTGCAATGTTACCACCATGTGTGACTAAAAAACCATGGGGAAGGACCTTTTCCCCAAAAAAGTCATTTTAAATGTTAAAATGAGTAAAAGTGAGTGGTAGCGCAGTGTATGGTTAAACTCGGGGTTTGCATCCACTGCTTACCATCCATTTTTCCATAGACTCACATGTCACTTTCACTTTGATATAACTTCAGCTATGTTTTGCCCTTAGAGAGCTAGAAATTGGATAGATAGGTTCTTAGGAGCCTTGACAGTATTATACGCTATGTATTAAACCAATCTAAGGTGCAATTTGTTCAAATCTTGGGACCAAACCACCCCAATCCAAAACAAATCTTGAGAGGTTTCCCCATCTCTAGCTGGGTTTACTGTACATCACACACCATCGGATTCATGGTAGCACTAGGATCTTATTACTGCTTTATCCCATAGAAGTCAATGGGAGAGACTGTAATTACATTGCAAGTCCAGTATGAATCAGACGGTGTGTGATGTAAACAGAGAAGGGGTCACAGTGCTCACACAAGCGCTGCGGTCCCTTCAAGCAATTGATCAGTGGGGGTTCCATCTGTGACCCCCACTGAACTTTTAATGATGATGTGTCCTGAGGGTAGGGACTGGAATAGGGATTAGATTAACTCTTTAAATGTTCACTAACTTTTCAGACAACTTAGTTTCATTTATTAGAGCATGTGATTCTGGACTAAAATTTATTGTACTTTATTTTAAAAAGTTGCTGTTTTCTCCCTGAAAAACCTCTCTAAAGTTCCTGCAACTAGGCGTCTCCCTTTTCCCTTAATTTGGTGTTCATTTGCTAGGAAGGTTCATCTATAGATACAGCATGTTTTCAAATGGCTTCACAATGAGTGGAAGGAGGAGGAACTGTTTGGTCTTCACATAGTAAATGCAGAAGAGCAGGGCTGTTTTTCTTGTAACAGTACATCTGCATAATGCTTTCTCTGTGAATAACAGGCATTGAGAGAATTCTACAGTTTCTACAATGTAAGTATGATGTATGTACTTTTCCTATGTCAGGGATTACTTTACAGTTACTTCTGGCAGAACTGCATGTGAGAAAACCAGTAGTCAGTAGTAATGGATAGGGGTGGGGGTAGACTTGCTCCAGTGGCGTAACTAGGAATGGCTGAACCCCAAGGCGAACATTTGACATGCCCCCCCCCCTCCCGAACCGGTTACAGGTCCCCAAACAGTAAAGTATGCTCAACAGTTGCCCCAGATAGTATTATATGTTTGACAGTGGCCCCCACACAACATTATATGCTCCACAGTGGACCCCACAAAGCATTACTGTATATGCTCCACAGTGGCCCCCATACAGCATTATATGCTCTATATTGCTCCCCCCACACACAGTATAATATGCTCCCCACAGTGGCCCCACACAGTATAATATGCTCCACACAGTGGCTCCCACCCTGTATTATATGCCCCCCACAGTGGGCCCCACCCAGTATTATATGCTCCTTACAGAGGCCCCCACCCAGTAGTATATGCTCCACAGTGGCCCCCACCCAGTAGTATATGCTCCAAAGTGGCCCCCACCCAGTAGTATATGCTCCACAGTGGCCCCCACCCAGTAGTATATGCTCCATAGTGGGCCCCACCCAGTAGTATATGCTCCACTGTGGCCCCCACCCAGTAGTATATGCTCCACAGTGGCCCCCACCTAGTAGTATATGCTCCACAGTGGCCCCCACCCAGTAGTATATGCTCCCCACAGTGGCCCCCACCCAGTAGTATATGCCCCCCACCCAGTATTATATGCTCTACAGTGGCCCCCACCCAGTATTATATGCCCCCCACAGAGGCCCCCACCCAGTGTTATTTGCTCTACAGTGGCCCCCACTCAGTAGTATATGCTCTACAGTGGCCTCCACCCAGTAGTATATGCTCTATAGTGGATCCCACCCAGTATTATAAGCTCCCAAAAGCCCCCCCTCCGCTTCAGTGCTATTATTATACTCTGGGGTCTCCTCAGACCCCAGAGTATAATAATCGGAGGCCTAGGGAAGGTAATTAAAAATAACAAACTCTCATACTCACCTTGCCTTACCTTTCCTTGGCATCCCCGCTCCATCCTGCCGTCTTCAGCGTCGTCAGGCCCACTTCCAACGTCGCTGCTGAGGCCTGTGATTGGGGTGGGGCCACGTAATGACATCAGTGCGCCCCCACGTGACCGCTGGGGCCTAATCACAGGCCTCAGTAACATGACGGAAGAGCGCCGGAGAGAACACTGTGCCCAGGAGAGGTGAAAATATGTATTTATTGTTTTCAGTCACCTCCCCTGCCATCTATTGGAAAGGGGCCTGCAATATGCCAGGGTCCCTTTCCAATAACAGTATGTAAAGCGGTTGGGGAAAGCCTTGTTCCCCGATCACTATCATAGTGGTCTGGGACCCGCCCATCTCCAGCTGGCCGTGGGCCCCGTACCCTTCCGGGTCCGGTCGCGGTAGCACCCCCTGCGACCGCGATCGTTACGCCACTGGTTTGTGGGGTCCGCGGTAGCAGCTGCCACAGGGCTCCGGGCCCCCTAATGTCCCAGGCCCTGTGGCAGCCGCTACCACTGCTACCCCAGTAGTTACACCCTGAGTTGCTCCTTATTGTACACACACACAGCTTTAGATAGAAATGCAACATTTGCTACAGCCATAATGGGGCTTTTAGCAACAGAAACACTGAGAGCACATCATGTATGAAGGCTTATACAGCCAGAGAACAGATGCCCAGAAAGACCTTGCACATATTTCAACTTTTCATGAAAACTCAGGTACCCTTTAAAACATCATAGGGATTTATCATGCAGTAAAATTTCAGATCATTAGACCCTAATGGGACAAATTTGGGCACAGTAAGTGAAAAATGGAAATCAGGTCATTCACTCTACAAAACATACTAAGGATTTTTTTTTTTTTTTATGATGGTCGAGGGGCATCACAAGCAGAATCCACACAGCGCACTGTCTGATCTAAGGCCGTCCCTAAATTGGCCATTAATTACTGGATTACTTCATCGGGTAATAGCCAGTATGCAGTTACCCATCTCTGCACCTGCCCATGACTGCCTCCGCTTTGATTCCAGTCTTCACAAATTATGTTGCGATGCAAAACAGTATATTGTGTGAGGGCCAGCATGGGTAAAGTATATTGTGTGGAGGCCAGTAAAAGCAGCAGTATACCATATATGGTCAATAAAGCGTGCATTATACCATGTGGGGTCCAATAAAGGGGATATTATAACGTGTGTAGGATAAGTAAAAGGGGCGTTATACCATATGGGAATCAGTAAAGGAGGTGTTATTCTAATTTATTGAGATGCACTTGTATATCATCAAACAGTTTTGTTTTTTTTTTTTTTTAGTAATTCAATTGGAAAAGTGAAACACATATTATTTTGAGTCATTACAAACAGAGTGAACTTTTTCAAGTGTTTATTTATGTTAATGTTGATGATTATGGCTTACAGCCAGGGAAAACCCAAAAGTCATTATCTCAGAAAATTAGAATAATTAACCCTAAATAGCTGCAAAGGCTTCCTAAGCGTTTAAAAAGGTCCCTTAGTCTGGTTCAGTAGGCAACACAATCATGGGGAAGACTGCTGACTTGACAGATGTCCAGAAGGCAGTCATTGACACACTCCATAAGGAGGGTAAGCCACAAAAGGTCATTGCTAAAGAAGCTGGCTGTTCACAGAGTGCTGTATCAAAGCATTTCAATGGAAAGTTGAGTGGAAGGACAAAGTGTGGTAGAAAAAGATGCACAAGCAACTGGGATAACCACAGCCTTGATAGGATTGTTAAGAAAAGGCCATTCAAAAATTTGGGAGAGGTTCACAAGGAGTGGACTGCTGCTGGAGTCAATGTTTCAAGAGCCACCACACACCGACGTATACAGGACATGGGCTCATGTGTCGCATTCCATGTGTCAAGCCACTCATGACCAATAGACAACGCCAGAAGTGTCTTACCTGAGCCAAGGAGAGAAAGAACTGGGCTGTTGCTCAGTGGTCAAAGGTGTTGTTTTCAGATAAAAGTAAATTTTGCATTTCATTTGGAAATCAAGGTCCCACAGTTTGGAGGAAGAGTGGAAAGGCACATAATCCAAGTTGCTTGAGGTCTAGTGTGAAGTTTCCACAATCAGTGATGGTTTGGGGAGCCATATCATCTGTTGGTGTAGGTCCACTGTGTTTTATTAAGACCAAATTCAGCACAGCCGTCTACCAGGAAATTCTAGAGCACTTCATGCTTCCTTCTGCCGACAAGCTTTTTGGAGATGGAATTTTCATTTTCCAACAGGACTTAGCACCTGTCCACAATGCCAAAAGTACCAATACCTGGTTTAATAACCACAGTAACACTGTGCTTGATTGGCCAGCAAACTCGGGGAATCTATGGGGTATTGTCAAGAGGAAGATGAGAGACACCACATCCAACATGCAGACGAGCTGAAGGCTGCTATCAAAGCAACCTGGGCTTCCATAACAACTCTGCAGTGCCACAGGTTGATCGCCTTCATGCCACACCGCATTGATGCAGTCATTCATGCAAAAGGAGCCCTGACCAAGTATTGAGTGCATTTACTGTACATACTTTTCATTTCTGTGTTAAATAATTTTTTTACAGTTGGTCTTATATAATATTCTAATTTACTGAGATTTTTGGGTTTTCCTTGGCTGTAAGCCATAATTAGAGAGGAGCGAATTGAAGCTGCAGAAGTGGAATTCAATCCAAATTTCAGGAAATATTCGCTTCACCTCAATTCCGGATTTCCTCACGCTTCGAATCACAATTTTTTATAAAATGGCTGCTGCACGTTAGGACAAGGGGCAAGGGACTCTGGGAACGTGGGATCACTCACAATGCCAAGCATGCAGCTAATCAGCAGCTAGCTGGCCCTGTGATGTCACAGCCCTATAAAAACCCTCGGCCATTTTAGGTACAATCATTTCACATCGCTCTTACTGTAGGGACAGACGTCAGCAGGAGCTAGGGAAAGACTTACAAAACAGATAGAAGTTCAGGGAAAGAGCCTTAGAACTGTAGGGAAAGGATAGGGAGGAATTGAAAGAAGAATTTGGGGTGGTTGCAGTGTCATTAACAGCAAGAATTGTAATACACATTGCAGCACTCACTGCCGTTATACTGCTGCTCATTACTCATACCTGTA
The DNA here is from genome assembly GCA_947044405.1 of Leptodactylus fallax. Classification (NCBI taxonomy): domain Eukaryota; kingdom Metazoa; phylum Chordata; class Amphibia; order Anura; family Leptodactylidae; genus Leptodactylus; species Leptodactylus fallax. The sequence continues at coordinate 2,090,771 of CAMRHE010000140.1, forward strand.
TCTTCAAGGTGGAACACATCAAGCCTTTTGCAGTGCAGTACAGCAAAAAACTGTGAATTATTATCCACTAATATCTGCACTTATCTGTAATAAACGCCTGTTTCAAGGCGTTTATTATAAGGGGCTTATTCACTGTTCTTCCAAAGCATAACATTACAGGCCATTTATCAGTACTACTGTGCCAAAGAAAACTGAATTCTCATCCAGTTATCTCTACAGTCATCTGTTCTAACGCCTTTTTCAAGGCATTTATTAGTGTAGAAACAAATAAAGGTCATATTCACCATTTTGTTCAGAGTATAAAATTACAGGCCATTTCTCTATACCGTAGTGGCAAAATTCAATAATAGCCACTGATCTGTGCAGTTTAAAGGTGTTTATTAGTGGGGAAAGACATAACGACTATATTCGCCATTTTGTTCCCAGTATAAAGTTGCAGGCCATTTCTCAATACAGTATTGGCAAAAATCAATAATTCTTAGCGGTATCCTAGTTATCCCAGTATTATCCCAGTGTCAATTAAAGTTATCCCAGTGTTATCCCAGTGGTTATCCCAGTATTAAGTTACAGGCCATTTCTCAATACAGTATTGGCAAAAATCAATAATTCTTAGCAGTATCTTAGTTATCCCAGTATTATCCCAGTGTCAATTAAAGTTATCCCAGTGTTATCCCAGTGGTTATCCCAGTATTAAGTTACAGGCCATTTCTCAATACAGTATTGGCAAAAATCAATAATTCTTAGCGGTTATCCTAACACTTTAAAGGTGTTTATTAGTGGGGAAAGACATAACGACCATATTCGCCATTTTGTTCCCAGTATAAAGTTGCAGGCCATTTCTCAATACAGTATTGGCAAAATTCAATAATTGTTAGCCACTAATCTCTGCCTTTATCATGCTTTTTTTTGTTCATTAGTGGGGAAAGAAATAAGGGGCATATTCGCCGTTCTCTTCAAAGTAGAAAATAGCAGGCCTTTTTGACACTGTATTTATTTCCTTTGCAATTATGTTTTTCATCGAACAGTATGTCAGACAGAGAAGCGAGAGGCCATGCACAGGGGAGGGCCGCAAACCTAAATATTTCTGGCGCAGGTATAGGTCGCAGCAGAGTAAGGGGGCGTGGCAGCAGGAGTCACTTACAGAGGCCTGCGCTCCCAGTGTCAAGTAGCGGTCATGTCTTGACCAGCAACCCAACGGTTGTAGACTGGTTGACTCGGTCATCCACTTCATCCCAAGTCACATGAGACACCCCCAGCCAAGAGTCAGTGGGTTTGTCAGATACAACCCTTAGTTGGCATGGCCCGGCAGCAGGCCCTGTGCCCTCACCTGTCCTCAACCTGCCTCTGTCCTTTTCTGTTCCCTCTTCTAGAGAACTACTCTATGCTTTGGGCTCAGATCCACTATACAGTGAGGAGGAGGTACTACAGAACAGTCACCAGGTACTGCTCAGCCAAGATCTCGAGTAGACATCCACTGCTTCCTCCGGTAGGTGGGCAAGTAGTGATGAGGAGAGTGGCGTGGAAGCTGGTGTTGAGGAGGTCATCAGTGACTTGCAGGCAGTAGTGGATGACAATGTAGCTGATCATAATTGGGAGCCGGGTGACGAAGGGGCTTCATAGTCATCAGGAGAAGAGGGTTGCAGCATGCGCATGAGACAGCAAAGTGGCAGCAGTGGGAGGTTGGGAGTTAAACGTGCCTGGGGTAGACCATCTGCTTCGCAGAAGCCTACCTGCCCGGAAAGCAGTGGTGCAGGGGTTCACAGAGGCAGTGGCGGTAGCAGTCAGTTAGTGCAGAGTGTTGAGAGTAAAATCACATACTCGGTGGTGTGGCAGTTTTTTGTTAAGCTGTCCAGGGAGGTGAACATAGCCATATGTTCAATCTGTGGGCAGAAGGTGAAATATGGCCAGGGTGCCAATGTTGGCACCACATCCCTGCGTCACTGTATGGCCTCCAAACGCTGCTGCCACCTCACTTTGCCACTGGGTCACTGTATGGCCTCCTAAGGCTGTTGCTACCTACGCATTATATCACCATGCCACTCTGTGGCCTACTCACGCTGCTGTCACCTCCGCACTTTGCCACTGGGTCACTGTATGGCCTCCTCACACTGCTGCCACCTCCTCACTCTGCCACTGGGTCACTGTATGGCCTCCCAAGACTGTAGCTATCTCCACATTACATCACCTTGCCACTCTGTGGCCTACTTATGCTGCTGCCACCTCCTCACTCTTCCACTGGGTCACTGTATGGCCTTCCTAAGGATGCTGACACCTCCACAATGTCACTGAGTCACTGTATGTCCTCCTCATGCTGCTTCCACTGGGTCACTCTGAAAATGGGTCACTGTATGGCCTCTTAAGGTTGCTGACACCTACACAATATCACTGGGTCACTGTATGTCCTCCTTGTGCTGCTTCCACTGGGTCACTCTGACACTGGGTCACTGTATGGCCTCCTAAGGCTGCTGCCACCTCCTCACTCTGCCACTGGGTCACTGTATGGCCTCCCAAGACTGTAGCTATCTCCACATTACATCACCTTGCCACTCTGTGTCCTACTTATGCTGCTGCCACCTCCTCACTCTTCCACTGGGTCACTGTATGGTCTTCCTAAGGATGCTGACACCTCCACAATGTCACTGAGTCACTGTATGTCCTCCTCATGCTGCTTCCACTGGGTCACTATGAAAATGGGTCATTGTATGGCCTCTTAAGGCTGCTGACACCTACACAATATCACTGGGTCACTGTATGTCCTCCTTGTGCTGCTTCCACTGGGTCACTCTGACACTGGGTCACTGTATGGCCTCCTAAGGCTGCTGACTCCTCCACTTCTGCCGCTGGGTCACTGTATGGTGTACTCATGCTGCTGCCAACTTCACATTATGTCGCCTTGCCACTCTGTGTCCTCCTCATGCTGCTGTCAACTCCACATTGTCGACTTGTCACCAGCAACTTGGACAGGTGACGCCGCTTTCGCCTCCACGTTCTCACGCCGTTGGTCCTGCAACAATGTCCACCTCATCCTCCACGGTTTCCTCAGCCTCCACTGCAGGGACAATTCACAGTGCTCCTTCAGCATACCACATGTGCAGGGCACAGCGATGTCACACTGTTCTACACCTCATTTGCCTGGGCGAACAAATTCACACAGGGGAGGAACTGCACCGTGTCCTTCGTCAAGAAATCGAATCCTGGCTTTCTCCGCGACAACCTAAAATCGGAACCATGGTGACTGACAATGGGAAGAACATGATGTCTGCGCTGCGGCAAGGAGGTCTGAGCCATGATCCATACATGGCGCACGTGTTCAATCTGGTTGTTAAGCGTTTCCTTAAGTGTTCCACACACCTGCAAGACATCCTAAAAATGTCAAGGAAACTTTGCATGCACTTCAGACACTCGTACACCACCAAGCACACCCTCCTTGAGCTGCAGCGGCAGAACGGCCTCCCACAACATAGGCTGATATGCGATGTTTCCACCCTTTGGAATTCAACCCTCCATATGTTGGATAGACTATGTGAACAGAGAAAAGCCAGAAACGATTTCTTGATGATCCAAGCGGACAGAGGTACTCCCCTGTGTAACTTTAACGTTAGCCAGTGGCAGCTCATGCGTGACACCTGCCGTTTTCTCGTTCCCTTTGAGGAGGCCACTTTGTTAGTAAGTCACCAGGACTACGGGACAAACAACGTCATTCCACTGATTCACTTCCTGGAAAAGATGCTTTTCAATCTGGCTGGTCAGGGGACTGGCGATGTGTCGTCTACATCTTACGGCCACATGAGCCCTGTGGGGGCTGAATTGGGGGAGGATGAGGAGGACATTGGAGCACAAACAATGTGTAGCGAAATGGGTGGAGAGGAGGAGCAGGAGCAACCAGAACAGCCAGAGGGAGATGAGGAGGACGAGGCACATGACCCAGACACACCAATGCAGTATGTAGTGGAGATGGATGCAGGGAGTCCCTTGGAGTCACTTGCGCAAATGGCCAGATGCATGCTCACTTCCTTGTGCAGTGACAGCCAAATTGTCAACATTTGGCAGAGGGGTGACTACTGGCGCTCCACCATGTCAGACCCTTGATACCGGGGAAAAATGGGGGCTTTTCTTACACCCGCTGAGAGGGAGGACAAACTGAACTACTATAGAGACATCCTATGTAGCAAGTTGGCCTCTGCCTATCTGCGCCATCGTCCATCCTCTTGTCCAACCGGGGGGGGGTCTGAGCGCTCAACTTGCACTTGAATGGCAGCTGTGGGAGGGGATGGGGGTAGCAGGAGCAGTATCGGCTCCATCAGCAGCAGCCTGAGCCTAGAGTCGCTGATGAGTAGCTTTCTTCAGCTGCATAGTGAAGAAGCTACTCATAAGCAGCTAGACACAGAGCAGAAGTTGAACCAGCAGGTGGTGGCATACTTAGAGTGCACCATGCCACCCGTCATCGAAGATCCGCTGGACTATTGGGCAGCCAAACTGGATTTGTGGCCGCAACTGTCCGAGTTTGCCCTGGAAAAGCTGTCCTGCCTGGCCAGTAGTGTGGCATCAGAGCAGGTGTTTAGTGCAGCAATAGTTACCCCAAGGAGAACTCGTCTGTCCACCCAAAATTTGGAGAGAGTGACCTTTGTGAAGACGGATCAGCCAGGATTTCCACCCACCAATGTCTGATGCAGCAGATTAAAGGATCTATGCTGCCTCACCACACTCTGCCACTGGTTCACTGTATGGCCTCCTCATGTCGCTTCCACTGGGTCACTCTGTGTACTCCTCATGCTGCTACCACTGGCTCACTGTATGTCCTCCTCATGCCGCTGCCACCGGGTCACTGTATGGCCTCCTAAGGCTGTTGCTGCTTACACATTACAGTTGCATCTCAATAAATTAGAATATCTTTGAAACGTTTGTTTAATTCAGTAATTAAATTAAAAAAGTAAACCTACTATATTTTCTAGATTCTTTACACAGAGAGTGTTATATTTCAAGTGTTTTATTTCTGTCAATGTTGATTATGGATTACAGGTAATGAAAACCCAAATCTAAGAAAATTTAGAATATTGTAAAAAGGTTTACTAAGCCTTTAAATGGTCCCTCAGTCTGGTTCAGTAGTACACACAATCATGGAAGACTGCTGTTTATGAATTGAATTACTGAAATCAATGAACGTTTCAAAGATATTCTAATTTATTGAGAAGCGCCTGTATAACACCTTGCCACTCTTTGGCCTCCTCACGCTGCTGCGACCTCCGCACTCTGCCACTAGGTGACTGTATGGCCTCCTCATGCTGCTTCCACTGGGTCACTCTGTGTATTCCTCATGCCGCTTCCACTGGGTCACTGTATGGCCTCCTCATGCCGCTTCCACTGGGTCACTCTGTGTTCTCCTCATTCTGCTGCCACTGGGTCACTGTACGCCCTCCTCATGCCACTGCCACCTGGTCACTGTATGGTCTCCTCATGCTGTTTCCACTGGATCACTCTGTGTACTCTTCATGCAGCTGCAACTGGGTTACTGTATGCCCTCCTCATGCCGCAGCCATTGGGTCACTGTATGCCCTTCTGATGCCGCTGCCACCGGTTCACTGTATGGCCTATTCATGCCGTTTCCACTGGGTCACTCTGTGTACTTCTCATGCTGCTGCCACTGGGTCACTGTATGTCCTCCTCATGCCGCTGCCACCTCCACATTATGTCACCTTGCCACTCTGGTCTCCTCATGCTGCTGCCAACTCCACATTATATAGCCTTGCCACTCTGTAGACATCTATGTGGAATCGGCAGATGACGGTGTAAAAGGAGTGCGCTCTTTCGCGCTACAGTAGGATCTTGGACCTCTGCACGGTTCTTTCTACCTGGCACTAACATGAACCTGTAAGTCTGAGTTCACACTTGAGTTAGTTGGTCAGTTTTGGCCCTGTAACTGGCCAAATAAGTGAAGTGTGCAGTGGTTCTAAGAGCGACGACTGTCTTGTGCGTGTCATACTGACTCACAGTATTGTTTGACTACCACAGTAGGCTCCCTATGCGTGTTACTGCAAGGCACAGTGTTCTACACCACTATACAGGCTCTCTGAAGCCAGGAAATAGGTGTTTTTTTTTAATGATATTTGCCGCGAATTAATCCGGATCGAAGCAAATTTTTTTTTGGAAATTCGAATCGAACTGCAGAATCGAACTTTTGAGAAATTCGCTCATCTCTAGCCATAATCATCAATAAGCACTTGAAAAAGTTCACTCTGTTTGTAATGACTCAATATAATATATGTTTCACTTTTTCAATTGAATTACTAAAAAAAAAAAAAAATGTTTTGATGATATTCTAATTTATTGAGCTGCACTTGTACCATGTGGGGGCGTCAGTAAGGGGGTCGTTATATCAAAAGGAGTGTTATACTATGGGGGCTTATTAAAAAGCTTGCTATGGGGCCCGATCTTTCCTGTTACGCTCCTGGTCATTACTACCAACATGATCAGCTGTTTGAAGGGGCGACATTTGAAAGAAATGGCATGCGATGAAAACAGTGAAGAGATCATTGTGCTCGCACGAACACTGTGGCCCCTTAAAACAGATGATTGCTAGGGATCTCGGGTATCAGACCGCACTGATCTTCTATTGATGACTTATGCTGGGGAAAGGACGTCAATTAATAAGAACTGAACAATCCCTTTCAGTCTAAGGAACTACTGTTTTGTCCTTGTATTGAACGACATACAGACCCATTTTAATTTTCTGCCTTTTACTAGGATACCACAAGGTGCCACCTGCTGTTGTTCCTAATTAGAGAGCACTGTAAGCATGAGTAATGACTAACAAGCCATTATGAAGTCACCTAATAGACTTGAATAAAACATAATTAATAAAGTAGAACAAGACTGCAGTGCCAAAACAAAATACCAATTGACTTCACTTATAAGGGTCTAATACACTGCAAGTTCAAGTTTCACTAGTAGATAATATGATTTGCCATGTTATCTTTCTAGTCAAGTTAATAAACCTAAGTGCTCTTAATACTTAAGCTAATTCACTGGAAATGACCTGAAAGTAATCTTAGGACTTAGCCAATTTTAGAAATACTATTACGTTAAAAGGAAAAAAAAAATGTAAAGAGGTTTCTCCTCTTCAGGAGAGTGCGTAAAAATGACAGTTCTCCTTGTCAACAGTCATTTTCAGTTTTTTTTTTTTTGTTTTATTTTTCTGCTGCGGCATTCATTATATGGATAAATAATTTAATATTGTTATAGTTCCAGCATTTTTGGACGCAGGGATGCCGATTGTGTTTATATTTATTTTTGATTATCTATTTTTATATGTGATATAAGGAAAGGGGCTGATTACAATTTTTAAATTCTTTTCAGTCTTTTTTTATGCTTTTGAAAGCTCTTATTTTTTTAGGTTAATTTTTAGACCCTCTAGGGTGTTTAAACGTGATCGCCCATGCTAAACACCACAATATTACTGTATTGCAATATATTGTGAGATTCTTGCTTTTCTCTTACCTACTGTGCACATGAGGTACATACAGTATATACTGGATCTGTTTCGACTGAATCTAGTGTTCCTTCTCTTCCTGCTCATGAGACAGAGGGCTTCATTTCAGATTACCCTCCAAAAGCATAGGTGAAATAGGGAAAAAGTGCCCACAATAAGAGGGCATTCAGGGCCGGCGTTGGGAGGGAGGAAGGCATTATGTAGAAGGGAGGAACTATTTATAAGGAGGTTATTATCAGAGGAAATTATTATATCTAAGGCGGGCTATTATTTATAACGGAAGAACTATTTATAATAGGCCTATAATAAGGGGGACATTATATGGGCAATTACTATAATGTGGACTCTTTTATTTATACGAGGGAAACTTTATAAGGAGGGTATTGTTAAAGGGGCTATTTATAAGGGGGAACTATTATTTATAAGAGGGCTAATATTGATAATGTGGACTATTATTTATAAGGTGAACTATTATTTATGAGGGGGGCTATTACTGATAAGGGAGAACTAGTACTGATATGGGGCACTGTTTATAAGCAGGGACTATTATTTATAAGGAAGCGCTATACTAACTGATGAGGGGATTCGAAAATCTATTAGGTGGTACAAAGGTGGTTATTTGAATTGTGTGTGGACTTAAGAGGGGGTGATTGTTACTGTTTTGGGGGCAGACAGGGGGTGTTATTAAAGGGGCTTCCACTGGAAACATGGCGTTGTTGGTATATCAGCATTTGTGGCCCCGCTTTTAATTTTGCCTGTTGCCACAGTTTGCCTAAAACAGGCCCTGAGGGCATCCAATGTATGGGCAAAAATGTAGATGTGAGCTCTATGTTCATATTTTACATATGCTTCTGGAAAGTAATCTATGTACAGTGCCTTGCAAAAGTATTCGGCCCCCTTGAACTTTTCAACCTTTTGCCACATTTCAGGCTTCAAACATAAAGATATAAAATTTTAATTTTTTGGTGAAGAATCAACAAGTGGGACACAATTGTGAAGTGGAACAAAATTTATTGGTTATTTTAAACTTTTGTAAAAAATAAAAAACTGAAAAGTGGGGTGTGCAATATTATTCGGCCCCTTCACTTTCAGTGCAGCAAACTCACTCCAGAAGTTCAGTGAGGATTTCTGAATGATCCAATGTTGTCTTAAATGACTGATGATGATAAATATAATCCACCTGTGTGTAATCAAGTCTCCGTATCAATGCACCTGCTCTGTGATAGTCTCAGGGTTCTGTTTAAAGCGCAGAGAGCATCATGAAGACCAAGGAACACACTAGGCCGGTCTGTGATAATGTTGTGGAGAAGTTTAAAGCCGGATTTGGATACAAAAAGATTTCCCAAATTTTAAACATCCCAAGGAGCACTGTGCAAGCGATCATATTGAAATGGAAGGAGTATCAGACCACTGCAAATCTACCAAGACCCGGCCGTCCCTCTAAACTTTCATTTCAAACAAGGAGAAGACTGATCAGAGATGCAGCCAAGAGGCCCATGATCACTCTGGATGAACTGCAGAGATCTACAGCTGAGGTGGGAGAGTCTGTCCATAGGACAACAATCAGTCGTACACTGCACAAATCTGGCCTTTATGGAAGAGTGGCAAGAAGAAAGCCATTTCTCAAAGATATCCATAAAAAGTCTCGTTTAAAGTTTGCCACAAGCCACCTGGGAGACACACCAAACATGTGGAAGAAGGTGCTCTGGTCAGATGAAACCAAAATCAAACTTTTTGGCCACAATGCAAAACGATATGTTTGGCGTAAAAGCAACACAGCTCATCATCCTGAACACACCATCCCCACTGTCAAACATGGTGGTGGCAGCATCATGGTTTGGGCCTGCTTTTCTTCAGCAGGGACAGGGAAGATGGTTAAAATTGATGGGAAGATGGATGGAGCCAAATACAGGACGATTCTGGAAGAAAACCTGTTGGAGTCTGCAAAAGACCTGAGACTGGGACGGAGATTTATCTTCCAACAAGACAATGATCCCAAACATAAAGCAAAATCTACAATGGAATGGTTCACAAATAAACGTATCCAGGTGTTAGAATGGCCAAGTCAAAGTCCAGACCTGAATCCAATCGAGAATCTGTGGAAAGAGCTGAAAACTGCTGTTCACAAATGCTCTCCATCCAACCTCACTGAGCTCGAGCTGTTTTCCAAGGAAGAATGGGCAAGAATTTCAGTCTCTCGATGTGCAAAACTGATAGAGACATACCCCAAGTGACTTGCAGCTGTAATCGCAGCAAAAGGTGGCGCTACAAAGTATTAACTTAAGGGGGGCGAATAATATTGCACGCCCCACTTTTCAGTTTTTTATTTTTTACAAAAGTTTAAAATATCGATAAATTTTGTTCCACTTCACACTTGTGTCCCACTTGTTGTTGATTCTTCACCAAAAAATTAAAATTTTATATCTTTATGTTTGAAGCCTGAAATGTGGCAAAACGTTGAAAAGTTCAAGGGGGCCAAAGTTGGTCTATTGGTTCCCCTGATGGATGACACGCTATACTTGCTTCACGTTGTTTCTGAGTAACGGAATAAGCTGATGAGAAACCTTCTCAGGATTCCCTAACAACTAGACGAAGGGTGGTGTCAGTGGTCTGGCCCCCATCATCTGTCAGAGCAGATTGGCTCCTTACTTACTCCTTAGTTTGCTGGAACTTGTAGTGCACTGGTAATAGCTGGTATCCACAGCACAGCAGGCAGTAGTAGGTATCCACAATGCAGCAGGTAGAATGCTGGAACTTGTAGTTCGCTGGTAATAGCTGGTATCCAAAGTGCAGCGGGCAGTAGCTGGTATACACAGTGTAGCAGGTAATATAGGACCAACTGAGATCAGTAGGCCCCAGATCAAGGATTGTCAGAAGCAGAGTTCAAATACAATACTCAGGCACTGAGTGATCAGGTGCAGGAGTTCAAATAATCATCAGGCAGGAACCAAGATGGCTACAAACAGGAAACACACAAAACACCATCTTGCTAATGGGCTGGTACTGGCAAAATAAAGAGTTCATCAATTAAGATCCTGACATTACTCCCACCTCAGGGACGGCCTCCGGACGATCCCAAACCAGGCTTTTTGGGATTATTTGCAATGAAATTTATTAAGTAATCAAGGGGCATTGATGTTGTCCAGGGGTTTCCAGGAATTCTCCTCTGAAGGGTAACCCTGCCATTTGATAAGGTATTGCAACCGACCTCTGCAGATCCTGGAATCCAAAATCTTCTCAACAACAAATTGCTCTTGATCATCCACTATGAAAGGACCAGGAGGAGGAGGTGAACGTCCAGGAAAAGGATTGGGAACTGCAGCCTTCAGCAAAGAGATATGAAAGACAGGATGGATTCTCATGGTCCTCAGAAGGTCCAATCGACAAGTTACTGAATTTATCAGACCGCTAATCTTAAAGGGACCAATGTATTTCTGTCCCAGTTTTCGTGAGGGGGATCTTCAATTTCAGGTTCTTTGTAGATAACCAGACTGTAACCCTTACCTTAAATGTTGGTGCTGGTTTACGAAACCTGTCAGCTGTCTGTTTTAAACTTTCCTGAGCTTCACTCAACGTCTCCTTCAAAATTGCGAGATCTTGTTGTAAGGTGGTAATTCTTTCTGTAACTGCTGGCACAGAAGCATTCACAGGAAATCTGGGAAAGATCTTTGGATGATAACCTAGGTTAGCATAGAAAGGTGTTACTTTCGTAGAAGCACTCTGCGAATTGTTATAGGAGAATTCTGCCATGGGAAGCAAATCGACCCAATCATCCTGTAGATGACAGACACAGCACCGAAGATATTGTTCCAAGGTCTGGTTGGTATGCTCTGTCTGTCCATTCGATTGTGGATGAAAGGCAGAGGATAAACAGACATTTATGTCCAATGCAGAACAAAACTTCCAATAAAACTTTGCCGTAAATTGGACCCCCCCGGTCCGATACAACCTCATCTGGAACTCCATGTAGATGAAAGACATTCTGAACTATTAAATCAACAGTGTCCTTAGCCGAGGGTAGACCCGCACAGGGAATAAAGTGAGCGGCCTTCGTCAGATGATCGACTATGACTAATACCGTATTCTTCCCCTTGGAGTTTGGTAATTCCACAATGAAGTCCATCAAGATGGACCCCCAGGGGTGAGTTGGAATGGGAAGAGGTTGTAACAATCCTGTTGGTGCAGAACGTGGTGTCTTACATCTGGCACAAATGTCACAAGAGCGAACATAATTCTTGACATGTTTCTGATAGCCAGGCCACCAGAAAACACAAGATAAAAAGTCTTGGGTCTTATGTATTCCCCTGTGACCTGCCATCTTGGAGTTGTGCATCAGCTTCAATATCTTCATCCTCATCCCTTCAGGGATATACAGACATTGACCATGAACCCATACTCTGTTCCTCAGACTTAGGTGTACATCATTTGTGGGTTGTGATAGGAATGGATCTGAATCATAAGCCCCCTTAATGTCACTCAACAAATCTTGGTTGTGGATTACTCCTAAAAAGTTGGAATTCGACAGTATCATCTTGGGCGTAGTATCAGGAGTAGGGTCCGTGGAATAAATTCTGGATAGAGCATCAGCTTTACCATTATTGGAGCCTGGCCTATAAGAAATTACAAAATTAAATTGGTTAAGAAACAAATCCAGCGAGCCTGTTGTGGAGATAGACATCTTGCTGATCTAATAAACTCCAAATTATGATGATCAGTGAGGATGATAATTTGATGTGAAGTGCCCTGATGATGATGTCTCCATTCTTTAAAGGCAGAGATCATAGCCAATAACTCCTTGTTCCCTGCATCATAATTTCTCTCCACAGGAGACAGTCGTTGAGAAAAGTAGGTGCAAGGATGCAGTAGACTCTTCTTCCCTGTTCTTTGTGAGAGGATGGCCCTAATAGCACAGTCAGAAGCGTCCACCTCAACAATGAAGGCTCGTTCAGGATCAGGATGAATTAAGACTTGAACGGTAGTAAACTTTGTCTTTAAGCGGTCAAAGGCTTCCTGTGCATGGGATGACCAGGTAAAAGCTGTCATCTTCTTCATAAGCTGAGTGATAGGGGAGACAATTCCTGAGAAATTCTTAATGGAGCGTCGATAAAAATTAGGAAATCCTGGGTACGGTCCAATCAAGGATTGCCTGTATTTTACTAGAGTCCATGCTCAGCCCTTGTGGTGTAATCATGCACCCCAAGAACTGAATTTCCGATCTATGGAACTCACATTTTTCAAGCTTTATATAAAGATGATTCTCCCTCAAACGTCCCAAAACAGTCTTCACATGCTGTTGATGTTCTTCGGGAGAATTTGAAAAAAATCAAAATGTCATCCAGATACTGTAGATCACCACAAATAGGTCTAGAAGATCCCTGAAAATATAATTTATCAAGGTTTTGGAAGGTGGCTGAGGCATTAAAAAGCCCAAACGGCATAACCAGGTGTCCATGATTCAAAGTGTCCATAAGTTCTGATGGCGGTTTTCCATTCATCCCCAGACCTGATGCGAATTAAATTATATGCTCCGCAAAGATCTAATTTTGTGAAGATCTTGGCCTGCTGTACTCTCTCCAGCAGTTCTGGAATTAACGGCAAAGGATAACGGTTTCTAATTGTAACTTTGTTAAGTTCTCGATAGTCTATGCAAGGTCAGAGAGAACCATCCTTTTTCTTAACAAAGAATATAGGAGCCCCTGCGGGGATAAAGAGGGACAAATGAATCCTTTAGCCAAATTCTCATCGATGTATGTTTTAAGATCCTTCAATTCTGGTCCTGCTAGTGGATAAATGCTGCCAAAAGGTATAGCCACACCTGGCCGAAGCTCAGAACTGGAGCTGGATCTTGTGTCTCCATAGCATCAGGAGGTAGGCTCGGAACTGGAGCTGACTCTTGAGTCTCCATAGTAGTAGGGGGTAGGCTCAGAACTGGAGCTGGATCTTGAGTCTCCATAGTAGCGGAATGTGTTTCCCTGGAAAACGTATCTCCTTTGTTTCCCAGTTGATAACAGGGTTCTGGGTCTGTAACCAGGGGAAACCCAAAATAATAGGAAAATGCGGAGAGGTGATTAGCATAAAAGTAAGTATCTCTTGGTGATCTGGTTTCAAAAGGATACTCAGGGGTATGGTCTCTTGATCCACTGGTCCTGAGACTAGTGGAGACCCATCCACTGTCTCCAACACCACAGGCGAAGCCCTCTTCCGGAATCTTATCCCATGCTTCTTAGCAAACGAAAAGTCTATAAAGTTTCCACTGGTTCCTGAATCATGGCTGTACTAGAAATACACTGAGAATTGATCAAGATCTGGATAGGAAGAAGGCAGTGTGATCCCTTCTCTCTTCTTTCAATGTGAGGAACAACAGAGGATATGACAGCGTTCAGAGGTAGAGTTGGCTCTGAGACAACTGACTCAGAGTCAGAGCTGCAGCGGTTCTAATTGGACGATTAGGACAGTTCATAAGGAAGTGACCCGATCCACCACAGTACAGGCACAAGCCTTCTTGAAGCCTATGTTCCTTACGGTCCTTACTCTGACACCTCTGTAGGGAATCTATCTGCATAGGTTCTGGCTCGGCCTCCGGGGGAGACTTGATCAGAGGACTCTTAACAGACGAGGAAGGAGAAGAACTGTTACTCCCATTCAAGGCGACCCATCTCTCTCTCTCGTGTCTGTGTTCTGTAATACAAATATCAATACGGATACAATGGTTAATAAAATTATCCAAGCCGGAGGGAGCCTCAGCTCGGGCAAGCTGATCTGTAACAGTACTGGATAAACCTTTACGGAAAAGTGGAAGCAGAGCATCACTGTTTCAGTTCGTATCAATAGCCCATCTTCGGAACTCCATAGCATAGTCTGTGATGGAACGCCTGCCCTGGAGTAAAGTTAATATAGTTGCTTCGGCAGTAGCACGCCGATTAGGATCGTCAAACATTTGACTCATAGCTGTAAGGAAATTTGTCAGATTGTTTAAGAGGATCATCAGTCTCAATTAAATGGTTGGCCCAAGCTAAGGCTTTGTAAGTCAGAAGCATGATGATACACAATATTTTGGACCGATCAGTTGGAAACTGGCTTGTGTGGGCGTCAAAATACAATTGATTTATTGAACCCACGGAACTTGTCACATTCACTGCCAAATCTAAAAGGTGGTAACTTGGGAATAGGAATGGCAACGGGAACAGGTACCTGCGTCTCCAATTGTGTGGCCCGGCTATGTAGTTCTTGAATTGCTTGACCGAACACCTGGGTGTTATGGATAGATTGTCCATCTATAGCGTCGATTCTTGCTTTTAAGGACTGCATCCCAGCGTGCATTGTGGTGGTAAGATTGTATAATTTCTTAAAACGCACCTCCAAACTCTCTGACCCAGCGATCTCCGTCATCATGGCCTGAGTATTCTATCAAGACTCTCTTACCGGGCATCCGGAGACCAATGGCTGGGATCTGTAGTGCAACAGGTAGTTTGCTGGAACTTGTAGTGCACTGGTAATAGCTGGTATCCACGGCGCAGCAGGCAGTAGCAGGTATCCTCAATGCAACAGGAAGAGTGCTGGAACTTGTAGTGCACTGGCAGTAGCAGGTATCCACAATGCAGCAGGCAGAATGCTGGAACTTGTAGTGCACTGGTAATAGCTGGTATCCACAGTGCAGCGGGCAGTAGCATGTATACACAGTGTAGCAGGCAGTAGCTGGTATACACCATGTAGCAGGTAATATAGGACCAACTGGGATTAGTAGGCCCCAGCTCAAGGATTGTCAGAAGCAGAGTTCAAACACAATACTCAGGCACTGAGTGATCAGGTGCAGGAGTTCAAATAATCATCAGGCAGGAACCAAGATGGCCACGAACAGGAAACACAATACGCCATCTTGCTAATTGCTGGTACTGGCAAAACAAAGAGTTAATCGCACACTATCTCTTAGGCCTCACTGAGATGGCAGTATTCTCATCAGTATTTTGCACAAGTATTTACAAGCCAAAACCTGGAGTGGAAAACAAACTTTATTTGGAAAAACTGTACTTCTATGTTTAGGTTTTATCTCGTGTCACCCCAATCTCCTCATAGATTGTAAACTCTTGTGAGCAGGTCCCACACTCTTATTGTCAGTTCATGTACCCCCTGATTTGTAAAGTTGGCCCAATAGAAATAACATTATTATTATGAACCACTGGTAGATTAACTACATGCACATCCTTGTCTGGCTTGCAAGAAAAATATTGATTCAGAATCTTTAGAGAAAAAGACACTTTTAATGAAGGGAATAAATGTGTTTAATGTATTTAAATCAAGCCCTTACACAGTTCACATATTTCTGACTCTCACAAACTGAGAGAGGTGTGGTCTTGTTTTCTTCTGTCTGCTTGAACAAGCTGTGGAAAAATACTGGGAATGCAGCCAATGTGGACATGCAATGAAGCCAGTCATTTCTTATTTACCTAGTGCCAGTAAACAAAATAGGCCTAAAGGTTTTAGCTTTCTCATAGAACAATGTGTACAATCCATTTAATCCAACACCACAGCATGAGCCTGTAGACTGACAATACATGGAATAAAATTAAAGTTGACCTGTTACCATTAAGACCCTATCACACATTTTTCTGTCCATGTACTATCCATGAAAAAATTGGACAGCACACAGACCCATTGTAATCAATGGGGCATTTCACACATCCGTTAGAAAAAAAATAGTGCATGCACTAGTTTTTTCTTATTTCTCTACTTGTCTCAGCCATTCAAGCCAATAGAACAGTGAAAAAATATACATGGCTATAGATGTGGAGCGATGCACCTGGATTGCTCACCTCTCACAGGAGCTGCTTGTCAATTCAGATGAATTGCCCAGCAGTGTTTGCTGTAAATGCTGGCAATCTGTATGAATAGCTGGGCAGCTCCTCCTTCCCCACCCCCCAGCCGTACCTACACTTCATTACTTCAATGTAATCAGGTTACTCCTGGTCACATTGACAGTAGGTCACTTCAGTGGCTTACTTTCAAAGTGACTGAGAGTAACCCTGGTTGCTAGTCTAAGAATTCTTATGTAGCTTATAAGCCCCTTCACTAGCTCATTCTGGCGCACTGGCCTTAGAGACGAGGCCGAATTTTTCTCATCTCCAGGTCCCCTTAGCCAGAATAGAAAACAGAGGTCGAGGGGGTGTGGCCTGGGACTTCATGCGGTAGGATGTGTATCAGAGCAGCTCCTGCCCTACCTGCACTAGCATGGGACCACTAGCTTCCTTGAGAGTCTCCATGGGCAAGAAATTGCTCAAATCTACTGCCCCTGATAACCCTGCACCATCAGACCGGCCTGGGCAGCCTACCCTGGCTGCATACCTTCACCCGGTGCCTTCCACATTGAGAGCCTCCACGAGGCCGCACTGGCAGCCATCTTGCCTGACTGCGCCGGCCACTTCCACTGAAATGGAATAAGTGGCGCCTCCTCTCTCTCAGCGAAGACCTACCGCTACACAGCTACGTCTGCCTGCTGGATCTCAAGCCCTGGAGCCCCAACTCAAAGACACCCCCTGCTTCTCCCTTGATGCGCACATAAAGTACGGGGATCACTGACTCTGACTACCACCGTGGTTGCAATACCTTGCTCACTTGCCTTCTAGAGATGACTTTAACTCCCTAGTTGCAGAAGTCACAGCGGCATCTCATGCGGAAATGCGCACAGAAATTTCCGCCTTAAGGCAGGACCTTCAGCATATTACAAACCGGGTTGATACCCTTGAGCACCATGACCAGACTTGAACCTATGTTTCTCAGTGTGAAAGATCCTCAGTGCGCCAACACTGCGTTGGCCCACACCTGAGACTTCTTTCATATAAAAACCACACTCACCGCCAGTGAGTGCTGGGTTCACAAGATAAATACAAGACAAGCTTTCTAAATTTTATATATTTATTAACCCCTAAATGGGTTGGTATTAACATCTAACATATATAGTTCAGAACAGATATGTAGATATATACAAGCATTAACAGTTACTAGTTACAATATACAGTACAATAAAATAAAAGGGAATAAAGATGAAATGATTACTTTACCACACATCTCCTTGATGTGGTTCTGTAGTCCAACACTCACACATGCTCTGGTATGTGTGAATAACCAGTGGAGGCTTCTAGCAGCAGCATTCCAGCCTGCCTGCTCATCGCAGTATATTCCAATAGTCTGTCTCACAGTGGTCTCATCATAGTATTCTCCTTGTAGTCTCAGCCCAATCTCCTCCCACTGACCTCTTACCTCATCTTATATACCCTTTATGCCACCTCCCAGAATGAGGTCACCGGCGACGGCAAGTCTGATTGACTAACGCACTCAATTCCAGATCCTTTGTAAGGAGATAGGATTAAGTGAAATGATACAATGTTATCAACCATGTCTGATCTAACAGCCCAGGCTGAACAATGCATGTTTATTAGATCACTCAGGGCTGTGTAGGAATTCAATAGCTATTCTGGGATGGATACAAAGCCCTATTGTTACAAGGTTGCCCTACTGATAACATACATCTAGGATTAGAGCTGCGCACATTATGAATAAATGGAAGTAAGAGAGAGGTACGCTACCCAGAGATCAAAATACAGCTTTGAGTTATAGCCATTTTTAAGCGGAATCATCACACTCAGCTTCAGGATGCTGTCCTCTCTCAATGTCACATGGTCAATGATATGCAGCACCATCTAGAGGACTTAGGCAACAGAGACAGGCGTAACAATATCAGAGTCAAAGGTCTGCCTGAGGCTACCCAGGATGAGGACTTGCATGTCACCCTAGAGGCGATTTTTAACTCAATCCTGCAGGAACCTCCTACCCACAAGAACAAATTGGGTAGAGCACACAGGGCCTTGCGCCCTAAGGGTTCTGGCCCTGGCCCTCATCGTCTGCTGTGTACATGACTTCGCTTTGAAAGAGACTATTCTCTTTAAAGCCTGACACCTCAAAGACATTGATTTTGTTGGACCTAAGATCCAACTTTACCAGGACCTCTCCTGGATTACACTATAGAAAAGGAGACACTTGCGCCCCCCTGCTTCAACTTCTGCGTGATTGCCAGATACCGTATCGCTGGGGCTTTCCTTTTGCCTTGCCCTCCCCGACTGCCATTCTTTTTCTATGTTTCTGCAGGCGCCAGAGTGGATTTTCTCTCTATGTTTTTTTCTGCCTGCTCATTCTGACTCTACCATTACTGTTAATTTTTGATAATACACTGTTTATTGGTCCCAAAATTGCTTAGCCTTTCATTTCTAGCTGTTCTTTGTGGCCCCTCTAATCCCCCCCCCTTACTATAGGGGCTATGTCCAGCTGTGGGCCCACTGGTTGGTCTCATGTGGTGTTTTTGTTCGCTCTAACTTGGACATTTATTTCTTGCCCCTGGCCAGGAGATTTAGTCCTGACCAAGATGCATTGTTTACTTGACTTGTTTGTTGCTTTTTTGTCTTTCATTTGTCTCTTCCCTCCCCCCTCTTCTCTTTCCCCCTTTCTTCTTTTCCAGATCTGGAGACCCATTCCTGCAGAAGCTGGTCCACTCCTACATCCCCTCAGGCTCAGGTCCTCCATGGTTGGGTGAGATCTGCCTCTGCTTTGCCTCCCTTTCCATTAGCGGACGCTCCCTCTTTACCCCCTCATGGCTAAGCGTGTTACATTAAATGTCAAGGGCCTGGGCTCTAACTCTAAACAGCGTATGGTCCTGCGGGAGCTTCGCTCTCATAGGGCAGATGTAGCCTTCCTCCAGGAAACTCACTACGACCACATAGGCACGTTTAACTTTGCCCGTCATTACTTCCTTTCTGCCTATTCCACATATGATAGCCACAGGAAGGAAGGGGTAGCCATTCTGCCATACCTGTCCTATCACTATTTCCACCTCCCACTTAGATCCCCAGGGCTGATATATTATTTTACAGGGGCTGTTGTATGGTCAACCCATACTGTGAGCCATGGTCATTCTATTTTCTACCCCCCTCCTGACTAAATGTTGCCACTGGCTACTTAATTAATCCCTCCTCCATTCCCAGAGGACCCAGGTTAAGCTCCACTACCACCTCCTGGAATATTTTTGCAATAACACTGACTCCGAGCCCTCCATTTCCACGCTTTGGGAAGCCCATAAGGCTGTTATGAGGGGCCATTGCATTGCATTGGGGACGCATCTTAAGAGAGACAGGAAGGCTAGGGAGGAGGATCTAACTTGTAAGATAAGATCTCTGACCGGGCGCCTAGCATCACATCCCACGTTATCGCTGCTTCATCAACTCATAACCACTAGGGCTGACCTTTGCGATCTTGCCAGCCAGGCTACTCGGCGCCTTCTCCTCTATAGTCGACAACGCTATTATAAGAGAGGGAATAAGGCACAGACTCTCTTAGCTAAAACTCTGTGAGACCACGTGGTTTCAACTACACCCCATGCTATCCGAGATCCCCGGGGCACTCTCCACTACCACCCTAACACCATAGCAGCCCTGCCAGACTACAGTATATAATCTCCCCTCGTGTAGTGGACATGACCCTCAGCACTCGCTTCACTTAATGCCCCTGTCCTGGAGGAGGATCTGGCTGGAGAGGACAGGTCGAGGGACGGTTTCTAAAGTATAGGTGTGACGGTAGCATGTTTGAAGGTGGAAGAAAAGGATCCTCTGGTTAGGGATAGGTTGAAGAGATGGGTTAGGGCAGGAGTAAAGACTTTGGTGAGGTTGGGGATGAGATGTGACTGAATCGGGTCAAGCGCACAGGAGGTGTGGTGGGATTTAGAGATTAAGGTAGAGAGCTTTTCATCAGTGACGGTGGAGAAACAGGTTAAGGATGAAGAGCACCGAATAGTTGGGTAGAGTGGTTGTCGGGGGTGTAGGGTGAAACTATTTCTGCTGATGTCAATTTTGCTTTTGAAGTAAGAGGCAAAGTCATCAGCTGAGATACAGTGAGGAAAAAAAGTATTTAGTTAGCCACCAATTGTGCAAGTTCTCCCACTTAAAAAGATGACAAAGGCCTGTAATTGACATTATAGATAGACCTCAACTATGAGAGACAAAATTAGAAAACAAATCCAGAAAATCACATTGTCTGATTTTTATTTGCAAATTATGGTGGAAAATAAGTATTTGGTCAATAACAAAAGTTCATCTCAATACTTTGTTATATATCCTTTGTTGGCAATGACAGAGGTCAAACGTTTTCTGTAAGTCTTCACAAGGTTGGCACACACTGTTGCTGGTATGTTGGCCCATTCCTCCATGCAGATCTCCTCTAGAGCAGTGATGTTTTGGGACTGTCGCTGGGCAACACGGACTTTCAACTCCCTCCAAAGGTTTTCTATGGGGTTAAGATCTGGAGACTGGCTAGGCTACTCCAGGACCTTGAAATGCTTCTTACGAAGCCACTCCGTTGCCCTGGCGGTGTGCTTGGGATCATTGTCATGCTGAAAGACACAGCCACGTTTCATCTTCAATGCCCTTGCTGATGGAAGGAGGTTTGCACTCAAAATCTCACGATACATGGCCCCATTCATCCTTTCTTGTACATGGATCAGTCGTCCTGGTCCCTTTGCAGAGAAACAGCCCCAAAGCATGATGTTGCCACCCCCATGCTTCACAGTAGGTATGGTGTTCTTTGGATGCAACTCAGAATTCACTCTCCTCCAAACACGACAAGTTGTGTTTCTACTAAACAGTTCTGCTTTGGTTTCATCTGACCATATGACATTCTCCCAATACTCTTCTGGAACATCCACAAATGCTCTCTAGCAAACTTCAGACGGGCCGGGATATGTACTGGTTTAAGCAAGGGGACATGTCTGGCACTGCAGGATCTGAGCCCCTGGTGGTGTAGTGTGTTACTGATGGTAACCTTTGTTACGTTAGTCCCAGCTTTCTGCAGCTCATTCACTAGGTCCCCCCGTGTGGTTCTGGGATTTTTGCTCACCGTTCTTGTGATCATTTTGATCCCACGGGGTGAGATCTTGCGTGGAGCCCCTGATTGAGGGAGGTTATCAGTGGTCTTGTATGTCTTCCATTTTCTAATTATTGCTCCCACAGTTGATTTCTTCTCACCAAGCTGCTTGCCTATTGCAGATTCAGTCTTCCCAGCCTGGTGCAGGTGTACAATTTTGTTTCTGGTGTCCTTCCACAGCTCTTTGGTCTTCACCATAGTGGAGTTTGGAGTGTGACTGTTTGATGTTGTGGACAGGTGTCTTTTATACTGATAACAATGTCAAACAGGAGCCATTACTACAGGTAATGAGTGGAGGACAGAGGAGCCTCTTAAAGAAGAAGTTACAGGTCTGTGAGAGTCAGAAATCTTACATGTTTGTAGGTGACCAAATACTTATTTTCCACCATAATTTGCAAATAAATTCTTAAAAAATCAGACAATGTGATTTTCTAGATATCATTTCTCATTTTGTCTCTCATAGTTGAGGTCTACCTCTGATGTCAATTACAGGCCTCTCTCATCTTTTTAAGTGGGAGAACTTGCACAATTGGTGGCTGACTAAATACTTTTTTTCCCCACTGTAAGTTATGTCGGAGGGGGCACAGGAGGATGGAGAAGGGAGTTGAAGTTAGTGAATAGCTGTTTGGGGTTGCAGGATAGGGCAGATATGAGTGTGGTGAAGTAGACCTGCTTTGCAGAGGTGAGTGCATTCTTGAATGTGAAAACTGCCTCTTCATACCTGATGAAGTCCTCCTGGGAGTGGCTTTTCTTCCAGAGGCGTTCTGCAACCTGTGAGGCACATCTCAGTTTTTTAGTCAGGTCAGTATGCCAGGGTTGCCTATTGAGCGGTCGGGCTCTGGTGTTTGGGAAGGGGGCTACAGAGTCAAGGGCTGAAGTAATGGTGGTATTATAGAAGGCAGCAGTGGGATCTGTGTTCTGGAGTGAGGATATGCCAGTGAGTGGTAGGAGAGAGTCTGAGAGCGTGCGGATGTCAAGGTGATTAAGGTTCCTGCGGAGGCGTGTTGGTTTAGGGGTTGGCGGTCTATTACAGAGGAGATGGCAGAGAATGTCAGCAGGTTGTGATCAGAGAGCGTGGCCGGAGAGTTAGAGAGGTTGGATAGAGAGCAGAGGCTGGTGAATTTGAGGTCCAGCATGTGCCACCTTGTGTGGGTGGCAGAGGAGGACCATTGAGAGAGACCAAAGGAGGAAGTGAGGGACAGGAGACTGGCAGGGGAGGGGTGGTTTCTGTTAATGGGGATGTTGAAGTCCCATAGTGGCCCCTTCACATGGTATTATGTCCTTTAGCGGCCCCTCCACACAGTATTATGTCCCATAGTGGCCCCTCCACACGGTATTATGTCCCATAGTGGCCCCTGCACACAGTATTATGTCCCACAGTGGCCCCTGAAAACAGTATTATGTGCAACAGCGGCCCCTGCACCCAGTATTATGGACCATAGTAGCCCCTCCACACAGTATTATGCCCCATAGCAGACCACCCTCGAACTATTATTATACTCTGGGGTCTTTTCAGACCCCAGAGTATAATGATCGGAGGCCCAAAAGAGGTGAGGGAACATAAAAAACAGTATTACTTACCTTTCCTGGGCTCCGGCGCACCTATCTTATGGATAGGTTATCAGTATGAAAATTCAATTTGGGGCCGGACAACCCCATTAAAAATTAATTTTCTTGGCTACAGGACTACACTTTCATACAAGTAGGGTATGCTCACTATGCCACTAGCAACAGTGTATAAATGGTTTAGATGTGATTTTGGTTATAGTAGAATTCCCTTCACTACTGTATTATGTTATTATTGTCTTTAAAACACAGTTCCTGTAATCCTCTGCATCACTTTCCACAGTACAGAATAGCAGGAGCTGCCGTGATTGTAAACTAAAGAATGTGTGAATTCTACAAGGATTCATAGCAAATATGTATACAATACATAACATTCTATATGTACTGTACATCCATAGGTTCATTTCAAGGGAGTATTTATAGGGGGTGCAGTGTTACCAGTTCATACTGGTCCCTTGATTGTAAGGGGGCCCCAAGCTCCTTTGGTCCAATTTTGCTTTGAAGCCCAGAAGCTTCAGGTTATGCCTCTGGCCCATTTGGTACCGTTGATTGGAAATTCTGCCACTTATTCTAGTAGATATGTAATGGTACTAGCATAAGAATTGCTGAAGTGGTTGTCCACAACTATCATGTTGATTGCAGACGCCTCTTTACAACTTATCAGGCACAACAGCATACATGGCACAGGCATGAAAAATGGGTAAGGCACTCATTATCACAGTCCAGGAAATTCCCTAAAGTTCTCTATATACCTAACATAATGACTTAAAGGGGTTTTCCAGCCCAAAGTAGAGTTTTCATACTGATGATCTATCCGTAGAATAAGTCAGTATGTGATCTGTGGGTCTCCCAGCCCTGTACAGATAAGTTGTTCCAGTAGCCCCCATGCTCCAGAGGTTGGTGCAGTGGGCGGGGAGCGTTCACAGGTTGCTCTTATTGAAGTAATAGGAGCTTGAAAGGGACAGCCTGTGCATGATGTGTCCACTGCACCAGCTTGGAGACCGGAACAGCTGATCTGTGCAGTGTCTGGGGTCCCTTTTGGGTCAGAGAACCCCTTTATTTTTAAGAGGCAGGACAGTTATAATGGAAAGCATTGCAATGTATCAGTGAATTAGTATATTGTGGCTTGGCAATA
Source organism: Leptodactylus fallax (assembly GCA_947044405.1). NCBI lineage: Eukaryota > Metazoa > Chordata > Amphibia > Anura > Leptodactylidae > Leptodactylus > Leptodactylus fallax. The sequence goes on from CAMRHE010000140.1 coordinate 2,114,917, forward strand.
GCAATATCAATATACTGGAAGTACAGATAAAACAGCAATAAAGAATAATATGTCTCACATGCACAAAATTTAAGGAGGTGCCCCTACATCATAAATAGGCACTACAGTAAATCTAGTCTAAAAAAAGGCTCACCTGCGAAAAATATGGCCAAAAAAGGGGCAGATGACAAATAACTCCCAATGTGTCTATTCACATGTCCATTTTTCATGGCCATTAAAAAATTGACATGCACCATCTTTGCCTGTGAAAACGGACATAGATACTGGCATGTGAATAGACTCATTGAAAATCATGGGTTCTATAAAGAGCATGTGAGGGCAGTTTCAAAAACGGCTGTTGCATGGCCATTATTCACTGCCATTTGTGCACTTGCTAAGACACACAGGGCTGTTCTGTTTTTCATGGCCATTAGGTCTATGAAAAATGTCGCGACTGTGTGCATAAGGCCTTACTCTTCTTGCCTTCACATTGATCATGTTGAAAGGTTTTTTAGGAGAACACAAAACTATACTTCTCAACATTGAGATTGCAATACCAAGAATGATAAGCCATAAGGTTATGCAAATTGATGAAGTAGCAGGTGTTGATCTGCAAATGATCAAATTTTCAAGCATCTAGATCCAGTCTGTGGCGGGTGGGAGAGGCATAAAAGACAGATTTACAAAGGTGTTTAGCCACATAAAACATCAGAATTCGGATACAGATTAGGTGTGGGATGATTGTGCTACGCCTCCTGCATGCTAATGTGCCAGTTATTGCCACTTTTCTGAAACTGAAAGGAACTGAATTCTTGAACTAAGAGACCTCTGTATATCACTCCAGGAGGTCGATACGCATTCAAACCAAGATGTCATTTTTGTTCAACATTGTGGGTCCCCTTGGTTGGGAGAACTATGCCTAACTGGAATGACAGCAAGAGGTGCACCGAGGCAAACCTCTGCACAACGGATCGCCTGATTGGAAGAATGGCATCTAGAGATCCATTTTGTACTGCAAGTGAAATTTGACATCACCTCCCAAGCCTAGGGTGGTGATTAACCACTTCAGTACCAGGCCAATTTCTGGTCCAGAATCAGACACATTTTCGGGTTTTTTGTATGTGTGGTTTTGAGGGCTGTAACATTTTTATTATTTGGTTTATTCAACTAATTTCTGCGTCTTTTTTCGGTGACACATAGGGATTTATTTTTATGTTGCTTTTATTTTTGCATGTTTTAAAATTTATTTTATATCCGGGAAAATATAAACAAAAGAGGAGGGAAAACGTGTCTGTTTTTCACTTTTCATTTTTTTTTATTCAATAGCACAAAGTGCTACTAAAAAACTTTATAAAATTGTTTTTCCTCTCAGTTATGGTAATTTTTATTTTGTATGGTGTCGTCGGGGGTGGGGCTAGAACCTGTAATAAGGGCGTGCTTTTGACATATTATTTTATTTATTTATTTTTATTTTTCTATTCATTTTATTTTATTTTATTTTATTTTTTTACATTGTGTCCCCATACAATGTCATAATAGACCTTTGGGGACATCTGATCACTGTTTTTTTTGGGGGGAGACTGATTTCTCCTGTAGCTGGGGCTGGTACATTTAGCCCCAGTTGCAGGAGGAATACAGCCTCCTACACATAACTATAGAGCTGACCTGGGTCCTGTAGGACCCAGCAGCACTTACAGACTCTGATCCCGGCGGATCACGTGACCGTCGGGTCAGAAGGCAGCCGCATCATGGCGGCGCCCATAGCTATGTATAGAGCACTCATTGAGTGCTGTGTATACAGTGATTGGTAAGGCAGGGATGGTAATAAACCTTCCCTGCCTTCTCTCTGGGAGTTCCGGCTGAAATTACAGCCGGCTCCCTGTTTCAGAAGCTGCACGATTTTGTGCAGCTGCTGAAAACTGCTTGGACGTACCGGTACATCCTTGCAGAACTAGACAACCACTCTCCGGACGTAAAAACCCAATGGGCAGTCTGGAAGTGGTTAAACACTGTTGACACAAGCCATCAGAAGGTGTTTCCTTGACATTGGGCCATAAGCCTGATATCCAGCTACAAGTGTTCCACCAATCTCACGCCACTGCTCTCAAAGGCTATCATTGTGCACAATAAGACAGTAATTGAGGCTGAAATGGAGGTCTATTCTCTTCAGTGATACGTACCGCTTTTGTCTTGGATGCAATGATAGCTGGGTAATGTAATGAAGAGTCCTTCACAAAGGAACATCACTCCTGGGTTGGTGGTGTGGGGTAGCATAATGTATGGTAGCCAGACCTTAGAAAACTATAGAGTCTTCATTTCAAGTACATTAACAGCTCAGCATTACATTTATTTGGTTGTGGAAGCAGTGGTATAGCCATTTCTTCATAGTGAAGGCATTCACAAATCTATCAAAACATCACTTAGAGAACACTAAGATAAGACATTTATCTATTCTTTATGCTATTTCATGGCTTAGACACTTTACACCAATATTTGTGGGCAAAACATGGTGCTAATTGGTAATACATTTGGCACATTTAAGTTACTAATACTTTTAGCTTAGCCACTATTTCTAGATCTTTTTTAAAACTGGTGAGGAATGTGTAAAAAGTGTCCCAAATATAGAATAAATTCAATATATACCATATATTCCAGTTTTTTAAGTTTTTTAGCCATAATTTACTTTCTTTCTGCCATGTGTTGTGATGTTTTGTGGAGTGGTTTGATCATCACCAGTGAAGAAGATAACAAAGGGTAGAAATATATAACAACTGAGGTCATCCAAGAAGATGTCTAATGGGTTTATTTTACTACCCGTCTGCATTCATTTTTATGCTATAACTGTTAGACTGGACATATTCCATGGGTAACATGACTTTTTCAGCCCCTTTAACATTAGTACCTGAAGGACACATGTGTTGTTTTTCAGACACACTACTCCGTGCCTCTACATTATTTAAAACTTTTTGGCTGAGATTTCCAATAGCTCATGGTTAAATTTAACAGCCTGATAAGGTCCAACTTATAAACAGGGGTTATTCTCAAGGGCAACATTCTAGCAAACAGATACTTTTATATGTTATCAATTTGATTTGTGTAAAACAAAATCAGCTAAAAGCTGCTCCTTTCTTAAAATTCCTCCTCTTTTTTCACTACTGTATGGTGGTCTATTATTTAGATTGGTGTTATTAATTTTTATTGGATAATGCTTATATCTGTATACGGGGGCACCTCAGGGTACGGTTCTCGCCCCTTTCCTCTTCACACTGTACACTGCAGATTTTAGGTGCAACTCATCCAGCTGCTACCTACAGAAGTATTCTGACGACTCTGCAATAGTGGGTCTCATCACAGATGATGATGACAGGGAGTACAGAGAACTGAACCAGGATTTTGTGGACTGGTGCCACCGGAACCACCTGAAGATTAACGCGGGGAAGACCAAGGAGATGGTGGTGGACTTCCGCAAAGGCAGATGCCCTCCAAATCCAGTGGACATCCTGGGGACGGGCATCGAGATTGTGAACACCTATAAGTACCTGGGTTTGCTCCTTAATAATAAGCTGGACTGGGCAGATCATATGGAGGCCCTGTACAGGAAGGGCCACAGCAGGCTCTACCTGCTTAGGAAACTGAGAGCCTTTGGAATCCGGGGGGCACTTCTTAGAACTTTCTTCAACTCAGTAGTGGCATCAGCCATCTTCTTTGGAGTGGCCTGCTGGGGGAGCAGTATATCAACCAGGGACAGAAATAAACTTGACAAGCTGATTAGAAGGGCCAGCTCTGTCCTGGGGAGCCCCCTGGACCCAGTGCAGGTGGTGGGTGACAGAAGGATATTGTCCGTGGTGAGCTCCATGCAGAAGAAGAAGTCCCATCCCATGCATGAGACTGTGATCGCGCTGAGCAGTACTGTCAGTGACCGACTGCTCCACCCTAGGTGTGAGAAGGAGCGCTATCGGAAGTCTTTCCTCCCCAGCGCGGTTAGGCTGTACAACCAACACCGACCTAAGCGGAGATCATTACACACAGAGAACTTCCTATCTGTCTGTCGGCTATCAAAGTAATGCCTTTCACCTTGGAACATTCCTGTACATGTTGTATTTGTATTTGTATCTGCTTATCTTTGCTGCTGTAACACACTGAATTTCCCCATTGTGGGACTATTAAAGGACTTTATTATTATTATTATTATTATTATTATTATTATTATTATTATTATTATTATAAGGATTATAACACTTGCCAAGTATTTAATGAAAACATAATGGTCACTTTTATTATTATTAATTATTATTATTATTTATTTATATAGTACCATTAATTCCATGGTGCTTTACATTTGAGGGTTTACATACAGTACACGAAATATACAAAACAAACACAGTGCTAACAGTGACCAACTGGCACAGTGGGATAGAGGGCCCGACCCGCAAGGGTTTACAATCTGTGAGGGAAGAGGGATAGAGACAGAAAGTGAGGGGAGAGATTGTTCACATGCTGGTTTGGTGGCAATAGCGTTATTGGAGGTTGTAGGCCTTCTTGAATAGGTGAGTCTTCTGGGCCTTCTTGAAGCTTGTGATTGTGGGGGACAGTCTTATGTGTCTTGGTATTAAGTTCCAGAGTATGGCAGATGCATGGGAGAACTCTTGGAGACGGTTGTGTGAAGAGCAGATAAGAGCAGAGCGGAGTAGGAGGTCTTTGGAGGATCGGAAATTGCGTGCAGGCAGGTAGCGGGAGATTAAGTCGGAGATATATGGAGGGGACAGCTTGTGGATAGCTTTGTATGTCAGTGTTAGCATTTTGAACTCTATTTGCTGGGCAACGGGTAGCCAGTGATGGCATTGGCAGAGGAGAGCGGCTGATGAAGAACAGGGAGAGAGGTGTATTAAGCGAGCAGCACAGTTTAGGGTGAACTGGAGGGGGGCGAGAGTGTTTGCTGGGAGGCCATGGAGAAGGGTGTTACAGTAATCTAAGGGGGAGATTATGAGGGCATGGACTAGCATCTTTGTAGTTTCAGGGGTGAGGATGAGCGTATTCAATGGATGTTCTTGAGTTGGAGGTGGCAGGAGGTGTTGAGGGTTTGGATATGTGATTTGAAAGATAGGTCAGAGTCCAAGGTTATCCCAAGGCAATGGACCCATGGGACTAGGGTAAGTATGGTTCCATTAACTTTGATAGATGGGTCAGATAGAGGGGCTGTGTGAGGTGGGGGGAAGATGATGAACTTTTAGTCAATTGTTAATACAGCCTGTTGATAGCTTTCCAATAAAATGGTCAATTCCCTGTAGTCTTTAGCCTTCAAGGATGAACCGCCACGTTGAAGTGCACCCCCAATCTTTATGTGTTAAAGTATGCCTACTATACTATACTTGGGAGACTGAGAGGCCAATAAGGAAAATGAAATATTTCTGCAGTGCAGGCGGGCAATGTTTTAATAGCTCTATGCAGGGGTGTAACTATAGGGGGTGCAGAAGTAGCAGTCACTACTGGGACCTGGAGGCTGAGGGGGCCCAAATACCTCATTACAGCATGATAAGAGACCAGTATAATACCTAGCACATGCTGCATGAGACCACGTTACAGCTTTTGCATCAGGGCCCAGGAGCTATTTGTCAGACCTCTGGCTTTGTGCGAAACCATTCATATTGAAACAATTTTTCATTCTTTTTCTTCCTATTTTCCAAAAGCTATCATTTTTTTTTAGTTTTTTTTGTTTCTGTATGATGGCATGTTTGCTGTGGGATACACTGTATTTTCTAAAGACATCATATAATGTGTGACATTATTTTACAAATAAATAGAAAGCACTAATGCAAACAATAATAAAACTTTTTAATAGCATTTTTAAGCATTTATTAATAAATTTCAAATGCAGAGGTCCCTAAATCTGAATCAACCATCATACATTTGCCACTCTATAGAGTATCATGTTATAGCAGGTACATATAAAATCACCACCATAGAAAGTTGTATATTATGGCAGCTATATAAATAAATAATGAAATGATCTTACTAATATTTGAAGACGGGAGTAAAACAACAGGTGAGGGCGCATCACAGGAGGAACAACCACAGTCCCTATTCCTCCCCCTAAAACACTTACCCTTACATCCAAAATGACTCCCGCCCTAACAAGGGCAGTACCAAGCTGACCCTAAAATTGACCCTAGTTATCCCTAGTCCCTACGCGTTTCCTGGTACAGTAACGTGTCAATCATCAGGGGACTTTCTAGACTACTCATAAACTCCAATATTCTTGGTCAAAGAAAATGTATAAATGCTGCCTACAGTGGTAAAGCAAAACCAATCAAATAAAACCCCACAATGGAGGAAAAGAGCTATCTGACTCCATGTAGTGACAATTGTTGCTACCATTGTCACTTCATGAAGTCAGATAGCTCTTTTCCTCCATTGTGGGGTTATATTTGATTGGTTTTGCTTTACCACTGTATCAGTGCTTTCTATTTATGATTAATAATCTGCTGCAATTGGTGTATTGCTTTGCCAAATGACATAGAATTCTACACTTCTGCTCTTTTTTGCTTTTTGCGACATTATTTTACACTAGTGGTTTCCACTATCAGCTATGCAAAATTGTGCTTTGTGTCTTAGGGTGGGTTCACACCTGCGCTTGAGTCCGTCCGCTGCCAATCTGAGTGAAAATCTTGGGAAACTGGATAGGCATCAGATACCGACAGGTTAGCGACGCATTGGTTAAAAACCCATTCATTTGAATGGGTTTTTAAAGCAATGCGCTGGTGTGCGCTTACACTCTCTGCACTGCGAAGCCGTTTTTTTTCATCGGACACGAAGTCCTGCATGTCCGACTTTGTTTCCGACGATAAAAAAGGATTTGCAGCGCAGAGGGTGTAAGCACACACCTGGGTTTTTAACCAATGCGTCGCTAACCTGTCGGTATCCGATGCCTATCCTGTTTCCCGAGATTTTCACTCGGATTGGCAGCGAACGGACTCAAGCGCAGGTGTGAACCCACCCTTATCATGTTCAGGAACACCTTCTGCACTACCACACATTTAATATTCCAACATGAACTTCAATTTACAGTTTTACTTCAGGGAATGTCTGAGGCTTACTTTCATAACCCCACAGATACCATTACTTTTTGTTTTCGTAGAGGCCACATAGCTTAGCTTAAGACAGTTCTGATGAATGAAGCCTATACAATACATCCTGTTCAAAACTCAGGGGAAACTGGGTTGTTTTCCTCATGGTCCATCCGGTATAAAAGGTTGAACTTGATGGACTCTTTTTATTTGTATGTTTGCTGACGGTTGTAATTATTTCCCTAGAGATTAGGGTGGATGGTACTTGGGAGGGGAATAAAAGTTTTGGGGGGAATTTAGCAAGACCAGCATTTAGCATGCTGGTCTTAACAATATCTGTGTCAATGGAGGATGTGCCTCATTTTGACAAGGTACACGCCTCATCATAAATCAGGCACATCCTCCGGCGAGGCAATGCATTCATAGCTTTCAGGCATCATTTACATCAGTAAACTGGCATATATAAACATAATCCCATACCACCCATGCCTTTCCCATGCCCTCCTTCAGGAAAATTACAAGGGCAGCAAAAACGAGAAAAAAAAACACAATTTTATGCTCGAAAATAATAGTGTACAATTGTAGGATATATTTCCCTCTTTGTGTTTACAAATATTCATCAAAATTGCATTTTTGTTGATAAAAAAAATTATGATCAGTGAAATATTAAAATTATTATTGGGCAATGTTATGGCAGCATCGGATTACTTTGTCTATTCAGTTATCCATTATTTACATATTCAATTATCTCTAGCCTTCTTCTTATGACTACTGTAGTTTTTATTATAAAAGTAATAATTATAGATATAATATAAAAACTAAATTTCTACATTGGCATCTTTACAGAGGTTAATTGAAGGTTGTTCTAATGTACATGAGAGACTTTCTCAATTTTACCCTTGGCATATCAAGGGTTGAAAGACAAGTAGCGTTATAAATCCCAGTGGTACAGACTGACTTTGCCAATCTATGCAATGTAATGTTGTCAAAGAGCACAGAATGAAGTCTAAATAGAGGTCAACAATGTAGCAGCTACAACTTTGGGATATTAAAACCTGAATAATTAAACTAATATGTAAATATGAAATTTGTTTCCTGCAATACACCATTAACTGCGTTGTTTTCAATTATGATGCCTATATCAATGCACATCAGCATATAAATCGCTAAAAATGTTGTGGATATAGAAGGCTAAAGATGTTGTGAAGTTTTGCTTTTCACCATTTAAGTCAATGAGTTAAAAATTACTCTGTTCCATAAGTAATCTGCAATATAAAAGATGGGCTGTAATTTATTTTACTGTAGGGTCCTATGGGCAACATACAGTTGTAGTAAAATCCGAACTTCTGTAATTGGTTAAACTGCTGTGTGATATCTTATCACAGAAGACAACAAAAAGCAAATGAAAAATGTAAAAACATTTTTCAGTGACTTTTCATTGCTTTTTGTGATAAGATATCATGCCACATCTGTTTAACCAATTACAGAAGTTTGTGTTAATTCTGCTATATATCACTGCACAGCTATGCAGTGACACATAAGTGGGTGTAAGAGGGTTGAAACCCAGTAGTAACTGCCAGTGTTTCCAACCCCATCTCAAACATACTTTTGACAGTTGTTATTGGTTACAGTTGCACCTGTTGCTCATGTTATGTTATTGCCATGTATATACTGTCATGAGGAAAACAAAGTATACCGTCTTTGAATTTTACGGTCATTATGTTTCAGGACATAATAAAAAAAATATCTGGCCATTAAAAGGTGTTAAAATTTTGTAAATATAACTGCAAGTGAGTAATAACACAAAACAAATTCTACCATTTCATTACTTATTCAAAAAAAATGAAGCCAAAATTAAAAAGCCATGTGTGAAAAATTAAGTACATCCCATGAATCAATAGCTTGTAGAACCACCTGTTATGGTTGAGTTCTAGGAGCTAATACGATAAAGCTGGCAAATAACAGCGAGCAGAAGAACAAGCCATTTAAATCCAGTATAGTGCTGCAAGAAAGCCCCAGACCCCCAAACACCTTCGCCAGCACTAGCCGCAAGGCCAGATGGACTTTGCTGAATTTGGTAGTCCAAATTATCACGAACAGAAAACGTATGGGAAATAAACACACCATTTACTGAAAACAAAACCAGAGCCCACAATTTTCAGAAGCTTCTCAGGTCGTCATGGAAATCTTAAAGTAACAGCAGCAGAACTGATACCCCTGACACCACCTTTAGCATCAATAACTAGTAAGACTTTATCAGTCTCTCACATCATTCTATAACTGTGGTTCACTCTTTACAATGTTACTTCTGTTCATTAAAGCATACCTCCAGATATAAACAACTTTTTCATAAATTATTATAAGAAATGAAAATAAGAAACTTTGTAATATATCTTACTAAAGAAATATGTTGTCATATTTTAGGCTGATTTTCTGCATATTAGTCTATGAAAAGGAAGACGAAGATGTTGCTAGAAAAAGCACTCAAATAATTGCTCCTGCCACACTTTGCTACTATGATATTGAGACAAATCTTATGTAAACAAACAGTCAGATTGAAGAGAACATATTAAGTGAAGAAGGAAAAAGATCTCATTAATAAGATATGTAACAAAGTTTCTTATATTCACATGCACTATTCATTTATGAAATGTTGTTTATAACTGGAGGCACACTTTAAGGTTTGTGTGCATTAATGTATACACAACTCTCTTAAAGTCCTACCAAAGCATTTCAATTAGGTTGAGGTCTGGACTTTGGGTCATTACAACACCTTGATTCTTTTCTGTTGTTGGTGTGCTTGTGATTGTGACCCAGTTTCAACCAAATGTTATGGGTTCTAGATCTTAAGGACAAGTTGATCCAGGGTTTTATACTGATTGCTAGATTGGAGTCGGGAAGAAATTTTTCCCCCTGAAATTGGGCAATTGACATAAGCCTAATAGGGTTTTTTGCCTTCCTCTGGAGCAACACTGTAGGGTACTGTAGGGTTATAGGTTGGACTTGATGGACTGATGTCTTCATCCAACCTCATCTACTATGTAACTATGTAACTATGTTGAATAGATGTCCTCACAGTTGACGTAAAATATTTTGATAAACAAAGGAGTTCATGATCAACTCAATGACTGCAAGGTGCCCAGGCTTTAATATAATCTCATACCATCAATCCTCCACTTCTGTGCCTGACAGCTGGTGTAAGGTGTTTTTGCTGATATGCTGTGTATCTTCGCTAAACATGATCTTCTGCAGCGAATTGAAGCTGCAGAAGTGGAATTCGATCCGAATTTCAGGAAATCTTTGATTCGCCATGATTCCGGATTTCCTAACGCTTCAATGCATGGAATGGCATTTTTTTATAAAATGGCCACCGCACATGTTAGGACAAGGGGGAAGGGACTCTGGGAGCGCGGGATCACCCACAATGTCAAGCGTGCAGCTAATCAGCAGCCAGCCAGCCCTGTGATGTCACAGCCCTATAAAAACCCTCGGCAATTTTAGGTACAGTCATGGGCAGCACGGTGGCTCAGTGGTTAGCACTGCAGCCTTGCAGCGCTGGAGTCCTGGGTTCGAATCCTGCCAAGGACAACATCTGCAAGGAGTTTATATGTTCTCCCTGTGTTTGCGTGGGTTTCCTCCGGGTACTCGGGTTTCCTCCCACACTCCAAAGACATACTGATAGGGAATGTAGATTGTGAGCCCTATATGGGACAGTGACTGTTAATGTCTGTAAAGCGATGCGGAATATGAGGGCGCTATATAAGTAACCATAATAAATAAATAAATAATACAGTCATTCCACATCATTCTTATTGTAGGGACAGATGTCGGCAGGAGCTAGGGAAAGACTTAGAAAACATATAGAAGTTCAGGCTGAGCCTTAGAGCTGTAGGGAAAGGATAGGGAGGAATTGAGAGAAAAATTTGGGGTGGTTGCAGGGTGATTTACAGCAAGAATTTGCAGCATAATTCACATTACAGCGCTCACTGCCATTATACTGCTGCTCATTACTCATATCTGTGTCTTCACGGTGGAATACAACAAGCCTTTTGCAATGCAGTACAGCAAAAAACAGTGAATTATATCATATACTAATATCTGCTTGTATCTGCAAAAAAAGCCATTATAAAGGTGTTTATTATAAGGGGTTTATTCACTGTTCTTCCAAGGCATAACATTAGTCAGTACTATTGTGCCAAAGAAAACTGAATTATCATCCAATAATATTTGCATGTATCTGTAAAAAATGCCTTTTTAAAGGCGTTTATTATAAGGGGCTTATTCACTGTTCTTCCAAGGCATAACATTAGTCAGTACTATTGTGCAAAAGAAAACTGAATCATCCAATAATATTTGCACATATCTGTAAAAAAGCCTTTTTAAAGGTGTTTATTATAAGGGGCTTATTCACTGTTCTTCCACAGCATAACATTACATTTGTCAGTACTATTGTGCCAAAGAAAACTGAAATTTCATCCAATAACATCTGCACGTATCTGTAAAAAAAAAGCCTTTTTAAAGGCATTTATTATAATGGGCTTATTCACTGTTCTTCCAAGGCATAACATTAGTCAGTACTATTGTCCCAAATAAAACTGAATTATCTTCCAATAAGATCTGCACGTATCTGTAAAATAAAGCCTTTAACATGTGGAAAGACATAACGATGATATTCGCCATTTTGTTACCAGTATGAAGTTGCAGGCCATTTTTAAAAACAGAATTGTCAATAATAATTCAATAATTCTTAGCGGATGTCACTTATTTAAAGGTGTTCTTTAGTGTCTAAACCCATAAAAACAACCATATTCGCCATTTTGTTACCAGCATAAAGTTGCAGGCCATTTTTAAAAACAGTATTGTCAATAATAATTCAATAATTCTTAGCGGTTATTATCACTTATTTAAAGGTGTTTATTAGTGTCTAAACCCATAAGGAGGACCATATTCGCTATTTTGTTTCCATCGTGCTGATGGAGTTGATACTCCTCCTGCCACTGCCACCCCCTCCCACAACTGCCATACCAGGGAAAGTTCAGCTCTCAAGGCCCCTTTGGTCAGACATGTGAGAGGATGGACGATGGCGCAGATAGGTAGTGGCCAAATAACTACATAGGATATCTCTATAGTAGTTCAGTTTGTCCTCCCTCTCAGCGGGTGTAAAAAAGGACCCCATTTTTCCCCCGTAGCGAGGGTCTAACATGGTGGAGAACCAGTAGTCATCCCTCTGCTGAATGGTGACAATTCGGCTGTCACTGTGCAAGGAAGTGAGCATGCTTTGGGCCTTTTGCACAAGTGACTCCGAGGGACTCCCTGCATCCACCTCCACTGCATACTGCTACGGTGTGTCTGGGTTATCTGCCTCATCCTCCTCATCTCCCTCTGGCTGTTCTCATTGCTCCTGCTACTCCTCTCCACCCATTTGGCTACACATTGTTTGTGCTCCAATGTCCTCCTCATCCTCCTTCTCCTCTAGTTCAGCCCCCACAGGACTCATGTGGCCGTGAGATGTAGACGCCACATCTCCAGTCCCCTGACCAGCCAGATTGAAAAGCATCTTTTCCAGGATGTGAATCAGTGGAATGACGTTGTTCATCCTGTAGTCCTGGCGACTGACTAACAAAGTGGCCTCCTCAAAGGGAACGAGCAAACGGCAGGTGTCACGCCTGAGCTGCCACTGGCTAACATTAAAGTTACAGTTGTGCTAACAGCACAGGAAACTTGGTCAAAGTTAAAGGAAAGATGAATGCAGTATGTTATCAGCAAATACTGGAGGCAAATTTGCACTCATCAGCCAGGAAGCTGTGCATGGGACATAATTGGACGTTTCAACATGACAACATTCCAAAACACAAGGCCAAGTTGACCTGTCATTGGCTACAGCAGAAGAAAGTGAAGGTTCTGGAGTGGCCATCTCAGTCTCCTGACCTCAATATCATTGAGCCACTCTGGGGAGATCTCAAGCGCGCTGTACATGCAAGACTGCCCAGGAATTTACAGGAACTGGAGACTTTTTGCCAAGAAGAATGAGCAGTTTTACCATCTGAGAAAATAAAGAGCATCACCACAACTACCACAAAAGACTTCAAGCTGTCATTGATGTTAGAGGGGGCAATACACGGTATTAAGAACTGGGGGATGTGAACTTTTGAACAGGGTCATTTTGATGTTTTTGGTTGTCAATATGATTTAAAAAGAGAAAACACAGAAGTTTGACAATAAATGCCTTCAACCAACCTCTAACCATGAGTGGAGAAAAAGTTTTTGTGTTATCATTCATATTCTCTGAAAAAAGGCCAAAAAAACTAAAAAATCTGCCGGGGTATGTAAACTTTTTAGCACAACTGTACACAGGGGAGTATCTCTGTCCACTTGGATCATAAAGAAATCGTTTACGGCTTTTCTCTGTTCATATAGTTGATCCTACATATGGAGGGTGGAATTCCAACGGTTGGAAACATCGCATATCAGCCTATGTTGTGGGAGGCCATTCTGCCGCTGCAGCTCAAGGAGGCTGTGGTTGGCGGTATATGAGTGGCTGAAGTGCATGCAAAGTTTCCTTGACAATTTTAGGATGTCTTGCAGATGGGTGGAACACTTAAGGAAATGCTTGACAACCAGATTGAACACATGCGCAATGCAGGGCGCATGGCTCAGCCCTCCTTGACGCAGCGCCGACACCATGTTCTTCCAGTTGTCGGTCACCATGGTTCCAAATTTTGAGTTGTCGTGGAAAAGTGAAGAAATCAGGCGATACCTTTTAGAGGCTGAGTATATTTGATGGTAAGCTTTCGGAAGTACTAGCTCCCTTCATCAGACATGGTGTTATACAAGAAACGAAATATTCACAGATTTTTTTATACTCTAAAGACATGGGTCTTCAAAGGATCTTAGAATCTGTGAATTGTCCCTGCAGTGGAGGCTGAGGAGAAAGTGGAGGATGAGGCGGACATTGTTGCAGGACCAATGGCATGAAAACGTGGAGGCTGAAGCTGCGTCACCTGTCCAAGTTGCTGGTGTGTCTGGGCAGGCACCACATTAACCCAGTGGGCCGTAAATGACATATATTGTCCTTGACCATAGTTACAGCTTCACACGTCAACGCTGCCGTGCACTTTGGCAGACACCGACAGGCTCAAGGACTGGCCCACCTTCTCTTCTACATATTTGTGCAGGGCTGGTACAGCCTTTTTGGCAAAGAAATTTACTCTCCACCTTGGCTCGGCACAAGCCATCAGTTCTCTGAAAGGTGCAGAGTCCACCACTTGGAAAGGGAGGGACTGCAGCACCAGCAACTTGGACAGGAGCACGTTCAGCTTCTACACTGTTGGATGAGTGCACGCATACTGTTGTCTCTTCGAAATCGCTTCTGTGATGGATTGCTGACTCAATGACTGACTAGGAGGAGGAGGAGGAGAAGCAGGAGCATCATGACCAGCAGATGATGGGAAGGACACACAGCTTTCTTTGGCTGAGGTGGTGGAGCCTTGACTGCCTGAAATAGGGTGCGTGCCACTGGGTGCTGCAACGGTTGCTGCGGCAAGCTGGATCACCACATTGGAGCCACAGCTCTCCCAGGCCACTTTATGGTGACGCTGCATATGTTGACACAGGGATGTGGTGCCAACATTGGCACCCTGGCCAGGCTTCACCTTCTGCCCACAGATTGAGCATATGGCCATGTTGACCTTCCCCGGCGGCTTTACAAAAAACTGCCACACCGCCGAGTAGGTGATTTTACCCCTAACACTCTGCACTAACTGACTGTTACCACCACTGCCTCTGTGAACACCTGCACCACTGCTTTCCAGGCAGGTAGGCTGCTGCGAAGCGAGTGGTCTACCCCAGGCACGTTTAGCTCCCAACCTTACACTGCTGCTACCCTGCTGACTCCACTGCTGCCTCATACACAAGTTGCAACCCTCTTCTCCTGATGACGATGAAGCCCCTCCCAATTACGATCAGCTACATTGTCATCCACTACAGTCTGCAGTTCACTGATGTCCTCCTCAACACCAGCTCCCATGCCACTCTCCTAATCACTACTTGCCCGCCTACCGGAGGAAGAGGTGGATGTCTCCTCCAGATCTTGGCTGAGCAGTAGCTGCAGACTGTCCTCTACACTTACCCCAGTCCCATGGGTCCGCTGCCTTGGGATAATCTTAGACTCTGACTTATCCTTCAAGCTGCACATCCAAACCCTCAACACCTCCTGCCACCTCCAACTCAAGAACATCCAATGAATTCGCTCCTTACTCACCCCTGAAACTACAAAGGTGCTAGTCCATGATCTCATAATCTCCCGCTTAGACTACTGTAACACCCTTCTCTATGGCCTCCCAGCAAATACTCTCGCTCCCCTCCAGTCCACCTTAAATTGCGAAGCTCGCTTAATACACCTCTTCCCCTGTTCTTCATCGGCCACTCACCTCTGCCAATCCCTTCACTGGCTACCCGTTGCCCAGTGAACAGAGTTCAAAATACTAACGCTGACATACAAAGCCATCCACAACTTGTCCCCTCCATCAATCTCTGACCTAATTTCCCGATACCTGCCCGCACGTAACCTCCGATCCTCCAAAGACCTCCTACTTCGCTCTGCTCTAATCCACTTTTCACACAATTGTCTCCAAGACTTCTCCCATGCATCCCCCATAATCTGGAACTCATTACCAAGACACATAAGACTGACCCCCACAATCACAAGCTTCAAGAAAGCCCGGAAGGCCTACAATCTCCAATAACACTACTGTCTCCATACCACCACTTGAACAGCCTCTACCCCCACCTTCTGTCTCTATCCCTCTTCCCTCATAGATTGTAAGCCCTTGCAGGCAGGGCCCTGTATCCCACTGTGCCAGTTGGTCACTGTTAGTATTATCTGTTTTGTATATCTTGTGTACCGTATATTAACCCTGAAATGTAAAGCACCATGGAACTAATGGTGCTATATAAATAAATAATAATAATAATACCTCCTCCTCACTGTACAGTGCATCTGAGTCCACAGCATAGAGTACTCCTCTAGCTGAGGGAACAGAAAAGGACAGAGGCAGGTTGAGGACAGGTGAGGGCACAGGGTCTGCTGCTGGGCCATGTCTGACAAACCCACCGACTCTTGGCTGTGGGTGTCTGATGTGACTTCGGATGAATTGGATGACCGAGTCCCAATTCCATTGGGTTGCTGGTCAAGACACAACCGATACTTGACACTGGGAGCTCAGGCCTCAGTAACTTACTCTGCTGTGCCTGCGCCAGAAACATTTAGGTCTGCGTCCCTCCCCTTTGCATGGCCTCTCGCTTCTCTGACATACTGTTCGATGAAAAAACGTAATTGCAAAGGGCAAAAAGGCCTGTTATTTTCTACTTTGAAGAGAACGGCAAATATGCCCCTTATTTCTTTCCCCACTAATGAACACCTATAAAAAAAGCGTGATAAAGGCAGAGATTTGTGGCTCCTAATTATTGAATTATTGACGATACTGTATTGATAAATGGCCTGCAACTTTATACTGGGAACAAAATGGCGAATATGGTCCTCCTTATGGGTTTCCACTCTAATAAACACCTTTAAATAAGATATATGCTCCTCCAGCAAACCACCTGCGCAGGGCACAGCGGTGTCACGCTGTTCTACACCTCGTTTTCCTGGGCAAACAATGTCACACAGGGGAGGAACTGAGTCACTGTATGTCCTCCTCATGCTGCTTCCCACTGGGTCACTCTGTGTCCTTCTCATTCTGCTGCCACTGGGTCACTGTATGGCCTCCTCATGCCGCTGCCACTGGGTCGTATGCCCTCTTAAGGCTGCTACTACCTCCACCTCTGCCACTGGGTCACTGTATGTCCTCCTAATGCCGCTGCCACTGGGTCACTGTATGGTATCCTCATGCTGCTGCCAACTCCACATTATATCGCCTTGCCACTCTGTGGCCTCCTCATGCTGCTGCCATCTCCACATTATATCGCCTTGCCACTCTGTAGACATCTATGTGGAATCAGCAGACGAGGGTGTAAAAGGAGTGCGCTCTTTCACGCTACAGTAGGATGTTGGGCCTCTGCACAGTTCTTTCTACCTGGCACTAACATGGACCTGTAAGGCTGGGTTCACACTTGAGTAAGTTGGTCAGTTTTGGCCCCGTAACTGTCCAAATAAGTGAAGTGTGTAGCGGTTCTAAGAACAACACCTGTCATGTGCATGTCATTCTGACTCACAGTATTGTTTCACTACCACAGTAGGCTCCCTATGTGTAATACTGCAGGGCACAGCGTTCTACACCACTATACAGGCTCTCTGAAGCCAGGAAATAGGTGTTTTTTAGCGATATTTGCCGCAAATTAATTTGGATCGAAGCAAATTTTTTTGGAACTTTGAATCTAACTGCAGAATCGAACTTCTAAGAAATTCGTTCATCTCTATCTTCTGTATATTGGCCAGACATCACCACTTTGGACTTAAAGGATTATGAAGAGAATTCATCAAACCCTCTATGCTAGATTTCTGCAAAGAGCGATAACATTTTGGCATAAATTTGGCAAAATTTCTGACATGAGTTATAATGGAAATCCACACCAATTCATAACTGGCGTAGATTTGCACCATTCTGGTGCAGGTTTATCTGACTGATGCTGCATCTTCCTAAATCTTTTGTTCCCTAGCGCATTATACGCCAGTCTTAATAAACGTGTCCCAAACTTGTTCCAGAAGTCTTGTGGTTTGTTAGATGCTACACAAAGGTTGTGATGCCATGTTCTTTTCAGAAAGATAAAGCTTTTTCCTGCTAACCCTTCCAAATAAGCCATACTCATTCAGTTTTTTTTTCTAATTGTCTGTTAACTTAACCCTGCTGTACTGTTCTCATTTACTATACACATGTACTGTTTCCGGTCAATATGACCCGACCTATTAAAATGTTGATTTTAGCTACTGTAAGTGTTTTTTTTTTAATACCTTTTTCATTATTAAACTGTATGTCAACATGGTTGATCATAAACAAATGAAAAATTAAATTTGCTGTTTGCAATTATGTTCACTTTATAGCATTCTGCACACAAATAACAAACATGCTTATTTTAATTTACTATAACTTTAAATCTAATTAAATATAACTTTGCCTTAACATTTTATAAAACAACAAATGAAAAATAACGAAAACGTCAGTTTTTCTTTTTTATCTATAAAAAGTTTGAACAGGTTCATTCATTTTTACATTAAGCACAATAATAAAACACATGTCGTTTACAAAGATATTTTACACACCCAGCACATGTCAGATTTGTTTTATTGTCATAAGAAGATGGACAGAAGCTACATTTCTTCCTTTTTTGGCTGGTAGTTGTGCTGGTGGAGGCCGTGGAGTCTCTTGAGCATGCTGCTGGACACTCTTCACAATGGCGGCTGCTCCTTCACTTCTGGGGTTTACTTTTCTGGCTTCGCTATACGGCCTAACTAGGGATTTTCCTAATTTTTCAATAAACATTCTTCTTTTATGCAGCTTATTTCTGTTTCAATTGGGGTCGATTTCTCTCCATAAAACAAATGCGTTGTATGCCGAAACATCCAGAATGTTGTAAAACATTATCATTGGCCAACGATTAGTTTTGCGTTTGCATGTGTATGTTGATATTGCTTGATCTAGTGCAGGGGTAGGCAACCTTTTTTGTTCGGCGTGCCGATTTTAATTAAAAAAATCAAAGATGAGGTACTCGGAGTGCCGGTCAATAATTGTAATTCTGACGACCCCTAAACTAAAGTCATATACCACAAACCATAACACAGAAGTGCTGCCACAAGATGCTTTAGGACACATGCGTTTACTGCTATTTCCTGGGACGCTCCTGTACTTTCCAATTAGAAGCAATTAAAGTCCATGTGCAGCCCCCAATTACCGGTAAATGTAAGTGTCCAGGAGCACCGTATGGCGGCATCCTTATGGTGAATACACATTATGTATCTGGATGCAGATATAGTCTTAGGCCAATGGAACTTTTACTTCAATGTAAAACTGCGTTCACATGGTGCATTTTTACACAAAAAAAATGCCTGTGTTTTCTGTGCAAAAACACATCCTTAATGCAGAAAACACACCGTTATACAGAATAATGTCCCATAGCGGCTCCTGCACACGGTATTATGTCCCATAGCGGCCCCTGCACAAGGTATTATATCCCATAACAGCCTCTGCAGACCGCATTATGTCACATAGTGGCCCCTTCACACGGTATTATATCCCCTAGCAGCCCCTGCACATAGCATTATGTCATATAGTGGCCCCAACACACAGTATTATGTCATATAGTGGCCCCAGCACACATTATTATGTCATATAGTGGCCCCAGCACACAGTATTATGTCACATAGTGACCCTGCACACCGTATTATTTCACATAGTGGCCCCTGTACACCGTATTATGTCACATAGTGGCTCCAGCACACAGTATTAGGTCCCATAGCGGTCCCTGCACACGGTATTAGGTCCCATAGCGGTCCCCGCACACAGTATTAGGTCCCTTAGCGGTCCCCGCACACTGTATTATGTCACATAGTGGCCCCAGCACACAGTATTAAGTCCCATAGCGGCCCTGCACCGGGCCCCGGTCCCCGCACACGGTATTAGGTCCCATAGCGGTCCCTGCACACGGTATTAGGTCCCATAGCGGTCCCCGCACACGGTATTAGGTCCCATAGCGGTCCCCACACACGGTATTAGGTCCCATAGCGGTCCCCGCACATGGTATTAGGTCCCATAGCGGTCCCCGCACATGGTATTAGGTCCCATAGCGGTCCCCGCACACGGTATTATGTCCTATAGTGGTCCCTGCACACGGTATTATGTTCCATAGTGGTCGCTGCACACGGTATTAGGTCCCATAGCGGTCCCCGCACACAGTATTAGGTCCCATAGTGGTCCCTGCACACAGTATTATGTTCCATAGCTCTCTTCAGACCCCCGAGTATAATAAGCGGAGACTTAGGAGAAGTGATGAAACATAAAAAACAATGATACTCACCTTTTTCTGTGCTCCGCAGCCGCTGTGTTCTCTTCGGCGCTTCTGCCTGTAGTCAGCGACCGCTGATTGGGTCTCTGGGGTCACGTCGCGTCATTATGCGTAATGACGCCGGACGTGACCTCTGAGGCCCTGTCAGCTGTCAGAAGCGCCTGCAGATCGCACAGCCGCCGTGTAGCGCAGGGAACAAGGTGAGTATCATTGTTTTTTATGTTTCATCACTTCTCCTAAGTCTCCGCTTATTATACTCGGGGGTCTGAAGAGAGCTATGGAACATAATACTGTGTGCAGGGACCACTATGGGACCTAATACTGTGTGCGGGGACCGCTATGGGACCTAATACCGTGTGCAGCGACCGCTATGGAACATAATACCGTGTGCAGGGACCACTATAGGACATAATACCGTGTGCGGGGACCGCTATGGGACCTAATACCATGTGCGGGGACCGCTATGGGATCTAATACCGTGTGTGGGGACCTAAGTCTCCGCTTATTATACTCGGGGGTCTGAAGAGACCCCACAGTATAATAATAGCAGTTTCGTTTCAGCCATGTTTGGTCCAATCGAAGCTGCTGGGTGAGGACTCCGCTGCTGTGCCAGGGAGATAAGCCTCGCGTGCCACTCTTGGCACGCATGCCAGGGGTTGCCGACCCCTCTTTTGTGGCATTATAATCTAATATCATGTCCGGCTTTTTGTCTTCTCGGTTACTTATTGCATTGTCATGGTGCATTGTGCTCATTAGAATTACCTGTTTATTTTTTTTGGGAACATAAGACACAACTGTTGTATCTCCAGTAAAGTAAAAAGTAGAACTATACTCTTCTCTTTTACTAAGGATACCTTGCAACAGTTCTGGCTTGTTTTTCCTTATAGTACCCAGCATGGTAAGTTGTCTTTTTTGCAACATCTGCCACACTTGGTAGGATGTGAAAAAGTTGTCACATGTGACATTTTGTCCTTTTAGTCCATGAGTCAAATCGAAAACAACTCGCATACCCTGATTTTTTTTAGCTCTTTCTCCAGGGTTTCTTCCTGTATACACTTGAGCATTTTGAATGTATGAACTTTTGCTGTCACAATGTGTCCATACCTTGATGCCGTACTTTGCTGGCTTACTCGGTATGTATTGTCTGAACGGGCACCTACCTCGGAATGCCACCAGTTGTTCATCGACAGTTACAGCTTCACCAACATTATATAATTGTGGTAGAATCTCTACCCATTTATTCCAAACATTTCTAATAGGGGCTAGTTTATCTTTAGCTTTTCTTTCATTTCGATCTGTTTTATTATCAAACCTCAATACTCTAGAAATCTCATGAAACCTTTCAAGAGACATTGTAGCTCTAAATATGTGGCGACCGGTTTCGGGATTCCACAAACTTTTAGTAGCTTCACCATAAGATTTGTATACTCCAGCTAAAAGAAGTAAACCAATATAAGCATTTAGAGCTGTCACATCTAATTTGTGCCATTTATCACCATAAACTTGTTGTCCCTCAATGTTTGTCATTTGTATTAGAATATTTAAGATAGTCATATTTAGGAACAATGCGAATGCTGATCCTATATCAGATATTCTTGATATAGCGTACCTAGTAGGACCAGGAGTAGCTGTTATGATATTTTCAGTGGACAATCTACCAGCATGACTAGGCTGCAAGTTCCAAATTACATCCTTGTTTTTAGAATGGATTTCTTGCATCTGACTAGTTGTCTGGGTATCATGTTCTTCTTCATATTCCAATTCACAATCATAATTTTCAGCATTGCTTTCCCCATCACTCATGTGGTCCTCCTCTTCGGACACATTTTCCTGTGGGATATCATCTTCTGAATCAGAAGCATTGACAAGCTCTTCCAATTCAGCGTCAGTCAATAGACGTCTTCGAGACATTTTTATCCAAATTTTGAAATTATGCACAGTCACAACTTGAGTCAACACTATGAAATAAAAAAAAACCCTAACTATATAAATAAATAATAAAAGATAAAACGATCTATAACCAGTTTCACAACAAAAAGAGCTTTGAGCGATGAAGAAAGTGCAGTGTGTCCGCTACGCTTGCGATGCTGGAGCCTCACGTTTGTGATGTTGCAGTATCACAATTGCAGGGTGCATCTGTATGTGTGTGATGGGGCCCTGAAACAGACCCTGTTCAAATGTGTACTCAATGCTCATCCATGCAATCAATATATCATAGCAGTGAGAATACACCCCCTCCTAAACAAACATTCACTCTGCTTTGTCACAATGGCACACACTAGCTTACTTCATGGCACAGTAATTAAAAATGACTTCACAATAAGCAACCTTTTGAATAATGAGATGAAGTACACAGGAAAACAAATAAATTTTGCAGGCAGAAATAATTAGAAACGTGGAAAACTGTTTGGGTCATAGTGTAACAATCAGTGTGTAGCAAAAAGTAAACAAAAGATCCGCATGAAAAATAATCTACAGGGTCTCAAATTTCATTTCGGGTCATATAGACCTGAGCAGAACGGCAGGGTTAAACTACCTGAGGCCTATAGAGTCTGAGATATAGCTTTGTTTGCAATTTGTCTGAGCATCGTACAGTCCTCACTTTTTTATATTTCCACATATGTGGCTGCGTAAGGAGTCTTTTTTTGCCGGGCCAGGTGTACTTTTTATTTTGGAGAATTTGTGACGTTTTGATTGCTTTTACTCACAATTTTTTGGAAGGTGAAACAGTGAAAAATTGGTGGTTTGGCCATCATGATTTTTTTTTCCTGGTGGGAAAAATATTTTTATATGTTTGTAGCTTGCGCATTTTTCGATGCAGAGATGCATAATTTGTTTGTCCCATAGACTGAAATACAACTGTATTGCAATCTATGGGAAACTCACTAACTATTCGGGTCTGCCACAGGCAAGCCTCAATATCTATATTCCTATGACAGATCTGGGAGCCTTCATAAGCAATCACAGTGAACTCTGATCACAGGCATATTTAAAGACCTAACATTTGCCATACTAATATTGCAAATGTCAGGAGGAGTTAAGATCATTGCTAATATATTTCCTCCATTTCTGAATGCTCTTGAATAGCAAACTGACAAAACCTCTGCTTTTACATAGGTGGTGAAGTTGCTGATGATCAATTAATGTGGCACCAAAAATAGTTATCCCTGGAGGCCTGAAAGGTGCTAGCCTGTAGAAGTAACTTGTCTGTAGAAGTAGCCTTAAGTAAAACCAGACAGCATGTGGAGAGATATATGAAGACTAAAGTGGAACTGCACTGAGAGATGAGAGGTATGTACCAAGGCATCAGCAATGTATGTGTGATAAACAGCTTTGAGGGTATCACCCCACAATACTGCAGAGAGAAGAGGGATACGATGTGTGGGACCGTTAACGCCAATTGAGCTACAGTGAGTATTGTTGCTCATCTGTATTTAAGTCTAGTTACTATTGTACTATTGTAGTTACTGGAATGTTTGTTAAAATTTAAACATACACTATACGTCTACAGAGTGGCAAGGCGACATAATGTGGAGTTGGCAGCAGCATCAGGAAACCACAGAGTGGCAAGGCGACATAATGTGGAGGTGGCAGCAGCATGAGGAGGCCATACAGTGACCCAGTGGCAGCGACATGAGGAGGCCATACAGTGACCCAGTGGAAACGGCATGAGGAGGGCAAACAATGACCCAGTGGAAGCGGCATGAGGAGGACATACAGTGACCCAGCAGTGGCTGCAGCATGAGGAGGGCATAGAGTGACCCAGTGGCAGAAGTGGAGGTAGCAGCAGCCTTAGGAGGACATACAATGACCCAGTGGCTGCGGCATGAGGAGGGCATACAGTGACCCAGTGGCAGCAGCATGAGGAGGGCATACAGTGACCCAGTGGCAGCGGCATGAGGAGACCATACAGTGACCCAGTGGAAACGGCATGAGGAGGGCAAACAATGACCCAGTGGAAGCGGCATGAGGAAGACAAACAGTGAACCAGCAGTGGCTGCAGCATGAGGAGGGCATACAGTGACCCAGTGGCAGAAGTGGAGGTAGCAGCAGCCTTAGGAGGGCATACAATGACCCAGTGGCTGCAGCATGAGGAGGGCATACAGTGGCCCAGTGGCTGTGGCATGAGGAGGGCATACAGTGACCCAGTGGTTGCGGGATGAGGAGGGAATACAGTGACCCAGTGGCAGCGGCATGAGGAGGGCATACAGTGACCCAATGGCTGCGGCATGAGGAGGGCATACAGTGATCCAGTGGCAGCAACATGAGGAGGGCATACAGTGACCCAGTGGCAGCGGCATGAGGAGGCCATACAGTAACCAAGTGGCAGCAACATGAGGAGGCCATACAGTGACCCGGTGGCAGTAGTAGGACGAAGCCATACAGTGACCCAATGGCTGCGGCATGAGGAGGACATACAGTGACCCAGTTCCTCCCATGTGTGACTTTGTTCGCCCAGGCAAACAAGGTGTAGATCAGTGTTACACCACTGTGCCCTGCACATGTGGTATGCTGGAGGAGCACTGTGAATTGTCCCTGCAGTGGAGGCTGAGGAAACAGTGGAGGATGAGGTGGACATTGTTACAGGACCAACGGTGTGAGAACGTGGAGGCGGAAGCAGCGCCACCTGGCCAAGTTGTTGGTGACAAGGTGAAGTTGGCAGCAGCATGAGGAGGGCATACAGTGACCCAGTGGCAGCAACATGAGGAGGGCATACAGTGACCCAGTAGCAGTGGCATGAGGAGGCCATACAGTGACCAAGTGTCAGAAACATGAGGAGGTGATAAAGTGACCCAGTGGCAGCGACTTGAGGAGGCCATACAGTGACCCAGTGACAGCGGTATGAGGAGGCCATACAGTGACCCAATGGCAGTAACATGAGAAGGCCATACAGTGACCCAGTGGCAGCAACATGAGGAGGCCATACAGTGAACCAGTGGCAGCAACATGAGGAGGGCATACAGTGACCCAGTGGCTGCGTCATGAGGAGGCCATACAGTGTCCCAGTGGCAGCAGCATGAGAAGGCCATACAGTGACCCAGGGGCAGCAACATGAGGAGGCCTTACAGTGTCCCAGTGGCTGTGGCATGAGGAGGACATACAGTGACCCAGTTCCTCCCCTGTGTGACTTTGTTCGCCCAGGCAAACGAGGTGTAGAACAGTGTGACACCGCTGTGCCCTGCACATGTGGTATGCTGGAGGAGCACTGTGAATTGTCCCTGCAGTGTAGGCTGAGGAAACAGTGGAGGATGAGGTGGACAGTGTTGCAGGACCAACGGTGTGAGAACGTGGAGGAGGAAGTGGTGCCACCTGGCCAAGTTGTTGGTGACAAGGTGATAAGGTGAAGTTGGAAGCAGGATGAGGAGGCCATACAATGACCCAGTGGCAGCAACATGAGGAGTGCATACAGTGACCCAGTGGCAGCAGCATGAGGAGGCCATACAGTGACCCAGTGGCAGCAACATGAGAAGGCCATACAGTGACCGAGTGGCAGCGGCATGAGGAGGCCATACAATGACCCAGTGGTAGCAGCATGAGGAGGCCATACAATGACCCAGTGGCAGCAACATAAGGAGGCCATACAGTGACCCAGTGGCAGCGGTATGAGGAGGCCATACAGTGACCAAGTGGCAGCAACATGAGGAGGTCATACAGTGACCTAGTGGCTGTAGCATGAGGAGGCCATACAGTCACCCAGTGGAAGAGTGATGAGGTGGCAGCAGCGTGAGGAGGCCATACAGTCATCCAGTGGAAGACTGCGGAGGTGGCAGAATCGTGAGTAGGCCACAGAGTGGCAAGGTGATATAATGTGTAGGTAGCAACAGCCTTGGGAGGCCATACAGTCACCCAGTGGCAGAGTGTGGTGAGGCAGCATGGATCATTTAATCTGCTGCATCAGGCGTTGGTGGGTGGAAATCCTGGCTGATACATGCCTGATTCATCTTCACAAAGGTCAGTCCCTCCAAATTTTGGGTGGACAGATGAGTTCTCCTTGGGGTAACTATGGCCCACACCGCACTAAACACGCACTCTGATGCCACACTACTGTCCGGGCAGGACAGCTTTTCCAGGGCAAACTCGGCCAGTTGCAGACACAAATCCAGTTTGGCTGCCTAGTAGTCCAGTGGATCTTTGATGACAGGTGGCACGGTGAACTCTAAGTATGCCACCACCTGCTGGTTCAACTTCTGCTCTGTGACTAGCTGCTTATGAGCAGCTTCTTCACTATGCGGCTGAAGAAAACTGCTGATCAGCGACTCTTGGCTCAGGCTACTGCAGATGGAGCCGATACTGCTCCTGCCACCCCCACCCCCTCCCACAGCTACCATGCCAGTGCAAGTTGAGCGCTCAGGGCCCCCCCAGTTGGACATGCGAAAGGATGGACGATGGCGCAGATAGGCAGCGGCCAAATTGCTATATAGCATGTCTCTATAGTAGTTCAGTCTGTCCTCCCTCTCAGCGGGTGTAAAAAAAGCCCCCATTTTTTCCTGGTAGCAAGGGTCTCACATGGTGGAGAGCCAGTAGTCATCCCTCTGCCGAATGGTGACAATTAGGCACTTTGGCAGACACCAACAGGCTCAAGGACTGGCCCACCTTCTCTTCTACATATTTGTGCAGGGCTGATACTGCCTTTTTGGCAAAGAAATGACGGCTTGGGACTCTCCACCTCGGCTCGGTGCAAGACATCAGTTCTCTGAAAGTTGCAGAGTCCACCAAGTGGAAAGGGAGGGATTGCAGCACCAGCAACTTGGACAGGAGAACGTTCAGCTTCTGCACTGTTGGATGAGTGCACGCATACTGTTGTCTCTTAGATATAGATTCTGTGATCGATTGGTGACGCAATAACTGACTAGGAGGAGGGGGAGCAGGAGCGTCACGACCAGCAGATGATGGGAAGGACAGACAGCTTTCTTCAGCTGAGGTTGTGGAGCCTTTACTGCTTGAAATGGGGTGCGTGCCACTGTGTGCTGCAGCGGTTGCAGCGTCAGGCTGGACCACCACATTGGAGCCACGGCTCTCCCAGGTCACTTTATGGTGATGCTGCATATGTTGGTGCAGGGATGTGGTGCCTACATTGGCACCATGGCCATGCTTCACCTTCTGCCCACAGATTAAAAATCTGGTCATATTCAACTCCCCGGCCGCTTTACAAAAAATTGCCACACTGCCAACTAGGTGATTTTACTCCCAACACTATAACTGACTGCTACCGCCACTGCCTCCATGAACCCCTGCACCACTGATGTCTGGGCAGGTAGGCTGCTGTGAAGCGGGTGGTCTACCCAGGGCACGTTTAGCTCCCGACCTCACACTGCTGCCACCCAGCTGACTCCCCTGCTGCCTCATGCGCAAGCTGCAACCATCTTCTCCTGATAACGATGAGGCTCCTTCGTCACCCGGCTCCCAATTACGATTGGCTACATCGTCATCCACTACTGTCTGCAGGTCACTAATATCCTCCTCAACACCAGCTCCCATGCCACTTTCCTCATCACTACTTGCCCGCCTACCGTAGGAAGTGGCAGATGTCTCCTCCACATCTTGGCTGAGCAGTAGCTGCTAACTGTCCTCTAGTACCTCCTCCTCACTGTACAGTGGATCTGAGCCCACAGCATAGAATACTTCTCTAGTTGAGGGAACAGAAAAGGACAGAGGCAGGTTGAGGACAGGTGAGGGCACAGGGCCTGCAAGGGTTGTGTCTGACGAACCCACCGACTCTTGGCTGGGGGTGTCTGATGTGACTTGGGATGAATTGGATGACCGAGTCAACCAGTCTACAACTGTTGGGTTGTGTGTTTTGACACTATTAAACACCTTTAAATTAGTGATAACCGCTAAGAATTAATGAATTATTGAATTATTATTGACAATACTGTATTGAAAAATGGCATGCAACTTTATACTGGTAACAAAATGGTGAATATGGTCCTTTTTATGTGTTTTGACACTAATAAACACCTTTAAATAAGTGATAACTGCTAAGAATTATTGAATTTTTTAATTATTATTGACAATACTGTATTGAAAAATGGCCTGCAACTTTATACTGGTAACAAAATGGTGAATATGGTCCTTTTTATGTGTTTTGACACTAATAAACACCTTTAAATAAGTGATAACTGCTAAGAATTATTGAATTTTTTAATTATTATTGACAATACTGTATTGAAAAATGGCTTGCAACTTTATACTGGTAACAAAATGGCGAATATGGTTGTCATGTCTTTCCCCACGTTAAAGGCCATTATTACAGATAAGTGCAGATATTATTGGATGATAATTCAGTTTTCTTTGGCACAATAGTAATGAATAATGTTATGCCTTGGAAGAACAGTGAATAAGCCCCTTATAATAAACGCCTTTAAAAAGGCTTTTTTTACAGATGCGTGCAGATATGGCTTTGGCACAATAGTACTGAAACATGTTATGCCTTGTAAGAACAGTGAAAAAGCCCCTTATAATAAACGCCTTTAAAAAGGCTTTTTTTACAGATACATGCAGATACAGTATGGCTTTGGCACAATAGTACTGAATAATGTTATGCCTTGGAAGAACAGTGAATAAGCCCCTTATAATAAAAGCCTTTAAAAAGGCTTCTTTTACAGATACTGTACGTCCAGATATTAGTGTATGATATTTAAATTTTTTTTTGCTGTACTGCACTGCAAAAGGCTTGTTGTGTTCCACCTTGAAGACACAGATATGAGTAATGAGCATCAGTATAACGGCAGTGAGTGCTGCAATGCGAATTATGCTGCAAATTCTTGCAGTAAATGACCCTGCAACCACCCCAAATTCTTCTCTCAATTCCTTCCTATCCTTCCTCTACACTTATAATCCTCTTTCCCTGAACTTCTATCTGTTTTCTTAGTCTTTCCCTAGCTCCTGCCGACATATGTCCCTACAGTAAGAGCGATGTGGAATGACTGTACCTAAAATGGCCGAGGGTTTTTATAGGACTGTGACATCACAGGTCCTGCTGGCTGCTAATTAGCTGCACGCTTGGCATTGTGGGTGATCCTGCGCTCCCAGAGTCCCTTCCCCCTTGTCCTAACATGTCCCCCAGGTTCCTCACCTATGTATGGTGACCATTAATCTGGTACAGGTATTTGGTATCCCTCAGCCCAGATGTGGCTCATTACTAGTCCATAAAAGTCTGCAAAGCCTGCACTTCTGAGCAGACCCTAGGGGAGACAGGATGTGTCTGGCTCTGTGCAGTCTGGTGAGAAAAACTTGTTATTGTTTTGTTTTCGAGTAGCTGGAAGTAAGGCTAGGTTCACATCTGCGACTGCTCTACGTTCGGGGTTTCTGTCCCTGAATCTGCTTAAACAATGCGGAGAGAAAGGCCTGCAAGCAGGACTTTTTTCTCCCCATTTTTCCGCATATTTCGGGTGGAAACCGGTCCGCGGGTTTTCCGCGGGTAACCGCTTTTTAAGTGGATTAGATTTCCGTTCTTCAGGTCCCCAACCGGACCGGAAGAGCGGAAAGCCGAACGCTAGTGTGAACTTAGCATAAGCCACTCGTATAGTGAGGGAAGTTTGTGTTTATTAGAGCTCACCCAAGCAGGTTTGTGTTGTATTTTTGCCTAAAGTTGAGGCATTTTTCAAAATAAAAACACAGTGGAAAATTCCTGTTTTCACCAGACGCTGTGTCCCTGTCTCTGACATTTCGGGTCCGCTACGCTGTTGCTACCACAATTTCTACCCCATATACACTGAATGCTCTGCTGTTTATACCTGGGCAAGGTTCCACATGAGGTGATTGCTTTAGGTTCACTGAGTTTCTTGTTACTTTGCTGACATAGTGTCTGGGTTGTGTGATATACATGTCATTAACCTTGAGATAAAAAAGTATGTACTTGGGCTTGTCCTATAATCTACTGCAGTGTCAATAAATACATACTCCTGACAAAAGCCATATCTTTTAATTATACAGTAAATGCATTGAACTTTTGATTTGCTCTCCTTAAATTGGTTCCTTTTTGTAAATTAAGTTAGAGTATGGGCACATAAAGAACTTGAATGAATAAAAGTGTCACATAGACTTTTCTTTTAATTAAATCTTCAGCAAATCAGTATTCATTCTAATAATAATTGTAATGCATTTACTAAGACACTAATATACATTTAAAGGGGTTGTCCAGGATTTAGCTGGCCCCGTACCGATCAGCTGTACTGGGCTGCTTCTGACACCCGTACTATACAAAGCACAGTTTCAGAAGCAGTTGGGTTTATGCCCTGTATATTGGCCAGGCACCAGTACTGCAACTCAGGTCTCATTGAAGTCAATGGGAGCTGAACTGCAGTATCAACACCTGACCACTATACAGGGATCTGTTTTTGGTCCTGTGTTGTGTATAGTATGGGTTTTGAAAGCGGTCCCGTATAGATGATGAGGGTAGGGGCTGGCTGTCGGCCCCCCACTGATCAGATATTAATGGTCTATCCTAAGGTTAGCCCATAAAATCCTAAATCCTGGACAACCCCTTTAAGGCCTCATTCACAATTACACCTTTAGTAGTGAAACATAAACAGAGAAAAAGTGTGTTGGAAAGATTTGAAACTATTTCTGTGTTCTTAACTTATACGAATGCAAAACACTGACCAAAATATACAAATATGAGCCAGGCCTCCCACACAAACATAATGTGTAGCTAACTACTTCACCTGATATTGCTATCTATGTTTTTATGTTTTAAGTATGTTTTATGATGTCTTAGGTGAGGTTTACATGGTGGATGAGAAATCATGAGAAATTTGAGGCGAACATTGGCCTCAGATTTCTCTTCATTTTCCATCCCTCAGGCTCTCCTTGGTGGAATACTGATGCAGAGCTGAAGCATTACTCTGCGGCTTTCCACTGCTGATTTGGCCCAGGTGAATGTGCCTAACCAGCTGGGTAGCTTATGGCAGCAGCACATGGCCGTGTTTCACCCGTGAAACACGGCCCATGTGCTAGCCAGATGTACCAGCATGAACTTCCCGTACTGTAATTGATATGGGACAGTATGTTGCTGGAAGGCAGGGACTCCTAGTGTCATAGATAACGAGGATGTTAGGAGTCCCGCTCCCAGCATGAAGTTCAAGCCGGTACATCTGGCTAGCACACGGGCCGTGTTTTACGGGTGAAACACGGTCATGTGCTGCTGCCCTTACACTGCTGAATCACCAGTGGAATCCACAGCAAGATAGAGCAGAATGCTTATTTTTTCAGCATCCTGCTACAATTTCTACTTACCATTGAAAACAATGAGAGAAAAAATCTACCGTTGATTTTGATGCGGAATTCGCCAAAAACACAGCAACATATTCTGTGTGAACATACCCTTAAGACATTCTAAGTACAGGTACACTAGGTACACTACATGTTTCTTATCCAATAGCCATGTGCCAGAACTATTTTACAACTTTGTCACCAATCATGTTATGTTAATTACAGTAACCCGACCTGTGCTTTGTCTACACTGTACTTAAAAACTACATTTTTCCCTCCATTAAAGCAGAACCCACTATATACACAATAACTGTGCATATGTGTGTCTCTCTCTCTGAGCTAGCTCATACATCAACTTTATGAATTTGGACTTCAATACGGCAATACTTAGAGCGGATTGCACTCACAGTTGACACCTGCGTTTGGGTTTCTGTTCATCAGGTCCCCAAGTAGACCCGAAGAACGGAAACCCACTCTGCTTTAAAAGTGGTTACCCATGGAAACCCGCGGACCCCATAGACTATAATGGAGTCCCAGTCCTACTTGCAGGACTTTTCTCTCTGCAATTTTTTAAGCGGGTTTGGGGACGGAAACCCTGAATGTAGATCAGGCGCAGGTTTGAACCTAGCTTAATAGGTAGGAGATGAAGAAACAGCAGAACACTGCCGTTAATAAGAGTGGACTTGTGCATGCTGAACTAAAAGTGTGTACAGTGGGTACAGAAAGTATTCAGACCCCTTTAAATGTTTCACTCTTTGTTTCATTGCAGCCATTTGCTAAAAGCAAAAAAGTTCATTTTATTTCTCATTAATGTACACTCAGCACCCCATCTTGACAGAAAAAAAACAGAAATGTAGATATTTTTGCTAATTTATTAAAAAAGAAAAACTGAAATATCACATGGTCATAAGTAGTCAGACCCTTTGCTGTGACACTCATATTTAACTCACTTGCTGTCCATTTCCTTCTGATCCTCCTTGAGATGGTTCTACTCTTTCATTGGAGTCCAGCTGTGTTTAATTAAACTGATTGGACTTGAATAGGAAAGGCACACACCTGTCTATATAAGACCTCACAGCTCACAGTACATGTCAGAGCAAATGAGAATCATGAGGTCAAAGGAACTGCTCAAGGAGCTCAGAGACAGAATTGTGGCAAGGCACAGATCTGGCCAAGGTTACAAAAGAATTTCTGCAGCACTCAAGGTTCCTAAGAGCACAGCGGCCTCCATATTCCTAAAATGGAAGAAGTTTGGGACGACCAGAACTCTTCCTAGACCTGGCCATCCAGCCAAACTGAGCAATCGTGGGAGAAGTGTGTGAGAGGTAATCGTGTGAGAGAGGTAAGGAAGAACCCAAAGATCACTGTGGCTGAGCTCCAGAGATGCAGTAGGGAGATGGGAGAAAGTTCCACAAAGTCAAGTTCACTGCAGCCCTCCACCAGTCAGGGCTTTATGGCAAAGTGGCCCGAAGGAAGCCTCTCCTCAGTGCAAGACATATGAAAGCCTGCATAGAGTTTGCCAAAAAACACATGATGGACTCCCAGACTATGAGAAATAAGATCCTCTGGTCTGATGCTTAATTCTAAGAGGTATGTGTGGAGAAAACCAGGCACTGCTTATCACCTGCCCAATACAATCCCAACAATGAAACATGGTGGTAGCAGCATCATGCTATGGGTTTTTTTTTTTCAGCTACAGGGACAGGATGACTGGTTGCAATTGAAGGAAAGATGAATGCGGCCAAGTACAGAGATATCCTGGAAGAAAACCTCTTCCACAGTACTCTGGACCTCAAACTGGGCCGAAGGTTTGTTGCATAGTTGTGTCACAGAAGAAGCTTGAGAGTAGATTATATGGGATAATCAGCATTTACTTCTTAGAACATGAGGTAAACAGCATCAAAACGTTAACACAGCAAAACTTGAAAGTAAATAGGACCTTTTACAATAGAGAGATAAAAAGCAAGGTACAGCAAGTCTCACATAGCATACCATTACACTCTATTCAGCATATAACACTAATAACATCGCCATCTACTGTCAGAAGGTTGTAAACTTCTGCACACAAATAAGTCTATCTGTTGCATATATATGTATATAGTATATACCAACACCCTTTCTCAACAGTAAGAACTTATTCAGTTAAATATAATCTCTTCATCAGTCTCTGGTGTCTTTCAGCACTCAACGCCTTTGTGAAAATATCTGCTGTCATATCTTCAGTTGGGCAGTATTCTAAATTCAGAATTCCTTGTTCCTGATGATCCCCTAAGAAATGAAACTTCACATCAATGTGTTTAGTTCTGGGATTAACTCTTTCCATCTGAGCAAGAACAAGACATCCTTGATTGTCTTCATGTAACGTTGTTGGTCCTAACTGTTGTTGTCCTAAGTCTCTTAGTAGTTGTCTTAACCAAAGAACTTCTTGACTCGCATGAGCGGCGGCTACATATTCTGCTTTCCATATAGTACAGTCTTTCTTTAAATGTCCCTTTTTCTTGCATCTGAAACATTCTCTTGTTTCTGTTTTATAGGTCCTCTTATATGTAATTTTAAGAGCATTTACACTGTCCTTTTCTGTGGAATCATTTGTTTGTTCTTTCCTTCTCTGGTATTCATCTATGAGTCGTATTTTTACAAACTCTAGTGTAATGTCTGCTTCAGGTCTTGTTTCTAGTGCATTTATCAAAGCAGTGTATGAATACGGCAAGCTACACAATACTATTGCTGCTACATGACTTTCTTTAATATCTTCACCAACTGATCTCAGCTGTGTTATCACTTCCATCATGGAGTTTATGTACTCCTGCATGTCTTCCTGTGCACTTAATCTCATCTTGTAAAGTTTCCTTAGCAGAAACAATTTGTGATTTAAGCTGGATCTTTCATGTAACTTTCTCAATGCTTCCCACATTCCCTTTGCTGTATTCTCATTCCTTATGTGGATTAACTGATCATCTTCCACTAATAAGCTGATAGTAGCTCTTGCTTGTCTGTTTTTCTTATCCCATGTCTCATTATTATCATTGGGTCTATCTGTAGTGATTACATCCCATAAATCATCTTTAGACAATAACATCTCCACTTTGAACTTCCATAACTGATAGTTCTCATTGTTCAGCTTAGCTACTGTAAGTCTGAGTTCTGAATTGCTGGTCATTTTAACTTGTCTTACTTGTTTGGAGAGAATTGTTCTGAAGAATCCTTTTGCATTCACTGGGTCTTTTTGTCTTCTATGCCTGGGCCCATAACCTGTTGCATAGTTGTGTCACAGAAGAAGCTTGAGAGTAGATTATATGGGATAATCAGCATTTACTTCTTAGAACATGAGGTAAACAGCATCAAAACGTTAACACAGCAAAACTTGAAAGTAAATAGGACCTTTTACAATAGAGAGATAAAAAGCAAGGTACAGCAAGTCTCACATAGCATACCATTACACTCTATTCAGCATATAACACTAATAACATCGCCATCTACTGTCAGATAGATGTAAACTTCTGCACACAAATAAGTCTATCTGTTGCATATATATGTATATAGTATATACCAACAAGGTTCACCTTCCAAAAGACAACCCTAAGCACACAAATATCAAAGGAGTGGCTTTGGAACAACTCTGTGACCATTCTTGACTGGCCCAGCCAGAGCCCTGACCTCAACCCAATTGAGCATCTCTGGAGAGACCTGAAAATGGCTGTCCACCAACGTTCACCATCCAACCTGACGGAACTGGAGAGGATCTGCAAGGAAGAATGGCAGAGGATCCCCAAATCCAGATGTGAAAAACTTGTTGCATCATTCCCAAGAAGACTCATGGCTGTACTAGCTCAAAAGGGGCTTCTACTCACCATGACCATGTGATATTCAGGTTTTCTTTTTTAATAAATTTGCAAAAATATCTACATTTCTGTTTTTTTTTGTCAAGATGGGGTGCTGAGTGTACATTAATGAGAAATAAAATGAACTTTTTTGCCTTTAGCAAATGGCTGCAATGAGACAAAGAGTGAAAAATTTAAAGGGGTCTGAATACTTTCCATACCCACTGTATGTGGATGTCTGAGAAAAAATACATTTCTGTGAGTCTCATCAGTATGTTGGTTTTGAGTCTGGGGCTAAACAGGGTTTGTAAACCAATTTCTTTGACGCACGTTTTTCCACAAATGACTTCTTATCTTGTCATGGGGAAGACAATAAATGTCTGATTGTTGGGAGCACTAGCAGTGGGGCAGCCACAATCTCTAGAACAAGGGTGTTGCTCCCCTGCACCTCCCCACAGTTTTATAATTGGGAGGTTGTCATGCATGTGCCATGCTGTTCCATTAAAAGTCATTGGACTTATGATGATAGCTGTGTAAAATGGGAGATTGCTGTACTAAGTTAATATTGGATAACTAGATACATTTCACAAACAATGAAGCTAAAATATGATCTACTGTTGCCCTCAAGTGGTCACTACTGAAAGAACAAGCAAATACCTCATACTATTTTGTTTTTGTTAGTTCGGCAGATTCCATAGGCCAAAGTAGCAATTGTTATACCA
The DNA here is from genome assembly GCA_947044405.1 of Leptodactylus fallax. Classification (NCBI taxonomy): domain Eukaryota; kingdom Metazoa; phylum Chordata; class Amphibia; order Anura; family Leptodactylidae; genus Leptodactylus; species Leptodactylus fallax. The sequence goes on from CAMRHE010000140.1 coordinate 2,150,716, forward strand.
GCAATTCCAAGCAAGCAGGCATCATTTTTTAGTGTGACTGTACAAAGGATACAATGGCAAAGGAAAAATTGATAATCCATACATACATAACATTTTTCTTCTCCATTATGGTGATTGTAAAATGTGGAACACTTTTCATGAACTTGTGCCTACTATACTGTATAAGGCCGTGGCCCGCGTTGCGAAAAACGCTGCATTTTACATTACCTGCAAAGTGGTTGGGATTTTAGGTAATCCCATCCACACATCACAGAAAAAAATTTGCAGTGGAAATGCTGTGATTTCAAAAACACTTGCATTTTTGTAAATTGCAGCATTTCAATTGTACCTGTGGAAATGCTAGCATTTTCCGTTAAGGTATAATAGAGGACTCTGCGGACTTTCTGTGAAAAACGCTGTGGAAAAAAAAGTGATGCGTTTCCACCGTGGATTTTTTGCAACAATTCGCTGCCTGGAGACTTAGCTTAATAATAATGAAAATAATAGTTGTATTTTTATAACGCCAACATATTCTGCAACACTTTACAAATAAGACGATACATGAACAGACAATATTAGACATTACAATTAGAGATGAGTTCAATTCTGAAATTCAATTCGAATTTCCTAAAAAATTTGCTTCGATCCGGATTAATTTGCTGCGAATCGCGTTAAAAAACAGAGAGCCTGTATAGTGGTGTAGAACACTGTGTGTTGCAGTAACACGCATAGGGAGAGTACTGTGGTAGTGAAACAATGCTGTAAGTCAGTATGACATGCACATGACAGGCGTTGCTCTTAGAACCACTGCACACTTCACTTATTTGGCCAGTTATGGGGCCAAAACTTACCAACTCACTCAAGTGTGAACTCAGCCTTATAGGTCCATGTTAGTGCCAGGTATAAAAAACTGTGCAGAGTCCCAACATCCTACTGCAACGTGAAAGAGCACACTCCTTTTACACTGTTGTCTGCTGATTCCACATAGATGTCTGCAGAGTGGGAAGGCGACATAATGTGGAGGTGGCAGCGGCATGAGGAGGCCATACAGTGAGCCAGTGGTAGCGGCATGAGGAGGCCATACAGTGACCCAATGGCAGCAGCATGAGGAGGACACAGAGTGACCCAGTGGAAGCAGCATAAGGAGACCATACAGTGACCCAGTGGCAGCAGCATGAGGAGGCCATACAGTGACCCAGTGGCAGCAGTATGAGGAGGACACAGAGTGACCCAGTGGAAGCGGCATGAGGAGACCATACAGTGACCCAGTGGCATCAGCATGAGTAGGCCATACAGTGACCCAGTGGTAGCTGCATGAGGAGGACACAGAGTCACCCAGTGGAATCGGCATGAGTAGGCCATACAGTGACCCAGTGGCAGCGGCATGAGGAGGCCATACAGTGACCCAGTGGCAGCAGCAGGAGGAGGACACAGAGTGACCTTGTGGAAGCGGCATGAGGAGGCCATACAGTGACCCAGTGGTAGCAGCATGAGGAGGCCATACAGTGACCCAGTGGTAGCGGCATGAGGAGGCCATACAGTTACCCAATGGCAGCAGCATGAGGAGGCCATACAGTGACCCAGTGGTAGCAGCATGAGAAGGCCATACAGTGACCCAGTGGCAGCAGTAAGAGGAGGACACAGAGTGACCCAGTGGAGGCAGCATGAGGAGACCATACAGTGACCCAGTGGCAGCAGCATGAGTAAGCCATACAGCGAGCCAGTGGCAGCAGCATGAGTAGGCCATACAGTGACCCAGTGGCAGCAGCATGAGGAGGACACAGAGTGACCCAGTGGAAGCGGCATGAGGAGACCATACAGTGACCCAGTGGCATCAGCATGAGTAGGCCATACAGTGACCCAGTGGCAGCTGCATGAGGAGGACACAGAGTCACCCAGTGGAATCGGCATGAGTAGGCCATACAGTGACCCAGTGGCAGCGGCATGAGGAGGCCATACAGTGACCCAGTGGCAGCAGCATGAGGAGGACACAGAGTGACCTTGTGGAAGCGGCATGAGGAGGCCATACAGTGACCCAGTGGTAGCAGCATGAGGAGGCCATACAGTGACCCAGTGGTAGCGGCATGAGGAGGCCATACAGTGACCCAGTGGCAGCAGCATGAGGAGGCCATACAGTTACCCAATGGCAGCAGCATGAGGAGGCCATACAGTGACCCAGTGGTAGCAGCATGAGAAGGCCATACAGTGACCCAGTGGCAGCAGTAAGAGGAGGACACAGAGTGACCCAGTGGAGGCAGCATGAGGAGACCATACAGTGACCCAGTGGCAGCAGCATGAGTAAGCCATACAGTGAGCCAGTGGCAGCAGCATGAGGAGGCCATACAGTGACCCAGTGGCAGCAGCATGAGGAGGACACAGAGTCACCCAGTGGAATCGGCATGAGTAGGCCATACAGTGACCCAGTGGCAGCGGCATGAGGAGGCCATACAGTGACCCAGTGGCAGCAGCATGAGGAGGACACAGAGTGACCTTGTGGAAGCGGCATGAGGAGGCCATACAGTGACCCAGTGGTAGCAGCATGAGGAGGCCATACAGTGACCCAGTGGTAGCGGCATGAGGAGGCCATACAGTGACCCAGTGGCAGCAGCATGAGGAGGCCAACAGTTACCCAATGGCAGCAGCATGAGGAGGCCATACAGTGACCCAGTGGTAGCAGCATGAGAAGGCCAACAGTGACCCAGTGGCAGCAGTAAGAGGAGGACACAGAGTGACCCAGTGGAGGCAGCATGAGGAGACCATACAGTGACCCAGTGGCAGCAGCATGAGTAAGCCATACAGCGATCCAGTGGCAGCAGCATGAGGAGGCCATACAGTGACCCAGTGGCAGCAGCATGAGTAGGCCAACAGTGACCCAGTGGAAGCAGCATGAGGAGGACACAGAGTGACCCAGTGGAAGCGGCATGAGTAGGCCAACAGTGACCCAGTGGCAGCGGCATGAGGAGGCCAACAATGACCCAGTGGCAGCAGCATGAGGAGGACACAGAGTGACCTGTGGAAGCGGCATGAGGAGGCCAACAGTGACCCAGTGGTAGCAGCATGAGGAGGCCATACAGTGACCCAGTGGTAGCGGCATGAGGAGGCCATACAGTGACCCAGTGGCAGCAGCATGAGGAGGCCATACAGTGACCCAGTGGCAACAGCATGAGGAGGACACAGAGTGACCCAGTGGAAGCGGCATGAGGAGACCATACAGTGACCCAGTGGCATCAGCATGAAGAGACATACAGTGACCCAGTGGCAGCTGCATGAGGAGGACTCAGAGTCACCCAGTGGAATCGGCATGAGTAGGCCATACAGTGACCCAGTGGCAGAGGCATGAGGAGGCCATACAGTGACCCAGTGGCAGCAGCATGAGGAGGACACAGAGTGACCTTGTGGAAGCGGCATGAGGAGGCCATACAGTGACCCAGTGGTAGCAGCATGAGGAGGCCATACAGTGACCCAGTGGTAGCGGCATGAGGAGGCCATACAGTGACCCAGTGGCAGCAGCATGAGGAGGCCATACAGTTACCCAATGGCAGCAGCATGAGGAGGCCATACAGTGACCCAGTGGTAGCAGCATGAGAAGGCCATACAGTGACCCAGTGGCAGCAGTAAGAGGAGGACACAGAGTGACCCAGTGGAGGCAGCATGAGGAGACCATACAGTGACCCAGTGGCAGCAGCATGAGTAAGCCATACAGTGAGCCAGTGGCAGCAGCATGAGGAGGCCATACAGTGACCCAGTGGCAGCAGCATGAGGAGGACACAGAGTCACCCAGTGGAATCGGCATGAGTAGGCCATACAGTGACCCAGTGGCAGCGGCATGAGGAGGCCATACAGTGACCCAGTGGCAGCAGCATGAGGAGGACACAGAGTGACCTTGTGGAAGCGGCATGAGGAGGCCATACAGTGACCCAGTGGTAGCAGCATGAGGAGGCCATACAGTGACCCAGTGGTAGCGGCATGAGGAGGCCATACAGTGACCCAGTGGCAGCAGCATGAGGAGGCCATACAGTTACCCAATGGCAGCAGCATGAGGAGGCCATACAGTGACCCAGTGGTAGCAGCATGAGAAGGCCATACAGTGACCCAGTGGCAGCAGTAAGAGGAGGACACAGAGTGACCCAGTGGAGGCAGCATGAGGAGACCATACAGTGACCCAGTGGCAGCAGCATGAGTAAGCCATACAGCGATCCAGTGGCAGCAGCATGAGGAGGCCATACAGTGACCCAGTGGCAGCAGCATGAGTAGGCCATACAGTGACCCAGTGGAAGCAGCATGAGGAGGACACAGAGTGACCCAGTGGAAGCGGCATGAGTAGGCCATACAGTGACCCAGTGGCAGCGGCATGAGGAGGCCATACAATGACCCAGTGGCAGCAGCATGAGGAGGACACAGAGTGACCTTGTGGAAGCGGCATGAGGAGGCCATACAGTGACCCAGTGGTAGCAGCATGAGGAGGCCATACAGTGACCCAGTGGTAGCGGCATGAGGAGGCCATACAGTGACCCAGTGGCAGCAGCATGAGGAGGCCATACAGTGACCCAGTGGCAACAGCATGAGGAGGACACAGAGTGACCCAGTGGAAGCGGCATGAGGAGACCATACAGTGACCCAGTGGCATCAGCATGAAGAGTACATACAGTGACCCAGTGGCAGCTGCATGAGGAGGACTCAGAGTCACCCAGTGGAATCGGCATGAGTAGGCCATACAGTGACCCAGTGGCAGAGGCATGAGGAGGCCATACAGTGACCCAGTGGCAGCAGCATGAGGAGGACACAGAGTGACCTTGTGGAAGCGGCATGAGGAGGCCATACAGTGACCCAGTGGTAGCAGCATGAGAAGGCCATACAGTGACCCAGTGGCAGCAGTATGAGGAGGACACAGAGTGACCCAGTGGTAGCGGCATGAGGAGGCCATACAGTGACCCAGTGGTAGCAGCATGAGAAGGCCATACAGTGACCCAGTGGCAGCAGCATGAGGAGGACACAGAGTGACCTTGTGGAAGCGGCATGAGGAGGCCATACAGTGACCCAGTGGTAGCAGCATGAGAAGGCCATACAGTGACCCAGTGGTAGCAGCATGAGAAGGCCATACAGTGACCCAGTGGCAGAGTGTGGAGGTGGTAACGGCGTGAGTACGCCACAGAGTGGCAAAGTGATATAATGTGGAGTTAACAGCAGCCTTAGGAGGCCATTCAGTGACCCAGTGGCAGAGTGAGGAGGTGGCAGCAGTGTGAGGAGGCCATACAGTCACCCAGTGGCAGAGTGTGGAGGTAAGAAAATGAACTCCGTACATCAAAAGTAGGTGCAATCAAATGTGCTTTATTCACTTCCAAATACAATATGTAGAGTGTGTACACACTCTACAGGTATTGTATTTGGAAGTGAATAAAGCACATTTCATTGCACCTAGTTTTGATGTACGGAGTTCATTTTCTGATGTCTAAGGGTTGGGACCCTACTCCGCACTAACTGGTGATACTATCCAAATCCACCAAGAGAGTGTGGAGGTGGTAACAGCATGAGTAGGCCACAGAGTGGCAAAGTGATATAATATGTAGGTAACAGCAGCCTTAGGAGGCCATACAGTGAGCCGATCTTCACAAAGGTCAGTCTCTCCAAATTTTGGGTGGACAGGCGAGTTCTCCTTGGGGTAACTATGGCCCCCACCGCACTAAACACGCACTCTGATGCCACACTACTGTCTGGGCAGGACAGCTTTTCCAGGGCAAACTCGGCCAGTTGCGGCCACAAATCCAGTTATGCTGCCCAGTAGTCCAGCGGATCTTCCACGACAGGTGGCAGGGTGCACTCTAAGTATGCTACCACCTGCAGGTTCAAGTTCTGCTCTGTGTCTAGCTGCTGATGAGCAGCTTCTTCACTATGCGAGTGAAGAAAGCTGCTCATCAGCGACTCTAGGCTTAGGCTGCTACTGATGGAGCCGATACTGCTCCTGCCACCCCCACCCCCTCCCACAGCTGCCATGCCAGTGCAAGTTGAGTGCTCAGCATCCCCTTCCCGGTTGGACATGAAAGAGGATGAACGATAGCACAGATAAGCAGCGGCCAACTTACTACATAGCAAGTCTCTATAGTAGTTCAGTTTGTCCTCCCTCTCAGCGGGTGTAAAAAAGGCCCACATTTTTCCCCGGTAGCGAGGGTCTAACATGGTGGAGAGCCAGTAGTCATCCCTCTGCCGAATGGTGACAATTCGGCTGTCACTGCGCAAGGAAGTGAACATGCATTGGGCCATTTGCGCAAGTGACTCCAAGGGTCTCCGTGCATCCATCTCCACTGCATACTGCCACGGTGTGTCTGGATCATCTGCCTCGTCCTCCTCATCTCCCTCTTGCTGTTCTTGTTGCTTCAGCTCCTCCTCTCCACCCATTTGGCTATACATTGCTTGTGCTCCAATGTCCTCCTCATCCTCCTCCTCCTCCAGTTCAGCCTCCACAGGGCTCATGTGGCCGTGAGATGTAGGCACCACATCTAAAGTCCCCTGACCAGCCAGATTGAAAAGCATCTTTTCCAGTATGTGAATCAGTAGAATGACGTTTGTAGGCAGGCAAAGGGAAAGATTGTGGAGGGAAGATACCTCCCACTAAGGTGGCTCCTCTCCACTAGGTAAGGGACTGGAATCTATGTTCAGAGTTTTGGGTGTGATTACAGACCCGGTCTCAAAGCTCTGGTCCTGGGTTTAGTTAGAGCCAGGTTGAAGCCTTAACGCTGACCAGGTAGGAGGGTGTGTCTCTTCTGATGGTGGCTCTGAGCCACAAACACACTGCCTGTGTGGAGGACAGAAAGTGGAAACAAAACTGCTAACTTGGTGAGCCTGCTGGACTGTTTTCTGTCTTAAAGACTGTTTTTGTGTTGCTGGTACTTTCTACTACTTGGCTGAAAGAAGCCATTCTGTTTTTGTGTTGCCTTATGCTGCTGAAAGCCATTTATGTTATGGACTCTGTGAACTTTTGCCAATAAAGCACCAGTGTGAACTTGCCCATACTCCTCCAGTGTCTTACTTGCCTGGTAAAACAGCCCCTGGAAGGTCCCGCATTGACATATGGTGGAGGACGCGGGCAGGACTATCGTTGCTAGGGGCAACAGCCTTCAAAGTCAACAGTTTTCAGCTGTGTATGTCTTGGGTGAAGGCTGCTACAGTGCTAAAGGACGATACTGGAGCTATGGATGAGTTGGTCCAGCAGTTGGTGCGCTCTAATGTGCAGCAGCAAGAGACAAATCGCTTGCTGGTGGAGCAAATGGCAGCACTCAGGAAAATGGTGGCGGCACAGCAAAGTGTACCTGTAGCTGCTCCTGTCAGTGATGACAGGGAAAAAATACATACCTCGTTACAGAAAATGACTGCTGAAGATAATGTGGAGGCCTACTTGACCATATTTGAACGTATTGCAGATAGGGAAAAGTTGCCTAGGGAGCAGTGGGCGGAGGTACTTGCTCCCTACCTTACCAGCGAGCCGCAAAAGGTGTATTTTGATTTAACTGTACAAGACTCTCAGGTCTACAGTAAATTGAAAGCTGAGATACTGGCTCGTTTAGGGGTCAGTGTGACAGTCCAGGCACAGCGGGTGCAGCAGTGGTCCTTTTCTCAGGAAAAAACGCCGCAGTCTCAGATGTATGACCTTTTCCATCTGATCCGCAAATGGTTACGGCCTGAGACTCTTACCCCAGAGCATATGGTGGAAAGAGTCGCAATGGACCGCTATCTAAGTGCTCTCCCTACTCCATTGCAGCACTGGGTTATCCAGGGAAGTCCAGACAATGCAGACAGCCTTGTTGAATTGGTTGAGAGGTATACTACCGCTGAGAATTTTGCCTTAAGTCCAACAAGGGAGAAAACTTCCCTGCGGAATCCCAAGACTTTCCCTGAGGCCGGTAAAAGGTGGTATCAGTCGACCAAGGAGCAGAGGCAACCCCCCCATATCAGAGGCGTAGCTAGCAGGGGGGGCAGAGGGGGCGGCTGCCCCAGGCCCACTAACTCTCTAGGGCCCACCCTGGGGCCGCCATTAATACATCCTTTATTTCTAACTAGATCGGTGTCTGCAGACACCGATCTAGTTAAAAGGCTTCCTGCAACTTAACAGTATTGTAAACCGCAAGCCAATACAGGCCTGTGGTTTACAAGACGTTGAGACCACAGACGGATGTTCTACTTCTCAGCACGGGCGGCTTGATGACGTGACAACATCACACAGCCTGCGCTCAGACACAGACGTCCTGTGCGTGGACAGGGAGGAAGCGGCGGCTCCAATCATCAGGATCGCAGATAGGTGAGTGTGACTTTTTTTTTGGTGGGTATATTAATAGCATAGCTCCCGGTGGTGGAGTTCCGATTTTACACAGCTGTCCTGTGGTCCCGGATAGCTTACAGTTTGTCCCGCTATGCCCCTGAAGTGTTTTGCTGTTAACAAACTTTATTAGGTTAGTGTAAAGGCTAAATGGTAGATGCTAAATCCTAGTGGGTAAAGGACCTTAGATGACGTCATGACCATGTGATCAGACTCTTGTGTGGGCGGAGCTATTCTGGATACTGCAGTGTGATGTTACACAGAAAGCTGGGAACAGAGAGTGATCGAAGAGACAGAGAGACAGCATGTGTGAGAAAGAGGGGGCGGAACTGGGGGCAGATGTAGAGGCCAGTTAAACTGAAGGCAGATGAAGGGGGCAAATAAAGGGAGCATTAAGCCGGTGACAGATAAAGGGGGACATTAAACTGGGAGCAGATGGAGGGGGGATATTGAACTGGGGGAGCAATTGGAGGGTGACATTAAACTGGGATCAACTGGAGGAGGACATTAAACCGTGGGGGGGGTAGCTGGAGGGGGGACATGTCTGCCTCTAGTTACCCCCATTTTAATGTCCCCCTCCAGCTGCCCCAGTTTAATGTCCCCCTCTAGTTTCCGCCAGTTTAAACTGGGGCATGAGGAGAGGGACTTAATACTGTGGGGCAATTGGAGGAGTTATAATTGGAGCAATTATAATGTGGGCGCATATAATGTTAGGGTTACTGTAGGAGCATTATACTGTGTGGGGGCACATGGAAAAATAGATGAGAATGGGCGGGGTCAACGTATAAGTGGGTGGAGCTATATTTGCAGCGGCATATTTTGACCCTCTTTTCATCCTTTGAAAGTTGGGAGGTACGTAATAGTATAAGGGGTGGTTAGGAGGGGGAAATATAACTTACTATAAAGGGAGGATTCATTAAGGGGCATTATGATGATGGGGGGGTCATTTACAGTGGGGAAAAAAGTATTTATTCAGCCACCAATTGTGCAAGTTCTCCCACTTAAAAAGATGAGAGAGGCCTGTAATTGACATCATAGGTAGACCTCAACTATGAGAGACAAAATGAGAAAACAAATCCAGAAAATCACATTGTCTGATTTTTAAAGAATTTATTTGCAAATTATGGTGGAAAATAAGTATTTGGTCAATAACAAAAGTTCATCTTATTACTTCGTTATATATCCTTTGTTGGCAATGACAGAGGTCAAACGTTTTCTGTAAGTATTCACAAGGTTGGCACACACTGTTGCTGGTATGTTGGCCCATTTCTCCGTGCAGATCTCCTCTAGAGCAGTGATGTTTTGGGGCTGTCGCTGGGCAAAATGGACTTTCAACTCCCTCTAAAGGTTTTCTATGGGATTGAGCTCTGGAGACTGGCTAGGCCACTCCAGGACCTTGAAATGCTTCTTATGAAGCCACTCCTTCATTGCCCTGGTGGTGTGCTTGGGATCATTGTCATGCTTAAAGACCCAGCCACATTTCATCATCTATGCCCTTGCTGATGGAAGGAGGTTTGCACTCAAAATCTCACCATACATGGCCCCATTCATTCTTTCATGTACACGGATCAGTCGTCCTGGTCCCTTTGCAGAGAAACATCCTCAAAGCATGATGTTGCCACCCCCATGCTTCACAGTAGGTATGGTGTTCTTTGGATATAACTCAGTATTTACTCTCCTCCAAACACGACAAGTTGTGTTTCTACCAAACTGTTCTACTTTGGTTTCATCTGACCATATGACATTCTTCCAATACTCTTCTAGAACATCCAAATGCTCTCTAGCAAACTTCAGATGGACCTGGATATGACTGGCTTAAGCAGGGGGACACGTCTGGCACTGCAGGATCTGAGTCCCTGGTGGCGTAGTGTGTTACTGATGGTAGCCTTTGTTACGTTAGTCCCAGCTTTCTGCAGGTCATTCACTAGGTCCCCCCGTGTGGTTCTGGGATTTTTGCTTACCGTTCTTGTGATCATTTTGACCCCACGGGATGAGATCTTGCGTGAAGCCCCTGATCGAGGAAGATTATCAGTGGTCTTGTATGTCTTCCATTTTCTAATTATTGCTCCCACAGTTGATTTCTTCACACCAAGCTGCTTGCCTATTGCAGATTCAGTCTTCCCAGCCTGGTTTCGGTCTACAATTTTGTTTCTGGTGTCCTTCCACAGCTCTTTGGTCTTCACCATAGTGGAGTTTGGAATGTGACTGTTTGAGGTTGTGGACAGGTATCTTTTATACTGATATCAATTTCAAACAGGTGCCATTACTACAGGTGCAGTATTTATGTCAGGGGGAATCAGGGTCATAATATGAGGGAGCAATTAATTTAATTAAGGTGGCACTTGGGCTTTATTAAGACTAAGGCCCAACATACCGGGTTGCAGCAAAAAAAGCGGTGCAGGAAAAACCGCAGCGGTAACATTGTGGTTTTTCCCGCAGTGCTTTTCACGCTGTCTGTATATAGTGACCGTGTGATGTAATTACAGCCTTGTCACATAGACATGTACAGGATGAGGCTGTAGTTACATTACATGGCCGCTATGAGATGACTGACACTATGTGAACAGAGAAAGGATCATGGCACTTACACAGGTACCACGATTCATTCAAACAGCTGTTCCTGGGGGTCCCGGGTATTGGAACCCTAATAATTTTTTTTTTTTTTTTTTTTTTTTTTTTTTTCCTTTTTAATTAGGAAACACCTGGGGCATTATTAATAAGGGACACTATTTACAGGGACTGGAAGAAGTGGTCATGGCCATCCAGATGAAAGATGGGGAATGTGAATGATTAGCTAGAGACGTCACCTGTAAATCACTAAATGTTACTTCCCTGTATTCACCTAAATCGTCTTTAGAGCCCTGTGTAGAGCCGCTACATACCACTATACGCTCACCGTATACTAATAGTATCGGTATACGAACATGTCTAAATTGGGGGCCCACTTGGACATGTTCGCCCCCCCCCCCCCCCCCCATGCTGAACCCCTAGCTACGCCTCTACCCCATATACAAGAAGCTGGAAGAACTGGAAGCAAGTTCTAAAACACAGCCTCGCCAGATAGTCTGCTGGAAGTGTCATGCTCCCGGACATATTGCCACACGTTGTCCTGCAAAATCGGAGCCTATGGACTGTAGTCTGGCTCGACGCTGCTCTATGTTTCCCCACACAGTATGCAGCGCCATGCCAACTTACCTCGACAAACCCCAAAGGTGTCAGCTTACTATTAGTGGCACCAAAGTCGTTGCACTACTTGACTCGGGGAATCTGGTAACTCTTTGTCAGAGACAAACTGTTCCCTGTTTTGTGTGACCCAGGGCAGCGCATGGGAGTCGTATGTACTGTATACATGGGAACACAAAAAACTATCTCATTGCTCAAGTACATATAGAGACTATGTGTGGAAGTGTCACCAACAAAGTGGTCATGGTAAAAAAAAAATCCTGCTATATGATGTAATATTAGCACAGGATTTTCCCTTATTTTGGGAGTTATGGGATAGGCTGTCGCCTACTTATGTGAAAATGTCTGTTACAGATAACTGGGTGTCTTCAGGGGGTGGAGAAAACACTCAAGGGGCCGATAATTTTCCTTTGGCGGTGGTGTTAGGGGATGAGGCTGAGTCCACAGACACCGAGTCAGTACTCCCAGACTTCGAAGTATCTAGGGTTAACTTTGGGACAGCACAGCTACAAGATCCTACCCTGAAAACCGCCTTGGAAAATGTGACAGTCCTAAATGGTGTACCACAGGAACCAGAGGCTGAACTTCGGTATCCTTATTTTGAGGTGCAAAACAATTTGTTATACCGTGTGACCAAAGTTAATGATGAAATTCTGGAACAGCTACTAGTTCCAAAACCATACAGGAAAATGGTGTTGGGTATGGCCCACTCACATGTGTTAGGGGGTCACTTAGCATCAGACAAGACCAGGGAACGAATCTTTCGAAGGTTCTATTGGCCAGGGCGTTATAAAGAAATAGAAAACTATTGTAAGTCTTGCCCAACCTGCCAGGTAAATGCTTCTGTTGTACATTTCAGGAGTCCATCAATAGCCTTGCCTGTCATTGAGGTTCCGCTTGAGTGAATTGCCTTAGATGTCGTAGGGCCCTTGGTGAAATCAACCAGAGGATATCAATACCTTTTGGTAATACTAGACTATGCTACCAGGTATCCAGAGGCGGTCCCTTTGAGAAATCCCACAGCCAAGTGCATTGCCAAAGAGTTGTTTCCTATGTGCACTAGGGTGGGAATTTCCAAAGAAATCTTGACAGATCAAGGTACACCCTTTATGTCTAAAGTCATGAAAAAACTGTGTAAGGTTTTTAATATCAGACAGCTGAGAACCTCGGTTTACCATCCCCAAACTAACGGCCTGGTAGAGAGTTTCAATAAGACCTTAAAGGCTATGTTAAAAAAATTTGTTGAAAAGGATGGGAAAAACTGGGATTGCCTGTTATCGTATTTGCTATTTTCCATTAGGGATGTTCCCCAGGCTTCTATAGGGTTCTCCCCATTTGAACTGTTATACGGTAGACATCCCCGTGGTATCTTAGACCTCACTAAAGAAACGTGGGAATCTGAGACCACCCCATACCGAAGTGTTATTGAACATGTGGCCCATAGTAAAAGAGCATTTGCAGAAGGCGCAAGAAGCGCAAAAGAGTGTGTATAATCGCTCTGCCAGAGTTAGAGAGTTCAGTCCTGGGGACTGGGTCTTAATACTCATGCCCACCGTAAAAAAGCAAGTTCTTGGCCAAGTGGCAGGGCCCTTTTGAGATCTTGGAAAAAGTTGGGGAGGTAAATTACAAGGTGCACCAACCAGGGAAAAGAAAACCCATACAGATTTACCATGTAAATCTGATTAAACCCTGGAGAGAAAGGGAGTCATTGGCCGCTCTAACTTGCCCATCCGCAGTTAGTGAGACAGAACACCACAAAGTGGGAATAGCGGAGACTACTCCATTGTAGAAAAAGAGTCTCTGGCAGTCAAGTGGGTCCTTGACTCACTAAGGTATTAACTGTTAGGCAGAAGATTCAGGCTTATTTCGGATCATGCTCCACTAAAGTGGATGAGTAAAAATAAGGGAAATAATGCAAGAGTGACACGCTGGTTCTTGACGTTACAAGACTTCAACTTTATAGTCGAGCATAGACCTGGGAGGGCCCATACAAATGCGGATGCCTTGTCTAGAATTCATTGTTTTTTTTTCTAAAGGTGCACAGCCCTACTGCTTTGGGCAGAGGGGGAGGATATGTAGGCAGGCAGAGGGAAAGATTGTGGAGGGAAGATACCTCCCTCTAAGGTGGCTCCTCTCCACTAGGTAAGGGACTGGAATCTATGTCCATGGTTTTGGGTGTGATTACAGACCCGGTCTCAAAGCTCTAGTCCTGGGTTTTGTTAGAGCCAAGTTGAAGCCTTAACGCTGACCAGGTAGGAGGGTGTGTCTCTTCTGATGGTGGTTCTGAGCCACAAACACACTGCCTGTGTGGAGGACAGAAAGTGGAAACAAAACTGCTAACTTGGTGAGCCTGCTGGACTGTTTTCTGTCTTAAAGACTGTTTTTGTGTTGCTGGTACTTTCTACTACTTGGATGAAAGAAGCCATTCTGTTTTTGTGTTGCCTTATGCTGCTGAAAGCCATTTATGTTATGGACTCTGTGAACTCCTCCTAATAAAGCACTAGTGTGAACTTGCACACATTCCTGTCACAGTATTATACAGTGGGGAAAAAAGTATTTAGTCAGCCACCAATTGTGCAAGTTCTCCCACTTTAAAAGATGAGAGAGGCCTGTAATTGACATCATAGGTAGACCTCAACTATGAGAGTCAAAATGAGAAAACATATCTAGAAAATTACATTGTCTGATTTTTTTTTTTTAAAGAATTTATTTGCAAATTATGGTGGAAAATAAGTATTTGGTAACCTACAAACAAGCAAGATTTCTGGCTCACAGACCTGTAATTTCTATTTTAAGAGGCTTCTCTGTCCTCCACTCATTACCTGTAGTAATGGCACCTGTTTGAAATTGTTATCAGTATAAAAGACACCTGTCCACAACCTCAAACAGTCACACTCCAAACTCCACTCCACTATAATAGTATAATATGAGACAGTGACTGACAATGTCTGTAAAGCGCTGCGGAATATGACGGCGCTATACAAGAAAGCATGAAAAAAAAAAAAAAAAACATGCAGAGGCCCAAGATCCTACTGTAGAGCGAAAGAGTGCACTCCTTTTACACCGTTGTCTACTGATTCCACATAGACGTCTACAGAATCTGTTCTATTAAATGCTTATACAAGTAGAACCCTCCTGGAGACGGTGTCAGCAGTAAGTTTGTGTTGACATCACTGATTATTTTGCGTTTCCTCTGATCCATCAGAACAAATAACCCCCCCCCAAAAAAAAAAAAAAATGGATCCTGTCTGTTGAGCATCCGCCTTCACTCGGTCAGGATTTGGTCAGTCCAAGATTTTCTAGGCACAATGTCTGACCACACGAGTATCAACCCCGGAAATAGTGACCATAAACGCAGCAAATCGTATTTGATGTCTCTAATTATCTCACGAAAAGGGCAGACACCAAGGTCATTCCCACCTGTGTGAATGACCAACACATCAGGGGCCCGGTCCAACCTGGCAAACCTGTTCATCTCAGGCAGTATCCTGCCCCAGACCATACCTCTGATTCCGATCCAGCGCACGATTGTGATTTCTCGGGGAATGCCCAGCTGCCGGCCGTCCCTGTGCACATCAGCCCTCCGCGCACCCCAAAATACATAAGAGTGACCGAAGATCCACAAAAGGCAGGAATCACGCTCTACAAGGAAAAACACAAGGCCAATAGATCAACAAAAAACAGGTTACATCTGCGCTAACTGAGGGCGCACGTACAAGTGGTACCTATCGGATTCCCATCTCCCAATCCTGCCGAACACCTCTGGACTCAACCCCCAACCTGCTACCTCTGTAGCTGCCCCTATCCGGAAGGAATGTGGGGCGTAAGAGCTATCATCCTGACCGGCCGCCCAGATGCACCTCCTAAAAATCAAGGTGAACTGAAATCTAGAGAGGAATGACCCGTCCTGGTGTCGGAGGAGAGGGCCAGGATCAGTGGGCCCACCCGCGCTACAAAAACAGCCCAACAATGCAAAGGACACATAGCCGAGCCTTCCACCAGCCCCAGTCAAAGCATCCTTCCCCTACCACTTTGGTCCATCTTGGAGAGACTTATCCAAATATACAGACATCCACTAAACAGACATCACCTATGCTGAGACCACCTGCACGTTTTACCGCCGGGGACACCAAATCTCCCACCCTGAAAGCACCGAAAAACGCCAAAGAAAAGGCAAAACAAAACAGTGCAATCTCATAACTCGAGTTACAACAACTTCCCAATTCCGCACCCAGTCGCTCCAAAAGCAAAAAAGACACCGGTCATCCTCCATCCAGGCACTTCCGACCCCTCTTAAAACCCCTCAGCGCCCGCCTCACCAAAAAATGCTTTGCGACATCAACCATACCCCTGAATTGGAAACCAAAAACGAGACCCGCTATAAACCCATCCACCTTTGACACAGAACAACCCTCTGCAGACCATTGACCCAACAAGTGTAACAGCACACCTACCCTGTCCTCCCTGCTACAGACTGGCCCCAGGCGCTGTACCCAGGCCTCCCATACAGACCACTCCTTCTCATACTGGTTCCACGTCCCTGGAGCCAAAGACGCCCGAATTAACGATCCGGCATCTCGTAGACCAAGCTCCATAAGTCCGAGGGACACGGCATTCCCTCCACCTCCCCTTCCGGAGTCAGCGAACGGAATCGGTCCCACTGGAAACGAGACAAAGCGTCAGCGAGGCCATTCTTGACTCCCGAGACGTGAACTGCAACCACGCACACATTCAGACAAAGACAACACAAGTCTACACAGCAACCTAACGACAGGGGGTGAAGAAGCCGTAGTATTGTTGATGGCGGACACTACAGATTGGTTGTCACAATGGAAACAAACTTTATGGTCTTTAAACGCTTCGCCCCATATGGACAACGCTACCACTATGGGGAACAACTCCAACAAGGTTAGATTGCGCATAAGGCCTAATTCAAACCATGCTTTGGGCCATGGAGCTGCACACCACTTGCCCCTATAATACGCCCCAAAACCCACCCCCCCTGCTGCATTGGTAAACAACTCACAGTCAAATACATCAACTACCTCCCCCTACAACAATGAACACCCGTTATACTGCTCCAGAAACGACACCCACACCTGTAAGTCATCCCTATGCTCCGCCGTCAAACGCACAAAATGGTGCGGGTCAGACACCCCCGCCGTAGCCTTCGCCAAACGCCGACAAAAAACCCTTCCCATGGGCATGACCCTGCAGGTGAAATTCAGCTTACCCAGGACCGACTGCAAATCCCTCAGCGATATCTTCCTGAGGTGCCTCGCCCTAATAACCTGTTCCTTTAAATCAATCAATTTGTCCCTAGGCAAGCAGAATTCCATAGCTACCGAATCTAGTTCAATACCCAAGAAACTCAACCTCGTGCACGGACCCTCAGTCTTTTCCGGCACCAAAGGAACGGCAAATTTTCTTGCCACCCACTGGGTCAGCAGGGCCTAAACACAGGAAGTCATTCCAGGTAATGAATTACAGAATCAACCCCGGACAATTCCCGGATAACGGCTTCCAAAAACTAACTAATGGTCTCGAAATACGCGCACGAGATCGAGCAGCCCATTGGCAAACACCGATCTACATAATAACTCCCGTCCCAAAAACAACCTAGCAAATGAATACTATCCGGGTGAACTGGCAGGAGCTGAAAGGCTGCCTCTATGTCAATCTTGGCCATAAGGGCCCCCCGACCACTCCGCCGCAACCAATGAACGGCCACGTCAAACGAAGTATATACGACGGAGCAAAGTTCCGGCGCTATCCCATCATTGACCGACGCCCCTTTTGGATACGACAGGTGGTGGATGAGCCGAAACTGATTCGGCTCTTTTTTGGGGACAACCCTCAGCGGGGATACTATGAGATCCACCAGTGGCGGCGTTGAGAAGGGGCCTGCCATGCGGCCTAAACCCACCTCCTTGGCTAGTTTTTTACTCACCATGTCGCTATGCTCTAGAGCAGACCTCAAATTTTTTATGGTAAAGGAGACAACATGCTTGGGGGGGGGGGGGGATTTTAAAACTGTCCCGAAAACTTTCCAACAAAAAACAGGCTGCCACCCCGTCCCTGTATTTATTTAGATACGGAAGCATTGCTTCCAGGCTCACCGGGGTCCTGCCCTTGCCCACCCGCTGGATCCCCCCTTCCTTTCTGCTTCTGCAAGCATCGGGATGCCCCATGTGATGCGCCTCCGCAGAAGGAGCACGCGTGTTTAAATTTACATCCCAACCCGAACCTGCACAGGCCTTCATTGAACTGCCAGCATGACCCAAAACACTGTGACGTTTGCTGGCCTGAACCCCCTGGGAGTCCGCCTGTACCTCCCTGGCCGGCTCCCCCGGCCGACCCGAGAAAGGGCTGCCCAAAACATGCTGGCGCCATCACTCTCAACCACAGCCCTATGTCCTTCTGATCCCACCTGATACTGGGCCTAACCGCCTTCCGCTGCCGAAATTGCTCATCGTACCTGAGCCATGTCTGTCCCCCATAAACCCTATACGCCTCCCCTATGGAGTCCATATAACCGAAAAGGCCAGAGCAATTATCCGGGGCCCTCTCGCCTATCACGCTGGCTAAAATGCAGTAGAAAAGGCTTGTAACCAGTTAGTGAAGGTCTGCGGGATAAGCCACCACCTCCGCTTTTCTTCCTCCTCTTTCTTACGGTCCTCCTTCTTACTCTTGTCCAGGTTAAACTTAGCCAAAGGAAGCAAGGAAAAGATCTCCACGTATTCATCCTTCCAGATCTTTTCCTTGACATCCTTCTTTAAATGCGCCCCCAGCGGGCCTTCGAAATAAACGGTCGCCTTGTCAGATTCCGCCCAGGCCGGGACCTGCACCCCTGGGCAGTGGGGCGAGGAGCCTGGCCTGGAGGGGCTCTAGAGGGACTCCTATGGCGCCATGCCTGTGGCGCTATATCAGGGCTCAAGCGCTCTGGCTGTCGGGTCCTCCTAGGCCACCGACCGAGCGCCACTGCTGGTCTCGGCGGTGAAGGTTGAGGGGTGTTCAGGAGCAGACCCTCCACTTGCTCCCTGAGCCAGGTCTCCCCCCTGTCACCGGCAGCAGCCCGAAGCTGCTGGAGTGCGTCTAGGGAGGCCATGCTTGACGTGAGCAGGGAGATGCAGGCGGAACAACCTCACCTGTCTGTCGTTCTGCTGGGAATGGTGCTTCGCGGGCTTACCGCTATGAAAAAAGCGGCCCCGCAAAGCCCCGCCCCTTTCTCTCCTCACCCCACCCCCTAATGGTTCCCGGCACTGCCTGCCCCAGACATGGTCCCTCCGCGGCAACTACGTGTTGCTGCGGTCCCTCTTTATTGTCGAATTGCTTGCCTCTAAAGGAAAAAATGCCATCCTAGTTGTGGTTGATCAACTGACAAAAGCAGCTCACTTTATTCCATGTTCTGGTCTTCCTCCTGCCAAAGAGACTGCTGACCTTATCATCCAAGAGGTCTTTCATCTCCACGGCGTACCAGATGAAGTTGTCTCTGATCGTAGAGTACAATTTACATCCAGATTTTGGAAGAATTTTTGCAAAACACTTGACATTGATATTTTTTCATATGCATTTCACCCCCAATCAAATGGTCAGACTGAACGCACAAATCAAACTTTGGAGCAGTATCTCCGATGCTACATTTGCCATTTGCAAGATTAGCTTCCAATAGCAGAATTTTCATACAATAATACTCAGAATGCTTCCACCAGACAAACACCATTTTTTGCTAATTTGTGTTACCCTCCGAGTATCCTTCCTAATTTTCCCAGATACACTCCCATTCCTGCAGTCAATGACTGAATTCAATCTCTCCAACAGAATCTGGAGATGTTAAGGGACACATTGAAGATTGCCCAGGAGAGATATAAGGAAATAGCAGATAAATCCCGCAAACCTTCTCCAACTTTCAAGGTAGGAGATGAGGTATGGCTTTCTACAAAGAATTTGAAACTTCACGTACCTTCTGCAAAACTAGGTCAAAAATTCATTGGGCCTTTCAAGGCTATTGGACAAGTAAATGCAGTAGCCTTTCGCCTTAAGATTCCTAAGACAATGATGGTACATCCTGTGTTCCATGTGTCACTTCTGAAACCTGTTATTCCAAATACATTTCTGGAACGTAACTTGTCTCCCTCTGATCCAGTTGTTGTGGATGGACAAGAACATTACATTGTCGAAAAGATACTGGACTGGATTTTCAGAAGTCATCTATAATACCTAATAAAATGGCAAGGGTATGGCCCCGAGGACAATTCATGGGAACCTGTAACCAACATCAATGCTCCCCGACTGCTTAAGAAATTTCACTAAAGATATCCAGAAAAACCGAGCCAAGCGTCGTCTGGAGGTCGATGCTGTAGGCGGGAATAATGTCAGAATCCTGGTGTATTTTTGTAATCTTCCACCAGTGGCCGCTGTTTCTCTCACTCTGAACTATTGTGTTGCACTTCCACTCCTCACCACTGGAGGCTGCTGTGTTTAGCCTAGGATTTGCCAATAACAAAGATGTGTGCCAATTTGAAGCCATCTTGTTTCCTGTTTGGGCCTATTTATACCCAAGAGGCAATTCAACCATTGCTCGAGTATTGTGACTTGTTCCAGAACTCCTCAGAACTGTCTTTCCCAGACTGTTTCTACTGTCCGCTGAATTATCCATGTGAAGTGTGCGATCCACACTTCAAGCCGCACCACAGACTACAACTTTACTATTCCTAACTGCGCCTGGCTTATGCCATCTAGCTACCGGATTCCAGCCATGTCTACCAGTATTGTAACACCACCCTTTCCTCACTGTGGAAACATCATAAACCCTCATTGTCGCGCTGACTCTCTCTCGTCTTGACTATTGCAATTTTCTTCTAATTGGTCTTCATCTTACTAAACTCTCCCTCTACAATCTGTCCTGAATGTAACTACCAGGCTCATCTTTCTGTCAAACCAGTACACAGATGCATCTACCTTGTGCCAGTCGCTGCAATGGTTGGCATACAGCTGGCTCATACAGCTTCAGTTATATGGCCTTATTTATTAATAGAGGGCTAAACCATTGTACCAAATGAACTCTCTTACGTCTTGTGTCTCCCTATCTCCTCATAGATTGTAAGCTCTCGCGAGCAGGGCCCTCACTCCTGCTGTTTGATATGTTAACCATTTTGTCACATTGTAATTAGAGATGAGCGAATCAAAGCTGTAGAAGTGGAATTCGATCTGAATTTCAGGAAATATTCGATTCACCTCAATTCCGGATTTCCTCACGCTTCGATGCATCGAATCGCATTTTTTAATAAAATGGCTGCTGCACATGTTAGGACAAGGGGCAAGGGACTCTGGGAATGCGGGATCACCCACAATGCCTAGTGTGCAGCTAATCAGCAGCCAGCCGGCCCTGTGATGTCACAGCCCTATAAAAGCCATTTTAGGTTCAGTCATTTCACATCGCTCTTACTGCATGGACAAACATCAGCAGGAGCTAGGGAAAGACTCATAAAACAGAAGTTCAGGGAAAGAGGATTACCAGTGTAGGGAAAGTATAGGGAGGAATTGAAAGAAGAATTTGGGGTGGTTGCAGCAAGAATTTTAATACATATTGCAGCACTCACTGCTGTTATACTGCTGCTCATTACTCATACCTGTGTCTTCAAGGTAGAATACAACAAGCCTTTTGCAGTGCAGTACAGCAAAAAACTGAATTATCATTCACTAATATCTGCAGTTATCTGTTGTAACGCCTTTTTCAAGGCGTTTATTATAAGGGGCTTATTCACTGTTTTTTCAAAGCATAACATTACAGGCCATTTGTCAGTACTACTGTGCCAAAGAAAACTGAATTATTATCCAGTTATCTCTGCAGTCATCTGTTCTAACGCCTTTTTCAAGGCGTTTATTAGTGGGAAAACAAATAAGGGGCCGTTCCAAGTATACTGTTCCAAGTATAAAATTACAGGCCATTTTGCAGTACAGTACTACCAAAAAAATCATAATTCTTATCCAGTAATCTCTTCCTTTATCATACTTTTTTTAAAGGTGTTCATTAGTGGAGAAACAAATAAGGGCCATATTCGCCATTTTGTTCCCATTATAAAATTACAGGCCATTTCTCAATACAGTAGTGGCACAAATCAATAATTCTTAGCCACTAATCTCTGCAGTTAGCTGTTATTTTAACACTTATTTAAAGGTGTTTATTAGTGTGGAAACAAATAAGGGGCATATTCGCATAGTGAGGAAAGAAATAAGGGGCATATTCGCTGTTCTCTTCAAAGTAGAAAATTATAGGCCTTTTTGTCCTGTATTTATTTCCTTCGCAATTACGTTTTTTCACCTAACAGTATGTTAGACAGCGAAGCGACAGGCCATGCACAGGGGAGGGCTACAGGCCTAAATGTTTCTGGTGCAGGCACAGGTCGCAGCAGAGAAAGGGGTCATGGCAGCAGGGGTCACTTACAGAGGCCTGAGCTCCTAGTGTCAGCTAGCGGTAGTGTCTCGACCTGAAATCCAACGGCCGAGCAGCCTACTTGCCCGGAAAGCAGTGGAGCAGGGGTTCTCGGAGGTCAGTTAGTGCAGAGTGTTTGGGGTAAAGTAACCTAATCGGCGGTATGGCAGTTTTTTGTTAAGCCGCTGGGGGAGGTGAACATGGCCATATGTCCAATCTGAGGGCAGAAGGTGAAGCGTGGCCAGAGTGCCAATGTTGGCACCACAGCCCTGCATCAACATATGCAGCGTCACAATAAAGTGGCCGGGGAGAGCCGTGGCTCCAATGTGGTGGTCCAGCCTGCCGCAGGAACCCTTGCATCACCCAGTGGCACACACCCCATTTCAGGCAGTCAAGGCTCCACCACCTCAGCCGAAGGAAGCTGTGTGACTTTCCCATCATCTGCTGATTGTGATGCTCCTGCTCCTCCTCCTAGTCAGTCATTGCACCAGCAATCGATCAGAAAATCTATATCTAAGAGACAACAGTATGAGTGCACTCATCCAACAGTACAGAAGCTGAATGTGCTCCTGTCCAAGTTGCTAGTGCTGCAGTCACTCCCTTTACAATTGGTGGACTCCAATTGGGACTGATGGCTTGTGCAGAGCCGAGGTGGAGAGTCTCAAGCCGTCATTTCTTTGTGCACGGCAACGCTGACGTGTGGAGCTGTAGCTACAGTCAAGGACAATATATGTTATTTATGGCCCATTGAGTTAATGTGGTGCCTGCCCAGACACACCAGCAACTTGGACAGGTGACGCAACTTCTGCCTCCACATTCTCACGCAGTTGATCCTGCAACAATGTCCGTCTCATCCTCCACTGTATCCTCAGCCTCCACTGCAGGGACAATTCCCAGTGCATCTCCAGCATACGACATGTGCAGGGCACAGCGGTGTCAGGCTGTTCTACACCTCGTTTGCTGGGCGAACAAATTCACACAGGGGAGGAACTGCTCCGTGTCCTCAATCAAGAAATCGAATCCTGGCTTTCTCCAAGAGAACTTAAAATCGGAACAATGGTGACCGACAACGGGAAGAACATGGTGTCAGCCCTGCGTCAAGTAGGGCTGAGCCATATTCCCTGCATGGTGAACGTGTTCAATCTCGTTGTCAAGCATTTCCTTAAGTGTTCCACCCATCTGCAAGACATCCTAAAAATGGCCAGGAAACTTTGCATGCACTAAAGCCACTCGTACACTGCCAAGCACACCCTTCTTGAGCTGCAGCGGCAGAATGGCCTCCCACAACATAGGCGATATGCGATATTTCCACCCGTTGGAATTCAACCCTCCATATGTTGGATCGACTATATGAACAGATAAAAGCCATAAACGATTTCTTGATGATCCAAGCGGACAGAGGTACTCCCCTGTGTAAATTTAATGTTAGCCAGTGGCAGCTCATGCATGACACCTGCCGTTTGCTCATTACCTTTGAGGAGGCCACTTTGTTAGTCAGTCGCCAGGACTACGGGATGAACAACATGTCAATGCGGGACCTTCCAGGGGCTGTATTACCAGGCAAGTAAGACACTGGAGGAATGTGTGCAAGTTCACACTAGTGCTTTATTAGGAGGAGTTCACAGAGTCCATAACATAAATGGCTTTCAGCAGCATAAGACAACACAAAAACAGAATGGCTTCTTTCAGCCAAGTAGTAGAAAGTACCAGCAACACAAAAACAGTCTTTAAGACAGAAAACAGTACAGCAGGCTCACCAAGTTAGCAGTTTTGTTTCCACTTTCTGTCCTCCACACAGGCAGTGTGTTTGTGGCTCAGAACCACCATCAGAAGAGACACACCCTCCTACCTGGTCAGCGTTAAGGCTTCAACTTGGCTCTAACAAAACCCAGGACTAGAGCTTTGAGACCGGGTCTGTAATCACACCCAAAACCATGGACATAGATTCCAGTCCCTTACCTAGTGGAGAGGAGCCACCTTAGAGGGAGGTATCTTCCCTCCACAATCTTTCCCTCTGCCTGCCTACATATCCTCCCCCTCTGCTCAAAGCAGTAGGGCTGTGCACCTTTAGAAAAAAAAACAATGAATTCTAGACAAGGCATCCGCATTTGTATGGGCCCTCCCAGGTCTATGCTCGACTATAAAGTTGAAGTCTTGTAACGTCAAGAACCAGCGTGTCACTCTTGCATTATTTCCCTTATTTTTACTCATCCACTTTAGTGGAGCATGATCCGAAACTATGGAAAATAGCAAATACGGTAACAGGCAATCCCAGTTTTTCCCATCCTTTTCAACAGCTTTTTTTAACATAGCCTTTAAGGTCTTATTGAAACTCTCTACCAGGCCGTTAGTTTGGGGATGGTAAACCGAGGTTCTCAGCTGTCTGATATTAAAAACCTTACACAGTTTTTTCATGACTTTAGACATAAAGGGTGTACCTTGATCTGTCAAGATTTCTTTGGAAATTCCCACCCTAGTGCACATAGGAAACAACTCTTTGGCAATGCACTTGGCTGTGGGGTTTCTCAAAGGGACCGCCACTGGATACCTGGTAGCATAGTCTAGTATTACCAAAAGGTATTGATATCCTCTGGTTGATTTCACCAAGGGCCCTACGACATCTAAGGCAATTCACTCAAGCGGAACCTCAATGACAGGCAAGGCTATTGATGGACTCCTGAAATGTACAACAGAAGCATTTACCTGGCAGGTTGGGCAAGACTTACAATAGTTTTCTATTTCTTTATAACGCCCTGGACAATAGAACCTTCGAAAGATTCGTTAACCCTAGATACTTCGAGGTCTGGGAGTACTGACTCGGTGTCTGTGGACTCAGCCTCATCCCCTAACACCACCGCCAAAGGAAAATTATCGGCCCCTTGAGTGTTTTCTCCACCCCCTGAAGACACCCAGTTATCTGTAACAGACATTTTCACATAAGTAGGCGACAGCCTATCCCATAACTCCCAAAATAAGGGAAAATCCTGTGCTAATATTACATCATATAGCAGGATTTTTTTTTTACCATGACCACTTTGTTGGTGACACTTCCACACATAGTCTCTATATGTACTTGAGCAATGAGATAGTTTTTTGTGTTCCCATGTATACAGTACATACGACTCCCATGCGCTGCCCTGGGTCACACAAAACAGGGAACAGTTTGTCTCTGACAAAGAGTTACCAGATTCCCCGAGTCAAGTAGTGCAACGACTTTGGTGCCACTAATAGTAAGCTGACACCTTTGGGGTTTGTCGAGGTAAGTTGGCATGGCGCTGCATACTGTGTGGGGAAACATAGAGCAGCGTCGAGCCAGACTACAGTCCATAGGCTCCGATTTTGCAGGACAACGTGTGGCAATATGTCCGGGAGCATGACACTTCCAGCAGACTATCTGGCGAGGCTGTGTTTTAGAACTTGCTTCCAGTTCTTCCAGCTTCTTGTATATGGGGTAGAGGCGTAGCTAGGGGTTCAGCACGGGGGGGGGCGAACATGTCCAAGTGGGCCCCCAATTTGGACATGTTCGTATACCGATACTATTAGTATACGGTGAGCGTATAGTGGTATGTAGCGGCTCTACACAGGGCTCTACAGACGATTTAGGTGAATACAGGGAAGTAACATTTAGTGATTTACAGGTGACGTCTCTAGCTAATCATTCACATTCCCCATCTTTCATCTGGATGGCCATGACCACTTCTTCCAGTCCCTGTAAATAGTGTCCCTTATTAATAATGCCCCAGGTGTTTCCTAATTAAAAAGGAAAAAAAAAAAAAAAAAAAAGGGAAAAAAAAATTATTAGGGTTCCAATATCCGGGACCCCCAGGAACAGCTGTTTGAATGAATCGTGGTACCTGTGTAAGTGCCATGATCCTTTCTCTGTTCACATAGTGTCAGTCATCTCATAGCGGCCATGTAATGTAACTACAGCCTCATCCTGTACATGTCTATGTGACAAGGCTGTAATTACATCACACGGTCACTATATACAGACAGCGTGAAAAGCATTGCGGGAAAAACCACAATGTTACCGCCGCGGTTTTTCCTGCACCGCTTTTTTTGCTGCAACCCGGTATGTTGGGCATTAGTCTTAATAAAGCCCAAGTGCCACCTTAATTAAATTAATTGCTCCCTCATATTATGCCCCTGATTCCCCCTGACATAAATACTGCACCTGTAGTAATGGCACCTGTTTGAAACTGATATCAGTATAAAAGACACCTGTTCACAACCTCAAACAGTCACACTCCAAACTCCACTATGGTGAAGACCAAAGAGCTGTGGAAGGACAACAGAAACAAAATTGTAGACCTGCACCAGGCTGGGAAGACTGAATCTGCAATAGGCAAGCAGCTTGGTGTGAAGAAATCAACTGTGGGAGCAATAATTAGAAAGTGGAAGACATACAAGACCACTGATAATCTCTCTCGATCAAGGGCTCCACGCAAGATCTCACCCCGTGGGGTCAAAATGATCACAAGAACTGTAAGCAAAAATCCCAGAACCAGACGGGGGAGATCTAGTGAATGACCTGCAGAAAGCTGGGACTAACGTAACAAAGGCTACCGTCAGTAACGCACTATGCCGCCAGGGACTCAGATCCTGCAGTGCCAGGTGTGTCCCCCTGCTTAAGCCAGTACATAACCAGGCCCGTCTGAAGTTTGCTAGAGAGCATTTTGATGTTCTAGAAGAGTATTGGGAGAAAGTCATATGGTCAGATGAAACCAAAGTAGAATTGTTTGGTAGAAACACAAGTCGTCGTGTTTGGAGGAGAGTGAATGCTGAGTTGCATCCAAAGAACACCATACCTACTGTGAAGCATGGGGGTGGCAACATCATGCTTTGGGGCTGTTTCTCTGCAAAGGGACCAGGACGACTGATCCATGTACATGAAAGAATGAATGGGGCCATGTATCGTAAGATTTTGAGCGCAAACCTCCTTCCATCAGCAAGGGCACTGAAGATGAAACGTGGCTGGGTCTTTCAGCATGACAATGATCCCAAGCACACCGCCAGGGCAATGAAGGAGTGGCTTCGTAAGAAGCATTTCAAGGTCCTGGAGTGGCCTAGCCAGTCTCCAGTTGTCAACCCCATAGAAAACCTTTGGAGGGAGTTGAAAGTCCGTGTTGCCCAGCGACAGCCCCAAAACATCACTGCTCTAGAGGAGATCTGCATGGAGGAATGGGCCAACATACCAGCAACAGTGAGTGCCAACCTTGTGAAGACTTACAGAAAACATTTGACCTCTGTCATTGTATTGAGATGAACTTTTCTTATTGACCAAATACTTATTTTCCACCATAATTTGCAAATAAATTCTTTAAAAATCAGACAATGTGATTTTCTGAATTTGTCTTCTCATTTTGTCTCTTATAGTAGAGGTCTACCTATGATGTCAGTTACAGGTGTCTCTCATCTTTTTAAGTGGGAGAGCTTGCACAATTGGTGGCTGACTAAATACTTTTTTCCACTGTATCTAGTCTTGGACCTGGTAAAATAGCCCAGTCCTGAAGTGGTTAAAGGGGATGTTCCCAATATACGTGTTCACATCAGAAACCACCAAAATTCGAAACTATGATGAACTATAGAAAGGGACCCCCCCCCCCCAAAAAAAAAAAGAAAAAAGAAAACACCCACCCAGCTATCTTTGGTTGCGTGATGGGGGGCCCCCCAATTAGCACATGCCCTCCCCCATTGGCAGATAAAAAAAATCCCCTTATTTGGCCCCCACATCGTATAACACCCCTTTTTTTTTTTTGGGTCCCCCACACAGTATCTGACCCCCCTGTATTTCTCCCACTCCTAAACAGAGGACCAGACAATTACATACGTAGTGTCCCAGCACTGTGACGTTAGTGTAGCAGCAGAGGATGGCCTGAACAGGTGAGTAAACTTTATCTGCAGCTGCAGGCACCCGAAGCTCCCTTCTGGCTAACCTCTCTCCTCCCCTGCCTACACTTCTAAGCCAGCCCAGGACAGGTCCCGCTTTTTTTTATTTTTAAAGCGGCCTGTCTTGGACTAGTTTAGGTTAAATAAATTGTCGAAATTCTGCCCCCCCCCCAAGTTGCCACGGATAGTGCCACCTGAGACAGCCGCCTCACTTCGCCTGCTGATTATAGGTGCCCCATGGCCTCACTCCACCTTGCTGGCTGCTGGTTAACCCTTACCAACAACCCTTTCTTGGGAAAACTTTTTTTTTTTTTCTCCCCTTTTTATAACTATATATCACCTGATTCTAACTCAGGGGTCTCAAACTCAATTTACCCGGGGGCCGCTGGAGGTAGAGTCTGGGTGAGGCTGGGCCGCATCAGGATTTCCAAATCGGTAATATGCTCCATATTGGCCCCTGCACACGGTATTATGCTCCCTAGTGGCCCCTGCACTTGTATTATGCTCCATTGTGGCCCCTGCACATGGTATTATTTCAGACCCCAGAGTATAATGATCGGAGACCCAGGGGAGGTGACAAACATAAAAACCAATGTTACTTACCTATCCTGGACATCGGTGCACTCCTTGCAGCTTTCGGCCCTGTTTAATTGCGCACACACGTCACGTGATCGGGCCAGCGACACGACCTGATGAAG
The DNA here is from genome assembly GCA_947044405.1 of Leptodactylus fallax. Lineage (NCBI taxonomy): Eukaryota > Metazoa > Chordata > Amphibia > Anura > Leptodactylidae > Leptodactylus > Leptodactylus fallax. Next base: position 2,179,208 of record CAMRHE010000140.1, read on the forward strand.
TCACCAGAGGCCCCAAGCCTGCTCGGAGAAACACCGATCGCAGGAGAGGTAAGTACATTGGGTTTTATGTTCCCTCACCTCCCCTGGGCCTCCGATTATTATACTCCGGGGCAGTGGCGCAACTAGGAATGGCTGGGCCTCAAGGCGAACATTTGACATGGGGCCCCCCCTGAACCGGTTACGGTTATGCTCAACAGTGGCCCCAAATAGTATTATATGCTCAACAGTGGCCCCCACACAGCATTATATGCTCCACAGTGGCCCCCATACAGCATTATATGCTCTACATTGGTCCCCCCACACACAGTATAATATGCTACCCACAGTGGTACCCACCTAGTATTATATACCCCCCATAGTGGGCCCCACCCAGTATTATATGCTCCCTACAGTGGTCCCCACCCAGTATTATATGCTCTACAGTGGCCCCCACCCAGTATTATATGCCCCCCACAGTGGCCCCCACCCAGTATTTTATGCTCTACAGGGGCCCCCCACAGTATTATATGCTCTACAGGGGCCCCCACCCAGTATTTTATGCTCTACAGTGGCCCCCCACCCAGTATTTTATGCTCTACAGTGGCCCACACACAGTATTATAAGCTCCCAACAGCCCCCTCCGCATTGGTGCTATTATTATACTTTGGGGTCTCCTCAGACCCCAGAGTACTGTATAATAATCGGAGGCCCAGGGAAGGTGATTAAAAATAACAAACTCTCATACTCCCCTTGCCTTCCCTTTCCTTGGCATCCTCTCTCCATCCTGCCGTCTTCAGCGTCTTCAGGCCCTCTTCCGACGTCGCTGCCGAGGCCAGTGATTGGGCCTCAGTGGTCACATGGGGCGCACTTACGTCATTACGCGGCCGCGCCCCATGTGACCGCTGGGGCCTAATCACAGGCCTCAGTCACATGACGGAGGAGCGCCGGAGAGATCGCTGTGCCCAGGAGAGGTGAGAATATGTGTTTATTATTTTCAGTAACCTCCCCTGGGCTGGCATGTATTGGAAAGGGGCCTGCAATATGCCAGGACTCCTTTCCAATAACATTATGTATAGCGGTCGGGGAAACCAGGCTTTCCCCGACCGCTATCATAATGGTCCGGGGCCCGGCCATCTCCAGCTGGCCGCGGGCTCTGTACCCTGCCGGGTCCGGTCGCGGTCACACCCCCCTGTGACCGCGATCGTTACTGGCTTGTGGGGTTCGCGATAGCGGCTGCCACAGGGCTCCGGGGCCCCTAATGTCCCGTGCCCTGTGGCAGCTGCTACCCCGATAGTTACACCCCTGCTCCGGGGTCTGAAAAGACCCCAGAGTATAATAATAGTAGTGTTTGAGGCCCGCGGCCTCACTTACCGATGCCTGCGGCTGCTCACAGCAGCGTCCACTTCCCTTTCTGCGTCCCATAGCAGAAGGGGAAGCGGGGGCAGCCACGAGCAGACGCAGGGAAGGTAAATAAATAGGCCATTACCTGCCGGGGATACTCCAGCAGGTTACGGCCTATTTATATAAATAAAAAAAACTTATCCTCACCTACCTGCAATGCCTTGATGCAGCCTCCCCCTCCTCCTCTTGTCCGAGACGTCTGTGTCTCAGCGTAGGAGGCGCGATGACGTCATTATATCGCTGCCTGCGCTGTGATGTGGACGTCTCGTAAGCCAGCCCAGGACAGGCCCCGCTCAGCGTTGTTTTTTTTAAAGCGGCCTGTCCTGGGCTGGTTTACATTAGATAGTAAAAAATGCCGCCCCCCCAGACAGTGCGCCCCTGGTGCCATTCATATCAAACTCGGGCTGCACTAACAATAAACTTTGATATTGAGGTGGGGGCCGCAAATTATTGTCCCGAGGGCCGCAGTTGGCCGCGAGTTTGAGACCCCTGTTCTAACTGAACTTTTTTTTATTTATTTTTTTATTTTGTCATCTTTACATATATACACGTGAGGCATAACATACACCCCACACTTTCAAGTTTCAATAAATAAAGTTTATATACACGTGTATATAAACACAGAAAACACAAAAATGTCCTAAGGCTCCCAATCTTCCCAAAGAAGGTATTCAGTAGAAGAGGCGTGTGCCTTATTGGCCTCTGGAGCTGATACAACCAGCGAGGGAGAAGAGGAAGATGCACCATTCCTCTATTTTTACTTTTCTCCCTCCTCCTCCTCAAGTGAAGAGCAACGCCTAAGGAGGCGCCCCAGAACAATTGCTGAGGCAACTCCTGAAAGTGCACAACCAAAGTAAACCCCAACCCCAGAAAATGAGCCTCAAAATGAAAGTCAATTTCTGAGAAGCCTTCAGTCTCAAAGTCTTTTTCTCTGATGATTTTATGGTGGCTCAAACAAATTTGTATGCCCAACAATTCATGGAACAAAATGCTACCTCTTCATATGCCAGGCCCCAGAGGTGGACCCCAGTAAATGCAGCAGAGATGCATTTCTGGGGTCGTATTCTGCATAGTGAAGAAACCCAAAATTATACAAGATGTCTGTACTGCCGGTACTGCTTTGGGGAGTGATACTATTCTCTCATGGGCAACTCCTCCATCCTCTCTGACTGTGCCTCATGGTCAGCAGGTACGTTGCCGCGCCACACATGCCGACTTGCCGGACTCCGCAGGTGCAGCTTCTCAGCTGTCCCCGACTAAACCACTCACTGTGACCTCCACATATACCCTACAGTGCCTTCCACCCAGTATCCCATATTCTCACTCCACCTCAGCTCAGCTCTTCTACTATCCAGGGCTCTTTTACGCTGTCCATGGAGTGTATTTGTCCCTATTTTGCCCCTTTTTATAATAAAGGCACAAGTAATAAATACAGCGTAAAAAGGATCTCCATTTAGGCCACGCCCCCTTTTCTCACCAAAAAGCAAAAGTGGTGAGAGCAGCATAACAGCGTGAAAAAAAAAAAAAAAAGTGCATGTAGCTTAATAAATGAAGTGAACAGAAAAGACCTCAAAAAGGCACAATACACACCAAAAAAGGTGCGAGTAGCTTAATAAATGTGCCCCACTGTGTGACACATCTGTGCAATGTAATAATAAGCTATTTGCTGTGTCTGTTGCATAGTCTGCTGATAATGATGACTCATATACCTGTATTATAATACTGTGTAAATTTATTATGTCACAATGTCACTCCTGAGTCAGCGCTGCTCTTCTTGTTCTGGAGAAGAGGTGGTGAGATGATTCCCCCACATAAGACACTTTGTAGCACCGATAGGTTATGCTACAGATGGTGTCTTTCACGTATCACAAAGTACAGCATATAGACACTAGTAATGTCATCCTAGCTGTAGGACTGAATCCATCCTGAAAGCTAACACCATTACTAATTTTGGGAACATGTTTTGAGACAATTGACAAACTGCTGTGCAGTTCTTCTGTACAGCTGTTAAGTATATCCAAAAAAAGTAGTTGTAGAGTATCTACCCATATAATGAAGTTTTACCAGGTTAAATAACATTGATGAAAAATAAATAGCTGGATCAGATTATTATTTATAGCTGTGAGACCAGTAGATGAAATCCCAGTGCCTCTTGCCAACTTTCATTAAACAGAGAGGAAAGTTGCTCCTCCTTGCCTCAACCTGCAGCAAGGAGTGGGCCTACTTAGCAAAAAGCAGGTGGGTGTAAATTGTAGATACTAGAGACAACATATTTTAGGCACAGTGGCAGCAAAGGTGCTGCAAAATCTAGAATCTTAGAATAATGAGGTCCTTAAGACCAATTAAGCAAATGAGTGCCTGTAGGCTGAGCAAGGGTTGCTTTCCTCAATGGCTGAATCATGGTTCAATCTGCTGCAACCTAAAGGGGGTGCCTAGCAGCTTCCTCTGGGTTCCTCTGGCTCCAGGGTCGGACTGGCCCACCGGGGGACCGGTGAATCCTTCGGTAGGCCCCGTGCCTTTAGTGAGCCCTACTGGACCCGCACTGCTTTTTTTAACAGGTAGTGGAGGTCTGGTAACTGTCATGCAACCGCGATCAGAGTGCTACAGGGCTCGCTGGATATGGCCGGGGCCCCGCAGCACTGTGATAGTGATTGGGGAAAGCCTGGTTCTCCGATCGCTATACATATTGTTAATGGAAAGGGGCCGGCATTATGTTGGACTCTTTCCAATACTGCTATTATTATACACTAGGGTCACCTCAGACCCCAAAGTATAATAATCAGAGGCCCAGGGGAGGTGATTAAATATAACAAATACTGATACTTACCTCTCCCGGGACTCCGACTCCCATCATCTTCTTCGAGGATCTTCCAGACTGTGAATGAGGTCACGCACCCCAGACGTCACTGCTGGGGCCTATGATTAGTCCCCAGCAGTCACGTGGGGTTCGCTGGCGTAATGACATCAGCACGTCCCATGTGACCACTGAGGCCCAATCACAGGCCCCAGTAGTGACGTCAGAGGGGCCTGACTTCAGTCGCACACAGAAGACTGAAGAGGATGCAGGAGACAACCGGAAGAAGCGAGGATCCCCAGGAGAGGTGAGCATAAGTGTTTGTTATTTTCTATCACCTCCCCTGGGCCTCCGATTTATACCCTGGGGTCTAAGGCGACCCCATTGTATAATAATAGCACTAAAACTAATCTTAGTGCCGAACCTCATGAATATTCGTCGAATTTCGTGGGGTTAGCCTGAAGCAGCTTAAGGGGGTCTCCTGGAAGCATTTAATACTGTGTGGGGCCACTGTTGAGCACATTATACTGTTATTGGGGCCACTGTAAAGCACATATTATACTATGTGGGGTCCACTGTTGAGCACATTATACCGTGTGAAGGGTTCACTGTGGAGCATATTATACTGTGTGGAGGGTCACTGTGGAGCATATTATACTGTGTGGGGGCCACTGTGGAGCATATTACACTGTGTGTGGGCTACGGTGAAGCATATTACACTGTGTGGGGACCCTTCATTATTTACATCACACCCCATCTATTTTATAGCAGACATGTGATATTATCACAGAACATAATTACATTGCCTGGTCACTATAAAACAGATCTGTGCGATGTAAATAGCGAAGGGGTGAGGGCACTTTCAAAAGCACCACAGTCCCTTCAAACAGTTGGTCAGCAGGGGCCCTGGGTGTTAGATCCTTAAACTGTTAGGACCCTGCACATCAGATGTTTAGCAGAACACGCAGCTCCCAGTATTGTTTCCATGTCGGGCGCTGCGCTGCTCACTTACCATATTCTTGATAACCACAGTTGTGGATACTATAGTTGTATGGGCCATGTTAATGTTAACAATTCCAGGAGCCTTGCTGCCCGCTTGCCATACATAGTGTAGAGGTGGGTTTAGGTAGTGCAGTGGTGCACATTGTATGGCTGGTGAGCAGCATGGCATTATTACCTGTAGCTGCGCTATGTCAGTACAGCTGACCTGCAGGGGTCCTGGCGGTGGGCACCTAAAAACAATTCCACTGGTGGGCCCTAGGCCTCCCAGTCCGACACTGCCTGGCTATTTTCCACCACTAACGCTAGGTTCGCACCTGCGTTCAGGTTTCCGTTTGTGGGGTCCGCTTGGGGACGAATGGAAACCTAATTCGCTTAGACTATAATGGAGTCCACCAGGTTTCCGCATTTTTTTTAAGCGGATTCGAGGGATGGAAACGCCTCCTCTGAATGTAGATCAGGCACAGGGGCAATAGCTGGCCCCCAGACTGATCAGATCTAGAGAGCTGCTTCTGGCACCCATACTATACATTTATACAAGGAAAAAAAAACCTACCTCCCCTGTAAAGGTGCTGTCGCTGCAGCTCACCTCCCACTGACTTTAATAGGAGAAGAACTGCAGTGATGGCATCCGAGAGCTATACAGAGGATTGAGCTTTCTGTTTCCAGCCCTGTATAGTGTATAGGATGGGCGCCCGACACAGCAATGTACAACTGATCAGTTTGGGGGCTGTCTGTGCCGCGCTATTGAGTCAGAACACGCAACGATAAAGTATTAATGGGCTATTCTGAGGCTAGTTCATAAAAAGCTTAAGCCCAGCCAACCCCTTTAAACATGTGTAATCTAACTGTTCATAAATTAAATGTGTATAATAAAATGGAAGGATGATAGATGGATAAGACAAAAGATTAGTATTTGCTATCGAAAGGCACTGCCTGGTCATGTTCCTGAATTCATGAAGAGGTTAACCTGTTCATGATGACAATAATTATCCTTATTATGAATACAAATACCACCACGCATAGCACACAAATAACTCTGCAAGTATCTGTGAACTGTATGCTGATGACTCAACTGTAGTTAAAGAGAGGATAAATCTGGCTAAGAAGAAACAGGATTATTTCTGCATAGATGTAGAACAATCTCCATCCCACGTTTAGCAAATATATTGTCAGTGTTTGCAGCAGTTAGATTATTTCATATCCCAGAATCTGCAGCAAGCAGCAGAGATTTCCTCTTTTAGGTAAAAGTTTGGGAGATGTAAATCTACTCTAAACCATTGCCAAGATACCATATATGGTAAGGTATGTCCAGACAGCGCTCACAGCATCTACCAGGACAAGGCAATGGATTGAAAGCATAAAACCTGACAACCTGAACGCTGACATGATGGCATAACTGCCTTGTCCCAAGGAGTGGTATGTCTTGCTCCTTGCACAGGAATTGCTTACAATGCAAAGATTTATTAGTGATATATGGTAGTTAAAAAAACAAACTGTGAAAAACAGCCATTTATAGTGGTATATAGGTTATAAAACAATGGACATGCTATGAGGCATCACATTGTACAGTTACTGTTCATAGATAAAAATGTCAAATAACATATTTACATTTCACTTGCAGAAGGCTTGGCTGCTTCAGATTGCTCTTGTGTGATTCATATGATAATCAGCAATTGTAAAGCACTGTTGCTGTTACGTGCTAAGTTATCCACATATCCACACTTCTGTCAGGATTCTGTTATGAAAGCGTCCGTAAAAACAAATAAATTCATAAAACAAAAAAGTAACGGACGTTAACGGATGCTTACCGTGTTTCTCCAAAAATAAGACAGGGTCTTATATTATTTTTTTGCTCCAAAAGATAGGATAGGGCTTATTTTCAGGGAATGTCTTATATTTTTCATGAACAACAGACTGACCACTCCAGACCCTCTTACACCCAAAACAATTTAGAGTTGGCAAGTGCTTGTTAGGATTTATTGTAGTAATCCCTTTTAGGTTCACACCAGCTTGTAGAGAGAGAGAGAGAGAGAGAGAGACCACAATGGAGTATGATAGAACTGGATATTTTAGGGTGGGTTCACACCTGCGCTTGAGTCCGTCCGCTGCCAATCCAAGTGAAAATCTCGGGAAACAGGATAGGCATCGGATACCGACAGGTTAGCGACGCATTGGTCAAAAACCCATTCATTTGAATGGGTTTTTAAAGCAATGCGCGGGTGTCCGATTGCACCCTCTGCGCTGTGAAGCCGTTTTTTTTCGTCGGACACGCAGTCCTGCATGTCCGACTTTGTTTCCGACGAAAAAAAAAGGATTCGCAGCACAGAGGGTGTAAGCACACATCCGCACATTGCTTTAAAAACCCATTCAAATGAATGGGTTTTTAACCAATGCGTCGCTAACCTGTCGGTATCCGATCCCTATGCTGTTTCCCGAGATTTTAACTCGGATTGGCAGCGGACGGACTCAAGCGCAGGTGTGAACCCACCCTTACTCAAGAACTTCTTCAGCAAGTGGTTCAGTACAGATATCTTATATTTCAAGCATACTCCAAAATTTCTGAAAAATCATGCTAGGGCTTATTTTCAGAGAAACACAGTAGGTGTCCTTCCTCCTTTTTTTTTTTTTTTTTTTTTTTTTTTTTAACGGATCCATTAAACAGATCTGTTAAAAAATATGTAAAAATACGGAAACAAACCATCAGTAAAGGTCCGGTATTGTTTGTTTTTGTCAGTTAGGTTTCAGTCCGTTTTTTTTGTTTTTTGGTGTCCATATGACAGCGAGAATATAAAAGCAGGAAGAAGAGATGACAATTCAGTCTGAAGCCAACTTTGGAGAGAGAGTATTGTTTCTGTGTTCCAGTTCTACTTGTGCTGCTGCTGTCATTTTTGAAAATGATTCCTCCATCTTTGCTTTTTGATCTAAAGATGATCAGGCTGAGGATGAAGTGGAAAAGAATTGCCCGGCGGAGACGTCGGCAAAGTCGACGCTTCTGACTTTATCCCATAACATGAGCCCGCAAGACAAGGGGAGTCTTTTACAGTCTTTTAGGATAAGTGCGCCAACATCCAGTTCTATGACTACCTGCGTAGGAGTATTTCCACCTTTGATCAACTTCTTCAACTGCTGTGATCTAGGATCCAGAGGCAGGAAAACCACTTGCACAGCAGTGGATCACCAGAGCAGCGCTTGATAGTGACCCTTTGGTAAGTATCAACATTGTATTTCTACTAAAATATAATATAATATAATATAATATAATTATGTAGTCTGGGATACTTGCCAGGCCCTGTGGGATTTGCTTTGTGACTAATTTATCCCACATCCAAAAACAGTACAATGGAAGGAATTGCAGACAAGTTCTGAGATGAAATGCTGTTTCTAAATTGTGTAGGAACAGTTGATGGAAAGCACATCTGTATCCAAAAGCCTGCAAGGAGTGGCTCCCTGTTCTTCAATTACGAGAAGTACTTTTTCGATTGTGCTGATGGCCATTGCTTCTGCCCAGTATTGATTTGTGGCTGTGGACATTGGGGCATACGGCCGCATCAATGACTCCAGAATTTTCAAGGACTCTGCAATGGGACGGACGCTATATTCTGAAAATTTTGGATTGCCAATACCAAAGCCGTTTCCTGGAACTGATGGACCTCCTATGCCAATTGTGGTTGTTGACGATGAAGCCTTCCAAATGTGTGGAAACTTTAAACCATATTCCAGTCGTGGACTCAACTACCAGAAAAGAATCTACAATTACAGTCTGACAAGAGCCAGGCGACTTGTGGAGTGTGCGTTTAGGATTTTCACTTCAAAATGGCGTATTTTCAACACTGCTATCTAGCTGAACCCAGAAACTGTTGATGTGGTGAAAGCCTGCGTGGTCCTCCATAACTTTCTACTGACAAGAGAACCATTGCTGGTTGACACCCAGGGGCTGGAGTCTGGGTTAATGGTCTTGACTCATCTGGCCCAAGATCAACAATTGCTGTCAGCTGCATGAGGGACAATTCTGCAGCATTTTTTCTTTCCAATGTAGGTTGGATGGACTGGCAGGATGGCTAGATTTTTCATTTGACTTTTTTTATTTTTTTTTTGGACAGTCAAATGTGCTGTAAAAGTCTCAATGATTAAAGTCCTTAGCACTGAAAATGACAGACTTTATTCCCCTGCATGCAGACTGCTCCAATTTCAATGCTTGAAACTGCCACAGCATTTAATAAAACCATTATTTTGTGTTGACCTTGCTTGTGTTTTGCACATGGTTTCTTTAAAGGTTGTGTCAGGGGAGGGATCCCCAGTGATCAAAGTGTATGTCAACAGTTTACCAACTGAGGAGGCCTCCCCTGACACTATCTTAAAGAAACCATAATAGTCACCTTTGCCTCTGCATGTCTTGTTGTTTTGTTGTTTAAAAAAAACTAATTTTTAATAAAATAGCCTTTTTATTTTAACTTTTATTGTATATTTTTTTGTGCATAAACCATAACTTTTTACATAAATATACATTTTAAATTAAAACGGACGGTCAATACCGGACAACAGAAAATTCCATTGAAATCAATGGGATTTTTAACTGTTTTATGATGGTTCTAATAGTGTCCGTTAACATCTTGTAACGGACACTAGCAGGAGACAATACTGATGGTCACCAATGGTAGTGTGAAAGCCTCCTTACTAATACAACTTACATTACTCCATGCTAAAGAGGGAGGAGGTTGCAGCAGCTGAAGAAGGAGGCAGAGAAACACAAAGATCTTGCGGCTTCTAGTAAGTATTCTATTTCACCCTAGTGCTGGTTTTACACTGGTACAGAGAGATGTAGGTGCAAAATTAGCCTGTTACTCTGTGCCCCATTTGCAGTTAAACTCAGGGAAAACTGATAATTAGATGTGTGAACCTAGTGTAATAATGTAACATCTTATTCTGAGAAGTCATCTAAAGTGACAGATGCACTTTATAGAACCACTCTGGTGATTTTTTTTTTTTCTTTATATATGTTGTGTACTTCTTTCCCCAATACAGTGCCTTGCAAAAGTATTCATACCCCTTGAACTTTTTCACATTTTGTCATCTTACAACCACAAACTTAAATGTATTTTATTGGGATTTTAAGTGATAGACCAACACAAAGTAGCACATAATTATGAAATGGAATGAAATTTTGGGCGACGAAATAAAATGTATGAATATGTACTTTAATAATAAAATACTGGGTAAGACTGCCACTGAAAAAGACTTGGGGATTGTGGTGGACAGTAAGCTTACCTTTAGTGACCAGTGCCAGGCAGCTGCTGCCAAGACAAATAAAATTATGGGATGCATCAAAAAAGGTATAGATTCTCATGGCAAGAACATATTTATGACTCTATACAAATCACTGGTACGGCCACACTTAGAATATTGTGCACAATTTTGGGCCCTAGTATACAAGAAAGACATAATCGAACTAGAAAGAGTGCAAAGAAGGGTGACCAAAATTATTAGGGGAATGGGTGGATTGGAGTACAACGATAGATTAACAAACTTGGGGTTATTCAATTTAGACAAAAGACGTCTACGGGGAGATCTAATAACAATGTACAAATACATGAAGGGACAGCACAAAGAACTTTCTAATCTTTTTACACCTAGGCCTGTGACAGTGACAAGGGGACATCCTCTACGTCTGGAGGAGAGTAAGTTTCACAGCAACATAGAAGAGGATTCTTTACAGTAAGACAGTAACAGCGAGGCTATGGAACTCTCTGCCCAGGAAGTGGTGATGGTGGGGTCATTGAACAAGTTCAAAGAGGGACTGGATGCCTTTCTCGAACAGAACAATATTACGGGTTATGGGTTGTAGATTTTAAGGGCACGTTGATCCAGAGTTTTAAACTGATTGCCAGATTGGAGTCGGGAAGAAATTTTTTTCCCCTGAAATGGTGCAATTGGCATAAGCCTCATGGTTTTTTTTGCCTTCTTCTGGATCAACACTGTAGGGTTATAGGTTGGACTTGATGGACTGATATCTTCATCCAACCTCATCTACTATGTAACTATGAAAATGATACATGTTTTTCAAAATTTTAATCAAATAAAAATCTAAAAAGTAGGGGGAAAATGATTCTGCCCCCCATATCAATACTTAGTAGAGCCACATTTCGCTACAATTACAGCTGCAAGTCTTTTGGGGTATGTCTCTACCAGCTTTGGGCATCTAGAGACTGAGCTTTTTGCCCATTCTTATTTGCAAAATAGCTCAAGCAGATTGGATGGAGAGCATCTGTAAACAGCAATTTTCATGTCTTGCCATAGATGCTCAATGGGATTTAGGTCTGAACTTTGACTGGGCCATTCTAACACATTAATATTCTTTGATCCAAACCATTCCACTGTAGCTCTGGCTGTGTATTTAGGGTCATTGTTGGAAGAAGAAGGTGAATCTCCTTCCCAGTCTCAAGTCTTTTGCAGCCTCCAACAGGTTTTCTTCCAGGATTGCCCTGTATTTAGCTCTATCCATCTTCCTGTCAACTCTGACCAGCTTCCCTGTCCCTACTGAAGAAAAGCATACCCACAGCATGATGCTGCCACCACCATGTTTCACAGTGGGGATGGTGTATTCAGGGTCATGAGCAGTGTTACTTTGACACTCTTCCATGAAGGCCAGATTTGTGGAGTGCACAACTTATAGTTGTCCATGGGCCTTTTGGCTGCTTCTCTGACCAGTGCTCTCTTTGCTTGATCTGTCAGTTTAGGTGGATGGTCATATCTTGGTAGGTTTGCAGTTGTAGAATACATTTTCCATTTTTGGATGATGGATTGAACAGTGCTCCTTGGGATGCTCAAAGCTTGGGACATGTTTAATAACCTAACCCTGCTTTACACTTCTCCACAACTTTATCTCTGGCCTGTCTGGTGAGTTCCTTGGTCTTCATGATGCTGTTTGTTCACTAGTGTTCTCTAACAAACCACTGAGGCCTTCACAGAACAGGTGTATTTATGCTGACACTAAATTATACACAGCTGGACTCTATTAACTAATTAAGTGACTTCTGAGGGAAATTGATTGCACTGGATTTTATTTAGCGGTATGAGAGTACAGTGGGCTGAATAGTTTTGCACGTCACAATTTTCAGATTTTTATTTGATTAAAATTTTGAAAACCATGTATCATTCCACTTCACAATTATGTGATACCTTGTGTTGGTCTATCACTTAATCTCAATAAAATACATTTAAGTTTGTGGTTGTAAAGGGAAAAAATGTGAAAAAGTTCAAGGGGTATGAATACTTTTGCAAGCCATTTGTATATATAACTCAGCAATACCTTATTTAGTTAACTCCTTCTATTTGAATTCTACTCTTCTACTAGGTGATGTGACTGTCACGCTTACCACATAAGGTTTGCATTGTTTAATCCATTCTTACTAAAATTTTACAGTAGGAAAGTAAATTGCAGTAAACCTATTTTAATACACTTTATGAAATGACACAAAATGATACAAAAAATAGGAGTAGCATAGACATATTTGGTATCGCCATAACCATTACTAATGACAATTTTAGCACAATATTTAACATGATCACTAAATGGTGTAAATGAAAAATGGTTCGGTTGTTTGTTTTATTTATCCAGTAACAATATGGGGTCTGTTTATGTTCAGCTGTGCCCTTTCATAAAGGCTACACCCCTTGAAAGGGCCATGCCTACATTTGCTGCAAAAAGCCACTCGTGGATTACCCTCTGAAGGGCTCTGCCACATTGACACTTTAGAGAGGGCACATAGCAGGTGGGTGAATCACAGTAACAGTGCAGTTAGTTTATTTGCATGGTTGCTAATGTTTGTTTTTTTTTTTTTTGTTTGTTTTTTGTTGTTTTGTTTTTGTTATATACAGTATATAAACTAAACTAATAAAAACCACGCTGTAAATTGTGCTACAAATTGGACCACCTAACCCCCAAAGTGCTGCTCTCATATACCACGCACATCACAGAAACAGCGCAAATGTGCATATATTAATATTGTTGTTGTACCACACTTTCCCAACACTATGGCAGCTGTTCAGGAACTAACCTAACATATTGCATTCTGGCTATTTCTCATTTTTCCAGTGATGTGCACATTCTGTGTGCCAACAGAATTTTCTTTGCACATAAGAAAGTGATGTTTGATGAGTGAATAATGTCTGTGAATTACAGATGTCAGGAGGGTCACATTGATGGCAGTCCAGGAGCTCCGTTCACTCTCTGATTGATTTCCATGTGTATGATGACTATACTAAACCATACATGAATGAACTCACATAATGGATTTCATAATTACTATTGAATTCATATGGATACATAAGCTCCCATATGTAATCCTCTCACCAAGACCCCTTATGATATACTTGGTGTTGTCTAAAATCAAGGACTTTGTACTGTGTTTTTTTCCGAAAATAAGACAGGGTCTTATATTATTTTTTTTTCTCTGAAAAAAGGGCTAGGGCTTATTTTCGGGGTAGGCCTTAATTTTTTTCCATGCACACTAATCACACATTTGATCGCTTTTTAGTTCAACTTTTATCAGAAGTGAAACAGCGAAAAAAAAGCTGTTTGGAACTTTTGATTTTATTTTTCCGCTATGGCATTCACCATTGAGGTAAAATATTTTTATAAGTTTGTAGACCGGGAGTTTTTGGACACAGGGATACCTAATGTGTATGTGTTTCACAGTAATATTTTATTTTTATATGTATTCTAGTGAAAGTGGGAGGGCGCTTGAACTTTTATTGTTTTGGGGTTGTTGTTTTTTTTTTTTAACTATTAACCCCTCCTAGGGGGCTTGAACATGCAATCATCCCATAGACTGCAATAGAACGTATTGCAGTCTGTGGGAGATTATCTACATTACTAGTGAGGTTGGTCATAGACCAGCCTCAATAGTAATATTCCTATGACAGGACTGGGAGCCTTCATAAGGTTCCCGGCCGAACGGGAGCCAACCTGCAACGTGAAAGGTACAGGGCCGGTGGGGACGGGCCCCGGGGATAGTTTCTCTGCTTTGGGGGGTCGATTTGGAGGGGGGGGTCACGGACTAGCACACCCAACAATGCCAGCGATCAGTGTAATCTGATCGCAAGCATTAACTGCAGGTCTTCACTGTACAAAGGAGTCCCGGTATATAGTAACTATAGAGGGTTGGGACCGGCCCTAGAGACTGTGGGGGGGGGGGGGGGGAGGTCACACTTAGCAATTAACTCTGGCGGTTGTACTACTTTGGTGGGAAGAAGGGGGGGTCATGCTCAACAATGCCCGCGATCAGGGTAGACAGTGATCGCAGGCATTAACTCCAGGTCTTCGCAGAGAGCCGGTACGGTAGCTATGGTAGCCGCTCTGCATCAGAGTGGCCACCGTTTTTAAGAACCTGGCATCCGATGTAATCGCACGGCAGATGTTGGGAAGGGGTTAAATTAGCTAGGGCTTATTTTTGGAGTAGGATTTATATTTCAAGCCTACTCCAAAAAACCTGGAAAATCTAGCTAGGGCTTATTTTTGGGGTATCATTTACACATTGTATTAAATATTCCATTGCAAATTGAAAAATAGCATTTAGTTTATTCCAAAGACATATCAGCCTGCATATATCCCTATATTCAGGGTGTGTCCCTAATCTTGTGAATGCCTCCTTTTGTGAAGTACATTTTAATGAACAACACACATTCAGATGTTATCAGTTTTGTCTATAAGAAAGTAGTAATTATGTTGTTATATTTGTGTAAATAATCTCACAGTATAGTTTAAGATATATCCTACTTTATTGATGCAGTAAACACACAACACAGTATTTATGGGGGGCGGGGGTGACAGCATTTTTTCAGATGGAACTCCTGCCCTTAGACATGGTAAAACTAAGGCCTCATGCACATGACAGTGTGAATGTGCCAGGTCCTTTGTTGAATGGCATGGACGGCACATGAATGATGTCTGTGTGCCGCCTATGCCAACACGGATCCATTCATTTCAGAGGCGTAGCTAGGGGGGGGGGGGCAGAGGGGCGGCTGCCCCGGGCCCACTGACCTTTTGGGGCCCACCCCGGGGCCGCCATTAATACATCCTTTATTTCTAACTAGATCGGTGTCTGCAGACACCGATCTAGTTACAATCTCCTGGTGCTTAACTGTCTTGTAAACCGCAAGCCACTTCAGGCCTGCGGTTTACAAGACCCCGAGACCACAGACCGACGTCTTCTTTTAAGCACAGGCGGCGCGATGACGTCACAACATCGCGCCGCCCGCGCTCGGACACAGACGTCCTGTGCGTGGACAGGGAGGAAGCGCCGGCGGCTCCATTCATCAGCATCGCAGGTGAGTATGACTTTTTGTTGTGGGTATATTAATAGAATAAGGGGTGATTAAGAGGGGGGAAATCTAACTATAAGGGAGGATTCATTAGGGGGCATTATCATTATGACGATGGGGGGGTCATTTATATAAGGGTTATTACAGGGTATTATAAATACAAGGGGGAGGTTATTTATATAAGGGGCCATTAGGGGGCATCATTTATATTAGGAGGCATTATGAACATAAGGGGGTGGTCATTGATATAAGGGGTCATTAGAGATGCAGTATTTATATCTGGGGGAATTGGGCATAATATGAGGGTCAATGAATTTAATTAAAGTTGCACTTGCACCTTATTAAGACTAAGGCCCCAAGTAGCGGGCTGCAGCAAAAAAAGTGCTGCAGGAAAAACCGCGGCGGTAACATTGTGGTTTTTCCTGCAGCGCTTTACACAGAAGGTCCACAGAGATTTCCCCTGAGGACTTTCTGTTTTCAATACACCTATATATGGAAACCGCCAGTGTTTCCATAGGTATAATTGACATGCTGCGATTTCCAAAACCGCAACGGTTTTGGAAATCGCAGTGTGTCTGCTGCACATATTTTACCACAGTGTGTGGATGGGATTTGCTAAAATGTTGCGTTTTTTTTTCAGTGGGTTTTCGCCAATTGGACCCCCATCCCTACTTTGCAGTATAATATGCACATCGGATAATCTGCGATTTCCAAAACAGTCGGTGTTTTGGAAATCGCAGAATGTCAATTGTACCTACGGAAATGCTGGCGGTTTCTCTATAGATATAATTGAAGCAGAAAGTCTGCAGAGGAAACCTCTGCGAACCTCCTGTGCAAAGTGCTGCTGGAAGAACCGCGATGCATCGCCGCCGCGGTTTTTCCCACAGCTGTTTTTTGCTGCGGGACGCCACATGGGGCCATAGCCTTAAGGCGTTTTCCAGCTCATTTTTATTGATGATCTATCCTCAGAATAAAACATCAATAAGAGATAAGTGATTCCCCACTGATCAGCTGTATGAAGGTCCCCGGCGCCTGTTTATATCACACGCTGTCTGTTTATAGTGACCGTGTGATGTAATTCCAGCCTTGTCACATAGACGTGTATAGGATGAGGCTGTAGTTACATGACATGGCCGCTATGAGATGACACTATGTAAAAAGAGAAGGTGTCACGGCGCTTACACAGATACCACGGTTCATTCAAACAGTTGTTCCTTGGGGGTCCCGGGTATTGGAACCCCAAAAATTTTTTTTTCCCTTTTTTTTTCCTTTTCAATTAGGAAACACCTGGGGCATTATTAATAAGGGGCAAATTATTTAAAGAGGACCTTTCACGTCCTCATGTATATGCGGTTTTACATACCGCTAGAAAGCCGACAGCGCGCTGAATTCAGCACACTGCCGGCTTTCCCGTTATATGCCCCGGGGCTGGAGATATCGGGGGTCTAAATTTCACCGTTCACTGTCAGAAGGGCGTTCCTGACTGTCTAGCTGCGCTGTGAGGATCGTCCTCCCTGACAGTTTTCGTTCATAGGAGGGGTGCAAAGGGAAGTTATTAGTTTAAAGATGCACTTGGGGGTATTATTCATTATAGGGGGGTTATATTATATATTTTATAATTGGGGGTAGCAGCAGGATGGGGGCTTTGTGTGGGTGAGGACAATATGGGTCAGGTGCCTGGAAAAGTGAGGAGCCAAAGATGTTTATGTTGCAAACTTTACAGAGACTGAAAGAAGTGGTCATGGCCGTCAAGATGAAAGAGATGCGGAATGTGAACGATTAGTCAGAGACGTCACTGGTAAGTCACTAAATGCTACTGCCCTGTATTCACCTAAATCGTCTGCAGAGCCCTGTGTAGAGCCACTATATACCACTATACGCTCACCGTATACTGATAGTATCGGTATACAAACATGTCCAAGTAGGGGGCCCACTTGGACATGTTCGCCCCCCTGTGCTAAACCCCTAGCTACGCCTATGATTCATTTACTTCAGTGAGCCCGGGGTGCAAAACTGAAACAGGAATAGGACCTGTCCTGAGTTTTGCCACGGGCTTACAGACCCATACATATTCTGTTATAATGTGGTTTTACTGCATCAATAAAGTGCAAGACGTCTTGTTTACAAACACTGGAGTTCCTTTTGCATCTGTATCCACACAGTTCTAGTATTCATGCGTGTACTTGTTCAGACATCCACATTCAAGTAGTTGAGCTGGATTTAGTTTGCTATCACATAGAACTATTCTGACTGTAATAGCAATTGTGCTGGAATACACATTTGTATTTGTATCTGCCAGTGGCAGAGCCCAATAGTAATATAGCAATTTCACCTTATGCTGCAATACAGTGGTACTGCAGTATATGGTATAAATGATCTAATGTTCACATGTTCAAGCCCGGTGGGAGGGGAGTTTGTCCCATTTGACAGTATAATCTGAGGAAGGGGGAAGTTCCCTGCCCATAATCTATAATCATTTTCTTGAATAAAGACTACTAAACCACCAGCATGACATTAAGCAGCTAAGGTTTAGGGCCCTAAACCTCTATATCATGTCACAGATTGCCACTGATATCTTTAAGGATAATAGCTTGAAAATGCCAGGTGCCAGGAGATGAGTCCACTGGACTTCAGCACACATGCACTGTGAAACTGAGGTCAGTATACTTGCTTCCAGAGGTGTAGCTATAGGGGGTGCAGTGCTAACAGTCGCTACTGGGCCCTGGACACCAAGAGGGCCCAAAAGGACTCTCTGCAACATAAAATATACCACTATAATAAATATTTGCATATTGGGGCCCAGGAGCTTCAACTTATGCTTGTGCTTGCTTCACTGCGCATGTGCCTTAAATGTAGAGCATGTGCAGTGAAGCGAGCTGTATTGCCCTTCGGTTCACTGTGTGCAATGCACTGGAGTCCCTCAGTGAATACTAAGCATCTTCAAGTTTTGATTCCTAGGATTCCGGTGGTGAGCAGTTGTATGATACAAAAGTTTGGGATCCTAAACCCCAGATGTTTAACTGCATGTTGGTAGTTCAGTAATCCCAAGGCTACTTTTAAAGGCAGTGTATCCTGTTCAAAATGCCTCCCAAATCAATAATAGTGCCATATAGGGGCCATTAATAGTATAAGAAACATATCTTTCTGGCCACAAACTAATGAAGCAATGCAGAGATAATCTATTTATAGATATGTAAATCATTCTGTAAGTGCATTGCGGGCAGTGCCTGATTTACTAGATTTGCTTACAGACAGCTGTGACAGGCAGAAGCTGTAAATGTCTTTCACAGCTAAAGAGGCAGAGCTTGATGGCAATTCTAAAGAAGAACTGGAGCACTTGCAGCTGTTTGTGGCAAATCTGGCAAATCTGACTATACATTGATACACTTACAGGCTGATTTGCATATCATTAACAGGATTATTATCTGACTTGCTTCATTGGTTTGTGGACACAAAGATATGTTTCTTATACTATTAATGGTCCCTATATGGCACTTATATTGATTTGGGAGGCATTTTGGACAGGATACACTCCCTTTAAAAGTAGCCTTGGGATTACTAAACTACCAACATGCAGTTAAACAGCTGGGGTTTAGGATCCCAAACTTTTGTATCATACAACTGCTCACCACCAGAATCCTAGGAATCAAAACGTGAAGGTCTGTTTCTGCTCCGATTAAAGGCCCCTACATGGCACTATTAATGGTTTGGAAGGCATTTTGGATCTGACAGACTCCCTTTATGCAGCAACTATTTGAGCGCTTTTATCAAGCTTTCGAATACATAATATTTCTAACCATTATTTCCACCCATGGTCAACCTGTTTGACATTATAATGTACAGTACTATATGTACTTTATTTCCTTAGTATGTGTCTGTGTTCTTAAATGCTTTTGTACACAAATCATATTATTATTCTTAGACTTTTGGCCTTTTTGCTTCTACTGTATATCCAGCTGACTTTTATGACAATGTGTATACACGAACATTTTTACAGAGACCCACAAAAGTACAATAATAGTTTGCAATATACACATTACAAGAGCTTAAATATACTCACATTACAGCGACTAAGAGTCTAGCACCAGCAAAACTCCAGGAGCATAATTTATGGCACCTCTAGATGAGGATGCAGTAGTGGTTGCAGATTTTATTGCCATAAACTCATTAAGCTGCTGCCAGACAACTGTGGCAGGGATTTGTCTCTCTTGAGAAAAATAAAAGTTCAGTCAGGTTGAAATTCAACATGTTTGAACCTTTTTTTCTGCTATCAAGAAAGGGTCATGACAGTCCCCTACAATTATTGTGACTGTGTTTCTGTGCTGCATTCAATGAAACAAATTATGAAGCGTGTCCTATTTTTGATGGCAACGACCAGTGTAAGGAATCATATAGGATCCGTAATTGAGAATAACATACCGATTCAATGCAGACATGTTTTTGTTTCAAGATCAGTATTTGCGGATCGTAAATTCACTATGGTCGTGTTCAGGAGGCCTAAGAGAAGGTAAGTGTAGGAATGAGACCCCATGCATATCGCCGTTACTTCGAATTCATTAGGTGTAACTCCTTTGGCGCCAGAAAATTATAAGTGCACCGAACACCTAGTGAAAATTAATAAAACGAATAATACCTATGATCAAAGTACTACATGAGGGTGAAAATATAAAAAAATACACCTGTGTGGATAAGTCGCAACATCTATGATGGACATCCAGCACTCACGGTAGGTCTCCAGATATGTAAAGGTTTAGTAATATTGTGATCAGATGTGAGGAAAAGTAGGCACATGTGTAGCCAATGATTCAATATAAGGCATGCCTGAAACTGCTAAAGATATAGCTCATATTGATAACCATACAGAATGCGTATGTGTGCCTCATACAGATAACGCATGCCTTCAAAATACGGGGGGGGGGGGGTTCCACATCAAAATCAAAAGAAAGAAGAATAACAACAAAAAATAATTTTAAAAAAGCAGAGGTGAATATCGCAATGGGAGACCAAAGTGATGCCTACCCAGATTAATTAAATCAGGACTAAATGAAATACTCCCTATTTTAGGCAAACTTCCAGCTTATAAGGGTGTTCCAGTTTATTTTTCTAACCCCTAGGGAGGCTTAAAATATTAAACAGTGCATACCTGTCCGTTTGGCCTGGGATCCAGTAGGAGATTTCACTGAGGTCAGGGTCTTTGTTTACCTTCTGCTTAAGCACGAGTGCATCAGCCAATCAGTGGCTCAGAGCTGATAGACTGACAAGCTTGTGTTCACGCCAAAGGTCTGGAATACTGGGGACCCGAATGGAGACTCCCCGCTGAATCCCTGAACTGACAGCCGAGTATGCATTGATTATTAATTTAAGCCTCCCCAGGGGTTAAAAAATGAACTGGAAAAATCCCTTTAATGTTCATACCAACAATTCTTTAAATGGAGAATGAAACAAAAATGACCAAATTATTGAGGGCAATTGTCCAGAGAACAGAAAAGCAACAAGATCATCTTCAAAAGACTAGCGTGAACTAGTTGCAGTTGAGGTCCACGTGTTGGTGAGACTGGGAACCTTGGTACCTGTATTACCTGAACCTGTATGTTCTCATCTCATTGTTCCCATGGGTGCAACAGTTTTCTCACATCTCACCCTGTGCTTTGAGTCCCTTGTGTAAAAAACACATTACAAATACTTTTTGTTGTCTTACTGTGGGTTCCCTCTAACATAACAGATTTGTCATAAAACATGTTGGAACTGTGGAGCTTTTCAGATAAATGAAACACAATATCCATGTTCAGAGCATGACTGCTGGGAGTGAATCCACATGTACTTTCATATTGGGTACACACTGTAGCATTGTTTAATTTACTTACATGTGTGGCTTGAATAAAGCATTTCTAAAGCAAGTGAATGATGGAAATCCCACTGAATGATGTATTACATTGTGAATTGCACAAACATCTTTTTTGGCTGTTTCTGTGTGCCTTTTTTTGCCTTTTTACAAGATAAATTCTTCATTTTTAGATTAAGTAGTCTTGGGTTTATTTTCAAAGTAGCTAAAACCTGCAAAAAATATCAGAATATACATGTCATACTATACTTACTATTACAATTCTTATCTACATTCATCAACAAAAAAAAAAAAAAACGCACCCAGAAATGTTGGATTGCTGGAAACCTCGGCATGCAGTTATGTAAGTGATTACATGTGTGGTGTGAATAGACACTGGGTCTTGCCACAAGAGAGGTTAAAAGTCCTTTCACTGCTGCCCTATGAAAAAGGATCTCAGAGGCAACTTTTGGGTACTGTACCTTGTGAGAGATCTTTCACTGCTAGCTGACAGACTTTAAGAGGTGTCACATCATTGTACTGAGAGAAGAAGGATGGACGATAAAACCCACTGCCATCTATGCCATTCTACACTAGCTTTTAGGAGATGTCTCTGCCCTGTCCATTTCCAAGTGCTTAACAAAATGAAATTTGGAGTCAGCCCGTGAATGTCGCCTTCAGTTGTAGTTGTGTCAAGAATCTTAACTCTAAACTGCTTTGGACTGGATCAGGTTGTGTCCAGACGATGCCCAGGTTCAAATATGGAGGCCTTGTGGTAAGTCTGCCTTTGCTGCGGAGTAACACTCTTTCCCAATTGCTTGTGTGATAATCTGGGGAGGCATCACATACAACATTCAGTCACCCCTAGTTGTGATATGACGTACATTAACAGCTTAGTGATATGTGCAGTACATCCTGCAATCACATGTCTTGCTTCTCATGGCAGGGCTTCCAACCAGCAGGTTTCAGCAGGATAATGCTACCACAGACCCAGCAAGGGTTTCCCAGGAATGTGTCTACCAGATTGCAACACTTTCTTGCCCTGCACAGTTGCCAGATTTATTGCCATTCACGCATTTATGGGTCCACCTGGGACACCAGCTTCAGCAAACGGGATCTACAGGCTCAGCTTCAACATCTGTGAGCAAATGTGCCGTAGGATACCATATGGAACCTGTATGCCTCTATGCCCAAAGTATCTCATCTTGAATCTAGGCTAGTGTTGGCCCAACAGGGTTCTAAAGGATCCTGTCAGTTGTAGTTTTCACCAAAAAAAAAAGTATCCTTTCGCTAAAATATTGTAATCACATACATCATCACTACATTCACATATATAGGGGGTTATTTATCATCTGCACATTTTTGCTGAATTTTTTCACAGGTGTGCATTTTTTTAGACTAGTTTTACTGTGATGTCTATTTATGATGTAGGCAAACTTCTTTATGAAATGTTGTGAACATGTTAGTTATTTTATTTACTTGAATAATAAATATTGCGCAAAATGTAACACATGGAATTGTGATTCCAATGCTGTGTGCGATGTGTGACATGACAGGTTATTTACTATGCCAATATACTGGAGTGCATTTGCGAGGTTTGTTTTGCACCTTGTTAAAAATTTATAAATACAGCAAGAAATGAAACTCCACCCTGGCCATGCTCCCTTTTCTCGCCAAAAAAGCAAAAGTGGCGAGGGTAGAAAAACATCTGGAAAAAAGGCACAAATGTGTCATGAACGGAGCACAACAAACAAACAAGCCCCAAAAAGGTGCAATTTACTCCAACCCCTTTTCACTGCAGGCATTTTTCAATTTTTGTTTTTGACTCCCTGCATTCCAAAAGGCATAACTTTTTTATTTTTCCATTCACAGAACCGTATGAGAGCTTAGTTTTTGCAGTACAAATAGTACTTTGTATTGGTAACATTTAATATTCTGTACTGGGAAGCTGGAAAGAAATTCAGAATGGGGTAGAATTGTAGAAAAAAAGGCATTTGCGGGACTTTCTTATGGGCTTTGTCTTTACAGCGTCTACTGTGCAGCCAAAATGTCACCTGTATTCTATGGGTCGGTACAATTACATCGATACCAAATTTATATAATGTTTTTTTTTTTATGTTTTAACCCTTTAAAAAAATCCAAAACTTTACAAAAAAAATAAAAATTCTTGGAATCAACATATTCGGAAACTCGTAATTTTTATATATATCCTTGTACAGGAATGCATAAGATCATCATCTTTTTTTTTGCAAGGCCAAATGTACTTTTTAGTTATACAATTTTGGGGAATGTCTATTGCTTTGATCGTTTTTTAGTCAATTTTTTTATGAGAGGTAAAACAGCGATAAAATGTTAGTTCAGCTCTTTTGATTTTTTATTCTGCTACAGCATTTGCTGTGTCGGGAAAAATATTTTTATAAGTTTTCAGACTGGGCATTTCAAAATTATGGAACTTCTATTATAGGAGGCATCGAGCAGCCTGTAATAGAGGTGTATGCCAGACAAGCAAGGTCGGACTAGCCCACCGGAGAATCCCCTGATGGGCCCTGAGTCCTGACTATTAGTCCTCATTTTGCCAATCCCGATCATGACAATCGGACCCCTAACCAATGCATTTGCAAAATGAGGACTTTTCTCATAGATTATAAGCTCTTGCGACCAGGGCCCTCAGTCTCATTGTGTGAATTGACTATTTCTTTGTAATGTATCTTTTTTGTCTGGATTTGAACCCTACAAATTGTACAGTGCTGCGGAATATGATGGCGCTATATAAATAAAATTTATTATTTTTATTAATAGTGGTCAGGGGCCAGATCGGCAACCTCAGGGGGCCTCAGCCTGCAGGCAACATTGTAATGATTAAAGATGGCTGGCTGTCGACCGTCCCTATCTTCTTGTGGGCCCTCCCCCTGTAGCCTGGATCCTGATGGGCAGCCTCTGGAACCAATCCAGTTGCAGCTTGTTGCTGCAAGCGTCACTGGTGTACTGAGTCTGTGCATGTTGGCGGGTTTCTGTATAAGAGCCCAGACCACCAGTGTAAAAGGTAAGTACAACTTACCCACGCAAACAAAAAACAACTTTTCCATCTCATTTGCTCTCAAATCTTTCAACTTCACTGACCACTCTGATAACTACAACCCCCAGCAGTTCCAGATGTTTTGGGTCTGTTGAGAGTTGTAACCCCCCCCCCCCTTTCCACCTCAGCTAATTTCCCACTGTATTGTTATGCTGGTGCCTGCTCTAGGGCTCCAGCATAACAATACCTAAGTCGCAGAAACTCCAATACTGCTATAGGGAAGAGCAGTGAAGGGGCCACTGTATGGGCTCCTTCAATATTCCCCTCCCCATACAGTGGCCCCTCCACTGGTCCCCTATACTGTATGGGGACCATTGATGGGGCCATTATATTGTGGGGGGGGGGGCAGTGATGGAGGCCAATAGCCTGGGGGACATTAAAGGGGTTGTGCAGGATAACATTTTATTTTTTTAATTACAGCGGGGCAGGTGAAAAAAACAAAACAAAAAAAACCCTAAACTCTCTCTCCTGTCCCCAGTGTCTTCCAGCGTGGTTCGGTCCTGCAGCTCTGTTGTTTTCTTCCAGCTGAAGTTTCCTCTGCACGTGACTATCTGTGACATCACCTGACCCCTGAGGCCAATCAGTGGCATAAGGGAAGGGACCTGGGACGTCACGGCCAGTGAGGACTTCAAGAAGACAGCAGAGCTGCAGGACCGGACCGTGCTGAGAGGACACCAGAGCACCGGGGATAGGTGAGTATGTTTAGTATGTTTTTGGGGGTTTTTTTGGGGGGGGGGTTCACCTCCCCCAGACTAATTATAAAAAACCTCTTTAAAGTGTGGCGCATTGGGGGGGTATATTAAAGGGGTTGTCCAGGCATTTGTTATGGTTTATCCTCAGGATAGGCCATAGATACCTGATCTGCACGGGGTTGACCCCGGACCAATCAGCTGCAGGGAGCCACTTCTGGCGCCCGTCCTGTACACAATACAGGAACAGAAGCAGAAAGCTCTGTCCACTGTGTATTAGCCGGGCACCTTAACTGCATCTCAGCACTTATTGAAGTCAGTGGGAGGTGAGCTGTAATGACAGCACCGGGCAACTATACTATAAGTGGCTCCATACAGCTGATAGGGCCGTGTGTCAGCCCCCTACCGATCAGGTATTTATGGCCTATCCTGAGCATAGGCCATAAAAAGGATTAACCCTGGACAACCCCTTTAATATGCATCACACATTTTAATGTCCCCCCCACAGAATGTCAGCCCCCCTCACTGCTCCCACACAATATAATGGCCCCATCACTGTTCCCCATACAGTATGGGGCACCAGTGAAGATGCCACTGTATGGGGGGACCAATGAAGTGGCCAGAGAAAAATTTGGAGCAAACAACCCCTTAAAAGAGGTTGTTCATAAATTGGAGCGACCACTGTGGCGGCCGCCAGGGAGGTGTAAAAATTAAAAAAGCATACTCACCTGTCCCCAGCATCCCATTGTCCCCCGCCTGTGTCTGTACGGTTTCAGGGCGGCCCCTCATTTCTAGAAATCCTGTACCTAATTGGTCTTAGTGGTCTTAATAATGATGGCCTGTCCTTAGGATAGGCCATCGATATTACATCTGCGGGGATACAACAGCCAGGACTTCTGCAGATCAGCTTTTCCAGGACAATGCGGCTACTGGTAATGGTAACAATTCTAGGAGCCACGCTGATCACTTGCCATACAGGGTGTAGCAGTAGCTTTAGGTAGTGCAGTGGTGCACATGGTATGGCAGGTGAGCAGCATGGCTCCCAACATGTTATTACCTTTAGCCGCCCTGTCTCGGTACCGCTGATCTGCAGGGGTCCTGATGGTGGATCCCTAGAAAAATTCCACTGGTGGGTCCTAGACATCCCAGTCCGACACTGCAGAAAAGTCTGGGAGCCAGAGGTTCCCGGCTGTAAAGGCAACATCCCTGAATCCCATCTGAGGTGGCCAGCGATGGACCCCAAAATGGAAGCACCCATGTGCCGTTGGGAAAATGGTGCCTCATCCAGCTTTCACTGAGGCAATGGGGGGGGGGGGGATAATGGACCGCGGACTTTGCCACCGGTCAGGGGTGAACCTAGCCTCTTTGCTGCCTGAAGCGAGCTATAGAAAGGGCCCCCCCAAAAAAAAAAAATAAATAAATAAGATACCCAACCTGGCTATCTTTGGTGGAGTGATGGGGCCCCCACACATTATATTACCCCCTTTTTCCAAGCCCCTACACGGTATATGACTCCTTTTTCTAGCCACCCACACTGTATATGACCCCCTTTTTCTGTTCCCACCACACTGTATATGATCCCCATTTTTTAGCCCACCACATGGTATAAGACCCTTTTTTTTTTTTGTCCCCCACTAGGTATATAACCCATTTTTTGCCCCCCCCACAGTGTATTACCTCACTTTTTATGGCCCCCCAACAGTATATGACCCCCTTTTTGCCCCTCACACAGTATATGACCCCCCCTTTTATGGCCCACACGCAGTATATGACTCCCTTTTTTTTTTTACTTCCCCGACGCAACATATGATCCCCCTATTTATGGCCCCCACATAGTTTATGACCCCTTTTTAAAGCCCACACGCAGTATACGACCCTTTTTTTTTTTTAACACCCCACCCACCCAGTTTAGAACTCCCCCACACAGAGTAGCAGCCGATAATTTTTACTCACCTGTTCTCTAGGGGACACTGTAGCTGACACTGAAGAATGCCGAGACGCTGTACGTAGCTTCCCAGTGTTCTTCAGTGTTGTGGCGTAAGTGTAGCGTCACCTAGAAAAGGCAGTGGAGGTAAGCCTGGAGAGGAGCATGGACAGGTGAGTCAAAATTATCAGCTACATAAATAACATAAGTAGCCCCCGCCCCCAGTTTATTCCATGAGGCGCCGTCTGAGGCCATTGCCTGAGGTCGTCTAATGGAAAATGTATAATACCGAGCGGCTATAGCGACTGCTGAACGACTAGCATATTTAAATACCTGACATCTGTCGTACTATTACCATAGAAGTTGTGAAAGGGTTAATAAATGTGTCCCAAAAAAGTTTAATATAATTTCTTCAACTCCTTGTTGTTGTTTTTTTTTTTTTTGTCAATGAGTGTATTTACATGCTGCCACAGTGATGTCCCATTCATGATGAGTTGTACAGTCACTTCCACAAGGAATTATAAATATGGAAAATATGTATGACGTTCCTAACAAATGAGCTTTTTCTTGCAGTCTTAGAACCAATGTTGGAGGGAGGCCACATTTGATGTTTGATTATTGGTCTCCTCTTTATTGTAGGTTGTGAAGTTCACATTAATACGAGGAGGCCATAGATCTTTAGTCGAGTCAAGGTGTGTTATAGGCTGTATACACACGGTGTGTAAAAGCTGCATTTTTTTGTTGCAGATTTTGCTGTGGTTTTTTGAGCCAAAGTCAGGAGTGGATTTAGCAGAGAGAAGAAGTATAAGAGCTTCCTTTATATTTTCCATTCCTTATAAAAGCCACTCTTGGTTTCGGCTCAAAAAACTACAACTTATCCATAACGTGTAGCCTCAGCCTAAAGAAACATGCCCTTTATCGGATGTCTTTATCTTACAGTCCATTGTTTCTATGGTAAATACAATCCACCAGCATGTGCTACTAAACCTGTTGCATCTTATGGGTGGAGGACGTAGAACAGGCAGACACACCTACCACAGGAAGTATTCATTTAGAGAACTACTCACAAATTATAAATCCGCCCTAAATTATCTTTATAGTTGACAGCTTGGATATACAAACAGAACAAGTAGACGCTCAGTTATGACAGAACACCGCTGGTTGATGAACTCTCCGTCTTATGAAAGGTTTGGTTCACACCTCAGAGAGAAGCCCTCACGTTACACTGAATGCCTGCGGAGCAGTTGGGCAAGTACTCTACCTGCTAAAAAATGAATGTTTTAAAGAAGCACTATAGTTTTTTTTTGTTTTTTTTTTCTTTTCATTTCATTATGTACCTATTCCACATACAGTGTGTATATATATATATATATATATATATATATATATATATATATATATTATGTGTGTGTGTGTATATATATATATATATATAAATAACTTGGTTAGTATTACCTTATATAGTTACTGTTTTTTACCTAAAAATAAAAATTCATGGGATACTGCTCATCATTTGGGTCATGTGATGTCACTTTCTTATTGCTATGTTATTAATCCCATGATGCCTCTCTGCAAAGCATCACTTGGGCAGTTACAGAATTGTACTAACACTGCAGCTAGGACAGTAGAGCTATCCTTTTCTCTATCCTCTCCTAAATAATCTGCGTGCTACAGTCCTTCCAGTTTGAATGAGGCTGAGGCCCCACGTGGCATCCCACAACAAAAAAGCGCAATGCATCACGGTTAGTCCCGCAGTGCTTTGCACAGAAAGTTCGCAGAGGTTTCCTCTGCGTACTTTCTGCTTCAATTATATCTATAGGGAAACCGCTGGTGTTTCCGTAGATATAATTGACCTGCTGCAATTTCCAAAACCCTGAAGGATTTGGAAATCGCCACGTGTCCGCACCGATTATTTTCCCGAAAAGTGGGGATGAGATTCACTAGAATCCCATCCACTTTGCTGTGACTTTAAAATGCAGCGTTTTTCCACGGTGTTTACTCCACGTGGGACCCCGGCGTTATATAGGAAAGATCGAGATGGTGCTCCCCATTGATAAAGCAGAAAGCCATGTTATTCTCACGTTATCATAAGATCACATGACTCAAATGAAGAGCAGAAACCCTGAATTTTCAAATAGAAGGGACTAGCTAAGTCCGGTAATATTGGCTGAATTATATATATCAGAGGAATAGGTGCATGGGTGCTTCTTTAAACGTTTTATGTGAACTTGTATATTTGTATTTCCTTGTTGGATGTGCTTAAAATGTTACACTTTGCAAAAAATATAAGATTGGGATACACAGGGCAAGTTTGCTACAGGTTAGCTGAACTACAGTAGCAGTGTACTGGATGGGATTTCAAAAACTCCTTTCACATACTACAAAAAAACCTGTATGCAAGGAACCGTTTAAGGCTGGGGCCCCACCTGATGTAAATCGAGGTGTTTTACAGTCACAGCAAATCCCATCCCCACTTTACAGAAAAATATGTGCAGTGGACATGCTGTGACTTCCAAAACCATCTCTGTTTTGGAAATAACAGCATATCAAATATACCTACGGAAACACCAGAGGTTTCTCTATAGTTATAATGGAGGCAGAAAGTTTGCCTCTAGGGACTTTCTGTAAAAACCACTGTGGGGGAAAAAAAACACAATGCATTGCTGCTATGGTTTTTCCCATAGTGATTTTTTTTTTTTTTTTTTTGCTGCGGGATGCTATGGAATTGCGTCTGAAAGCTGATTGTGGCTGACGCCCCACATTGTGGAAAAGCAGGGTTTTTTATTTATTTTCAGATTTAGCTGTTATTTCCTTAAGCAAAACCCAGGAGTAATTATAGTAGGTATGGGAAATATAAAGGAAGCACTTCTACTTTTCCCTTCTTCTCATCCACTCCTGGCTTTGGCAACAAAAAAAAAAAAAATGCAGCAAAATCTGAAATAAAAAGGCAGATTTTCCACAATGTGAGGTCTTAGCATGTGGCTGCTTTAAGACACAGTCAGGTCTGCTGCAGGGTGTCTGATGTGGACAGCCCACAGCGGACCAGCCCTGTGTGTCCTTAACCTAAGGGTGAGTTCACATATAACAACCACTGCTGTTTCCCAATCTGCACTATCTACTTCATAATGGTATCATTTAATATTTCATACAAATTCAATTTGCGTGACTTTCTTACAGGCTTACAACTAAAGTGATACCAAATTTATATACCTTTTAATTTTTAACACCTTTAAAAAAAAAAAAAATCCAAAACATTAAAAATAAATTTGAGTCACCATATACTGAGTGATGTATTTCCATATATGAGGCTGCATTTGCAGGGCCAGATATACTTTTTAGTTATACCATTTTGGCAAATGTCTGATGTTTTGAGCATTTTCTTGGGAGGTGAGGCGGTGAAAAAAAAAAGCAGTTGAGCGCTCTTGATTTTTCTAGGGTCTAATGCATTGCAGTGTATTGTAAAAATAGATAGAGTTCTATTACAGGTTGCCTAGTGTAGCTTGTAATAGAAATACAATGATGACAAGCCTAGGAGTCTTTAATAGGCACCTGGCTGTCATAGTAACAGATCGACACCCCCAGATCTTGTTCCATGGGGCGACAATTGTTATCAAGATGGTGGGTCCATGTGCTGGTGGTAAGTAGATTCCTCCGTCACATTTGTAATAGTAAGGTTGATGTTGGGAAAGCATCAAGACTCATTTCGTCTGGGTTTTTTCACACATCGGTCATTTGCATCAGTGATTGCAAGTCAGAACACAGAACAGGTGCTAATCTTTCCATTAGACTTTACTTCTGTGTATTCTCTACTCCTGGTTATGGCCTACAATCACTGATGCAAATCACTTATGTGCCTGAGTTAAGGGTCTCTGACCTCTTATTCAGACATACTGTCAGAATTGAATCAAGATTTCAGCTAGGTTTTTAGTTTCACTTATGGTAAAT
The DNA here is from genome assembly GCA_947044405.1 of Leptodactylus fallax. Lineage (NCBI taxonomy): Eukaryota > Metazoa > Chordata > Amphibia > Anura > Leptodactylidae > Leptodactylus > Leptodactylus fallax. The sequence goes on from CAMRHE010000140.1 coordinate 2,210,159, forward strand.
TTGCAGGCGCTGGTTATCCCCGAATAGGCCTGCCTTGGTATCTCTCTGGCTCTGCCCGCTTTTGTAAAGTGGGGCACAAAAGGAACATTGTGGCACATCTTTGAAGCAAGAAGGGGTTATGCACAAAGATGTAACATGTGCACATCCATCTATGCGAGAAAATAGGCATAGATGGGTTAACTTCCCTACCCCCCCCCCTTCCAAATTGTCTAAACCAGGGAATATGTACTCTAAATACTACATTTATATAAATGTGTAATATAGACAAAAGTTGCTGGAATACTCTGGTAAAAAGTCTACTAGTGAAGGCCCCACTGTCAATAGGTCATACACACACCTGTATATTATACCATACTTCATGATTTAATTATAGGGTGGAGGAAGAATAGTCACTTGAGTTGACAGCTCAGGACTACCAGTAGAGCTACTTTCAATGCTTCTATGTAATTACTTGTATACCTTCTACATCATTTATCACACAATGTTAGGCATTCATAGCGCTAGGCGTTAACAGCTGGATCTTTCAGAAATTAATGGCAATATATGAACTCCTATACAATGTGATGTAATGTACTCTATCAAAAGCTTTTAGGGCTTATTCAGACTCTTATTTGTTAATTTAAAGTACCAAAATTAATCAGTAAAGGAAAGTTTTCACTATCGGGCAGTGATGGTGCTGAGGTTAGTTTACATGGCCTTTGGAGTCGATCATTGTACCTAAAGGGCCTTTTCACTGGCAGCCATAATCTTGTGACATATCAACCAACTATCTGGAGAACTGGTGCCAGATGAAGCAGTGGGCCTAAAAAGATTTATTTCCCTAGACAACAAGAACATTAAGAGCATATTCACACCAATGATTTTCAACATAGAAATACATAGCATAGAAAAAAAAAGAAATGACTTGTTAGTTATTGAGGTGGTTTCCACATGGAACTCACAGCAGGTGTCCACATGTGGATTAGCCCTAGTGAATTATGACCCTAACAGTAGATCCTTTAAATTCTGTAAGTTGTAATATGCAGCCTCCATGGTTCAGACATGGTTTTTCCTGTGGGATGTCTTCATGTGAACAATAATCATCTAGCCGCCCACATGAAGTAAAAGAAAATTTATATTCATCAAACGAAGCTGCCTTCTTTCATTGTTCCATGCTCAGAAGTCCAATGTGTGTGCTTTCAGCAGTGAAAAAGGGGTCAGCATGGGTAATCTGATCAGTCCACAGCTGTGTAGCCCCATATGCAACAAGTGTGTGTGTGTGTGGAAATTATATATATATATATATATATATATATATATATATGCAAACATGCTATCTATGTAACTAAAGTCATGTAGGCTTTGGTGCAAATTTTGACCAGGTCCCCCTTCCCCCATCCCTACAGTGTATTCTTAATATCGGCGGCTATGGGTACTGCAACGGTGTTCCATAGACTTAAAAAAGATGCATATATAGTACCCACAACCGCCATTATTAGAAATAGGGTGAGGAAGCAGCACGGCGCTCAACATGTAAATGCTGCGGACTGTGTGATCTGAGAAACAGCTGATCAGTGGGGATCCTGACAGACAACTGCCGATCTTGATGGCTTATTTTAATGATAGGTCATCAATTTTTTTTTAAAGGTGGATGACTTCCTCAGTATTAATGACCTATTCTCAGGTCGTCAAAAAGAGATCAGTGAGGGTCCAACGCCCGAGACCCCTGCTGAACACCTGGTTGTTGGGACTGCAGCACTTGGGCGAGCACAGTTATCCTTTCACTATTTACATTAAATTACATGCCATCTATTTCATAGCGACCGTGCAATGTAATTACATACTATTCACTTCTATAGGATGAGGGTGTAATTACCGTACATAGCACAGCCACTAAAAAACAGTGTGCGATGTAAAAAGTGAAGGTCATTGTGCCCACACAAGCGAGTATTTATTGATGACTTAGGTGGCATGCACACAACTATGTGCATGTCACTGGGCCGTGATTGAACGGCACTGTGTGCTGCCTGAGCCTCCGTGGCCCCATTTATTGAGACCAGTAAGCACAGGCCGCACAACAGACAGGAATAGGAACTATCATGAGTTTGCTCCCAGCCCCATACACCGGACCATGAAAATGCAGAGTTGGGTGTATGGGGCCATAGAAAAAAAAGGGTCAGTTTGCTAGCCATGAAAAACATGGCTAGCTCACTGACTGTGCACACAATTGTGTGCATGAGGCCTAATTCTGAGGACAGGTCAACAATAGCAGTTGAATGGAACAACATTTTGAGGCTGAAGCCCCACGTGGTGTAAATGTTTTACAGTCCCATTCTAGTGAATCTCATCCACACACTGCAGAAAAATACCTGCAGTGGAAATGCTGCGATTTCCAAAACCATTGCATTTTTGGAAATCGCAGCATGTGAATTATACCTGTGGAAATGCTGGCGGTTTCTGTATAGGTAAAATTGAAGCACAAAGTCTACAGAAGAAAATTCTGTGGACTTTCTGTAAAAAGCAATGTGGGAAAAACCGCGATGCATTTCCAATACTGTTTTTCCAACACTGTTTTTCCTACAGCGCTTTTTGTCCGCAGCCCGCGACATGGGGCCTTAGCCTAAAAGGGTTATCCTCTGAGGGATCCCCACTCCAGCCTATGACAGTGGTCACAGAAAGCCTAATAGCCCATTAGGGTGGGTTCACACTTGCGCTGGCACTCTATCCACTATGAATCCGACCGAAATGTCGGAAAACTGAATAGGGACTGGATAGGGAAAGGTTTGCGATACTTTGCTTTAAAAATCCATAGAAGTGAATGGGTTTTTAAGCAATGTGCCGGTGTGTGCTTACACCCTTTGCACCGCGAAGCCGTTTTTTTCTTTGGAAACAAAGTTGGATATACAGGACTTTGTGTCGACTAAAAAAAAAACGGCTTCGTGGCGCAGAGGGTGTAAGCGCACACCCTCACATTGCTTTAAAAACCTTTCCATATCCAGTTTTCCGACATTTAAGTCGGATTCGCATGGGAGTGCTGGCGCAAGTGTGAAACCACCCTTACCAGCAGCAGAGATTGGCATTCATCTCTGCTGCCTGAAGAGTTCAGCACAGTGACATTGCAGGCATTAGCGATTAGTGCTGATCTCTGCTACCAGATAGTATCTTAAAGGGGTTGTCCACGATAAAGTTTTTTTTTTTTTTTTTTTTTTAAAAAGCCAGTGAAGGTGAAGAGAAAAAAACAAAACAAAAAACATACTCTCCTGCCCCTGTTGCTCTGGTGTCTCCCAGCACAGTCCAGTCCTGCTGCTCTGGTGTTTTCTACCAGCGAAAGTCTCCACCACACGTTTCCGCTGAGACCAATCAGAGGCCTCACAAGGGACACAGGATGTCACAGGTAGTGTCCTTTCCTTAGGCTGCTGATTGGTCACATTTGGCGGGGACCTCCACTGGTAGAAAACACTGGAGCAGCAGAACTGGACCGCACTGGGAGACACCAAAGTAGCCTTCCCCGGCCTTATAGAGATATAGATATAGATATCAGCGCTCAGGGAATCAAGCTTTCCCCAACTGATGTCATGATGCTACGAGGCACTGGCAAAATCCAGCTGGCCAAGGGCCCCCTATTCCTCCAGGCCCGGTGTCAGGGCAATGGCTCTCGCAGAGAGCACGGGGAGGGCATATTCCGCTACCGGTGATCGGCACAGAGCTGGAGTGGCTGTTCTCCTCTCCTGATCGTGCCTCATTACGGTTGCATCTCATATCGACCCGCAGGGCCGCTATATTTTACTTGAGGGCTCCCTCCATGGTACTCCTATTGTCTTTTGTAATCTTTACGCCCCTAACTCTTCCCAAATTCGCTTTCTGAGACTGGTGCTGTCTCGCCTCCGCTCCTGTCCCTCGGCTTCATGGTTAGTGGGGGGGGGATTTCAATATGGTGTCTTCAGAACATGCCGATAGACTTGCAGACCCCCCCCCCCCCCAAAGCCCCCATCCCATGCTCAGTTGTCAAGGAAGTTCCATCGCCTATTGCGTTCGTATGCTCTCTATGACTTGTGGCTGGTCGATAACCCTACGGCACGCTCTTATACCTTTTTTTTTTTTTTTTTTTCCACACCCTCATAACACCCACACGCGCATTGATTATTTTTTTGGGAGCACCCCCTCCCTTAGGTTGCTGGTGGACACTGACATTCGGAGCCTCTCCTGGTCTGACCATGCCCCAGTTATTGTAACGTTGTCTCCTGCTCCAGTCCCCACTAGAAAATGCCACTGGCGCCTTAATGAATCCCTACTACGCAATCTTGCCATGCTCTCTACCCTGCGGCCACATCTAGCAACATATTTCCAGGATAACATGGGTTCGGTGTCCTCGTCTGCGGTATTGTGGGAGGCCCACAAGGCGGTCATTGCATTGCCTTTGCTTCGCATTTAAAAATTGACAGACAGGCTCAGAGACGGCGCCTCTTGGCCCGGATTTGTTTATCGCATACTCTATCTGCTCACCCCTCCCTCAGGGTCCTTCGTCAATTAGTAGTGGCACGTGCTGATCTCCAATCTCTGGAGACACACCAGGTCCAACGCCTCCTCTTGTGCACTCGTCAGAGGTACTATGAAAGAGGAAAAAAGGCGCATTGCCTCTTGACAAAGACTCTCAGGGACCATCGGGCTTCCTCGACCCCCCCCCCCCCCCTCATGCTGTTCCTGACCCCGCCGGCATCCTTCAACATCACCCCGAGGTTATCTCTTCTACCTTTAGATCATACTATATGAAGTTGTATAACCTCCCTAAACCTGGCACACGGTCATCTGCTGATACTCTCTCCCCTTTAGCCACTTACCTAGGCGATTGCCACCTCCCTACCCTTTCCCTGGAGGCCGTCTCCTCGCTCAATGCCCCTGTTACTGCAGTGGAGTTGGGAGGGGGGTTTTGAAAGATTTACCTAATGGTAAGGCCCCTGGCCCTGACGGCTTTACATACTCGTATTATAAATCATTTCAGGGGGGGACTCTCGGGTTACTTAGTTGATTTATTTAATTCCTTCCTTTCGGGCTCCCCTATTCCTACCACTATGCTTCACTCCCATATCACCCTAGTCCCCAAAGCAGGGAAGGACCTGCAGGACTGTCCCAATTATCATCCGATTGCTCTGCTAAATACTGATCTGAAGCTGTTTACCAAAATTTTGGCCAACCGCCTTGTGGTGATTCCACTTAAATATGGCTATAACTCAAAGATGTATTTTGATCTCTGGTTAGAGTATCTCTCTCTTAATTCCATTTAATCTAGCTGTGCGTAGCTCTAATCCCAGGTGTATGTTGTCAGTAGTGGCAACAATGTAACAATAGGGCTTTGTACTCATCCCAGAATGGCTCCATTGAATTCCTACATAGCCCCTTGGTGATCAAATACACATGTATTGTTTAGCCTAGGCTATTGGATCAGACATGGTTGATAACATATAGACGGCATTGTGTCATTCCACTTAATCCCATCTGACTTGCTGTCGCCAGTAACCTCATTCTGGGTGGTGGCATAAAGGGTATATAAGATGAGGTAGGGATCAGTGGGGGAGATGTTACTGTGATGAGTTACTGAAGTTGCTGGCTGGAATGCTGTGTTGATGCTGCTGCTAGGAGCCTCCACTGGTTATCCCCACATGCCAGGGCATGTGTGGGTGTTGGATTATAGAGCCACATCAAGGATATGTGTGGTAAAGTAATTATTTCACTTTTATTCCTTTTTTATTTTATGTGCTGTATATTGTAACTAGTAACTGTTAATGCTTGTATATATCTGCATATTTGTTCTGAACTGCATGTGTTAGATGTTAATACCGACCCATAGGGGTTAATAAATATACAAAATTTAGAAAGCTTGTCTTGTATTATCTTGTGAACCCAACACTCACTGGCGGAGAGTGTGGTTTTTATTAAAGAAGTCTCAGGTGTGGGCCAAAGCGTTGTTGGCGCACTGAGGATCTTTCACACGCCTTAATGCTTGTCTTCCTTCCCTTGTTCATAAGGATCAGGTGGGATTCGTCCCCTGCAGGCAGGGGTGCGACAACACCAGAAGAGCTGTGGACTTGGTGGAGGTCGCCAATCATTATTCCACTCGACTCTGTTACTGGGCTTGGATGCTGAGAAGGCCTTTGACCTCTTAGACTGGTCGTTTATGCTGGTCACTCTCCAGACTTTTAGCGCCTCGGGGCTGTTCCTAACAGCGATCATGTTCTGACTCAATAGCTTGGCTGCAAATGTGAGGTTGTGAGAGTGTCCTGTAGTCTCTATGCTAACCAGCAATTTACACCAAGAAATATTTATCAGATAGTGTTCAACTCAACTGAGGAGGCGTAGATAAGATTCCAGATGCTTTAATCCAGGTAAATCTTGTAAAACCTCATACAGCAGTAGGTGAAAAACGATGATGAATTACCAGGAGCTCAGCAGACATGTTGCTTACAAAGAAGTGAAACTAAACAGTAAAGAGAGGGGAGGAGCTACAGCATCACAGCTAAGGATACAGAGAGAGAGAGAAGGGACAAACTACAAAGACACACAGTATCACAGATACATGTTAGTGAAGTAAACCAAGTCCTGGGACATAACACTCCCCGCCTGAAATCTTTAGATTTCACTGAAAACAAACATTAAATAATGTCCTGAGATGTTCATAAGGTCCTCTTCAAACCTGAAAAAAAAAAAAAAAAAAACATGCACAACAAACAATCAACAGTTAGTCCAAATAAACCAATCTTCAAATCAGGAAGCCGCAATTTGCTAACACCTTCACCAGCCCACACTGTAATCCATAAGAATATGTTAGAAATACGACACGGTTTTAGTTCATGGAAGGAAGCTCCCCGCCATAAGCTGTGAATGGTGTCCTTATCATCTTTTGTGACGTCTCCTCTTGGAAGAAGTACCAGTTCATTAATTGGGCGGAAGAAAACTCACACTGAGCCTCCCTTGGTTACCTTGACCTCCACTTTCCGAGTCTTCCTGTCATCACTAGGGACAACTTTAGTGATGAGACCCATAGGCCATTCATTCCGATGGACTTCTTTATCCCTTAGAAGGACGAGGTCACCCACCTGGAGATTAGGTTTTGAGGTCTGCCATTTGTGACAGCTCTGTAGCATGTGGAGATACTGTTTTCCAGCGGTGCCAGAACACATTGGACAGGTGTTTTGAACTTGTTTCCATTGGCGTCTGTAAATGTCACTGTGATCTAAGGTACGTGGAGAGGTAGCAGCAGTACCAATTTTCTGAGTAAGAAGCGTTGCTGGGGTTAAGATAATTGGAGATTCAGGGTCTGAAGATACTGGGACAAGTGGCCTTGCACTGATTATCGCAGACAATGCAGCAAGAAAGGTTATTAACATCTCATGGGTAAGCAATGTCGACTTGTGGTCCATCAACATAGTCAAGGATTCTGCGTGTGATCCCAATCATACGTTCCCAGGAACCTCCCATATGGGATGAATGTGGAGGGTTAAACATCCAAGTGCACCCATTGTTGGATAAGAAGTTGTCTAACTTCAGTTCTTTGAAGGCTCCAACGAAGTTAGTGCTACAGTCAGACCTCCAGTTGTTTGGCAGGTCCACGAATGGAGAAGAATCTTCGGAGGGCGTTGATAAGGCAAGATGAATACATAGATTCAATTACTTCAATGTGTTCTGCTCGAATGCTGAGACAGGTGAACAGCACAGCCCACCGTTTACTGTTTGCAGCTTCACCACGGGTTCATCATGTGATAACTGACCATGGACCAAAGACATCCAACCCAACATAAGTAAAGGGCGGATAAGTACTTAGACGGTCTGGAGGAAGGTTTGCCATTTGCTGCTGTTGGTGTCTTCTCCTTAACTTGCGACACTTAACACATTTATGGATCACGGAAGAGATGTGTCTCTTCATTCCCACAATCCAGAAACCGGCTGACCTGATGGCACCTTCAGTAAACTGTCTTCCTTGGTTCTGTACCTTCTCGTGGTAATGTCGAATCAGCAGAGCAGAAATGTAATGTCCACCTGGAATGATCACTGGGTTCTGTTCCTTGCTACACAAGCCAGACTTTCCAATCCGGCCGCCCACTCTCAATAATTCGTGGTCGATTATGGGGTTTAGTTTGTAAAGTGCACTGTTCCTGGACAGACCGATGCTCCGTGAGATACTGTCAATCTCTTGATGATATACCTCTTGTTGAACACTCCAGATGATAACTTGCTCAGCGTGTTCAATGTCCGCTGCGGTAGGGTGTTTCGTACACATATGCCAGCCATGACACTCTGTTGATCTGTCCTTCGCAAAGCACTGAGCGATGTGAAACAGTCGGGCGACAGCTCTCACAATGGATGACCAGGTTGAGAAACGTTCAAAGCGATGTGGCTTCAGCTTCTCCTTTGGAATCACAGAAGTGTAGAGTGTGGAGGTCATAGGCCTGATTTCCTTGTCAGACTCGAGATCCACTAAATCGTAGACAGCATTGTTAGGAGTCAAGCAGGGATCTTCATACAAGAAACTTGGAGGCGACAGCCACATATGGTCTAAAAGGTGTGCTGTCGGTGCAGGCCTTGTACCACGGTCAGCTGGGTTAAGTTGTGTGGCGACGTAATGCCACTGATCAGGGGCAGAGAAACTTCGGATACGTTCCACTCTGTTTCCAACATGCACATTACATTGTCTAGTTTGATTGTGTATATAGCCAAGGACAACTCTGCTATCAGTGTAGAATGTAAATGAATCAATGGTAATGTCCATTTCATCTCAAGTTCAAGTCGTGGAACGGAGTGTGCAGGTTTTGGGGTCAGTTTGGCCTTACCTAGAACAAATCCACAGTGTAGCTCATGATTGGCTCCTAATGTCCTCAGGCCACTGCAGCTATAGCTTCCACTGACGCATCAGAGAAGATGTGGATTTCCTTCCTTACTGCCACTGAAAGGGAGCTGGGTACATAACAACGTGGAACCTGGAGTTGTTCCAATACTTGCAAAGAGCTTTTCCATTTTTCCCACCTTTGTTGTTTCTCAGCAGGCAGTGGAGTGCCCAGTCCATGTTCTCAGTGGTAAGCTATCTTAGTAGTAGCTTGCCTTGAATGGTGATGGGAGCAATGAAACCAAGAGGATCATAAATGCTGTTCACAACAGATAAAACTCCTCGTTTGGTGAAAGGTTTGTCACAAGAAGACATTTGTAATGTGAATGTGTCTTGTTCAGTGTTCCATAGCAATCCTAGGCTGCGTTGCATAGTAGGAGTATCAGAACTGAGATCAAGATCCTTCAAGTTGATTACATACTCATCAGAGGGAAATGCCTTCATTACCTCCATATTGTTGGAGATGATCTTGTGAAGTCTGAGGTTAGCTACAGACAGCATTTCCTGTGTTCTAGAGAGGAGATCAATCACTTCTTCACTTGCAGGTAAGGATTTAAGACCATCATCTACATAGAAGTTCCTCTCAACAAACTGACGAGCATCAGAGCCATACTCTCTCACCTTCATGGGCGGTCCTTCTCAGTCCATAGATCGCTACTGCAGGAGATGGGCTATTGCCAAAGACATGTACCTTCATCCGGTAATCTATGACTTCATTGTTGACATCATTGTCCTTATGCCATAGGAACCTGAGATAGTTTCTGTCATCATCCTTAACAATGAAGCAATGAAACATCTGTTGGATGTCGGCCATCACTGCAACAGGTTCCTGTCTGAAACGGATTAAGACTCCTATGAGGCTGTTGTTTAGGTTAGGACCAGTGAGGAGCAGGTTGTTGAGAGAGACGCCTTCATACTGAGCGCTAGAATCGAACACGACCCTGATTTTTTTTTTTTTTTTTTTTTTTTTTTTTTTAGGTTTGCGAGGGTGATACACGCCAAATGATGGAAGGTACCAGCATTCTTCTCCTTCCTTTAGTGGAGGTGCAGGTTCTGCATGATCTCTCTTAAATACCTTCTGCATGAAACCTACAAAGTGTTTCTCCATCTCTGGTTTGCTCTTGAGGGTACGTTTTAAAGAGGAAAATCTAGAAACTGCTTGCTTCAGATTGTTTGGTAGTTTTAATCTCGGGCAGCGGAAAGGTAAAGGTGCCACCCAGCTGTTGGAATCATCTTGAATGAATTCCTTGTCCATAAGTTTGAGAAATTCTTTCAGCTATAGCCGGTGCCAGCTTGTTGTCATCACTTGTTGTATTGAACACTGTTAATCCAAGGGTGTCGTCCCCAGGCAGGAAAGTATTCACGTTGTCTCAGCGATGCAGCAACTTACTGTTGCTTATCTTCTCTTTCACTTGGTAGTGATGTGGACATGGCTGAAAACAAATGCTGCGACCATTTGGTAACATATGCGTCTTAAACGAACAAATATTGGTAGGCCTTTTCATCCTACCTATGCAGACGTTGCCAATGATAACCCATCCTAAATTGAGGCGCTGGGCAAATGGTGCATCATGTGGTCCATTAATTTGCTGGCGTATTTTGCGCAGTCTGAGTGTCTCTACCTAGCAGAACTAGAATGTCTGCATTTTTGTCAAGGGATGGTATTTCACTGGCTATAGCCCTTAGATGAGGGCGATGGAAAGCCGCCTCTGGTGTGGGTATCTCTTTTCTGTTTGATGGTATCTGGTTGCACTCAACAAGTGTGGGCAAAGGCATCTCCAGATTGCCCTTGAGAGAAGCTATTACGAGACCACTGGCCCTTCTTCCAGAAACCTCTGATATGCCACTACAAGTACCCAGGGTATACGGAGAAGTATCACCCTTTAAGTTAAACAGATCAAAGAGTTCTGATCTTGCAAGTGAGTGGTTGCTCTGTGTGATGATTCTGCTTAAGTGTGGCTATAACTCAGCTGTATTTTGGTCTCTGGGTATAGGGTCTCCCTTTTTGCTTGCACTCATTCATAATGTGCAAAGCCTAGGTGCATATTAGCAGTAGTGGCCAGGCTGGAACAATAGGGCTTTGTATCAATCACAGCAGGGCTCCATTGTATTCTACACAGCCCTGAGTGATCAAACAAAAACATGCATTGTGCAGGGAGATAAGATATGGCTGATAACATTGTATCATGTCATTTGGTTTCATCTACATACAAAGGATCTGGACTTGATTGCATTAACTCATCAGACGTGCTGCCGCCGATGACCTCATTCTGGGAGGTGGCATAAAGGGTATAAAAGATGAGGTAAGAGGTCTGTGGGCAGAGATCATGTTATGGAGACTGTGCTGAGATGTTATGGAGATTATGCTATGGAGATTGGGCTGAGACTATCACAGACTACAGAGTTGTTACAGAGACCATGAGGAGATTTTTGTGATGAGACTACTGGACTAATGCTGAGAGACTGTGTAAAGAGCATGCAGGCTGGATTACTGTTGTTGACGCTACATGCTGAAAAGCCTCCACTGGTGATCTCCACATGCTATGTGTGAGTGTTGGACTATAGAGCCACATCCAGGATATGTGTGGTAAAGTAATCATTTCACCTTTATCCCTTTTATTTTATTTGTACTGTATCTTGTAACTAGTAACTGTTAATGCTTGCATATATCTGCATATCTGTTCTGAACTGTATATGTTAGATTTTAATACCGACCCATTTAGGGGTTAATAAATATATAAAATTTAGAAGGCTTGTCTTGTATTTATCTGGTGAACCCGGCACTCACTGGCGGTGAGTGTGGTTTTTATATGAAAGAGGACTCAGGTGGGGCCACAGCGGTGTTGGCGCACTGTGGTCATCCAAGATGGTGTACACCCTCAGAGCCCTTTCTGGTTGGCCCTTGGGGTATATATTGACTAGGCATATCCTTGCACAGGACTTGTCACAAAGGTCTTCTCCGCAGACTTCTGTACACGAGGAAGATACTGTGGTAGTATTTGCTGCTTGATCTGTGTTCTCCCCGCCATGCTTAGTTGGGGAAGGGGAACCTCTAGGTGGTGTGGCACTAGGTTGGGATGGATGAAGAGCTTGTACATGGTCCTCACTGCCACACTCTATACACTTAATAGCAATTTTACAGTCTCTAGTAACATGTTCAGTAGAGGCACAACATTTGAAACATATCCCTAGTTTCTTTAGAAGCTCTCTACGTTCCTGGATTGGTTTCCTCCTGAAGCCAATACACTTCTTGAGGGAATGAGGCTTCTTGTGAATAGGACACAGACGGTTAGGATTTTCTACCTTTTCGTCTTGGTTGTTGCAACTGCTTTCTTCTGGTGCTGATGTAGGTGTAAGAAGAATATCAGTCTTTTTCACCGAAACTGGGCCTCTGTGGTTTCTGTAGTTAGAATGTGAGCTGTCATACTTAATAGGAGGTGAACCAGGAACACTCGGATCCCCATAGGAAAAGCTTGGGTCATTCTTGGACTCTGCAATGTTCTTGATAAACTCACACAAGTAGGAAAATGGAGGAAAGGAGACTCGATTCTCATTTTTGTATCTTGACCCAACTGTGGTCCACCTTTCTTGAATATTATATGGCAACTTGGAGACTATCGGGTTTACCCCACGAGCAGTGTCCAGGTAACTGAGACCCGGTAGGAGAGTGTCCGCCTTAGCCAGTAGGAGCTCCATGAGTAGGTCACTAAGTTCTTGAAGTTTCTGATGATCCTTACCAGATATCTTTGGAAACCCTTGCAATCGTTTGAACAGAGCATTCTCTATTGCTTCAGGACTGCCATAGGTTTTCTCCAGTCTTTCCCAAGCAGCGGTAAGGCCTGCTGTGGGGTTGTAAACGTGGACGGATCTGAGTCTTTTAGCACGTTCTGTGGACTGTGGGCCAAGCCACCGGATAAGCAAGTCTAGTTCTTCAGCTGCAGTAATGCCAAGGTCACTAATTGCAGTTTTAAAGGCACATTTCCAGCCTCTGTAGTTCTCAGGTTGGTCATCGAACCTTGTGAGTCCAGTCTTGGTGAGTTCATGGCGAACCAGGTACCTTGCAAACTCTGACATATCTGTTCTCTCTGACATTAAATATTGAGTTGCTGGCTGAGTAGCGGTGATTACGTTGTTAGTGGGGTTCTGGTTAACAGAGGTAGGTAGAAATGGGGCTGCGTAGGCATTCAGCCTATGAGCTAGCTTAAAGTCCATAGGTTTAGCCACATATGGATGTGAAACTGGACTGTTGTTTGCAGTCTGGTGGTATGGTGTCACATTGGTGTTTACCTGAGTATCAGTATATTGCATTTGCTGAGGTGCAAGGCTTTGGGGATCCATGAAGGAAGAAGAAACTGGATGCTGGACAGGTAGGGTATTGTACTGACCTTGAATGCGGTGTGCTGCAGAAGTTACTGTTCCCTGTCGCTCTGGAGAAATGTCGTCCCTGACAGGAACATTTGTGGCAACTAGGGATTCGCTGTTTTGGCTTAGTACATAGTCTCTTGTGCGCTTGAGGGGATCCTCTGCTTCCACATCACCCAAACTGGTGCTGTCGCTTTCACTTCCACTGATGGCCTGTTCTAAAATTCTTAACCTTGCCATAGCTGCAGCATGCTCATACTGTTTCTCTAGAGCTTCTAGTTCTGCCTTTTTTTGAGCTGTATTAGCTTCCATCTCTTTCTGTTGAGCTGCCTTAGCTTCTATCTCTGCTTTCTGTTGTGCAAATGCCGCCTGTATCTTAGTAGCTTCCGCCTCTGCACGTGCTTTTATAAGTTGCTCACTGAGTGTGGAAGATTTTGAGGAACGTGACTTAGATGTACGCTTTGAACGTTTGGTAGACTCAGAAACATGGGATGCCATTTCCTGCAGTTGCGCAATTCTTGTCTCTGTCCTTAACTTAGTTTCATATACTAAGCTGTCTCGTTCTGAATTGAGATGCTGGAAGCTTTGCAATTCAGCTAACGAATCGTCTGTATGTAGTTTTTTCAATATGCTTTCATAGTCCTCAGCATTCATTTTATAATGTCCATGCATAGCACAAAGCTGTCGCAGAGCTCCCTCTAGTGGTGATACATGGTATGCAGGCAAGCACATGGCAGATATCTTAGTTTGTATTTTCTGCCACCATTTTGAGAGTTCACAGGAAAGTTCATGCTTTAAACCTTCTAGATTGTCTCTAATTTTCCACGTAGGTTTAATTGAGCGTCTAGCCTTCTCACTGGGCTGCAGACTGAGCTCCATGCTACCTTGTGCTTCAGGGTGCCCTTCAGCCATGATGCAACACAAACAGGATAAATATAACTTTGCTGGAGTGAGATGGCTGCTTGCTAGAATCTTCTATGCTGAGGGGGTCTGAGCTGCAGATGCAACTTACGCAATGCTAATTCCTTCTGGCTTGCAGGTAACTTGCTGTGACTGACTGTATGTCAGAAGTTGGTGAACTGTCTTGGCCATATCTGGCAGTGTTTATGCATCATTTTTCACTGTTCTGACTCAATAGCTTGGCTGCAAATGTGAGGTTGTGAGCGTCTCCTGTAGTCTCTATGCTAACCAGCAATTTACACCAAGAAATATTTATCAGATAGTGTTCAACTCAACTGAGGAGGCGTAGATAAGATTCCAGATGCTTTAATCCAGGTAAATCTTGTAAAACCTCATACAGCAGTAGGTGAAAAATGATGATGAATTACCAGGAGCTCAGCAGACATGTTGCTTACAAAGAAGTGAAACTAAACAGTGAGAGAGGGGAGGAGCTACAGCATCACAGCTAAGGATACAGAGAGAGAGAAGGGACAAACTACAAAGACAAACACAGTATCACAGATACATGTCAGTGAATTAAACCAAGTCCTGGGACATGACAGATCAGGTCTTTGTATTCTAAGCCCACAGCGGAGATAAAACTCCCCCATTCAAACTCCACTTCCTTCCGTATTAGTAATGGGACACAACAGGGTTGCCCCCCTCTCCCCTCTTATTTTTGCTCTCTGCACTGAACCATTAGCAGCCATGATTCGCCAAGATCCTAACATAAGGGGAGTTGCAGTTCGGGATAGGGAGTTTAAAATATCGCTTTTCGTAGATGATGTGCTACTTACTCTGACTTCCCTCCACACTACACTGCCTAACCTTCTGCGTGTTCTGAAGTTATATGGGAACCTCTCGGGATACAAAGTTAACTCCTCCAAGACTGAGGCCCTTCCCCTTAATGTCCCGAATGATCTTTTAGCTCTACTCTGCAGTAATTATAACTTCCAGTGGCGCTCGGACTCTATTAACTATCTAGGTGTCCGTATTACTCCATCCTATGCGACACTCTACACAGCAAATTATCCGCGCCTTTTTCTGGAACTTCGATCTCTGCTGGATTCCTGGAAGTCTCTTCCAGTTTCCCTCCTCAGATGCATTACAGTGGTCAAGATGACCCTGCTCCCTAAATTGTTGTATTTTTTTTTCCAGACATTACCAGTGGCAGTCCCTAGGAGTGAGCTCAGAAACCCGTATTCCAGTTCATCTGGAATGCTAGATGTCACCGTATACCCCACTCTGTTGTGTTGGCGGGGAGGGGGTGTGGGGGTCTGGCTGTCCCCCCCCCCCCCCCCCATCTGCTCTGTTACTACTGGGCAACACATCTGCATTGTATTCCCTTTTGGGCGACTATCCCAGCTTACAAGAAGTGGATGGAAATAGAGATGTGGATGGCACCTGTGCATCCTAATTCCCTCTTATGGGTCGGCTCCCACCCCCCCCCGCGCCCCCTGACTTATTGGGCCCTATCATATTGTGGACATGGTTGACCCTTCTACATTGGAGCTCAGGCCCTTTGCTTTTCTCACCTCTACCCTTGGTCTTCCGGCGACGGAGTGGCTTCACGATCACCAGGTTGTTCATCTAGTCCGTTCATTATTTGGCTCTCTGTCTCCCGACCCTCCCCATTTGAGAAGCTTTGCCGAGCTGCCGTATCTACAAGGGATTTCATCTCATACATATACCAATTCCTCTCTGCCCCGGGGGATAGCACACCGGTGGTTCATCGATACATGACCAAATGGGAGGAGGCTCTGGGTCATACGATTACTCTAGGTCAATGGCAAGTGATTTGGTCCTGAGCGGTGAAATCCTCTATGTGCATAACTCAAGGGAGACCCAATACAAACTACTTATGCACTGGAATCATACCCCCGCTCTCCTCTACTCCCTCAACCCTACTATACCACCGGTGTGCTGGTGGTGCCTTTCAGGTCATGGCTCTTTGTATCATATATTTTTGACTTACCCACTCATATTGGGTTTTTGGAGGGAGGTCAGGGCAGTGACAGAGGCTCTCTTTCTCCAGAGGGTTCCGTTAGACCCGCTGATTTATCTCCTTGGCCTCCCTACTAAACACTTTGGCAAGGCGCCGTCCCGCCTTTTCCTTCATCTCTGTGCGGCTGCGAAGACTTTTATAGCACGTAATTGGAGGTCGGTGTCCCCGCCCTCAGGGCCGGATTTACTTGGCAGAATGAAGGACATTCGCACCCTTGAACACCTGACGGCGAACATTAACCCCTTAATGACCGGTCCATTTTTTTGTTTTTGCATTTTCATTTTTCCCTACCCACATTCCAAGAGCCATAACTTTTTCATTTTTCAATTCACAGAGTCACATGATGGCTTGTTTGCGAAACAAATTGTACTTTGTAATGTCACTATTCAATATGCTGTGCAATGTACTGGGAAGCTGGAAAAAAATTCAGAATGAAGTGCAATTGGAGAAACTGCATTTGTGCCAAATTCATATGGGTTTAATTTTTACAGCATTCACTGTGTGGTAAAAATGACATGTTACCTGTATTCTGCAGGTCAGTACGAACACGGCGATACCAAATTTATATAGTATTTGTAATGTTTTGATACCTTTTTAAAAAATTTTAAACTTTGCTAAATAGAAAAAAATTTTGCGTCGCCATATTGTCACCTGTAACTTTTTTTCATATTTACATGTATGGAGCTGGGTACCTAAAGTGTTTATGCTTACTTTTGTTTATTTACTTTTATATCTGATCTAGGGAAAGGGGGGTGATTTGAACTTTTGTTTTTTTGGTTTTTTTTTTTCAATTTTTTTTTTTTTTTTTTTTTTTTTTTTCTACTTGTATGATCAGACTCCCTAGGGACCTTGAAACCTAGGGAGTCTGATCGATCATACTATTCACTGCGTTACTACTGTATCGCAATGAATAGCAAAATGCCGTCACTGCTATTAGACGATGCCTCTGGCATCGTGTAATAGCTATACTGTAATGACAGGCCTGGGAGCCTTCAATAGGCTCCCGGCTGTCATAACAACCAAGCACCGCCTTCCGATGACGTTCTGCAGGGCGGCGATCAGGGAAAAATGGCGCCCGTGGTGGCTGCGCAATTTAGACGCCGCGGTCCCGTTTGACCACGACATCTAAAGGGTTAACAGCTACGATCAGTGCAGGCATACATCGTCATGTGACTCAGGACGTACTATTAAGCCCTGGGTCGTTAAGGGGTTAATAACACTGTGGAGGCGTTCCAGTCTATCTGGTCGCAATGGGATACGTATTGCACTCTTCGGGGTCTTTAGGTTGCTGACAGGTCATCTACTCCTCTCCTTTTCGGTATTATTCCCTCTTGTTTTTCCCTACTTGTCACACCTTTTTTTTTTTTTTTTTTTTTCCTTGTTGCATTTTATTGTATTTGCCTGATTATTGTTAATTGACGGGGGGGGGTGGTGGTTAAGCAATTCTCTCGTTTATCTTTTGACCGAAGTCTTGCTACCTCCTGTCCTTTTATCAAAATGTTAATAAAAATCACATTTTTTTTTTTTTTTTTTTTTTATAAACGAACAGGCACTTGCTGTCTGTCAAGAATCCGTTTTTCCCAAACGGACACAACTGGTTTAACCAAAGGGAAACTGTCACATGAATAAAACAGTGCATTCTGTAGGGACCCCCAGATGAACATGAAGAGACCACAGTGTTTGAATGCTATAGCCCCTTCACTGAATACTGCGTAGGGCTGTGCCAGGTATTGCAGCTCAGACCCATTCACTTGAATGGGACTGAGCTGCATTTATAGCATGTGATCAATGAACAGAATGTCATTGGCAGTGGGAATAGGCTGCAGCACTAGCTAGCACCATGGCCTCTTCAAATATCTGTCTCACTAGTCCAACATCTAGATACAACATTAATATTTTAGTCCAGGAATATCCTTTTAAGACTAAGGCCCCACATTGTGGAAATACAGCGCTTTTGCTTTCTGGGGGGGGGGGGGGGGAGGGAATCTGCATTTTACAGTACTAGCAAAGTGTGAGGTTTCGTTTAATGTCATCCACACATCATGGAAAACAAAAAATGCTGCGTTTTCAAAAATACATGAGTTTTTGGAAAATGTACCATGTCAATTTTAGCTGTGGAAATGCAAACATTTTCCCTATAGATTTAATAATGAAAGAAAAAAAAAAAAAATGCAGCAAGACGCTGCATTTTTTTTTTTTTTTTTTTTTTAGCTGCAGTTTACTATGTGGGGCCTTAGCCTAAGGCAGGGTTCACACTACTGTTGGAGTCAGTTAAAAAAAAAAAAAAAAAAACACGGACACCTATCATAACGGACACTAACTGATAATGTGTCCGGTTTTTTTTGTTTTTTTTAACGAATCCAATTAATGGTTCAGTTAAAAAAAAAAAAAAACTGACACATTAGCATCATTAGTGTCCGTTAGCATCAGGTAGTGTCCGTTTTTTAAAGAGGAGCTTTCATGTCACATACCGCTAGAAAGCTGACAGCGCGCTGAATTCAGCGCACTGCCAGCTTTCCCGGTATGTGCCCCGGGGCTGGAGATATCGGCGGTGTAAGTTACATGGTTTACTGTCAGAAAGGCGTTCCTGACAGTCTAGCTGTGCTGCGAGGAACACCCTCCCTGACACTTCTCTTCGTTCATAGACTTGTACTGAGGGGGGGTTCCTCACAGCTGAGCGTCATCACCGGGCAGTAAGGAACGCCCCCTCTGACAGTACAGCACTATAGACCAGTACAGAGAGAGAGGGGGTGTTCCTTACAGCCCAGCGATGACGCTCAGCTGTGAGGAACGCCCCCTCAGTACAAGTCTATGAACAAACGAGAAGTGTCAGAGAGGGCGTTCCTCGCAGCACAGCTAGACTGTCAGGAACGCCTTTCTGACAGTAAACCATGTAACTTACACTGCCGATATCTCCAGCCCTGGGGCACATACCGGGAAAGCCAGCAGTGCGCTTAATTCAGCGCGCTGTCGGCTTTCTAGCGGTATGTAAAACCACATGTGCCTGAGGACACGAAAGGTCCTCTTTAACACTGTTAGTTTTTTTTTTTTTGGTTTGTTTCTCCTTTCTGAGCATGCGCAGGGAAAATAAACGGACATAAAATAACGGACAGTAACTGATGGCTATCAGTTACTGTCCATTATAAGTCCGTTACCCATAGACTTCAATGTTAAAAAAATAACGGACACTTGCTGTCCATCAAAAATCTGTTTTTTTTCAAATGGACAAAGTCCTGCATGTAGGATTTTTTTGTCGGTGAAAAAAAAATAGACTTCTGACGGATTGGGTGTAAACGGACACAATATAAAAACCCATTGAAATGAATGGAAATTTTAACGGATTTCTGACGGTTCAGCTAGTGTCCGATGCTAAAATCTTGTAACGCACAATAGCAACTGACACTACTGACGGTCACCAATGGTAGTGTGAACGCCCCCTTATAATACTGTAAAGTGCCATTTTCCTCAAAACTCCACCTTTTTTCAGGCGGGATGAGTATTGCCTATCTCTTACTCAGATCCTGAGGGCTATGGAAATGTTCATTTTAATACAAATCTGTTTGCCAGGGGTACAGTGATGGAGATGTCAAGCTGTGAGGGATCCTGCACGTTTTCTCTCAGACCTCAGTGGAGAGAGATCTGTTTCCCAGGAAAAGGCAATGGCACCGGGGCATATGAAAGCCGCTGCCGCCCCTCCCATGTCCATAAGAGGAGCCCGCCGCCCTACATGTCGCCGTCTATTATTTGTGTGCTTCTTCCCAGTAAAATGCTTCGCCTCTGCACTGCTCCGGACGTGACTGCACTACCAGGGGCTCGTCCTCTCAGGCGGGATAGTCTTACCAGCAGGAGACCGCAGCGCCCGGTGCCGCTGCTGAGGAGACCTCTGCATTGTACCCACTGAACTCAGGACAAAGTAGCGGCCACATCACAGGAAGCGATGTCCTCCCTGTACAGCCGATCGAAGGATTATACGAGATCAAGGATCTCTCAGTCGGACTCTCCACCGTCTTCTCCTTCACCGACCGCAAAGACACTACGTGTACGAAACTTTTTTTTTTTTGTGTGTGTAGTACGACAAGCGCTCACCGCATAGGAAGCTGCGTTTGCTCTCTCACGGTTATGGCTCTTCATACAATAGCACAAAGCTGCCAGCATTGCTTATCACAAATGGCCAGGTCACCCTATCACTGCAAGCTTACACTCCCCTGAGCTATGCCAGCAGATAAGGGGTAAACATCCATGGTGTATTGATTGGATATACAATAAATGCCTGATGGTGGCGGTCTGACTGCTAATCCGACAAAAGGGTGCCAAGTGCCGCATTCTCAATGAGGAGGTGCCGGTGCTCCTCTGCAGGAGAGGGGGAAGAGTCAGCAGACCTCCGCCATGAGACATTGTTGGAAAATCCAATTGATATGTCAGAAATGTTTGCTATGGGAAGACTGCTTTATATCAAATACCAAGGCTTCACAATGGCGCTGAGATACTGTATAATGTGCAAAGGTGCTGGTACCATTCCTGAGCTATGGTGTTACATCTACAGAGGACTCCTACATGACATGTGTAATGTACATTCATTGATCTACATGCAGATGTGCTATAATAGCAATAGTGTTATCCCTGTGCATGTCCTATAATATCTCAGTGATACCGGCAACATGAGTTTTCTGGTAATATAACTAAGGGGCAGTACCAACTTTGTGCAGCAGTGATCCAATAGATCAGTGACAGTGCCAGCTATGTGTTCTCTCTGTCAACGCCAAGCCTGTGCATGTGTCATACAATGGCAGTCCTGCAAGTACAATAGACAAGTACTGGCATTGGCCTTATGAATATATCATATGAAAGCTCAGCACCATTGCCTGAACTCTTACACTGGCACAAGGCACTTACTGTAACAGTCTGTATGCAAAGTTATGGCACCACCACAAAAATATTTTATGTAGAGAATTGTCGCAACCACTGGAACAACACATACAGAATTATTTGTTTCACTATTGTCCATATTTCTTACACAGGTATTTGCCTCACAAGGTTGCTTTACACGTGCTATTACTATTATTGCACCACTACTGTATATCACATTGAGCTGTTATATAACTTGTGGAAAGGGAGTGTACTGTCGCTGAGGTACTGTATCACTTATGCATAGGGTTCATGCTTCAGACACCTACCTACAAGTTCTTATTCACACATCAGCGTTTGTATGTGAAAACCATAAGCAGGTCATAAACCCAGAACAAGCGCACACCTTCCTATTATACCTTGTTGCTGTCTAGTTGCCATTCTTGGTTTTGGCTTACAAATACTGATGTAAAACACATAATTGGGAATAATGCTTTATGGCTCATACCCTTAGGCTAAGGCTCCACGTTGCAAAACGCAGCAAAAAATTTTTTTTTTTTTTTTCATTGAGTTTTCAGAGTTTTTTTCCCTGCAGACTTTCTACCCTTATTATACCTACAGGGAAAACTCCAGTGTTTCCGCAGGTATAACTGACCTGCTGAGATTTTCAAAAACGCAGGCGTTTTTTGAAAATGCAGCTTTTCCGCTGCAAATTTTTTTCTGCAATGTGTGGATTAGCCAGAATCCCAATCACTTTGCAGGTACTGTAAAACGCAAATGTTTTCAGAACGTGGAGTTTCAGATTTATAGTTATTATATCCTACATTTGCAAGGCTGAGTTACTGAAGTATGTCTACAAGGTTTGCAGTAGCTATTATAATAGCAGCAGCTATTGTAGCACATGCACACAGCTTTCTTCATCATTAACGTGTTGTATTACAACTGTATCTAGCTTATAACATTACTGAGTTATTGTATTTTAATATAACTGATTTGTTTCATCATCCGAGCACAGTGCTTTTATCAGGAACTAATATTTCTCACATGCACAAGACTTTGACAATCATTGATTTATTGTATCAGTAGTGTACAGTGTTTTGTCATCATTCAGCTATTGTATGATTAGGACACGGTGGCCCAGATTTGCTATTGTGGTTACTAGACACTGGCATAAACGAGGCATGTCTTGTTTGGGCTAAAATATTTTGACTCGTTGGACATGTGGGTGTTGATTTTCAGGAAAAAGGGGACGTGGCTTAAATACACTAAATATGTGCCAAGATTGTGGTGTTAAATTCTGCCTCAAAGTAAGCCAGCTAAAAAGTGGAATAAACTTGCACCAAACAGTGTAAAGACACTCCAGATTTATCATCCAACATCAGTCACCATGATAAATCGGGCTCATTTCCAAGTTTCCACTGTCTAATTTATATTAAATCTAGGCCATGGTGATTTTATCACCATTGAACTATTGTATCACAGCCATTGCATGACTACTGTACAGTGCTTTTACCATCACTATGCCATTGTATCACTAATACACAGAGCTTGTACCATCACTGATCTATTGTATGACGTGCACAAAGTTTTAACAGTTGTAAAGAAATTAAAATGGGCACAGATCCTGATCTCTGACTTCTATCTCACAAAAAGAAGCAAATGAAAGCCTGAGATTACAATCTGCACCCATTTTACTTTTATTTGCTGTAGTGAAAGACCTTGGCTGCTTCTCTTAAGTGGAGCAGTGTTTGTGAAGCTGTTTGTGGAAGTTCAACTAAGGGTGGGTTCACACTTGCGACGGCACTCCGTCCGCCACGAATCCGACCTAAATGTCGGAAAACTGGATAGGGAAAGGTTTGCGACGCTTTGCTTAAAAGCGGGTGTGCGCTTACACCCTATGCGCCGCAATGCCATTTTTTTTTCGTCGGAAACAAAGTCCTGCATGTCCGACTTTGTTTCCAGCGAAAAAATCGGCTTTGCAGCACAGAGGGTGTAAGCGCACACACCGCGCATTGCTTGAAAAACCCATTCAAGTGAATGGGTTTTTAAGCAAAGCGTCGCAAACCTTTCCCTATCCAGTTTTCCGACATTTAGGTCAGATTTACAGCAGATGGAGTGCCGCCACAAGTGTGAACCCACCCTAACCAGGGCCTTTACCATCACTAAACCATTCTATCACAAGTGCAGAAGACTTTTACCATTACCTAGTTATTGTATCACATGTGTGCAGGACTAGGGATATCACTGGACTATTGTATAAGAAAATGTTGATATTACACTTCTTTGAGCCATGCACAGTGCTTGCCTTATACAAAACCTCTTTCCAAAGCTTCACAGAATTCACATTTTATGGCCTTGAAATTATTTTCTTTGTTGTGACTTCAATACTATTTTTGTTCCCTTGCTCATACAGCTCATCTCTGTCTTGTCCAAATATGGAATTGGAAGCCGTGTCTTGCGCAAAATGCATGTAGGAGGCTCAGCTTCTCTTTTATATGTCACAGCTGTTTTAGGGTCTGGGAAAAAGTAGATCTAATATTTTTGAATAGACCATGCACCTTACACTCAGAATCACTTTAAGCCTTCTTGCTGGATGACAGTATGAGGAGGATTCACCCTACTGTGCAGTACCCATCTGACTAGGCAAATAGTCAAGCCTTTTTGCCACACTTTGGGGGTTGTGTGGTGGGGTTATTCAATGTTAAAGTAATTGGGTTTAAGACTTTATAGCCAACTTTTCTTTACTTATTTATAGGGAGTCTGTGAGGTCTAAAATGCCTCCCAAACCATTAATGGTGCCATATATAGGTATTTGAAACCTACTTTTGTGGCCACAATTTGTTAAAACAATACAGAGATATCCCTCTTTTTATGGATATGCTGATCAGTCTGCAAGTCCATCGGGGAGAGGCTGATTTGGGAGATTTGCCTTACATACAGCTGCAGGCATATACTGAAAATGTCATTCACAACCACAGGGGCATCTTTGCGCTGCAGTTCCAGTTCCATCTGTATGTACATCTGGAAACTCAAGCCCTGTCTCCACTGCACTTGCAGGGTGATTTGAATAAGCACAAAAAGATGATTATCTCTTGCAGTGGCGTAACTAAAGTCTTGTGGGCCCCGGTGCAAGCTTTTGTCCGGGGCCCCTTACCCAGCGAATGCTTGATAGGCAGTTATGGGTGCTGCAGTGGTATCTCAGATACTTGAAAGGGATACAACTATAGTATCCACAACTGCAATTATCAAGAATACAGTGAGTGAGTGGTATGTAAACAATACTGGGAGCTACGTGGTGTGGGAAACATCTGACCTGCAGGGTCCTAACAGTCTAAGAGATGTAAGAGATCAGTGGGGGTCCAACACCCAGGGCCCCTGCTGATCAATGTTTGAAGGTACTGTGGTGCGTTTGTGAGCACAGTGACTCCTTCACTAATTACATTACAAAGTATCTGTTTTATAATCACCAATGTTATTACAGCCTGTAATAACAGTGCACAGTTGCTATAAAACAGATGGCGTGTGATGTGACTAGTGAAGGGGGCCCCCACATGGTGGTGTATGCTCCACAGTGGCTCCCCTAGAGCAGCTTCAGATGAACCCCTCGAAATTCGATGAATATTTGTGAGGTTTGGCCCTCCGCTCCGGTGCACCTTGCCTCACCTCTCCTGGGCATCCTTGTTCCACCTGGCTCTCTTCAGCATCTTCTTTGGTCCTCTTCTGTGTGCAACTGAGGTGACGCATACCTGCTGGGACTTGTGATTGGGCCTCAGCGGTCACGTGCGGTGCACTGATGTCATTATGGTGGTGCACCCCATGTGACCTCTGGGGACCAATCACAGGCCCCAGTAGTGACCTCTGGGGCGCCTTACCTCAATCACAGGACAGAAGAGCCCCAGAGACGATACTGGGACATGTCAGAAGCCCAGGAGAGTTGAGTATAAGTATTTCTTATTTTTAGTCACATCCCGTGGGTTGGCATCTATTGGAAAGGACGGGACCCTTTCCATAACCAATATGTATAGCTGTCGGGGAACCATGCTTTCCCCAACTGTTATCATGGTGGTCTTCAGCCCTGGCCATCTCCAGCTGGCCGTCGGCCCCGTACCCCTCCAGTCATGGTCACACCCCTAATTTCATCGGTTTTTGTTTCTACTCTTACTAAAGATCTCTACAAAGCACTTTAATAATTTATTTATTTTTTTTTTTTTCTTTTGGGGAGGCATTTTGAAGCTGATAGACTCCCTTTAAAGCAGGCCAGAACATGCTGTAAGGCTATACAATATGGCTGAAGAGCGCTTGCTTTATTTTTAAAAATCACATTTTGTTCTGTAAACTTTCCAGTAGGAGAGTTTTTGATGTGCAGCAGTGCCCCTCCTCTAGTAGTAAAAATTGTTCTCTTCACTACTCTTGTTGGTGGAGGAGGATTCTACCCTGAGTAGTCAGTCCCTCTTTACACACTATGTAGATATAGCAGTGACTCCTAGATCTTATCCAGTCTACATACTCCACCCCATTGTAGACTCTCAATAGTACCCCTCCTTCACAAGCAATGCACATACAACATCTGCAGAGAGAGAGATCAGTAAATGAATGCGGCCGCTGCTCTACTGATAAAAACAGGAAGCAGTACTTAGTCACTGATCATTTTATACAGCATATAAACTGCAACTATATAAAAAAAGCAAATACAACAGACAAAAACAGGACTAAAAGGACAATATACTGTATTACAAAGAAACCTTTAGATGGGAAGAAGCTACCTGACTCCAACAAGAATAAACCTGAAGCACTACTGTACAGTCTGGGAAAAATATTTATAGGAGCTGGGAAAAAGTAAGAAACTAGATAAGGAGAGCAAAAATAAAATAAAAAGATCTTAATCTAAATTTTGATGTAAAAGCTGTTCGGGTGACTGCAGATGACCGAAGGCTGCATTTCTTGGACCGACCAAAGCTCAGCTGAATCTGAATCCCATACTCAAATGATGGTGTCAATACAAGACAGTAAACCTGTGGTCAAACAGGACACTGTAGCAGTGAGTTCACTACATAGATCACTATGATGCATTGGGTTTGATGCAGATAAGCTGCAGGTGGTCCAGAAAATGTTTGTCATGTAGATTGTTTAACTTGGACTGCACGCAGTTGTCTGAATTTGTCCTAAGTACATTGCTTGCAATGCACTTCTATGTATTTGTAGAAATGTTCACAACAAAAGTGGATTTACCTCAGAATTTGTAACAGATTTGCAGCAACGTCCTCAACATAAGATTTGTATGCATGGATGTACCAGTAGAAACTTTTGGTAAAGTTTATTACTGCATAGTAATTTGGTTTATAAAGTTAAAAAAACACCATAAATTACAGCTTATGTTGCAATTCTGGAACATATTCCCGTTTTAGACTGGAGACACACTGGAAGTAATAACAGTAGGTTAGCTGAACGCTCAGCCATATACAGTAGCAGCATAGTGGATGAGATTTTATCCACATGCTGCAGCATAGGGGCAAGTCTTGTGTACTGATATTTATGAGACTTTCCTGCACTTGGAGCGCACCAGCCACTAAGTGGCAGCAACCTCCTCAGAGCCCCAAACTGGACTATTTGCTTTTGGGCTGGTATTGGACTGTTCTTTACTGTACTGTACACTCCTCCAGTATGACAGAGAAACTTAAAATGTGCAGCAACCATAATGTGACTATTGGCAGCAGAAAAACTGATACAAAGTATGAAGGCTTATACAGTCATAGAACAGACTGCCTGGCAAGCCCCTGCAAATATTTCAGCCATTCATGAAAACTCAGGTTTCCTTTAACCAGCTGTACCTTCAGTGTGAATTTGAATTCATCCTAGACTCCTATGTAAAAACTAACGGCGTGCATGGAAAGGGACCTCAATGGGAGCTGAGCTGCAGTATTGCCAGTATTATACTTCTCCTTGGCTAAGAATGCTCCACAAAAACATTAACAGGAGGATTTTACTCTGCTAGAATAAATGTAGTGACGTCTGGATACCTGTTTGTTTGTTTTTTTTGTCTTGTTTTTCATGCAATTTTTGAGGCCAGACCCAGGTGTGGATCATAAATGGTGAGAATCTTTAAAGGAAAGAGAGTGCTTCTCTATTTTTCAATCTACTCCTGACTTTATCTTCTACAACTGTATCAAAAAACAATAAAATCTTTCCTTACCTCAGAGCACTAGGATGAAAGCTGCAGGAGACCTGCGATTCCTGCATGTGTAAGCACAGCAAAAACTACCCTGAATTTAGCAGTGTGTTTTCCTGTACTTCCAGCCTTAGGGGGCGTTCACACTACCGTTGGTGACCGTCAGTAGTGTCCGTTGCTATTGTCCGTTACAAGATTTTAGCATCGGACACTAGCTGAACCGTCAGAAATCCGTTAAAATTTCCATTCATTTCAATGGGTTTTTATATTGTGTCCGTTTACACCAAATCCGTCAGAAGTCCATTTTTTTTCACCGACAAAAAATCCTACAAGCAGGACTTTTTGTCCATTTGAAAAAAAAACAGATTTTTGATGGACAGCAAGTGTCCGTTATTTTTTTAACATTGAAGTCTATGGGTAACGGACTTATAATGGACAGTAACTGATAGCCATCAGTTACTGTCCGTTATTTTAAGTCCGTTTATTTTCCCTGCGCATGCTCAGAAAGGAGAAACAAACCAAAAAAAAAAAAAACTAACAGTGTTAAAGAGGACCTTTCGTGTCCTCAGGCACATGTGGTTTTACATACCGCTAGAAAGCCGACAGCGCGCTGAATTAAGCGCACTGCCGGCTTTCCCGGTATGTGCCCCAGGGCTGGAGATATCGGCAGTGTAAGTTACATGGTTTACTGTCAGAAAGGCGTTCCTGACAGTCTAGCTGTGCTGCGAGGAACGCCCTCTCTGACACTTCTCGTTTGTTCATAGACTTGTACTGAGGGGGCGTTCCTCACAGCTGAGCGTCATCGCTGGGCTGTAAGGAACACCCCCTCTCTCTCTGTACTGGTCTATAGTGCTGTACTGTCAGAGGGGGCGTTCCTTACTGCCCGGCGATGACGCTCAGCTGTGAGGAACGCCCCCTCAGTACAAGTCTATGAACGAAGAGAAGTGTCAGGGAGGGTGTTCCTCGCAGCACAGCTAGACTGTCAGGAACGCCTTTCTGACAGTAAACCATGTAACTTACACTGCCGATATCTCCAGCCCCGGGGCACATACCGGGAAAGCTGGCAGTGCGCTGAATTCAGCGAGCTGTCAGCTTTCTAGCGGTATGTGACATGAAAGCTCCTCTTTAAAAAAACGGACACTACCTGATGCTAACGGACACTAATGATGCTAATGTGTCAGGTTTTTTTTTAACTGAACCATTAATTGGATCCCTTAAAAAAAAAAAAAAAAAAAACGGACACATTAACATCAGTTAGTGTCCGTTATGATAGGTGTCCGTGTTGTGTGTGGTTTTTGTGGGTTTTTTTTTTTTTTTTTTTTTTCTTTAACTGACTCCAACAGTAGTGTGAACCCTGCCTTAGGCTAAGGCCCCACATAGTAAACCGCAGCTAAAAAAAAAAAAAAAATTTTTTTTTTTTTTTTCTTTCATTATTAAATCTATAGGGAAAATGTTTGCATTTCCACAGCTAAAATTGACATGGTACATTTTCCAACAACTCATGTATTTTTGAAAACGCAGCATTTTTTTTTTTTTTCCACGATGTGTGGATGACATTAACCGAAACCTCACACTTTGCTAGTACTGTAAAATGCAGATTCCCCCCCCCCCCCCACAGAAAGCAAAAGTGCTGTATTTCCACAATGTGGGGCCTTAGTCTTAAAAGGATATTCCTGGACTAAAATATTAATGTTCTATCTAGATGTTGGACTAGTGAGACAGATATTTGAAGAGGCCATGGTGCTAGCTAGTGCTGCAGCCTATTCCCACTGCCAATGACATTCTGTTCAATGATCACATGCTATAAATGCAGCTCAGTCCCATTCAAGTGAATGGGTCTGAGCTGCAATACCTGGCACAGCCCTACGCAGTATTCAGTGAAGGGGCTATAGCAGTCAAACACTGTGGTCTCTTCATGTTCATCTGGGGGTCCCTACAGAATGCACTGTTTTATTCATGTGACAGTTTCCCTTTGGTTAAACCAGTTGTGTATATATATTCCAGGGATCAGCAAACTTTGGAACTCCTGTTGTTGTGAAACTACAACTCTTAGGTTGTATACTTTCTCTGCTGTTCTTATAACTCCCATAGTAATGAATGGAGCATGCTGAGAATTGTAGTTTGCATTAGACCAATTTCACAAGGATGTAGTACTGTACATTCCATGGCTGTAGTGCTCTTTTAATATTATAGGGACAGGAAGTAATAGATTTGGAGGACCAATTTTTGCACATCTTCCAAGTTTCTACAAGTTCTTAATGCTGACTGAAAAGACATTCTGGTCATATCTGTGGTTTATCACTTCCGCTCTTCAGTCTCTGACTCTACTTCAAATCCTATCCATAACCTTTAATGTAGTGCTGTTGCCACCTACTGGTTAAGTTGACAGCCAATTTGGGATATAATTTATATGCTGCTCATCAGAGCTGTTTGATCCACATTTCCTGTAATAATGGATTTGGGACGCAGCAAAAAAATAAATAAAACAAATTAAAAAAAGTCCACTTACAAAAGAAAGCGAAGGAGGGTGATACTGTATCTCAAGATAAGCTATTAATATGTGATGGCCATGGTCCAACAACTCGCTGCTTGAATGGTTCCTATTGTTTACCAGGTAGTGATCCGTACTCTTAGTACTGTCTGTGGCTGGTATTTCAGCTGTAATAAAGTGTAATTCCACACACAGGCCTAGAATTACCTGTGGTTATGACTAGACACAGAGCATCTTGATGCAGCTTTGACACTATGTGGCGCATCTAGTTTTGTCTACATTTTTTTTGACTAGTTAGACATCTGAGTATGTGGTCTCACAAAAAGGGGACCTGGCTTATCTACACCAAGATTGTGCCATAAAATCCTACCTCAAAATAAGCCAACTAAAAGGTGGGATAAATGTAGACTAGTCTAAAGCAGGGGTCTCAAACTCGGCAGGGCAATTCCTATTGAATTCTATACAATACAAATTTATTGTTAGAACCCCAGCCACAGTCCCACACAGTTTAAACTGCAGCATATAAAATTGAGAAGCTTTAGAACTGGGTTGGGAGATTCCGTTCTCCACAGACTTGCCAAACCAGGTGGATTGGCATAACCAGGGAGAAGACTGCAGATGAAAAGCATGAGGGGCAGCATATTTGATACACTGACACTACACTGAATTTCACACAAATTCTGTCTTCCACTGTTTTCAATGGGAAGCAGAAATTTAAAAAAAAAAAAAAAAGTCCTGCTCAGTGTGGTCGCAGACTCCACAGATTTTTAACCACAAAAACCACAGTGGGGGCCGCTCCACTGGTAAGAGCCTAATCAGCAGGGGAAAGCCAAAGCTCTGCTTTCCGCTGGAGGAGCAGAAATGGAAAAGGAATTTGAAGCAGAAGTCTACATCCAATTCTTCTTCCATTTCCACCATGTGAACATGCCCTAAAGATGCACTAGATTTATCATCTATCATCCATCATCGGTCTCTTTGATAAATCTGGCATATTTTCAGACTGTCTGTCTAAGTTTGCACGAACGATGAGTAAATGTGGGCCATTGTTGCTACAAAAGGTAAACAGATAATATATTCCCGCTCAGGTCCCATTTACTTGAATCAGAGCGGAGATGCAGCAGCCCAACAAGACCACTACACAATGGGCAAATTTGGCATAGAGCTTGCGTAGCTTTCCATTCAGAGTCACTCCAGGCAACTGTAATGCGTTTTAATGAATTGGCCAGGCCAAGGCATCACCGCAGAATGTGGCAGGCAAGGTGTGGAACCGAACTTGAGGCGAAGTTTTGGCACAAGAAAGGACTTTGTGCCAAACTTACACCTCAGTATCATCCCTCTACACCAGAAAGCTGGTGTGAAGGAATTGCTGAAATTCCCCTATTTGTATGAAATTGACTGCTACTAGCTCTGTACACTGTTCAGACCACGACAGCTGATTGGCCTGGGTGCACAGTGTCCATCCCCAACAATCTGATATTTATAGCCTATTCAAAGAAGAAGCCATCTATATAAAGTCTTGGGAGCCCCTTTGTCATTCTGCTTAGCATGAAAGCATTAGACACCAGATTTCTAATGAATCCTCATTACTCCAAATTCTATCTCACAGGTGATCTGGTAATGGTAAAATGCCCTTGAGTTACAACCAATGACATTTCTTTTGGGTGTATTCCAAACCCAAAAGTGGAACAAAAACTGGAAAAAAATATAAAGAAAATATTTGCAACTCCATTATTTTTGGCTTACAAATACTGACTATAAGGCTTCAGTGTAATGAGGAGCTAGACTTGGCCTGAGTCTGCATGTTGTGGAAAAGCTGTTTTAGGCTAAGGCCCCACGTGGCGGAAGCGCCGCGATTCGCCAGTGGCGGAAGCGCCACGGAAAAAATCGTAGCGTTTTGCAGTCAGAGCAAAGTGGATGGGATTCTAGTGAATCCCATGCCCACTTTGCGGAAAAAACCGTGTTGCGGACACGCGGCGACTTCTAAAAACCAGCACTGTTTTGGAAATCACAGCATGTCAATTTATACCTACGGAAACGCCGGCGGTTTCCCCATAGGTATAATTGAAACAGGCCGCAGAGGAAAACTCGCAAATTTTCTGTCTAAAGCGCTGCGGGAAGAACCGCGATGCAATCCCGCCACGGTTTCTCCCACAGCGCTTTTTTTGCTGCGGGACGCCACATGGGGCTTTTTTTTGTTGCACATTTTGTTGCATTTTTGAGCCAAAGCCAGGAGTGGATTGAGTAGAAGGGATAAGTATAAGAACTTCCTATATATTTCCCATTTCTCTCGTAGTCACTCTTGGCTTTGGCTCAAAAAACCGCAACAAAATCTGCTACAAAAAAAAACAGTTTCTGCAACGTGGGGCCTTAGCCTTAAATATTTATTTCTTTTGACCTACAGGAGTGAATTTAGAAGAAGGGAAATATGAATTGATGCTACCTTTTTATATTTCCCATTTCTTTTAAAGCCACTCTTGGCTCTAATTAAAAAAAAAAAAAAAAAAAATTTGCAACAAAAAGCTATTTTTCTGTAATGTGTGGTTTAGGGTCCTTTTGCACAGATTTTCTACCATAACAATCATCCGTTGACAATGTAGCAAGATGATGGGTGCTCATTACCTGCCATTTATAGGTGCCAATCATTACCTGTAAGGGTCTATTCCACCATAGTGGAAGCCCTATGCAGACAAACCCCACCCACATGTAGCTGACAGTGACCGCAAAATTATACAGGTAAATGCCTTATTAATCATGCCATCATTGGGTGGGGGCTGCTGCTACGTTGGAATGGTGGGCAGAATTTTATTTTTTTTGCGCCCTCCTCCAGAGTTTCCGAAATTCATGGACACATCCTTTTTAAATAGCACACCAAGCTCCAAAACTAACTACGCTTTTTCTTTGGAAACGGTGGAGGCTAGAGAAAAAGTTCCAACTGCGCAGGAGTAAGTGGAGCTGCGACTATTAACAGATGGATGCTAAGAACTAGAATTAGTGGAGATCGTGAAATATTACCAAAAATTTATCAAGAGGCTAGGCTACCTACCTACTTATTTGGTCTGCTTCAAAACTAGTAATGTTACTGTAGTCCTCTAATATGGGATAACTTGTTGGTGTTCCCTAAACTTCTGCCACTCAGCAGTTTTTTATGTCTAGTACATTTATTCTCCAGATACAATATATGTAGACAGACAGAGGCAAAACTGTGACGATTCAAGCACACATTTTTATATTTCCAGCAAATGAAACCACATGACACTAGCACCATAATATAACTGGAGAATTGTATTTTGTCCCCAGTTTGCAATCTGCATCATTTAATTTAATTCACCTTGAATACAGGTGTCAGACAATCTGTTTCCATATCTGTTACTTCACTTCCTCTGTTTTGTAGATTACATATCAATCTTTCACACATACCTTTTGTTTAATAGTGATATAAAATTCATTATCAACAGTCCTGATTTAAAACCTTTTTATAGTATTAGTATCTTGGCATTTTTGCACCATGTTTTCTAATCTGTTGATGATGATTTCCATCTAATTTCTTTTTTTTTTTTTTTTTTGTTTGTTTTTACAGCATGAAAGATTAGCAAGGTAAGATTTTTAGGTTGTTAATTTGTGTGAATCAGAGGTGGAGCTGCATATTTTGTAAAACCCCCATTCATGTTCCTAAAATTGTACAGTACTTTGTTGTGAAATACAAAGCAAAAATCTGTAAAGCTAAGACTGTGGTCTAATATTTTCAGTGTCCAAGTGGTCACCTAGTTCACTTGACAATGGTTCTCTTAGCAGCAGAAAGTGAGAAGAAATAGAACCAGATCTTCCTCCTAACTATGAGAAAGATATATTGGCAGTGTTAATGAAAACAGGCCTATGACTTACTGATAATTCTGTGGAGACATTGACCCTAATAGGAACAGGAAAACAGATGTTAATAGCACTCACCTCCCCCAGTGTTTTCTAACTTAAAGGGGTTATCCAACTTCCAAAAAATGATCTGCAAATACATCCAAAATAGTGCTTAATAATTACTATTCCCCTCTGCACCCTTTGCTTGGCTATGTTTTACTTGCTGCTCCTTATATCACTGTTGTTTACATGTGGTGATTCTGTGAAAAAACTACATTTCCCATGATTCATCTTCCTGTTCTCTCTGTGTACCCCTCCCTTCCCCACACTGGAATGAAATCAGAGGACACTTACACTGCCTGTGTGCAAATTTCCTCCCTGGGGTCTGTGTTCAGACACAGGGATATCTAATGTGTGTTTTTGTTTCACTGTAATTTTTAATTTTATATGTATTCTAGGGAAAGGGGGGTGATTTGAACTTTTTTTTTTTTTTTTTTTTTTTTTTTAATTTACTATTTTATTAGCCCCCCCCTTAGGGGGCTTGAACCTGCAATCATTTGATTGCAAGTCCCATAGACACTGCAGTATAACTGTCATAGGCTCAATAGCTATGGTGGCCGCTCTGCAGCAGAGCAGCCGCAATCTTTAACCCCTTAACGACATTGGACGTCCTGCGCGCTTGGCATGAGCGATCAGGGGTGCCGATATCTATAATCTTCAGCCCGGGGTCTGCCAAGTGACCCCAGGCTTCCTGGAGCCCCTGATACCTGGTTGATCCTGCCGAGACCTCCGGAAGTTGGGCTATGCGTCTGCATAGCGCTGACTTCCTGTATAGACTGTAAGACACTTGTATGCTTGTGTCTTGCAGTCTATAGTATTGAGCCAACGATCAAAGCATCTCTGCCTTAGGTGTCCTAATGGGACACATGAAAAAATAAAAAAGGGGAAAAAAGTGTGAAAAAAAAATTAATAAAATCCCCCAAAATTCCCTTTTTCTATATAAAATAAATTATATAAAAAAAAAAAAACCTAAAAATAAATAAAAACAATGCATATTTGGGATCATCACTTCTGTAACAACCTGTATAATAAAACTGAAACAATATTTGACGTACACGGTGAAAGTCGGGAAAAAACCCGCCAGAAGTAATGATTTTTCGCCATCTCACCTTACAAAATATGCCATAAAAAGTGATCAAAAAGTCATATGTACCCCAAAACAGTATTAATAAAAAGCACAGATTGTCCCACAAAAAATAAGCCCTCAACTAACTCTGTAAACTGCAAAATAAAAATATTATGCATCTCAGAAGATAGCGATGCAAAAACAATTAATTTATGTCCCCAAATGGGTTTTTGTTCTGCAAAATTAGTATCACATAAAAAAACAATATAAATGAGGTATCGACCCATAGAATAAAGCTAACATGTTACTTATGCTTTATGCTGCATCGTGAAAAATTTAAAAGGTAAAATGCAATGCCAGAATTGATGTTTTTTTTTTTTTTTAATCTACCAAGAAAGTTATTACAAAATACATCTCACCCCGCAAACAACAAGCCCACATATGGCTACATCACCAGAGAAATAAAGAAAATATAGCTTGTACAATGTGAAGACAAAAAAAACAAAAATCGCCAAATCATTAGAACAAAACTGGCTGCGGCAGGAAGGGAAGGTATAAGCTGTGGGGGCATATATTGGGGTACACCTCAGACTTAGAGCTTATGAGGGAAAATAAACCAGAAGTGACCACCCCCCCCCCCCCCAATAATAGGAACTACTAGGGATATAGTAGGGAATTTGGTGTTCCCAATGTACTACGCACAGCTTGCCTATTCACTTTTTCCCATGCGCTGTGCAGTCACATCTGGGATACTAATGCTCACTACACCCCTTTGATAAATTCTTTGAGGCGTGCAGTTTTCCAAATGGGGTCACACCTTTGGGGAATCCACTTTTATGGTACCTTACAGGCTCTGCAAACATGACATAGCATCCAGAAACCAAACATCTGAATCAGCACTCCAAAAGCACATAGCAGCATTTTATACCCACATATGGCATGAAGTATGTTATCCTGGGTACACCAGTGTCATACATGTGTGCGTAAACTGCCATTTGGGCACACAGGATGGCGCAGATGTGAAGGAGCGCTATGTACTTTTGGAGCGCAGATTTAGATTGTTGGTTTTTGGACGCCATGTCACATTTGCGGAGACCCTAAAATTGCCCCTACAAAATGGGGTCACTTCTTGGGGAGTTCCAGTTTACTGGCACTTCCAGGGTTCTGCAAAAACATGGCGTCCAGAAAGTCCCTCTAAATCTATACTCAAAAAGCTAAAAAAATCGCAGTGCTCCTTCCCTTCTGAGCCCTGCTGTGTGCCCAAACAGCAGTTTACACCCATATATATAATTTTTTTTGTCCCCGGGATAGCCACTTAATAGTTTTAGGAGTTCATGTCTCTGATGCCACAAAGTGGCTGCAAAATATTAGGCACTGAAATTGGATATTTCTTCAAAAACTTCAATTTTCACTTTGTACATTAATTTTTGTGAAACCTTTTTAGGCACAAAATAATACCCCTTGATACCCCTTGAGGGGTGTAGTTTCTAAAATGGGGTCACTTTTGAGGGGTTTCCATTGTACTGGTACTTTAGGGGACCTGCAAACGCAACATGACACCTGAAAACTATTCCAGCAAAATCTGACCTCCAAAAGCCAAATAGCGCTCTTTCCATTCTGAGCCCCACCATGTTCCTATACAGCAGATTATAATCACATATAGGGCATTTCTGTGTTCAGAAGAAATTGTGTAACAAACTGTGGGGTGTTTTTTCTTCTTTACCCCTTGCAAACGACCGTGTGTATTTTGTGGCCTGCAAAATACTGTCCATTGTTCAATTTTTGCTGACCGTGTATCATCAGTGTGTCTTCAGCATCAGTGCTGTATGTCCGCAAAAACGGATCCGCAAATACGGATGACACACTGAATCAAAAAAAAAACCCATGTGGTTTTACATCCATCCATGTGCCATCTATGGTTTTTACTCTCCCATAGGCTTCTATGGGTGAGTCCAAGCCACAAACACTGAGCAGAATAGGACCTGCTTTGTTTTGCGGCATGGACTCTTGACCCGCACACGGATCCATGGAATACACAGTAGTGTGCTTGGGCCAATAGGAAATGAATGGGTCAGTGTGCTATCCAGGAAAAACACGGATAGCACACTGAAATAGCACACAGCCGTCTGCAAGGGGAGGGGCCCTTAGGGAGGAACTGCTGGACCAGTTTTCTAAAAAAAAATTTTCATGCATTTCTTAGAAGATGCAGACAAGAGGTTTACTGCACAGACACGTGCATCAGCAGTGCGCAGGCACAATATAGTGACCAAGCGCGGGATTGTCCCCGCTTTTCCCATAATGGCGTTGCAGGGATAGCTCTCTTCAGCTCCTTTGCACATACAAGCTACCAGATTGGCCTCATATACACTTGAAAAAGGGGAACACAAATTCCTGAAATGCGTTGTTACTTGAGTTTAATAAAATGTCCTTTGGTAAAGCATGGTCTCCAGACCTCACTTTTTTGGAGTTCACTCCCATTTATAATACATTCATTTCTATGGGCACATGCACACGACCATGATTTCCACGGATCAGTGTGCAGGCCGTGTGTCTGCACCACAAAATGTAGAGCAGATCCTATTCTGTTCAGTGTTTGCGGCGTGGGAGATTAAAACGCGTATTTCCGAAACCGTTACCTAGCTACCCACAGGGGTTTTATTGCTTCAGTGTGTCAATCGTATTTGCAGATCCACAAATACAGATGTCACACTGAAGCACTACTGTCCATTTTTGTGGACATACGGCACTGATGCTGAAGACACACTGATGACACATGGTCCGCAAAAACTGAACACTGATTACTAGTTTGCAGACCTCAAAATACACACAGTTGTCTGCATCTAGGCTAAGGCCCCATGTAGCGACATGTAGCAAAAAAAAAAAACTCAGTGGAAACGCATCGCGTGGTTTTTTTTTTTTTTTTTTTTTTTTTTTTTTTTTTTTTTTTTGCGCTAAATAGTAGGACTGGGCTAATCGAAAAATAATCGAATGTCTGCTCCATTAATTGATGTGAACTTGTTCACACAGATTATTTCAATTTTGCCTCTCTCATCCTATCTCACACTGTCAATGGCTAAAGGATATGTCACTGATTTTTTTACATGAGTCAAGGAGAGTCTGCATAACCTTAGCTGATAAACCTTTCCTGGGTAATCTCTCCCTTTCAACTTCCAGGCTGTTAGGTGTAGATTTCCTAGATTTGAATGAAGAACTGCGCCCTGAATCAATAGATCTTCTCTTGTAGGAAGAGTAAAAGTTTCATACATGGACATGTCTTGCAGGAGACTGAACCAACCTCTTTTGGGCCAGAAGGGGGCTACAAATCTAACCTGAGTTTGTTCCCTCCAAATCTTCTGAAGAGTCTTTAGGACTAAAATTCCAAACCTGTGCTAGAACATCCACTCCTCTTGCTTGTTTAGTGAGAGGTTTTTTTTTTTTTGTTTTTTTTTTCGTTTTTGTTTTTCTTTGAGGCAAAGCTATCTTTTTCTAATAGATTCAACTTCTTGACTAGTATAGAAAAAAAATTCTTGGTTTGATTGACTATTCTCCCAGGTCAAGGAGAAGGATCATCCTCTTTTTCCAGAGACAGCTGAGATCTGCCCCAAGAACTTGGGGTACAGTCAACCATGGTGGAAAAGTGCCTTGAAAAACATCCATTTTTCATGGCTGTCTTGCATCCGAGGGGCACTCGTTTTCACAGATCTCTCGTACATTTGGGTGTATGTATCCGTGAAAACAGCCAAAAATAGGACACTACCTATATTTTGACGGTCTGTGACAACGGACCGTCAAAATAACGGTCATGTGAATAGCCCCCATTCACTGACATTAAATTTACCGATTGTCACAATGCCATTAATCACTGTCGTGGTTATGTAGTCTTAGGATGAGTCTGCAAGGTCCGATAGTGAAACATACTCCAGGCAATCCCTGGGAAGCATACTGTCAGAATACCTAGTATGGATATTGCTTCCCTAATCGTACAAAGGGTTTTTTGAAAAACTTGTATTTTCATCCTTATAAAAGCTTTCTTCTCCTGAGAAGGAAAGGTCAACTGGACCTCTGAATCAGAGCGACTCCCAAAAACATTTTGCTTGTGCTGATCAGAGATCTGATTTCTCTAGGTTGAATCCAACACAGGTCAGTGGTCAGGATCTGTTTTTTCAAGACTTGACCAGAAGAGGCTGTAAGGAGAATATTGTCCATGTAAGGATAATACAGATGTTATTCAAATGTCAAAATGCTACTTCCACCATGGTCTCTGCAAAAAGTTTTGGTGCTGAAGAGATCCCAAATTGTAGAGCCATGAATTGAAAATGTTGGACCTTGAAAAAACTGTGAACCTCAGAAATATTTGAGACTAACATATTGGGATGTGAAAGTATGCATCCTTGAGGTCCAAGGTATCCATAAACACATCGTTTTATATTAAAAGTATTGTGGAGTTGATCATCTCCATCTTGAACCTCTTGTATTTGATGAACTTGTTGAGCAAATTCAGATTTATTATGGTGCGGTATGTCCCATTTGGCTTCTGTACTAGAAAAAGATGGGAATAGTGACCTTGACCTCTCTCTCTCTCTCTCTGTGTAACCTGAGTATCTGCTCCTAGAACATGATATATTACAAAGCAAAGCAAATAAAAAGTTAAAAAAAAAAAAAAAAAAGCCAAACATCGGAGGACTTCTCTTATCCTGAGCCTAATAGGAACAGAAAACACTGGGGAGGTGAGGGTGGTTTTTAACCTTTCTGTTTTCTTCCAGTTAGGATCAAGCATTAATTTCTCTGGTGTTTGGTGCTGTCATGGTGGCAAGGTGAAATGTTATTGTTGCTGTTTGCTCATTGTGCCATCATAAAAATAATTTTCAACCCTATGATGGTCAGAGGAGCGAAGAAAGAGGCATTTTTTTTTTAATAAAGTTTCTTATCTTATCTTGTGCTATTGATTTATGGCAAGTTGAAGGTGCATTTTATAATTGAATTAATTGATCATAATTCACAAATGGAACATATAAATGCAATAGATGTTTTATGTAACTGCCTTACTGCATTGTAGATTAGATTCTGGGAGTTCCAGTCTCGCATCAACAGACAGCGATCGTGCATCTACTCGGACGAGTGCATACACGCGAAGAGACAATCGCTTGCCATCAACTGGGAATAAGACCGAGGAGGAACCACATAAAGATTTCAAAAAGGTTTTTTTCTCTAAAGATATTGGGCTTTAGAAAGGGAGCTTAATGCATGTTTAGATCAAATAACTTCTTGAGACATTGAACAATAGGTTTTCTGGCAGTGTAATTTAACACGGTGAATACCTATTATGTTAATATTGCATCCTGATAGCGCTTTTTTTTTTTTTTTTTTTTTTTTTTTTTTCCAGGGCTTTAATATTGAAGGTCTCTCATTTGGCCATTGATTTCAGATCAGTGATGGTCACACTATAGTTACACCCACCAGTCAGTTGTTTGACTGGAGTTGCAGCCTCATCATCTACAAGGCACACGTCTATATAGTCATACATGGCACTGCAACTTACTGCAGCTCTATCCCATTCAAGTGAACACTTTACCAGGCTGGTAATGAAGAGTCTGCAGCACTTGCTATTAGTTGCCTCCACATGGTATAATGTCCTATTGGTGACTCCACACATTATAATTGTGCATTTCACTGTGTAGGGCACTAACACTAGAACTGCACCTAGTACATAAAATATAATCAGTACACAGTTGTGAGGCTGAAACCATTTCATGACCATGTATACGTTTCCAATAATTGTACTTTTCTATATTCTCTCTCTGCTACATTACAAGCTATATGAAAGTGCCTACAATGAAAATGAAAAGCTCAAAAGCAACTTGCGAGAAGCTCAGCTAGAGCTTGCAGATATCAAAGCTAAGCTGGAAAGAGTTGTGAAGGTAATTGGATATAAATTAAAAAAAAAAAAACTCAATTGTAATTTTGATTAAAAACACATTTCTTCTGAACCCTGGACTAGTGCTATGTTCTTAGACCTAGATCGTATCCCAACGCCACTGAAATTTGTTACTTATCAAATTATGCATGCATTTGATAGCTCAACATTGAAAGCTATATGCTGTTAACTCCTACTTAGAACTGGTCAACCACATCAATATTCATTTCTATATGGAGAAAGCAACTATAATTAGGCAAAATAATGTCCGTAAACTTCAATCTCCTTTTGGTAATCATATGTAAAACCCAAATAAGTCTTCCAACTCTTGAAATCCAGACACTGTGTATGTGTGTGTGTGTGTGTGTGTGTGTGTGTGTGTATATTCTGAAGAGGTAATGACCAGAGCTCTGTGACTGCGCCCTGTCCCTGAAAACGTAACTTTGGTTCAGGCCAATGTGTATTTTGATATATTCAACTTCCTGTTTGCCATTTCCTCCTTTTTATGTTGACAGTAAACTGATTGCAACGATTCTGAATACTTGCCTACTCTTCATATTCATCATATAAAGAAATATTATGTGTTACCACTTGCATGTTTTCTTGTTCTTCCTCTCCCCTCTATGTTCTTATTTATATGGGGCTACATGGTTGGTACACTTGAGTTTTGTATGCATTTAATATTTGCATAAAAAGTGTGCTGTAAGGCAAAGGCCTCACGTTGAGGAAATGCATCATCATTAATCTCCTTCCTACATTGTAGGAAAAAAAGAGGGTGCAAAAAGCTGTGTTTTAAAAAAAAATGCAGCATGTTATTCTTAGTTGCGGAATTGTGGTTGTTTTCACTATACTATATTTAATAAGGGAAGAAAAAAACTCAATGCGTTTTCACTGTGTTTTGTTCCATGGCGTTTATAGCTGCATTTTGCTATGTAGGACCTTAGCCTAAGGCTGTGTTCACATTTCAATTGGCATCTCTACAGAAAAACCCTGCAGTGGATCTGTTATATTAAGGAGACAAATCCGTAAGTACCACATTGAATATTATAGGGTCTGTCAGACTAAAAAAAAAAAAAAAAAAAAGTACCAACAGCACTCTGCTAGCACCAAGAGCATTACTGCAAATACCTACTGTATATAAGGGTACATGAATGAGGCTCTTGGTATTTACAGTTTGATCAAACTGTAACTGTAAGCCCACCAGTACTATCAAAGTGACTGTTAGGTGGTTCCCTACACTAAAATGACTCGTCTCTCTTAGGACTTTGGTCTCCCATAAATTAGGGGAAAATGTGTTTTTCAGCCATATCATGTCCTACATACATCATAAATAGCCTCCTGTCTATGAACCTATGGAATCTGAATGAATAGGGGAGTGTAGTTCACCCATATTATGCTCTAATTAAGATCAGTCTTGGACAGATTGATAGTGTGCATGAAACCAAAATAGAGGTCGGCCACACTCCCCACCACCACCTTCAAAAGCACAATGCAACAAACACAGATAAATTGGTCAGCACTGTCAAACAATATGAACAAGAACTGCAGATGCACGTTGCTGTGGCAAGCACCAAGATGCAGATGCCTACTGTATACATTAATATGAGGTTCTGGGTGTTTGCATTTTGATCAAAATGTAACTGTAAGCCCACCTGCCCTGTCAAGGCAACCCCTGTTAGGTGGGTTCCTACACTAAAATGACTCCTCTCTTAGAACCTTAGCCTTCCATGATTCAGGGGCAAATGTGTCTTTTGGCTATGAAACCTGGAACACCAAGAACCTCATATGTATCCTTTATATACAGTAGGTATTTGCAGTAATGCTCTTGGTGCTAGCAGAGTGCTGGTGCTAATTTTTTTTTTTTTTTTTTTTTTTTTTTTTAATAGGCCGTTACCTGCTGGTGTAACACCACCAGGTAATGGGCCCTATTTATTTACCGAACCCCACTCCGGCTCATGTCCGCCTGCGCTTCACCTTCTGCGGAGAAGGCTGTGAGCAGGAGCGGGAATGAGTAAGTAAGGCCTGCGGGCCGTTAACCCCACAAACACTGCTATCATTATACTCTGGGGTCTTTTCAGGAATTTAGGAATGAAGTTTGTGTGGGGGGGGGGCGGTGCCAGGGGGGGCCCCATATCAAATGTTCGCCTTGGGGCCCAGCCATTCCTAGTTACGCCACTGAGTCCAGTATAGGTACAGTCTATTTATGGCTGTGTTATGAAAACCTGGTAAATTAAATGTGAACTTATATTGGCTGATACACGTGATCTGACTGAATATTTAAGGACCTGCGAACTGCTTTTGACTAATACAGGTCATAAATAGCTTGGTTGCTATGGAAACCTGTGTGCCTGAGGAGACTAAGCACCTGCAAGCTTCTATTGGCTGATAAGGGACATGTGACCGTGTGTATGGCAGTTGGAATATGAGTGAAAGACTTGC
This sequence comes from Leptodactylus fallax, assembly GCA_947044405.1. NCBI lineage: Eukaryota > Metazoa > Chordata > Amphibia > Anura > Leptodactylidae > Leptodactylus > Leptodactylus fallax. Next base: position 2,253,149 of record CAMRHE010000140.1, read on the forward strand.
AGGCTTGTATTAGCTAATGTTGCTCATTTTTTGGGAATACTGTAGCTCAGGAACGGTACATCCAAGAGAGCTGAGACACAGTCTAAAATATTCCCGGACACCTGATGTACATGTGTGCCAAATTTGGCAAGGATCGGTCAAGTCGTTTAGTCGCGCATAAAGAACAGACAGACAAACTCATTTTCATATATATAAGAGATATATGTGCAGGTCAGCTTTTATATCTGGTCTGCTGCATTACATTAGGTAATTATAATTTTTTTTTTTTTTTTTTTTTTTTAGGCTTTATATTACTCTTAGTTCATGTATATATTCATGGATGGTTTCATGGGTCATTAAACAGATATATTCGTAAGCGTTATAATATAGATGTCATGGGCGCCCTTATTTAGCTTTTTCTAGCTCTTTTTATTGGTTTAGATCGCCATTACAATTTTTTTCTAGCAAGCTAGCGTCTTTCCGCGAGATTTCCATTGTCTCGCGCATGCGCAGACACGTTATTTATGGCTGACATTGCGGTATCTGCAGAAAAACTTCAAGCATGCGCGATAAATCCAATATGGCGCTCTCCACCGCTAGCATACCTATCTAACAAATTATTTAGGGGATTAAACCTGCGTTATTTGTTTTTTATTGGCGTTTTGATACTTAAATATCTGTGCATATCAAACACATTTGTCCCTGGACGAAGCCTGGTGTATAAGTGAAACGCGCGTTGGGCATTTGCATGGTCTGGATAAGTAATCTTTCACATTTGCATATTATCCTATCAGTTAGAGACCCTGCTGCTTTTTTTTTGGGAGGGGGGGCTTTATTTATCACTCTTAGACTCTCTCTTTTTATGGTTATAGTAATTTTTTTTTTTTTTTTTTTTTTAGGTAGAACTTGTTTCACCTTGTCATATATTTATACCTTTAAGAGTTTCATATTGGTGATTTTAGGTTTTATATGCATATTTGTATACTGTTATTTACATATGTACCATGCTATATGTTTGATTACTGGTATCAATATTGGACTTTACAAGTCTTTCCCCATTTTGTATTTGTATATGTATTGATTGTTAATTATGTGTCCTGTTTCATGTTTTTTATTGGATACTAATAAATATTTTATATGTTTTATATTGGTGAGGTTTTTTTCTTGTTTCTCACTGTTTGTTATTATTGCCTCTTTCTAGTTTTGTTAATCATTTGATCTGAAGAGGTGGTGTGTGTATGTATATATGTGTATATATACAGTGCCTTGCGAAAGTATTCGGCCCCCTTGAACTTTTCAACCTTTTGCCACATTTCAGGCTTCAAACATAAGGATATAAAATTTTAATTTTTTTGGTGAAGAATCAACAAGTGGGACACAGTCGTGAAGTGGAACGAAATTTATTGGATATTTTAAACTTTTGTAAAAACTGAAAAGTGGGGCGTGCCAAATTATTCGGCCCCCTTAAGTTAGTACTTTGTAGCGCCACCTTTTACTGCAATTACAGCTGCAAGTCGCTTGGGGTATGTCTCTATCAGTTTTGCACATCGAGAGACTGAAATTCTTGCCCATTCTTCCTTGGAAAACAGCTGGAGCTCAGTGAGGTTGGATGGAGAGCGTTTGTGAACAGCAGTTTTCAGCTCTTTCCACAGATTCTCAATTGGATTCAGGTCTGGACTTTGACTTGGCCATTCTAACACCTGGATACGTTTATTTGTGAACCATTCCATTGTAGATTTTGCTTTATGTTTGGGATCATTGTCTTGTTGGAAGATAAATCTCCATCCCAGTCTCAGGTCTTTTGCAGACTCCAACAGGTTTTGTTCCAGAATGGTCCTGTATTTGGCTCCATCCATCTTCCCATCAATTTTAACCATCTTCCCTGTCCCTGCTGAAGAAAAGCAGGCCCAAACCATGATGCTGCCACCACCATGTTTGACAGTGGGGATGGTGTGTTCAGGGTGATGAGCTGTGTTGCTTTTACGCCAAACATATCGTTTTGCATTGTGGCCAAAAAGTTAGATTTTTGGTTTCATCTGACCAGAGCACCTTCTTCCACATGTTTGGTGTGTCTCCCAGGTGGCTTGTGGCAAACTTTAAACGAGACTTTTTATGGATATCTTTGAGAAATGGCTTTCTTCTTGCCACTCTTCCATAAAGGTCACATTTGTGTAGTGTACGACTGATTGTTGTCCTATGGACAGACTCTCCCACCTCAGCTGTAGATCTCTGCAGTTCATCCAGAGTGATCATGGGCCTCTTGGCTGCATCTCTGATCAGTCTTCTCCTTGTTTGAGATGAAAGTTTAGAGGGACAGCCGAGTCTTGGTAGATTTGCAGTGGTCTGATACTCCTTCCATTTCAATATGATCACTTGCACAGTGCTCCTTGGGATGTTTAAAGTTTGGGAAATCTTTTTGTATCCAAATCCGGCTTTAAACTTCTCCACAACAGTATCATGTACCTGCCTGGTGTGTTCCTTGGTCTTCATGATGCTCTCTGCGCTTTAAACAGAACCCTGAGACTATCACAGAGCAGGTGCATTTATACGGAGACTTGATTACATACAGGTGGATTATATTTATCATCATCAGTCATTTAGGACAACATTCACAGTAGGTATGGTGTTCTTTGAATGCAACTCAGCATTCACTCTCCTCCAAACACGAAGAGTTGTGTTTCTACCAAACAGTTCTACTTTGGTTTCATCTGACCATATGACATTCTCCCAATACTCTTCTGAAACATCCAAATGCTCTCTAGCAAACTTCAGACGGTACCAGATATGTACTTGCTTAAGCAGGGGGACACGTCTGTCACTGCAGGATATGAGTCCGTGGCGACGTAATGCGATACTGATGGTAGCCTTTGTTACGTTATTCCCAGCTTTCTGCAGGTCATTAACTAGGTCCCCCCATGTGGTTCTGGGATTTTTGCTCACCATTCTTGTGATCATTTTGACCCCACGTGCAACCCCTGATTGAGGGAGATTATTAGTGGTCTTTTATGTCTTCCATTTTCTAATTATTGCTTCCATGGCTCTTGTATTTCTTCACACCAAGCTGCTTGCCTATTGCAGATTCAGTCTTCCCAGCCTGGTGCAGGTCTACCATTTTGTTTCTGGTGTCCTTCCACAGCTCTTTGGTCTTCACCATAGTGGAGTTTGGAGTGTGACTGTTTGAGGTTGTGGACAGGTGTCTTTTATACTGATAACAATTTCAAACAGGTGCCATTACTACAGGTAATGAGTGGAGGACATAGGAGCCTCTTAAAGAAGTTACAGGTCTGTGAGAGCCAGAAATCTTGCTTGTTTGTAGGTGACCAAATACTTATTTTCCACCATAATTTTTGAAAATAAATTCTTTAAAAATCAGACAATGATTTTCTGGATTTTTCTCATTTTGTCTTTTAGTTGAGGTCTACCTATGATGTCAATTACAGGCTTGTCTCATCTTTTTAAGTGGGAGAACTTGCACAATTGGTAGCTGATTAAATAAATACCCCCCCCCCCCCCCCCCCTCACTGTATGTGTATATAATATGTATAAATTATTATTATTATTATTATTTTTTTTTTTTTTTTTTTTGTAGACTTGATATTTGCTATCCAGTCTGTGGGCAGCATGTTATATAGCAGGATGACCTGCACAGATTGATCTATAGGTGTGTGGGAAAAGATTCAGTATAGCCTGTCATTTATTCATAGAAAGAGCGGGGAGTTCAATCAGTGACCAAATGCCTCTCCCTTATAACTGTGTATACAGAGCTATCAGTCACTGATAGGTCCACCTCCTTGACTTCTTATTGTAGAAACAGCAGAGATTTCAGTGAATGACAAATTTGATACTTAAATATCGATCTGTTCAGCTCTTCCTGCTCTATAGCATGCTGTCTTCAGAATGGACTGCATTTTTTCCTTTTTAACCCTATAACTTTATAGATTAAGTATAAATATAACAATTTATATATTAGTGTAATATGAATACATTGATAGCCGTGCAAGAGGAAATGCAGCATTAATGGTTTTCCAGGCTAAACATATTAATGAAGGGTAGGTCACAATTGTCAGATCACTGGGGGTCCAACACCCTACAAACCCACAGATCAGCTGATATAAAGAGAATGGGGCAGGAAGCAGACCACTCATCTGTGTAGTGGCTGAACCAGCTCCCATTTAAGGGAATAGGAGATGATCGGCAGCAACCTGATCTGGCCACTGCTTCCAAAATGGAGCTGCTTCCTGCTCTACTCTCTGCCTAACAGCTGCTGAGAGCAGTCGATTTGATATGTTTAGCCCACGAAACCCCTTTAAGTCACTACAAGCCTATACTTGACTCTCATGAATCTTTGGAAAAAAATCTTCCATGCACCTTCATATACAATTGGCAATTGACTATATATCTGTAAAGCGCTGTGGAATGTGATGGTGCTATAGAAGTAAGCAAAATTAAATAAAATACAATCCAGTACAGTAGAAGCCCATTGCAGACTTTGCAAGCTTCATGGAAATCCTGCAAACACTTATGTTTGGCCAGTCTTTGAACAGTAGTTATCTTCAATGAGTAGCTCACCATAGGAGACCTTAGTTATGGACATACATAGTGGTTACAATATGAAACTGACATTATTGTAAGCATATCCCTATACCTTAGCAATGCCATAACTGTAATAAGTGCCAATTTGGATGGTACAATAGCGTATAACTGTGTGTCAAATTGTAAAATGTTTGCAGTTTTGTCATTTTCTATATTTAATATTGTTTGTTTTTTTTTAAACTGAATATGACTCTTGACCACCGCTCAAAGGTGAATGTGGCTCACAGCACAAAACGTTGGGAACCCTTTGGAATGGTGGAATACCTACAACATTTCCTTGACGTTTAGCTTCTCCATAACAGAAACTTGCTTATAACATCTTGTTAATTTGATTTATTAAATACCTTCTGCTCTTTTTCCCAGAAACAGGATCATTCATCAAGTCAGGTTGGACTACTGGAAGCTGAAAAAAGAGTAAGTGACTTTATTTTTTTAGGCACATATCATTCATTGATTTAATGTATACCATGTAAATATTGACCACCATTTGTTACTGCAGGAGAAAAGAGTTTTAGAGCGCAGGATGTCTGAAATGGAAGACGATCTAAAGGTAAAAATGCCCCTATGTATATACAACACTTTAGTGTTCTTAATTCTATTATTATCTGTGGTTCAGTGATATACAGGCATGAACAATACCACATATGCTTGCATATCTTGGATATAATGACATTCTCAGTAGTCAAATATTCTAAGACGCAGAAAGGAGAATAAAAAGAAAAAATCCAGATCAAGAACAAACTTGTATTTGTATTTTAACATTCTAACCCAAATTTATTTGCTTTTAACACCTTTTTAGAAGAAAGGTGCACAGAAATATTTTATGATAAAAGTTGAATAAAACCATTTGATGTAATGGTTGTGAACAGAACTTGGTTGTCACTGATGGTAAGAACACACATTCAGGTTTTGATACAATTTTTGAGCCAAAACTAGCTGTGGATCATAAAAGGCGAGATCATCTCAATGACTGATGAAACTCAATCCACTCTTGATTTTTGCATTATAAACTATAGAAAAAACCTAAACATGTGTCCTTAAAGCTAAGGCCCCACATAGCAGGCCGCAGCAAAGAAGCGTTGCAGCAAAAAAACGCAACCCATCACATTTTTTTTCTGCAGTGCTCGTCACAAAGTCAGCAGGGGTTTCCTCTGTGGACTTTCTGCTTCCATTATACCTATAGGGAAACCGCCAGCGTTTCTGTAGGTATAATGACATGCTGTGATTTCCAAAACTGCGAATGTTTTGGAAATCGCAGCGTTTCCGCTTCACATTTTTCTGCAATATGTGGATGGGATACACAGAGAATGGATCTGGTCTTCACCTTCATCTTGGAAAACAAAAATATAAAAAAAAAAAAATTCAGAATTTTTCAGGGCTGTGGAGCCAATAGACCTAACTACATACTCTAAAAAAAAAGTCCGAAGCAGTACATCACCTCAAATATAAAGCTAATGACCGAATTCCTGTGAAAGTAAATATGCAACAAATTATGCATTTAATTAATTACACAATATTATTAAATATGTTAAATTGCAGACTGTGTATTTAAAAAAATAAATAAAACAAAACAAAAAACATATATATATATATATATATATATATATATATATATATATATATATTTCATTTATTTTATTTGTTTATTTATTTTTTGACTCTGACTCCCTGACTCCACAGTTTTGGAATTCTTCTTAGTTTATTTATTTAGCTTACTTACAGTCATATGAAAAAGTTTGGGCACTCCTATTAATCTTAATCATTTTTAGTTCTAAATATTTGGGTGTTTGCAACAGCCATTTCAATTTGATATATCTAATAACTGATGGACACAGTAATATTTCAGGATTGAAATGAGGTTTATTGTACTAACAGAAAATGTGCAATATGCATTAAACCAAAATTTGACTGGTGCAAAAGTATGGGCACCTCAACAGAAAAGTGACATTAATATTTAGTAGATCCTCCTTTTGCAAAAATAACAGCCTCTAGTCGCTTCCTGTAGCTTTTAATCAGTTCCTGGATCCTGGATGAAGGTATTTTTGACCATTCCTCTTTACAAAACAATTCCAGTTCAGTTAAGTTTGATGGTCGCCGAGCATGGACAGCCCGCTTCAAATTATCCCACAGATGTTCAATGATATTCAGATCTGGGGACTGAACATTGTAATTGTTCCTCTGCATGAATGCCTGAGTAGATTTGGAGCTGTGTTTTGGATCATTGTCTTGCTGAAATATCCATCCCCGGCGTAACTTCAAATTCGTCACTGATTCTTGTACATTATTCTCAAGAATCTGCTGATACTGAGTTGAATCCATGCGACCCTCAACTTTAACAAGATTCCCGGTGCCGGCATTGGCCACACAGCCCCAAAGCATGATGGAACCTCCACCAAATTTTACAGTGGGTAGCAAGTGTTTTTCTTGGAATGCTGTGTTTTTTGGACGCCATGCATAACGCCTTTTTGAATGACCAAACAACTCAATCTTTGTTTCATCAGTCCACAGGATCTTCTTCCAAAATGAAGCTGGCTTGTCCAAATGTGCTTTTGCATATCTCAGGCGACTCTGTTTGTGGCGTGCTTTCAGAAACGGCTTCTTTCGCATCACTCTCCCATACAGCTTCTCCTTGTGCAAAGTGTGCTGTATTGTTGACCGATGCACAGTGACACCATCTGCAGCAAGATGATGCTGCAGCTCTTTGGAGGTGGTCTGTGGATTGTCCTTGACTGTTCTCACCATTCTTCTTCTCTGCCTTTCTGATATTTTTCTTGGCCTGCCACTTCTGGGCTTAACAAGAACTGTCCCTGTGGTCTTCCATTTCCTTACTATGTTCCTCACAGTGGAAACTGACAGGTAAAATCTCTGAGACAACTTTTTGTATCCTTCCCCTGAACAACTATGTTGAACAATCTTTGTTTTCAGATCATTTGAGAGTTGTTTTGAGGAGCCCATGATGCCACTCTTCAGAGGAGATTCAAATAGGAGAACAACTTGCAATTGGCCACCTTAAATACCTTTTCTCATGATTGGATACACCTGGCTATGAAGTTCAAAGCTCAGTGAGGTTACAAAACCAATTTTGTGCTTCAGTAAGTCAGTAAAACGTAGTTAGGAGTATTCAAATCAATAAAATAAGGGTACCCAAATTTTTGCACCGGTCAAATTTTGGTTTAATGCATATTGCACATTTTCTGTTAGTACAATAAACCTCATTTCAATCCTGAAATATTACTGTGTCCTTCAGTTATTAGATATATCAAATTGAAATGGCTGTTGCAAACACCCAAATATTTAGAACTAAAAATGATTAAGATTAATAGGGGTGCCCAAACTTTTTCATATGACTGTATATAGCGCCATCATATTCTGAAGCACTTTACAGATATTTCTGCTAAGTAAACTAGATCTCCCTACTTTTAGGCTACGACCCCACGTTGCGAAAACGCAGCTTTTTTTTGTTGCAGATTTTGCTGCGGTTTTTTGAACCAAAGCCAGGAGTGGATTTAGCAGTAGGTAGAAGAATAAGAACTTACTGGCTGGCTGATCTCCAGAGATACAGTAGAGAGATGGGAGAAAGTTCCACAAAGTCAACTATCACTGCAACCCTCCACCAGTCGTGGCTTTATGGCAGAGTGGCCCAAAGGAAGCCTCTCCTCAGTGCAAGACATATGAAATCCCGCATAGTTTGCCAAAAAAACACATGAAGGACTCCCAGACTATGAGAAATAAGATTCTCTGGTCTGATGAGACGAAGATTGAACTTTTTGGCGTTAATTCTAAGCGGTATGTGTAGAGAAAACCAGGCACTGCTCATCACCTGCCCAATACAATCCCAACAGTGAAACATGGTGGTGGCAGCATCATGCTATGGGGGTGTTTTTCAGCTGCAGAGACAGGATGACTGGTTGCAATTGAAGCAAAAATGAATGCGGCCAAGTACAGAGAGATCCTGGAAGAAAAGCTCTTCTACAGTCTTGGCCAAAAGTTTTGAGAATGATACAAATATTAATTTTTACAAAGTCTACTGCTTCAGTTTTTCTAATGGCAATTTGCATATACTCCAGAATGTTATAAAGAGTGATCAGCTTAACAGCAATTACTTGCAAAGTCAATGTTTGCCTAGAAAATGAACTTTATCCCCCAAAACACATTTCAACATCATTGCAGCCCTGCCTTAAAAGGACCACCTAACATCGTTTCAGTGATTGCTCCATTAACACAGGTGTGGGTGTTGATGAGGACAGGGCTGGAGATCAATCTGTCATGATTAAGTAAGAATGACACCACTGGACACTTTAAAAGGAGGCTGGTGCTTGCCATCATTGTTTCTCTTCTGTTAACCATGGTTATCTCTAAAGAAACACGTGCAGTCATCATTGCACTGCACAAAAATGGCCTAACTGGGAAGAGTATTGCAGCTAGAAAGATTGCACCTCAGTCAACAATCTATCGCATCATCAAGAACTTCAAGGAGAGAGGTTCCATTGGTGCCAAAAAGGCTCCAGGGCGCCCAAGAAAGACCAGCAAGCGGCAGGACCGTCTCTTAAAAGTGTTTCAGCTGCGGGATCGGGCTACCAGCAGTGCAGAGCTTGCTGAGGAATGGCAGCAGGCAGGTGTGAGTGCATCTGCACGCACTGTGAGGCGGAGACTCTTGGAGCAAGGCCTGGTCTCAAAGAGGGCAGCAAAGAAGCCACTTCTCTCCAGAAAAAACATCAGGGACAGACTGATATTCTGCAAAAGGTACAGGGAGTGGACTGCTGAGGACTGGGGTAAAGTCATTTTCTCTGATGAATCCCCTTTTTGATTGTTTGGAACATCTGGAAAACAGCTTATTCGGAGAAGAAGAGGTGAGCGCTACCACCAGTCTTGTCTCATGCCAACTGTAAAGCATCCTGAAACCATTCATGTGTGGGGTTGCTTCTCAGCCAAGGGAATCGGCTCTCACAGTCTTCCCTAAAAACACAGCCATGAATAAAGAATGGTACCAGAATGTCCTCCAAGAGCAACTTCTCCCAACCGTCCAAGAGCAGTTTGGCGCTCAACAATGCCTTTTCCAGCATGATGGAGCACCTTGCCATAAAGCAAAGGTGATAACTAAATGGCTCAGGGGAACAAAACATAGAGATTTTGGGTCCATGGCCTGGAAACTCCCCAGATCTTAATCCCATTGAGAACTTGTGGTCAATCATCAAGAGACGGGTGGACAAACAAAAACCAACAAATTCAGACAAAATTAAAGCATTGATTCTGCAAGAATGGACTGCTATCAGTCAGGATTTGGTCCAGAAGTTGATTGAGAGCATGCCAGGGAGAATTGCAGAGGTCCTGAAGAAGGGTCAACACTGCAAATATTGACTTGCTGCATTAACTCATTCTAACTGTCAATATAAGCTTCTGTTACTCATAATATGAATGCAATTATATTTCTGTATGTGATAAAAACATCTGACAAACACACATAAAAACCAGAGGGCAGCAGATCATGTGAAAATATAATATTTGTGTCATTCTCAAAACTTTTGGCCATGACTGTAGAGTGCTCTTGACCTCAGACTGGGCCGAAGGTTCACCTTCCAACAAGTCAATGACCCTAAGCACACAGCTAAAATAACAAAGGAGTGGCTTTGGAACAGCTCTGTGACCATTCTTTACTGGCCCAGCCAGATCCCTGACCTCAACCCAATTGAGCATCTCTGGAGAGACCTGAAAATAGCTGTTCACCTTCCAACCTGATGGAACTGGAGAGGATCTGCAAGGAAGAATGGCAGAGGATCCCCAAATCCAGATGTGAAAAACTTGTTGCATCATTCCCAAGAAGACTCATGGCTGTACTGGCTCAAAAGGGGCTTCTACTCAATACTGAGCAAAGGGTCTGAATACTTATGACAATGTGATATTTCAGTTTTTTTCTTTTTTAATAAATTTGCAAAAATATCTACATTTCTGTTTTTTTTTTTCTGTCAAGATGGGGTGCTGAGTGTACATCAATGAGAAATAAAATGAACTTTTTCTCTTTTAGCAAATGGCTGCAATGAAACAGTGAAAAATTTAAAGGGGTCTGAATACTTTACGTACCCACTGTATTTCCCATTCCTTTTGTAGCCATTCTTGGCTCTGGCTCAAAAAAAACGCAGCAAAATCTGCAACAAAAAATGCTGCGTTTCCGCAATGTGGGGCCATAGCCTTAAAACGTAATTTATTTTATACTTTTGTATTTTATACTTGCAGATACTTACAGACCTCAAATCTGACAATCAGCGTCTGAAGGATGAAAATGGAGCTCTAATCAGAGTAATAAGCAAACTTTCCAAGTAACCCTGTGCATGGGAGCCAAGTAGTGGTAACCATTCCTCAAGACTTTTGCACAGCTTTAAACACCACAATGACCAAGATACCAGTCCACAAGTGACACAAGATTTTTATTCATATATTTTTGTGTATATTTTGAGAAAATATGTTGTATGTATGAATAGTCTGTTAAATACTGACAGTCTTTCACACTGAAAAAAAACTAGGTTGTCACAAAAAAAATATATAGGTACTGTAAACAGGGTTTATGTATACATTATAAGGAAATAGCCATTGTTGCTGTTGCAGTGCACAGCTTTAATAGTCTTAAACACGTTTTGCAGTCGTAATAACACACTCACAAGTTTGGATTTCCTGTTTGTCACAACACTGTTTTCGACACATGGACAAATTGGGAATCAAAGTTATAGACTACATAAAAATGTAATTTTAATTAATTTTAACTATTTATTTAAGACTTTCGTTTATATATTTCCATTGAATTGTTTGTGACAACCCCATTCAGAACCTAGGGCAATTGGATGATTGTTCCTGTGGCGATTCTGAAAAAGAGTTGATTTTGCTTGGAGGTGTTGTGGCTAGCCAGCAAATGTAGTATTACAGGGTGGCCATTCAGATGAAAGCATTAAGCTACATTCACACAACAGCATTAAATTCAATGTCTGTGAATGGGGGGGGCTATTCACATAACAGTTGTCACGGACCATCAAAATATTGGCCATGCCCTATTTTTGTCCGTATTCACGGATCCCTCCATACATTCAAAGGTATGGTGGGTCTTTGAAAACAGGTGCGCCTCGGGAGCAAGACGGTCGTGAAAAATAGAAAATTTTCATGGAAGTTTTAAACCTCAGTCGTCTGAATGTAGCCTTAGAAGGACAGTTCAAGTCTAGGAGCTGCTCATATAGAGTGTTTGCTCTAGTACAAAGAGGAAAGCCAAAAGTATGGAGTATTTACATACTCCATGATTTTGGCTTCTTCCATTCTCTCAACATACTTATGCCCTGTCTTTTGGTGTACATATATCTGAAAAATCCTAAAGCTCAGTCTGATAGGTTTCAAGATCAGGATATTGTGGACAGGTAACCAAAAAATACACACTAGTCTACATTTACGGAGACTGGTGGAATCAAATATTAAAGCATATGTAAAATGAAATGGAAATACATTTAATAATAATAATAATATAATAATAGTCCTTTAATAGTCCCACAATGGGGAAATTCAGTGTGTTACAGCAGCAAAGATAAGCAGATACAAATACAAATACAACATGTACAGGAATATTCCAAGGTGAGAGGCATTACATTGATAGCAGACAGACAGATAGGGCGTAGCAGGGGGGGGGGGGGGATTTAACAGGCAGAGAGATATTTCAGTTCTCTGTGTGTAATGATCTCCGCTTAGGTCGGTGTTGGTTGTACAGCCTAACCGCGGTGGGGAGGAAAGACTTCCGATAGCGCTCCTTCTCACACCTAGGGTGGAGCAGTCGGTCACTGACAGTACTGCTCAGCGCGATCACAGTCTCATGCATGGGATGGGACTTCTTCTTCTGCATGGAGCTCACCACGGACAGTATCCTTCTGTCACCCACCACCTGCACTGGGTCCAGTGGGCTCCCCAGGACAGAGCTGGCCCTTCTAATCAGCTTGTCAAGTTTATTTCTGTCCCTGGTTGATATACTGCTCCCCCAGCAGGCCACTCCAAAGAAGATGGCTGATGCCACTACCGAGTTGAAGAAAGTTCTAAGAAGTGCCCCCCGGATTCCAAAGGCTCTCAGCTTCCTAAGCAGGTAGAGCCTGCTGTGGCCCTTCCTGTACAGGGCCTCCATATGATCTGCCCAGTCCAGCTTATTATTAAGGAGCAAACCCAGGTACTTATAGGTGTTCACAATCTCGATGCCCGTCCCCAGGATGTCCACTGGTTTAGGAGGGCTTCTGCCTTTGCGGAAGTCCACCACCATCTACTTGGTCTTCCCCGCGTTAATCTTCAGGTGGTTCCGGTGGCACCAGTCCACAAAATCCCGGTTCAGTTCTCTGTACTCCCTGTCATCATCATCTGTGATGAGACCCACTATTGCAGAGTCGTCAGAATACTTCTGTAGGTAGCAGCTGGATGAGTTGCACCTAAAATCTGCAGTGTACAGTGTGAAGAGGAAAGGGGCGAGAACCGTACCCTGAGGTGCCCCCATATTACAGATCACTGTACCTGACACACAGTCTCGGGCTCTCACGTATTGAGGTCGATTTGTGAGGTAGTCTAGGGTCCAGTTGGAGAGGTGGTGGTCCACTCCAGCAAGGCCCAGCTTGTCCCTCAATAACCTGGGCTGTATGGTGTTAAAAGCACTGGAGAAGTCAAAGAACATTATTCTCACTGTGTTCCCTGGTTTCTCCAGGTGAGACAGAGCCCTGTGCAGAAGATGGATGATGGCATCATCTACCCCAATGCCCGGCCGATAAGCAAACTGGAGTGGGTCCATAGCGGGGCTCACTAGAGGGCGGAGATGTGTGAGAACCAATCTCTCCAAGATCTTCATCAGGTGGGATGTCAGTGCTACAGGTCTGTAGTCGTTGAGGTCCATAGGGTGGGGTTTCTTTGGAACTGGTACCACACAAGAAGATTTCCATAATTCAGGGACTATTTCCTGCCTCAGGCTCATATTATACATATATGTAATTATACCACACAGCTGGTCCTCACAAGTCTTAATTAGCCTTGCACTGATGTCATCTGGCCCTCCGGCTTTCCTCGCCTTGATCTTTTTCATCTCCTTCCTCACCTGGGCCCGTGTGAAGGTCAGACTGTGGCCAGATAAAGATGGATTTCTGGATTTACTGGTCTGTTGGGAAGTGGCCGCATGGGGAGAAGTCATTGTGGTGGGGGGAGCTGAAGGACATACTGGGGTGGGAGGAGCTGGTGTGTGATCAAATCTGTTGAAGAATAGGTTTAGTTCATTAAGCCAGTTAACATCTGCCTCAATCTGGCAGACAGACTGTTTATGACCCGAAATTGACTTAAGCCCCTCCCAGACCCCCCTTATGTCTTTTCTTTCCATTTGCTTTTCCATTTTTTCTTTATAACTGGATTTTCCCTGCCTGATTTGATGCCTCAGCTCCTTTTGTACTTCCCTCAACCCCTCCTTATCTCTTGTCCTGAATGCCATCTTTTTCTCCTTAAGTAGTGTTTTTATATCAGAGTTAATCCATGGTTTGTTATTGGAGAAGCACCTCACCACTTTTGTGGGTACTGTGTTGTCCACACAAAAATTAATGTAGTCCGTTATGCAGTGTGTGAGTCCTTCTATATCTTCCCCATAAGAATCCTGCAGAACTTCCCATGCGGTTGTGTCAAAACAATCCCTCAGAGCCTCATCACTCTCCTCGGACCATATCCTCACTGTGCGGGTGACAGCTGGTTCTCTACGTACAAGTGGCTTGTACACAGGTCGGAGATGTACTAGGTTGTGATCCGATCTCCCCAGGGGCGGTAGGGCTGATGAGTTGTATGCCTCCCTCACGTTGGCAAAGAACAAGTCCAGTGTTTTGTTGTCTCTTGTGTGGCAGGTTACATACTGTGTGAAACTGGGCAGTGTGGATGATGGAGAGGCATGGTTGAAATCACCCGACAGAAGAAAGAGGGCCTGGGGGTGCTGAGACTGTAACTGGCTCAGCGTGGCTTGTAGGACCTCGCAGGCAGCGTCAGCTTTCGCAGAGGGGGGGACATATGCAGCTATCACGATGACATGTGATAGTTCCCTTGGTAGGTAGAAAGGTCTAATGCTCACAGCTAATAGTTCAATGTCCTTACAGCAAGTTTGATCCTTAATCACAATGTGCCTAGGATTACACCATCTATTATTCACAAACATTGCCAGCCCTCCTCCTTTCCTCTTACCGCTCTCCCTTGTCCTGTCTGCCCGAAGGAGTTTAAAACCATCCAAGGAGACCAGAGGGTCAGGAGTAACTTCAGTGAGCCAAGTCTCTGTAAGTAGCATCATGCTGCACGCCCGAAACTCCTGATGCTGCCTGGTGAGCGCTGTTAGTTCATCCATCTTGTTTGCAAGAGATCTCACATTGCCCATGATGATGGAGGGAACAGCTGGTCGGTAACGCCTCTTTTTAATCCTCTGAAGAGTTCCTGCTCTGCATCCCCTCACCCGCTTTTTCTTTCTCCAAATCTCACGGGGGATGTGTGACCAGATGGTATGCCCTCCTGCTGTGCCTCTGAGCTGCAGAATTTCCTCTCTTGTATAGACAAAGGAATTGTCTGCATACACAAAAGATCCCATTTTCAAGCAGAACAAAGACAGATAAAAACAAAAAAAAAAAAAAAAAAAGTATCACAAGGGTCCAAGTCTTTGTGTGTGTTTCATAGTGCAAAGTCCTTAAGTAGAGAGGTACAAAAACGAGTCATAGAAAGAAAAATAAGATAGAGAGTCTCAGAGCTGCTGTAGCTGGCAGCCACTCCAGCGGCGCCATCTTGGAAAAAAAAAAAAAAAAAAAAAATTTATTAATTAGTGAAGTATAAAACATAGTATTGTAATTATACAAGTTACAATAAACTGCAATACAGAAGTATTGCAGTATATCATACTAGCGATTTCCTAGTCAAACAAAAAAAAGTTTTACAAATATTTAAAAGCACAATTATTTTCTTTAGAATTAAAAATGCTGTATAATACAGTGACACCTAGCAAATGTTTATATTTGCAAAATGGCATTTTATCTAGCAATACTGATAAAATATATGTTATTGTCATCTTAAGGACCCGTCAGACAAAGTTGCCAAGTCATTTTGAATGCCATAAAAGCGATAATAATGACATAACTGTGTGTATTTTTGTGTTTTTTTCACACAGATTTAATAAAAGTTAATCAAAACATTATATGTACCCCAATATGGTGACAGCTAAAAGTATAACTTGCTGCCCAAAGAATGAACCCTTAAAAATAAAAATAAAATGACTGGAGGAAGGAGATAAAAATATGAAAAAGGTCACTGACCCTTAACATCCAAACTACCCTTCATCTTTAAGGGGTTAAATCAATGTGATGTTTTACAAATGTGCATATGAATTCCTGTTAGCAAACCATTACCGTTTAAAAGCACTGTCATTGTTACAAATGTCTAATTGTAAACACACAATTACAATTTACTACTGTACTTATTATTTTTGCTGCTTTCATACATGGAATCATAAAATAAATGGGGGTATGATTGTAAACCAAAGAGAAATCATTTCTGAGCATGCAAACACACTAAACTCAACACAAGAATAAAGTATACCTTTAATTTTTCATGATATATTAGGGAAAACCTTAGACCACAATTCATCAGGGTGAAGCTATTCTTGTGTGGTCAGAAGCGTTCCAGCAAAACCACAAGGGTGCCAGCTCCAATAGTATCAAGATATTAGGAAAATATATAAAGCTGTGCTGCCTCTGGCTCAGACTATGCGGTTTTCTACTCTCCATGTTGTTGTGGGTTTCCTTTTGTTGCTGTACCTAGTTCTTCCCATAGGGTGGGTACCCCCTTCCTCCCTGCAATCTGAAGGCATAATGAGTAAACCTGTGAGCTTTCCTCAGTAAATCCCTGGCTCCTTCTGCCTGTTTTGGTCATTTTGTTCGTTGTTTTGTTCAGTATTTTGTTCAGGCCATTTACCTCGCTGACCATCCAAAATCAACTGTGCAGGATCTGTATGAAGCCATAGGAGACCAGAGGGAATGCCAAGACCGGATGATGCAATTTTATAAATATGACAACAGATTGCCTGGACAACATGCCTGAAAACTCTGCCTGAAACTCCACAAGTTCTGATGCAAACCATTAATGTGATCACAGATCATCTGGGTAACATGGTTAGATTCCTACCAGAAACTCATGTTGCAGCTCCTCTGCATGTTCAGCTAGCACCCAGTTTACACTATAGCAGTTCTAGTATTCAGCTATCTCTGCCTCGGACAGTGTCTGTTGTCTCTCTATGTAACCACAGAAATAACATTGAGTTTATTACAAGTTTGTTGCCGCTCCTGGGAGCATGAAAGTGTTTTCCAACCCTGTCTAATGTAATATAGAATTATTGTGCATATTTGATTTGTGTTATTAGAGATTTCTAGTAATGATGATAAATCTCTCATGGTAAAGGCGATGTTTATATCTATTGAGGTATTTCATAGTGTCCTGTCAGTCAAAGCCCTCCCACCAGCTTGTTGAAGAATACAGGAATTGAGAAGAAGAGACTGGTGAGAGGAGGAGATGAGGAAAACCCCTTTAAGTCAGAAGCCTGAAGAGGAGCCACAGAGGAAATGTAAGAATTTAATTTTTATCCCCTACCAGTTTTTAGTGTTCTTTATATAGATGGTCTTCATAACTTTCATTAGAAGCACTCATTTTTAATTAAAGGGACTTACAGGATGTAAAGCAGGGAATGCACTAAAATGACAGAATAACTATTACTCACCTGGTGATCCTCTGTTGCTCCAGTGCTGCTGTTCCTATGGTCCTACCGCTCTTTGTTAGAACGGTACTGTAGGACAGCTAACTATACATGTGACTGCTGCAGCAGTCACCCACTTAGATCATTACTACTTGGGCCATTCATTTTCTGGCATGTGTATGTGGTCAATATGTCATCGCTGTGCAGCTATAAAAGACCAGTGGCACTAGAGTGCGGAGAATTTACAAGTTCAATAAGTTAATTTCTTACTTTATTGAATTTCCTGCTTTGTACCTAGTTTCTAAAAATCCTGCAAAACTGAAATGGAGCTTGCAGTCTGAAGAGAAGTCTGGTAAAGCAACATGAAATCATACATTATCACTGTACAGAGCCATAAGTAATATGCAAATTACTGTAAAACCTTTCAAATACAAATGGATATCCCCAAAAATCACACGCTGACGTTGTGTTTTTTTTATTGCCCTAATACATAGATGTCAAACTCAGGACCACAGTATAACTATATTTGGCCTGTGAGAAAATACCAAATGTCTTCTAGAGCTGGCCCACTGGTGGACAGCAAATGCATCACTAATACTATAAATCTCAGAATGCTCTACTGGTAGGTTGGCACAAGCGCCCCCTCCTCTATTGACATTCATTAGCGACTTCATGCTACCAGTCACATCGGGCCACCCCTACCAAAAATGGCCAAGCTAAAGGTGAAAAACAGAAGCTATCTAGACAAGTGGGAAGTGGAATATATATGTATAGTACAGACTGTTTTATTTTTGGGTTTTTTTCTTGTGTGCAGAGAAAATGTAGCTGTAACCAAAGAATAGAACATAAGAAGACTCTATGAAAAAAAAACACCACGAGAAGTACAAGGACCTGGACAAAGCGCAAAAGTACCAGAAAGTAGAGGAGATGAAAAGAAGTTTGGTTAAACGACAGATTATGTTCACAAAAGTCATATCACAAAATGAGGCTGCTGTGAGGCTAAGGCACCATGTAGCTGGCCGCAGCGAAAAATGCATAGCTGTTTTTCCTGCAGCGCTTTTCACAGAAAGTCTGAAGAGTTTTCTTCTGTGGACTTTCTTCTTCAATTATACCTATAGGGAAACTACCATTTTTTTCTGTAGGTATAATTGACATGCTGCGATTTCCAAAAAACGCATATTTTTCTGCAATGTGTGGATGGGCCCCGATCTAAAAGCTAGTTTTATTGTAGCAGCAGTGATTGCAAAATCAGCCCGGCCCTTTAATGAGGGAGAGTTTGTCAAAAAGTGCATAATCAAAGTTTGCGACATCGTGTGCCCAGATAAAAGGCAAGCATTTTTTTTATGTGAGCCTTAGCATAAGCAAATTGATCGTCTATATGATCTTGCCACAATTTTAGACAGCTAATAGCTGATTGAAATGGGAAAAGACTTCGGCTAAGGCCCCACATTGCGGAAACGCAGCTCTTTTTGTTGCAGATTTTGCTGCAGTTTTTTGAGCCAAAGCCAGGAGTTACAAAACGAATAGGAAATATATAAGAAGCTCTTATACGTCTACCTTCTGCTCAGTCCACTCCTGGCTTTGGCTCAAAAAAAACGCAGCAAAATCTACAACAAAAAAAATATGCAATTCCGCAATGTGGGGTCTCAGCCTTCATTGCATTCTCCCTTGCTGTGGATGAGAGCAGCGACACATCTGCGATGTGTGGTCAAAAGAGTGGATTGGTGGACAAGATTTGGGAGAAAATGCAAGGGGAAAAGTGGGCGAACTGTTTGTCACTGCATCATACATCAGGAATTGTCGTGTGGCAAAGCTCTGAAGACGGAACATCTTATGAGCACCATAACATGAGTAGATAACTTTATAAGATTTAAAGGTTTGAATCACCGCCCGTTCAAGTCTTTTCTGGAGGAGTATTGCTCGGAATACGCAGGTGTGTTGTATCACATAGAGGTGAGATGGTTAAGTAGAAGAAAAGTGCTGAACAGATATTATGTGTGAGTAAAGTTTCTGGAAAGCAAAGGGAAAGACATAGCAGAGATCCAGGATAAAGAGTTTCTGCCTGAGCTAGCATTTCTCTGTAACATCACAAGCCATCTTCGATGTGCTGAACCTGCAGCTTCATGGGTGGGGCCATGTCATCACAGACCTGTAGTAGAGAGCTTTTAAAACAAAGTTGTGCCTGTGGGAGACTCAGATGCTGCAAGGAAATCTGGGACATCTTCCATTCTGCCAAACCATAAAAACGCAGATCTCTACTCTCAAATGCATACCTCTCAACTGTGTGCCCCCACATAGTATAATGCTCCTACAGTCACCCTAATATTATATGCCCCCACAGTATGAAGTTCCTCTCCTGGTTCCCCAGTTTAAACTGGGGGAAACTAGAGGGAGACATTAAACTGGGGTAGTTGGAGGGGGACATTAAACCCTGGGGGTAGCTGGAGGGTGACATGAAACTGGGGGCAACTAGAGGCAGACATGTCTCCCTCCAGCTACCCCTACGGTTTAATGTCCTCCTCCCGTTGCCCCCAGTTTAATGTCCCCGTCCAGCGCCCCCCCCCCCCCCACTGTTTAATGTCCCTCTCCAGCTGCCCCCTAGTTTAATGCCCCCCCCTCCAGCTGCCCGCAGTTTAATGTCCCCCTCCAACTCCCCCCAGTTTAATGTCCCCCCCATCATCTGCCACCAAAGTTTAACATAATAAAATCACTGATACTCACCTCACCTCACTCCCCTGCTGCTCTGTAGAAGTATCTTCTCCCAGAGTGTTCAGGGAGCTGCAGACGCGATGTGAGTGATGTCATCACATCACGCTTAGAGCTCCTGGGGCCGAAACACGCAGAGTGGTGAAGCAGGAGCTGTCTGCCAACCGCTCCTGCTTCATCGTTGTATTTAACTCATCCACGTCCTCCAGAGGCAAATGAGTTGGAACTGGGACATACTTTCCACTGACTGTCCCGGATCACGGGTCCTGTCCCGCTGAATCCGGGACGGTTGGGAGGTATGCAAATGCACAGTTGATTTGCCGAATTTGATGCCCAGAAATGTAGGTTTGAACTGCTTAGTAATCAGTTTGCAGTTGATGTGGAAAGTGCACCAAATAACCTCCTTATGTAGTTGATTGATCTCCAGTGTAATGACATGCTGAAGTCAAAGTATGATGCTGTTGGCACTGCACAGTTTCCTTATTATATCCCTAACACAATGCCACAGCTCTGTACCTAAGCTGCTCAAATGCTCTCTGTTTGGCAGCACATATCTGTGAGAGCAACTACTGAACAAAACATCACGCAACACTCTGGCTTGGACGAGTGTGCATCAAAGTAGATCAGCGTGTAGCAAACTGAGCTTGATTGAATGCTTTCTTTATGCACTTTTCCTCTTTACTCTAAGGCGTGGACTTGAATGGTTGGATTTTCATTGAAGGAAATTATTATTAGCCTGTGAAAAAAAAAAGTTACCATTGAAATTTAACGCAAAGGCTACAAATAGAGAACGAGCCATAAGAGTTTTTTTAAAAAAAGGTTAGTTAAGAAATAAATTCCACAGATGTGTCTTTTATTTGACATTTAATTTCACATGTTTTTATAGTATTAAGCTTTGCTTGTTCCAGATGCAACGCGTTTCAATGCACAACCGGCATCTTCAGCAGGCTAAACAAAAAGGAAGGCATGAAATGGGAATCATAATCATGACTCCCATTTCATACCTTCCTTTTGGTTTGGCCTGATGAAGATGCCGGTTGTGCATCGTTGCATTTTTTAAAGAACCAATAAAGGACTATTATCACGCACGTGCTATTTTTCCCACATAAATTACTTGCTATTGCAACAGCGCACGACCTCACATTCCATCTTTTTCTACCTTACACGTGTCTATTTCAATACCATCAACTCATTGTTGTTTGGTCTCTGGAACGTGCAGCAGCTGGCTCCAATCAAAGGTAGACCACTATTTATCCTAAGTAAGTCTTTCACCTTCCAATTACTCCCATGAGGCGCTGTTATATAATTTTTTTTTCCTTGAACTAAAACAATGACAAAGCAATATAAAATATGCACAAAATACCTGTATTATAAAATAACCGCGAATGGCAAGGAAGTACATAGGTCGAAAACCTAATGCAGATAATGGTAATAAAAGAAAAGGAGGACATAAGACAAGGAACAAAAGGAGAGAAAAGAGTGGGAATACTGAAGAGGCCACACTGTCTGTGAGAGGAGCAGGGGTAATCATATCAAACGAGCAGTCCAGGATCGGATTCTAGTATACAATTCCTCCAGTGACCAAGGGGACATCTACCTACAATGCTTTGCTATAAGGAAACGTGCAGAAGTGAGTATATACAAAAGTAGTAGGGTTTTTCTGGAATTTATGGGGAAATTAAAAAGGTACGTATGGGGGAGAGGTTGTAGGCGAAGGCCTAGCACCTGCTCTATTATAGTTTGGACCTGGCGCCAATAGGGTTGGATCAGAGGGCACAACCAGAAAAGATGAAAGATGTTAGCCCCACAAGCACCACACCTCCAGCAAGCATCTGGCATAGCAGGATTAAAAGAATGAAGCAAAGCTGGAGTGTGGTACCAATGGAGCTTGTAAAAATTCTTTTTATAGGTAACACATCCAAATGATGGCCCAGGACAGGACTGAGAGAGCCTCACCTAGATAACCCTCCAACTTTAACATATAGGGGAGCCTGGGATATCTCTACAGGATGGGGTCTGAAAGAATACGATAAATATCTGAGATAAGGCCCACTGTAGAGGAGTCAGATTTACACAGCTTATCAAAGAGCGTGGGCATAGGAGCCTCGAAAAATAAACCGGGCTAAATGGCTAATCTGTATATATACAAGAACTCACTAGAGAGGGGGAGATTAAATTTAGTCCATAGATCTGTGAAGGTTCGGGGGGGAAGGCTTCCTATAATCAATAATCTCTCACATTGAGGAGAGCACCAGTGAAGGTGTGTAGAGATTTTAATTGCCTTTTGCCCTCTACTTAGCATCTACATATCACAAGGCATTATGGGAAAGGAGCTGGGGAGTTCATGTGCCCTCTGTTGGATGTAACAGATCCTCAATTTGCTTTTGACTCACCGAGCCTTGAGACAGCAAAGGGATTTTAGCCAAGCCAATTTCACTTATCTGCATACAGCGCTGTTTCCGGATTGTTGTCCTTCATCAGTACAGAGCAAAGTGAATTGGCTGGCTTAACCCACTCATTGCCTCCCACTAAGCCAGCCAATTCACTTTGCTCTGTACTGATGAAGGACAACAATCCGGAGACAGCGCTGTATGCAGATAAGTGAAATTGGCTTGGCTAAAATCCCTTTTGCTGTCTCAAGGCTCGGTGAGTCAAAAGCAAATTGAGGATCTGTTACATCCAACAGAGGGCGCATGAGCTCCCCAGCTCCTTTCCCATAATGCCTTGTGATATAATCAATAATATCCATGAAACATGAAAGGTCCACCTTAAACCTGGGTCCTGAGGCAGAAGAGGCCAGGCCGGGTGGATAATGTGGGTAGAAAAGAAAAGCGGTCGTGGAGGAATGTGAGGAGGAGAGACGAAAGCGAGCAGCACAAGCACACTAAACATCGTTAGTCAGGGCCATCGGACCTAACAGTAGGAGGGAGGGAGGTAAATAGTAGTTAGACCAAAGCAGAGAATTATTGTGGTTCGGGGCCATCCACTTTGAATATGCTAAGAGTGTAGACCAAGCCGGAATCCTCCTGAGTTGGGCAGCCCAATAGTAAACAACTTGAGTAGTGAGCGACAAGCCATCCTTATGTTTCGGAGCAGCCTGGAAATCCTGTTTCTCCCTCTGGCCCAGACAAAATGCAATATAGAGCCCTGTAAAGACCGCAGATCCTTCATAGGGATTGGGTTGGTCTCAAAGAAGTAAAGTAATTTAGGAAGAATAGTCATTTTCACATCGGATATCTGCCAGAAGAGAGACAGTGGGAAGAGCCTGCGATTTAGTAAGAAGGGCATGTATTTGTCTATATAAGAAAGGGACGTTCGCTTGCTACAAATGGGAGAAAGAATCAGTAAGTATTTTAAGGAGGAGGCCTGCCATTTATATTGGAACAACACTTGCAGGCAGCTTGATGTGGAGGGGTGATCTGGATGGGCAAAGCCTTGGATTTAGAAGCCTTAATTTGTATCCAGAGAGATGGCTAAATACATCTAAAAGGGCATGGAGGTTGGGGAGAGTGATGTGTGGGTTACTCAGTGTCAAGAGGACATCATCCGTGAAAAAGGAAAGTTTGAACTCCTTATCTTGATCCTCACCCCACCAATGTCAGGGTGCAAATGGATAGCAGCTGCCAAAGGTTCTATTCACATGACAAAGTGAAGGGGGGATAATGGGCAGCCCTGCAATGTACCATTGTTAACAGTGAAAGGCGTGGAGGAGGCTTGAGGGAGTTTAATAGTTGCCGTAGGGGCAGTATAGAGACTTCTAATTGCTGTCATAAACGGAACAAGTTGTTCAAGGTCGCAAACAGGAAAGGCCATCCCAAGCGGTCAAAGGCTTTATCAGCATCCAAGCTGAGCACCAAGAGTTCAGAGTTGGATCTGAAGGAGATTATTAGATCAATCATCCTCCTGTGTTATCGCCCACTTGACCGCGAGGGACAAACCCAACCTGATCTGTGTGTATCAGAGAAGGGAGACATAGGTTAAGTCGTGAGGCTAAAATCTTTGTGAACAGCTTGAGATCAGCATTAAAAAGTGCTATGGGTCTAAAATTTTTACAATCCAGGTGGTCCCTCCCAGGCTTCGGAATAAGGATGAGGAAGGAATGCAAAAGGGAGCCGGGGATGGGGGTCCCTGCCATAACAGCATTAAACAGAAAGACCAGGCGAGGGAGCAGCTCAGAACTAAAAACTTTGTAATACAAATATGCAAAATCGTCGAGCCCTTGTGATTTCCTGTTGGAAAGATCTTTTATTCGCTGTTCTACCTCATCAGGCTCAATAGGTTTATTAAGGAGAGTGAGGGCTGCAGGGGTAAGGTAAGTGGCAAGATTTCAGAAAGGCAGTCAGTACAGCATCCCTCTCAATCAGATCAGAGGGTAGAGCAGTCAACAAGGAGTACAGCTTCGCATAATATTTGTGGAACATATGGGCAACCTTGGTGGGATCGTAGATTACCATCCCATCAGAGCACCGAAGAGCATGTGCTGTACCTCTCTCCACCTAGACCTGAAGCTGACTGGCTAAAAGTGTATGAGGTTTATTATCCCTATCATAATATTGTTTTTTTTTGTATAAAGAAGTAACTTCTGAACCTTCTGTAGTAAGATGGCTTTAATTTGGGCTTGGAGATCAATCAACAACTTTAGGAGAGATCTAGTTGGTTGTATCAACATGCGGTGTTCAGCCCGTCGCAGTAGGAAGCAAAGGTAATTCGAGCGGACATAGCATCACGTTTAAGTTTAGTTCCCAGGGCAATGCAATGACCACTCATCACTGCCTTATGTGCTTCCCACAATGTCGCCTCAGAGGAAACTGATCCCTTGTTAAGTTCTAAAA
Organism: Leptodactylus fallax; assembly: GCA_947044405.1. Taxonomy (NCBI): domain Eukaryota; kingdom Metazoa; phylum Chordata; class Amphibia; order Anura; family Leptodactylidae; genus Leptodactylus; species Leptodactylus fallax. Next base: position 2,278,007 of record CAMRHE010000140.1, read on the forward strand.
AGGATCTAAGATGGGATTGAAGCTGCTCACGGGTCTGCGCCCTCTTAAGCAGTCCCTTATTAAGCTGCCAATGACAGACCCTAGTCGACACCAGGTCTATCATAACAGGGGCATGGTCAGACCAGGCAATGGAACCCATGGAGGCCCCACTGAGAAGGTGTAGAGCAAGAGCTTTCCAAAAAAAGTTATCTATACGTGTATGAACTTTATGAGAAGGGGAATAGAAAGTGTAAGACTTATCAGAAGAATGGTTTATCCACCAAAGATCATACAAAGAATACCATCTAATAAGACGGTGAAATTGGGTCGATAGGAGTCTCTGAGCAGGATTTGACGGTGCACCAGTAATGGTTTTGGCAATCCATCCTGTCAGAAAAGGACATATTAAAATTGCTGTCTATGATCAAAGAAGCAGGTGGAAGTTTAGATATTTTATTGAGAACCCGGGTGAAGAAGTCAGGCTGGGAGGGGTTAGGGGCATAAATATTACATAAGTTGTTGGGTTTACCTTCTAATTTACCGTGAAGAATGACAAATCTACCTCCTGTTGTAGTCATGACTACCAAGGGGCAGGAGGAGGAGATGAGTATGGCTGTCCCCACTCTTTTCCTAGAGTGGACTGCTGAGTAAACAACTGGGAAGTGTCGTAAAACAAAATTAAAGAAACAGGAGGCATCAAAAAGAGTCTCCTACAGAAAGGCAATGTCAGCCTTTAGGGAACACAGTTCCGCAAAAGCAAATGCAATGCTTTGCATTGAAACTAAGGCCCTTTACATTTAAATATATTATCTTAGCCATGGGGGAAGAGTATAGAAGAAGGACAGCAGTCAGTTAGCTCACCCCAAGGAACCGAACGATGAGAAGTCCCAAAAAATCCCTGAGGCGGTCGAGCAATTCTTGGAGGCTGAAGGAGTCTAAAATGGGATCACATGTCAGGGGATTGCACTCTACTGGCATTTCATGAACTCTGCAAAATTGGCATAGTGTCCAAAAACCAAACCGTCTCCAAAACCCAAATAAGGCTGTTTCTCTTCTGCACCCTGCTGTGTGCCCAAACAGTAGTTTATATCCACATAGTTAGGTGTGGTATCCGTATCCCGGGTACAACAATGTCATATATTTGGGCATAAACTGCTGTTTGGGCTCTTAGCAGAGCACCGAAGAGAAGAAGTGCTGGCTTTCAGATTGCAGATTTAGATAATTTTTTTTTAGGACACCAGGTCAAGTTTGCAGAGTCCTTGAGGTGCCAGTAAAGTGGAATCTGCCAGAAAGTGATCCGATTTAGAAAACTGAACCTCTCAAAGAATTTATTAAGTGGTGTAGTGAGTATTAGATTTCCCAGGAGTGAATATGTCAGCTGAGCGGAGTACATTGGGTACACCAAATCCTACATTATTTTCCCATTAGATCCTATGACATGGGCGGGGGGTGGGGTGGTATTCTGGAGGGTCAGTATTGATGTATTTTCTCTCATACAGTGAAGGAAATAAGTATTTTCTCCCTTGCTTATTTTGTAAGTTTGCCCACTGACAAAGACATGAACAGTTTATAATTTTAAGGGTAGGTTAATTTTAACAGTGAGAGATAGAATATCAAAAATAAAATACAGAAAATCACATTCTATAAATTTTATAAATTTATTTGCATTTTGAGGAGAGAAATAAGTATTTGATCCCCTACCAACCATTAAGAGTTCTGGCTCCTACAGACCAGTTAGACGCTCCTAATCAACTCGTTACCTGCATTAAAGAAGGCTCTCTTAAATTGTCACCTGTATAAAAGACTCCTGTCCACAGACTCAATTAATCAGTCAGACTCTAACCTCTACAACATGGGCAAGACCAAAGAGCTTTCTAAGGATGTCAGGAACAAGATCATAGACCTGCACAAGGCTGGAATGGGCTACAAAACCATAAGTAAGATGCTGGGTGAGAAAGCGACAACTGTTGGTGCAATAGTAAGAAAATGGAAGAAATACAAACTGACTGTCAATCAACATAGTTCTGGGGCTCCATGCCAAATCTCACCTCGTGGGGTATCCTTAATCATGAGGAAGGTGAGAGATCAGCCTAAAACTACACGGGGGGAACTTGATAATGATCTCAAGGCAGCTGGGACCACAGTCACCAAGAAAACCATTGGTAACACATTACGCCGTAATGGATTAAAATGGATTAAAATTCCCCCTGCTCAGGAAGGCCCATGTGCAGGCCCGTCTGGAGTTTGCCAGTGAACACCTGGATGATTCTGCGAGTGAATGGGAGAAGGTGCTGTGGTCAGATGAGACAAAAATTAAGCTCTTTGGCATTAACTCAACTCGCCGTGATTGGAGGAAGAGAAATGCTGCATATGACCCAAAGAACACCGTCCCCACTGTCAAGCATGGAGGTGGAAACATTATGTTTTGGGGGTGTTTCTCTGATAAGGGCACAGGACTACTTCACCGCATCAATGGGAGAATGGATGGAGCCATGTACCGTAAAATCTTGAGTGACAACCTCCTTCCCTCCGTCAGGACATTAAAAATGGGTCGTAGCTGGGTCTTCCAGCAGGACAATGACCCAAAACATACAGCCAAGGCAACAAAGGAGTGGCTCAAAAGAAGCACATTAAGGTCATGGAGTGGCCTAGCCAGTCTCCAGACCTTAATCCAATAGAAAACTTATGGAGGGAGCTGAAGCTCCGAGTTGCCAAGCGACAGCCTCAAAATCTTAATGATTTAGAGATGATCTGCAAAGAGGAATGGACCAAAATTCCTCCTGACATGTGCGCAAACCTCATCATCAGCTACAAAAAACGTCTGACTGCTGTGCTTGCCAACAAGGGTTTTGCCACCAAGTATTAAATCTTGTTTGCCAGAGGGATCAAATACTTATTTCTCTCTGCAAAATGCAAATAAATTTATAAAATTTATAGAATGTGATTTTCTGGATTTTATTTTTGATATTTTTGATCTCTCACTGTTAAAATTAACCTACCCTTAAAATTATAGACTGTTCATGTCTTTGTCAGTGGGCAAACTTACAAAATCAGCAAGGGATCAAATACTTATTCCCCTTACATCCGACAGCAGCACAATATGGGGTATCTCTGCCCCTGTGTGTTGTTTAGGACAGGTGGAACCTTTAATTAGCACCAAAAAGGTGCCTCCTACTGGCCCTATAAGAGGGCACAAGAGACCTCCCTCCACTGTGTTTTTTTCTGTCCTGTGTGGGACAGGTGGACGGAGGTCTCTTGTGACCTCACATTGCTAGGGGTTTTATTTACTCCTGGTTTAGTTGGGTACCTCAGTCCGTTTGTCTTCTTCCAAAGAAAAAACTTCCATTTCTTCGGGTCTTCACCCCGCAGCGCAGCGTGTATCCGGCTCATCGCTCTGCAGGCAGCGCGATCCCGGAAGTAAGTAAGGAACCATATCGGCCGGAACTTTTATCCGGTCCCGTGTTCCTGGGGGAAGGAAGCCTTTGCGCACTACCGCGGCCTACTTCCGGTTTTCTCGGAAAAAGTGAGGTAAGTTTGGAAAATTGAAAATTTAAAGGCAAAATATAGAATTGATTTTTGCTGCTTGTATTTTGAGCCTCTGGCTTAGGCTTATGCTCCTCTATATTCCATTATGGCATTTGACCCGTTTTGGTGCTGTATAAATGTTTATTTGTTGGCTTCCTCCCCTCGCTGCTGGAGTACTTTCAAAAGGTCTGCAGTCCTTTACTTGTTGAGCGAGTGGTTTAAAAAACCAGCTCCTCTGCTGTGGTTTGCGGTGGCTGGTTTTGTTCTGACGGTTTCTCTCTTCAAGTGACCGATTTAAAAAAAAAAAAGTAAGGTACCCCTTTGTTTTTTTTATGCGATGCTTGGCAATCTTCCATTTTTCAGTGTCACGTGGCTGTTGATGTTTCAGAGGTCATCTTCTGCATCAGGTAACGGCGATGGTCCTAGGAGGAAAGTCCTCTAAACATGAACATCTAACGTGTTCGGATTGCAATACCCCTTTACCTGACGGCTATGATTTTACCCGCTGTCGCCAATGTCGCAGACTTCTGCCGGAAGAACCTTCCATAAAAGAGGTTGTCACTTGGGTAAAGGACTATATGGAGGAGTCTCTTAAGGAGATCCGTTCTTCCATCGCCCAGATTGCCAAGAGACCGCAGGTTGAGATACAATCTTCCTTACGGATCTCTGATGAAGATTATCAGATAGTGGACGAGACACTCTCATCTGACGATTCCACTGAAGATCCCAGCAGGCCGTGCTTCCCACTCGAAAAATAAAGCCGGCTGCTGAAGTCAAAGGATCGTGATGTTGACGGGGAAGCCTCCACGTCCACCTATAGAGGGCCTAAGGTCTTCCAAGTGGACTAGACATTACAAAAATTAATGTCCTCAGAGTGGAGATGTCCTGGAAAACCTCTTGTGGTTCCTAGGAGGTTCAGCACTTTATTCCCAGTTGCTCAATGGGATCAATGGGGTCCTCCTCCCAAGGTGGATATGGCGGTGGCCAAATTGTCCTGCCGCACTAAGGTACCATCGACAATCCCTTCAAGAAGGCTTATTCAGCTGCCTCGCCCCAGACCACTGTGGCGGTTGCGTCTTGTGAAGTGTCAGCCAAATTATGTACTGATCTGGACCACCTCGAAAGGGACATCGACTCTGGAGTCTCCAGAGATGAGCTGCTAGGGTTACTAGGCTCAGTTTCCCTGGCAGCTGAATATTTAACGGAAGCCTCCCACCATCTATTAAGGCTGGCGGCCAAATCCCTGGCACTTACCAAGAAGACTGAAGCAGGAAGACCTCTATGGTTAAAACCTTGGAGAGCTGATTTCCCCTCAAAATATAATTTGTGCGCATTGCCCTTTGAGCCAGGTAGAGTCTTTGGCTGTGCCCTAGACGAGATCCTAGAGGGCTTGGCCGACAGGAAGGGTAAAACTTTACCCCAGGCCTTCAGAGGTAGGTCTGACTCTGGCCGTGGTAGAGGCTATCCGCCTCGTAGTGGACGGCAGTCCCAGAAGCTCTAGGTATTCCTCTAGAGGCACCGGCCGGAGATTCCCGAAGTCTGATGATAAAAAAGAGAAGCCTAGCTTTTGACATCAGAAGCAGTCTTCCTGTGGCCGAGATTCCTATCGGAGGTCATCTCTCCCACTTTCTCAACTGCTGGCGGGGAAAAAATTCGAGACCCATGTGTCCGGTAGGTAATCCAAAGAGGTTATGCAATCGAGTTCCTCCATCCTCCTCAGGATTGGTTTGTGTTAACTCGCAGCCTCCCTACAATGCAGCAGACTACATTGGAATGCTCCATCCGAGAATACATTCACAAGGGAGCCCTGGTGGAAGTTCCTTCTCTAGAAGAAGGATCCGGTGTCTATTCTCCCATCTTCCTGGTGCCAAAACCGGCAGACAAGTAGAGAATGATCATAGACTTAAGGTACCTCAACCGCTTCAGCAAAAAGAAGCGCTTCCGTATGGAAACCATAAAGTTTGTCACCACCTTTTCTCCTCTAAGGCGATGTTTTTTGTGACTTTGGATATAAAAGATGCCTATTCGCATATTCCTATTTACCTCCACACAAAAGGTTTTCTAAGGATTGCCGTAGTAGTTTCCAGCCACAGGAAGCATTTTCAATTCACAGCACTACCCTTCGGTATCTCCTCTGCTCCCCACACCTTTTACAAAGGTAGTGGCCCCCATAACGGCCGCCCTCAGGTTTCAGGGGATATTCTTGGTGCCTTATCTAGACGACTGGTTGATAAAGGCCCAGTCAGAGTCTGTTCTGCTCCAGTACCTACAGACAGCCGTTTCCCTGCCTCAGAGTCTGGGATGGCTTATAAATTGGGAGAAGTCAAAAACGATCCCTTCAACCCATAGGAAGTTCCTCCGCTACTTCCTAGATTCAGTCCGCCTGCAAATCTCATTGACACCAGCAAGGAAGGAGAAGCTGGTCGTGGTAGTTCGGCACCTCTTTAAAAAGCTGATAGCCTCCATCAGAACATTGATGAAGATCCTGGGCTTGATGTCTTCCTCAGTAGAGGCAGTCCCAGGGGCCTTGTGGCACTTAAGTCCCCTCCAGAGAGAATTACTAGAGGCTTGGGATCGCACCCTTCTTACACTCAGCAAGAAGATTCGGCTCTCCCCAAAGACCCGTTTTTCCCTCAACTGGTGGTTACACCTGAAAGATGGAAGGTCCACGGTCCAACTTCCTTGGACCCTGTTGACAGATGCATCTTTACGGGATGGGGATCCCATTTGGACGAAAACTCCATAAAGGGAGTCTGGAGCGCTCCAGAAAGGAGGACCTCGTCCAACTGGAAGGAGCTCAGAGCTGTATATCGTGCCTTACTCCATTTCTCGCCTCTTCTCAAGGGAAGAGCAGTCAAGATCCGGTCAGACAATATGACCACAGTGCTGTACGTGAACAGACAGGGAGGCACCAGATCACCAACCCTCCCCTGGGAGGCAGATCTGATATTTACATGGGCAGAGAAAAATCTAACCCATTTATCCGCAGTTCACATCAAGGGCTCCCTGAACATAGTAGCGGATCGGTTGAGTCGGGGTCATGCCGTATCAGGAGAATGGTCACTCAAATCCAGAGGTCTTTCATCAGATTATCCTGAAATGCGGTCTCCCGGAAATAGACCTCAGGGTAACCCGACTCAATGCCACGGTGGAGACGTTCTGTTCCTTTTACCAGGAGGACAATCCCTTGGCAGTGGATGACCTGTCCATCCCTTGGAGGTCCAGGCTGGCATACATCTTCCCTCCAATTCCAATGATACCGAAGGTATTGATTAAAATCAGACAGTACCAAGTCTCTGTAATAGCCATCATTCCACTCTGGCCAAAAAGAGCTTGGTTTTTCCCAACTCATGGAGATGAGTCGAGGGATATATTGGAGGCTTCCCCCTATCCAGAACCTGGTTTCCCAAGGATCTCTGAAGTGCCAGGATCTCTGGAGATTCAACCTGACAGCCTGGAGGTTGAGCAGTCCCTACAGCAGGATAGAGGACTGTCAGAGGCCGTCCTGAAGACCCTTTATTCTGCAAGAGCAGAATCTACCAATAAGAACTACCAGAGGACATCCAAGATTTTCATGGAGTGGTGCTCCAAGAAGGGTATTAATAATCTAGAACCTTCAACGGCTGATATTTTCTTCAGGACGGTTTGGATAAGGGCCTTGCCCCTGCCACTTTGAAAGTGCAGATTGCGGCCCTCTCCGCTCATTTGAACAGACGTCTGTCTCAGGATCCTCTGGTTGCAAGGTTCCTTAAAGGGGCAATGAGGCTAAAGCCCTCGGTGTCATCTCCGGTTCCCCGGTGGGACCTTGCGGTAGTCCTTGCAGGCCTGTGCGGTCCTCCATTTGAACCCTTGGAGACTACGGAGTTAAAATATTTAGCCTACAAAAACCACTTTTGCTGGCTATTACATCTGCCAAAAGAGTAGGGGAACTCCAGGCTCTCTCTTCTAGAGAACCGTACATTTTGTTTTTTGCAGATAGGGTGCACCTTAGGTTTTTGCCTGGGTTTAACCCTAAGGTAATTTTGTTACCTGTGTTTTTCCCCACTCCAACCTCTGAGGAGGAAGAAAAATTCCACACCTTAGATGTGGTAAGGCGTCTGCGGATTTACCTATTCCGCACTCAACCGTTTAGGAAGGCTGAAAACCTACTAATCAACATGCAGGGTAAAAACAGAGGCCTCAAGGCTTCCAATCCTACTCTATCCACATGGATCAAGGAGACAATTAGGTCTTCCTTTCTTATTCAGGAGTTACTCCCTCCAGTCTTTTCTACGGCCCACTCGACCAGAGCTGTGTCGACTCTTGGGCTGAGTATCGGTCCTTACCATTGGACCAGATTTGTGCGGCTGCATCATGGTCATCTCAGTTCACCATTTGTTAAACATTATCATTTAGATGTCCGCAGTTCCTAGACAACTGCCTTTGGTCAGACAGTCCTTGACGTTGTAAGGCGAGGAAACCCTCCCTAGGGGACTTACTTGCTATCTCCCCATATTGTGCTGCTGTCGAACGTAAGGGGAATCGTTGATTGTAATGTCAATCGAGAATCTGTGGAAAGAGCTGAAAACTGCTGTTCACAAACGCTCTCCATCCAACCTCATTAGCTCGAGCTGTTTTCCAAGGAAGAATGGGCAAGAATTTCAGTCTCTAGATGTGCAAAACAAATACCCCAAGTGACTTGCAGCTGTAATCGCAGCAAAAGGTGGCGCTACAAAGTATTAACTTAAGGGGGCCGAATAATTTGGCACGCCCCACTTTTCAGTTTTTTATTTTTTACAAAAGTTTTAAATATCCAATAAATTTCGTTCCACTTCACGATTGTGTCCCACTTGTTGTTGATTCTTCACCAAAAAATTTAAATTTTATATTCTTATGTTTGAAGCCTGAAATGTGGCAAAAGGTTGAAAAGTTCAAGGGGGCCGAATACTTTCGCAAGGCACTGTATATATGTATGTATATATATATATATATATATATATATATATATAATTTATTTATTTTTTTCTGGCGATTGTAGCCATATGAGGACTTGATTTTTGTGGAATGAGATGTACTTTTTAATCACACCATTTTGGGGTGCCTATAACTTACTGACTACATTTTATTAAAGAGGACCTTTCATGTCCTCAGATATGTGTGGTATTATATACCACTTACACTCCCGATATCTCTCCATTGTCAGAAAGGTGGACTAGAAAGTCTAGTGTAATTGCTCAGCTGTGAGGAACACCCCCTGACAGTACAAGACTATGGAAGAATACTGTCGTCGGGGCATTCCTTTTCACCCAGTGATGATGCTAAACTGTAAAGCTCACCTTTCTGACAGTGGAGAGATATCTCCAGCACCGGGGCGCATACCGGGAAATCTGACGTGCATTGAGTTCAGTGCACTGCCAGCTTTCTAGTGGTATGTATGTCGGAGGACATGAAAGGTCTTCTTTAACTCTTTCTCGTGGGATCTAAAAAAAAAATAAAAATTTGGCATTGCTTTTTAGCATTTAAATTTTTCACCATACAACATAAGTAATCTGTTACCTTTATTCTATAGGTCATTACGATTACACATGTATTGCAGTGTATAGGAGACTGTCGGTCTATGTAGACACATAGGCTCACAGCCTCTATTATGGGCAGGATCAACCAGGTATATGGTGGGACAGACCCAAGGTCGCTGATCAGTCCCGGCACCCCCCAAACACTTTGCAGGGGAGCATTAGATAATAAAACCCCTGAGATGCTGCTGTCTTGTTTGAATGCGGCATCTCAGGGGTTAACACCCGCTATCGGAGCTCAACTCCAACCGCAGGTGTTAGAGGAAATTGTCAGCCGTATATAACATTGACACCCGCTAGGCATGGTGCCCACAAAGTTTCTGTGTGAGCACCATGCTTCTGCCCTAATAGTACGGCAGTATGTTGGAAGTCCCTCCCCGGATGGGCCGTACTATTACGGCAGATGTCGGGAAGGGGTTATTCCTGTCACCAATCATAAGTTTTGCTGAAACTCAAAATCGTATCCTTCCTAACTAAGTCTTTACTCCTCCAGCCCATGGAAGTGTAAGCCTGACCATGAAAACTAAGGACAGGATAAATTTGACTTGGCTGGGGAACTCACATTGCAATAGTGGAAAGGGTCTTATGATTGTAAAGATAAACTCTTCATCACTACACTTGTAAAGGCAATGACACCTCTAATTTGAACTGCACTTTCACCATAAAGAAATGTGTTTTCTCATCGAATTGGTTCCAGTTTCTGAATAAGACACAAAAATGTTAGAAAGCATGTAAAGATGAGGTATGTGGGAAAAACACCTACAAATGGGTACCCACAAATTTCCAGGGTACTTGTTTCTATGCCAGAGTCTCACCTGCTATAACAGTACCTAAAGATCATGTAGAATTTTCAGGTTATGAACATAAATACCAGTTCAGATACAATAGTTATTTAGCACTGGAGACCAGACATGGGCCTGGTTTCCCTCATTTACAGGCATGGGGAATTGAGACGATGAAGAGATTGAACAATTATTCAGCCTTATAGATGCTGTGACCAATCATACTTCCGATGCAATTCTAAAGCTGAATGAAGAAGAGCATCAGCTGAAAAAGTTAGTGCTGAAGGAGAAATTAGCGCTAGATTTGTTTTTTGCCAAGGAAGGAGGTATGTGTACAGTTATAGGGGAAAAATGTTGTAGATGGGTTGAAGACCCTTTTGAGGTTGTACAATACCATGTAGCGAAGGTTACGGAGCTTCAAGATGAAACCCGCAAAATAGCTGAAAATGGCTGAAAGTCTTTTGAAGCTTTGGGTATTAATCTTACCTGGGCCTGGGGTGAATGTCTTTCAGGACTCATTTTGCTACTGGTACAGATTGCTAATCATTGTATTGCTTGTTAAGATTTTCACTGTTTGTGTGCCTGTGTTACTCATGAAATGCTCTTTTACCTGCAAGACTTCAAGGAAAAATGGAAGACATAACTTGTACCCCTGATAATTGATGAATTCCTGAAATTTTCCTCACCAGAACATAAACAGCACAAGTGGAAGTGTTCCAAATGTTGCAGGAAGAATATGAACTATATTAAATTTTGTGTCTATTGTGAAGATTCATGGAAAGGGAAAGGCTACAGTAGGAGTGGTAGGAGGTACGAGAGGACAAGTCTTCTCACCTTCAGGGAAGTTGTAGTTGCAATGGGAACCAGTGCTAAGGCTTTGCTAGTGCTAGAGGTAGAATAGACATAGACATAAAATTGAACAAAATAGGAGAATTGTTACCATCATAAGGGGATAAAATTAATCTGTCTTATGATGTCTCATTTTTATTCAGGTATAGTTTAGAAATAGCATGCTGCGCAATGTTAATGCAATTTTTTTAAATTCCAAAATGTTTTTCTATAAAGCAGAATTAACCATTTTATAAGTGACATGTAACCGCAGAGAAATTACATGTAGACATCTCATATAGGATTTCATGTAATTTTATGTGACGTACAGTATGTATTACGCATTTAAAGGTATAATAAACGTAGCCTGGAGAGAAAACCCCCCAGAGCTGCTCTTTGGCACCTTTAGATTAGGAAACTCTTAAATTTTGTCAAAATAGCAGTACAGCTCCTGAAATACAGGACTGTCCCACTGAATCTGGGATGGGTGAGATGTATGCTGATGTTGTTGCAGGGGGTTTCAGCACTTTCTTACAAGTCCCCCTGTACAGTAGATTACAACTGATCTCTGTTTGTCTCAGTAACCAGACACCCTATGATGAAATTGTAGCAGGACCCTTACCTATCACATACAATTTGAAATGCTGCTATTCTCTTATGTAACAGTTGATTACATGCACCAAGGCCCAGCACAGGTGAAACATTCTTTGCAGCCTTATAGTTACACCACTGCTGCTCCCTAAAAGGAGACTATAAAATAAATTAGCTTATAATCACCACCATTCTGCCCTCCGTTTTAGTTCCTTGGCTCCCAGTGCTGCTGCTCTCTGTTTCTGTATAGAAGATACAGTAGTGGTGTCTTGTCAATGGCATGTGACTGCTGCAGCCTGGAACTGACCTGTAGATACTCCTCCAGTATCTATTATGAAAGTTTCATAAAAAGCAAAATATACATATCTAGTTCCAAGATCATTTCTACACACCAAAACATGAATTTACTGTACAGAAGAGCACATCCTCCTTATTCTCGTCTCCATGAGGCTTTGAATCACAGCTTAGTAACATCATCTTCTTTATGTGTGTCATTCGACCATAGTGACATCCAGGGCTAGAAAGTGGGGCACACAGCGGCAAGGGAGCATTAGGAGAGTGATTCCAGTTCTGGAACAATGTATTAAATCACAAATATAATGTATAGATATAAATAAAAATCTGGCATGTATAATACAAGAAGAGTTCTTACTTTGTGCAGGTATTTTATAAGAGATAAGATAAGAAATAAGATAATTCTTTAATAGTCCCACCATGGGGAAATTCAGTGTGTTACAGCAGCATAGATAATACAAATACAAAAGAAAGCTCCAAGGTAGAGGCATTACAGTGACAGTAGGTACAGATAAAAAGGTAAAGGTAAAAAAGTAGTAGAAGAGATATCACAACTTAAGATCTTTCAGTTCTCTATATGGAATGATCTCTGCTTAGGTAGGTGTTGGTTGTACAGCCTAACCGCAGTGGGGAGGAAAGACTTCCTATAGCGCTCCTTCTCCCACTTTGGGTGAAGCAGTTGGTCACTGACAGTACTGCCCAGTGCTATCACGGTCTCATGCATGGGATGGGAGTTATTCTCCAGCATGGAGCTCACCACGGACAGTATCCTTCTGTCACCCACCACCTGCAATGCAATGGGTGCAGTGGCTCCCCAGGACAGAGCTGGCCCTTCTAATCAGCTTGTTGAGTCTATTCCTATCCCTGGTGCTACTCCCCCAGCAGGCCACTCCGAAGAAGATGGCTGATGCCACTACAGAGTTGAAAATGGACTTAAGAAGTGCACTCTGGACTCCAAAGGCTCTCAGCCTCCTAAGCAGGTAGAGCCTGCTGTGGCCCATTCTGTACAGTGCATCCAAGTGATCTGCCCAGTCCAGCTTATTATTGAGGAGCACACCCAGGTACTTGTAGGTGTTGACTATCTAAATGCCCGTCCCATGGATGTCCACTGGTATTGGAGGATATCTGTGCTTGCCAAGGTCCACCACCATTTCTTTGGTCTTCCCAGCATTAATCCTAAAATGGTTCTGCTGGGACCAATCCACATAATCCTGGTTCAATTCTCTGTACTCCCTGTCATTCTCGTCTGTGATGAGGCCTACTATTGCAGAGTCATCAGAATACTTCTGTAAGTAGCATTTAGGTGAGTTGCACCTAAACTTGTGGGAAATGGGGTACAGGGTGGCACTCGAATCCGAAAGACTCAAAATAAATTCGGGTGCACAATCACTAGGGAACTGACCAACTCCCAAGTGGAAACCATGTAAAAAAAAATGTGACGGCACTCCATTTTTTTCTCTGCAAAAAGTATTTATTCACGTATTTATTCACAACGTTAACGTTTCGGGAACTTGTCGCTTCATTATATGCCGTGCATACAATTCTCACCACCCACCACTGGTTCTTTCCATACCATCATATGACATCACCTGACTAACTTACCCCTATCTGGACCAATGCCTGATGAAGGGACAAGTTCCCGAAACGTTGACGTTGTGAATAAACACTTTTTGCAGAGAAAAAAACGGAGTGCTGTCACATTTTTTTACATGAGTTGCACCTAAAATCTGAAGTGTACAGTGTGAAGAGGAAATAAGCAAGAACTGTACCTTGAGGTGCCCCCGTATTACAGATCACGGTGTCTGACACACAGTCCCGGGCTCTCACATACTGAGGTTGGTTTGTGAGGTAGTCTAGGATCCAGTTGGAGAGGTGGTGGTCCACTCCAGCAAGGGCCAGCTTGTCTCTCAGTATCCCTGGCTGTATGGTGTTAAAAGCACTGGAGAAATCAAAGAACATTATTCTCACAGTGTTCCCTGGTTTGTCCAGGTTAGAAAGAGCTCTGTGTAGAAGGTGGATGATGGCATTATCCATCCCATGCCGGCAGATAGGCAAACTGGAGATTGTCCATAGCCGAGCTCACTAGAGGGCGGAGATGTGTGAGAACCAATCTCTCTAAGACCTTCATCAGTTGGGATGTCAATGCTACAGGTCTGTAGCCATTAAGGTCCATTGGATGAGGTGTCTTTGGAACTGGTACCACACAAAATGATTTCCACAGTTGTGGAACCATTCCCAGCTTCAGATTCATATTGAACATATATGCAATAATACCACACAGCTGGTCCCTGCAAGTCTTAAGTAGCCTGGCACTGATGCCATCTGGCCCTGCGGTCTTTCCTGCCTTGATCTACAGCGCTACCTTAGAAAGAAGAACTTCTCCTCACTGCACGGTCCTCCTAAGATGGCGCCGGAGCTCTGACAGGACACAGAGACAGGAGATGAATCTGAGGCAGACAGTGTCCCTGACGGTGAGTGCTCGGAAACGGGCATAACACAGATCTCTCGCACATTCCTACAAAAGGCTCTAGCTAAAGCTGTCAGCCCGGTACTCACAAAGCTGGCAGAAATTAAGACAGAAATACAGTCTGTAGGACGCAGAGTACAGGCCCTAGAAGACACATACTCCATAGTAAAAGCACACGTGGAGGAGGTAACAGATCAGCTCCAAAACCACAAGGAACTCATTGATAGATCGCTAACGTTGATAGAGGACCAGGAAAACAGGAGCCGCTGCCGTAATCTGCACCTTAAAGGGGTCCCAGAGGCTTATCTACCAGTGGAACTCCCTAAAATGGCGGTTGGCCTCTTCACAGAATTACTAGGCCCAGTATGTGCAGCAGCAGTTGTAGTGGAATGCATACATAGGGCCTTAAGACCCAAACCGCACCAAGGTGACCCGCCACTTGATGTACTCTGCGGCCTCCTTTCGTATCTAGATACCTTTGCAATTCTAACTGCAGCTAGAGGCAGAGAGCAAATATCCCTAGACGGGACAGCTATATCCATATATCAATACATTTCACCATCCATACTCGCCAAGAGGAGACTGCTGAAGCCACTTCTAGAGGAACTTAGAGCCAGAAACATACAGTACGCTTGGTTGTATCCCTTTGGCCTGGCCATTCTGCAGGGAGGCAAGCGCAAAACCATTCACACGCCTCAGAACCTTCCAGCCGTCTGGTCCTTTTGGACATGGAGCCCCTAGACATCCCGTCCTGGCTACCATCCCAGCACCTGGACCGAGTTCCACAACTCCCGACACTACAGTCCTGGAACGGCACGACGAGATTCAGGTCGCCGCGCCCAAAAAAGAAGCTCCTAAAGGGAAGACAGCCGCCTCCATAGAGACATTTCAGGCATATCGGAACCAACCGAGAATTGGCCGTGAGTCAGAAGATCCTCAGTTGATAGCCTTTAAATAAATGCTAAATCTTATGTCCTCACCCTATTTGTAGGGCCCATACCTACAACACTAGACCTAGTGATGATCTTCCACAGAGACACCTGTAGTGACCAGTTGTCACACCAGGAAGAGCCCAGTTAGAATAGTTGAATAGTTGCCTCCACCTTGTTCCCTAGAACTGTAACTAAGCTTACTCAGACCCTGAGAAAAGGTCTAAAGTATACCCTTGTCGAGATATAGTTAGTTAGAACTGCGAATCGGTAGACTTACTCGACCCATACTTGCCTCATACCTACAACAGGAGGTAGCGAATACCTAGTTTATAAAACGTTTGAAAAATGTTTGTGAAAATTTGACAATGTCTGTTGTTGTTAAATGTAACATGACCTTGCCTGCACCACCCGCTATCTTTCTACACGTTCCAGAAAGGTACCTCATAGGTTCACCTCCGATCAGGAACCCACTCCGCACCCACATCAGTTTACCATTCCCCATTACGAGTACCAGTCCTAGGCTATAGTGACAACAGCCCTGTGAGGAACAGACTACTGTAGTCCTATCTACCCTATACTTGCCCTCTCTATTCCTCAACACCTCACCTCTTCTTACTTCCAGTTCACCCCCCCCCCCCCCCGTGTGGGACAGCACTCTCCACTTTTGCACGCTTTGGCGACCACCCAAGAGTGTCAGCATCCAAGTCCGGCTTCCCCTCAAACCTCAAACTAGTATCACATAGCCCTGAAACCCGATACAGACATGTCAGCCTCAGATAACTCTGATCCACACCAAACTAGCAACTCCAGTATTAACACTCTGACCATCTCCACCTTCAATGTCAACGGGCTGAACTCCCCCAATAAGAGGCACTGGGTTATGAACCTAACCAAACGAATGGGAGCAGATATTCTCCTGCTACAAGAAACCCATTTCAAACTAGACAAAATCCCAAAGCCCTACAAATCTCCTTATGACCGATGGTATTACTCGTCACACTAGACATCAGTGTCCAAAGGTGTCGCAATAGCACTAAAGCACTCGCTCCCCTTTGTCCTCAAGCAGCAGCACGCAGATGCTGAAGGCCAACTACTCTTTGTGAAGGGTCACATAGTATCCAGACCTATAACACTGTCCACAATTTATGCACCGAACCATGATCAAATACCCTGGATTATCCAGGCCTTACATGACCTTGCCTTATTTGCAAAAGGGGACATCATACTAGGAGGAGATCTCAACCTAGTGCTAGACCCTCTCTTAGACTCATCCGCAGGAAAGTCAGCCCTACAGAATGTGAGTCTGGTAGACACTTGGCACCTCCAGAACCCTAACGCAAGGGATTACACCTTCTTCTCAAACCCACATCAGACACATCAGAGGCTTGATTACATTTTATGCTCCAAATCTGTTGCTCAACACACTTTACAATTGAGAATAGGGTGTATTAGTGTATCAGACCACGCCCCGGTTTCTACCTTATTATCTCTCCCAGACCTTACACCCAGACACTGGACATGGCGCCTAAACGAATCAATTCTGGATAGGCAAACCACTAAAACCCACCTGGTGGATGGAGGAGCTGGATCTCTTCTTTATGCGAAATGACACACTAGAAATCACCCCCACAGTACTGTGGGAGTTCCATAAACCCTTCATCAGAGGGATCCTTATTTCGAAAGCCACGGCACTTAAGCGAGAAAGACAGAAAGAAATAGATTCCATCCTGGCCCAAATTTCGTCCCTAGATAGAGTTCATAAATTGCAAACCCTTAACTCTGTCCATGCTGACCTAGTCGCCCTTCGAGAAAAACTGAAAAAAGCACTCAACTGCACAGAATGCGCCCTTATGCACACGGAAACAAAGGAGGTAAACTAATGTCAGCAATGATAAAGAAGGAAAAAGCTAAAGCGTTTATTCCAGAAATAACATCCGCTACAGGTCGATTGGTCCATGACACACCAGATATAGCTAAGGCTTTTCACTCTTACTACTCTACTCTCTATAACTTAAGAAGAGACCTCTCCCCCTCTTCCCCCCAATAACGAGAGATAACATCAGAGAATTTTTTAAGGACCTTTCCTTGCCCTTATTAACAGAAACCGAAGGAACTCGACTCCTCCAGCCGATCACTTTGGAAGAAGTCCGCTAGACCCTACACAGTTTCCCAGCTGGTAAAAGCCCAGGCCCGGACGGATTCCCGCTATTATATTATTCTTCATTCCAAACCCAACTCCTACCACATCTCACTAATTTCTGCAACGCGCTTCTTCAGGGTACCCCCATGGAGCGACAGGCCCAAGAAGCCCACATCACGCTTATTCCCAAAGAGGGAAAGGACTTGGCCCAATGCAGTAGTTATAGACCCATATCCCTTCTAAATGTAGACTTAAAAATTTGGGCCAAACTCCTGGCACTCAGAATTATACACCTAATCCCAAACCTACTCAAGGACGAACATACCGGTTTTGTGAAGGGAAGAGAAGGAAAAGAAAATACCATTTGTCTGTTACATATGATAGCCATTGCCAAAAAGACCAAGCATACTCTGTTCTTGCTAGGTGTCGACGCCGAAAAGGCGTTCGACAGGGTGGACTGGGCCTTCATGGAAGTCACGTTGGAAACCTTCGGTTTCCCCCCAGACTTTATAAAATCAATATTCTCCCTCTCAGGCCCCTGATTTGCTCTGCTACGCTACATAATATATGGTGTCTTTTCTGAGGTGAGCGGCATGGATGAGACACGCAGCAGAGAAGCTCTGCTCCTCGCTCTTCAGAAGGATATGCTGATTGGAGGAGCAGGGCTTCTCCTTGCTGCTTCACTGATCTGCATAGCTGCCCTGCACACAGACGGAGTTCGCCATCTCAGTGATAAAGTTCCTGCCTCAATTGACCAGATTTCTGTCTGTCTGAGTTTGTAAGAACATTGAAAAAGTACTTACAGCTTCCTTGGCATTTTAGTTCTCTTATCTTTGTGCTTGGTGGGGCGGGTGGTATAAATCTTCATGGGAAAGCTAATGGCCACGGCTGGGGCTGACAAATTATGAAGAGAAATCTCATGGTTAATGTGCTACATAAACAGTGCCTTTCTAATGTTTCTGCACTGTGTTAGTCAGGTTGTAAATAACTGCCAAAATGCACACCAAAAAGACCCCAGAAAGCAATTTCAGCATCTTAATAAAAGAGGCTTTGAAATATCTATGTACATACTGTATCCTCAATAAAGCTATATATACTCTGCTTAGGCCAGTTGCAGACGACCGTGGCCGTGATCAGTGTGCTATCCGTGTATTTCACGGATAGCACACTGATCCATTCATTTCTATGGGGCCGTTCACATGACCGTGAATTACATGGTCCCATGTGTGGGCTGACAGTCCAGGCTGCAAAATATAGAACAGGTTCTATTCCTGTCCTATTTTGTGGCCCTTGCTTCCATGGCTCCTATTCATTTAATGAAAGGGGCCGCGGAAGCACGGGCGGCACACGGGGGACATCCGAGTGTCTGCCGAGCGCCACCTGTGCATTCAATCCACGGCCGGCCAGCCGGCAGGCAGCACACAGCCGAGTGCAACCGACCTCAGAGTGAGATTGTTCATCTGTGTAGCTATACTTACACACCAAGGGCTTTGGGAACCCAAACAATGGAGAGGCAGACCACTAAAACGGCAGACCCTATTAACTATAACGGGGTCCATCAGATGTCCGCCCTTTTTAAACTGAAACCGGCAGAGGAAAAAGTCCAACTTTAACAGACACATTCAGACAACTGTTCTTTTTCCATGGACCAACGGTCTATGGAAAAATAAATGTAGACATGCTCTATATTGTGCTTTTTTTGTGGATCACAGATCACTATTCTAATCTATGAGTAACTGAAAATCACAGGCAACCCGATAACATTAATTTGCTGTTTGTTCCTCACAGACCCACAGACATTGTAAAAAGTATAGTAAGAAAAAAAAAAGATCCAAATGATCCACTTTTCACATATGTGAAAAATGGATTAACCACAGACAGCACACAAATGAAGCAGGATCATGTGCTGTCCGTGATTAAACAGACTGTATGTCTGCTGAAAGGGGACATGTGAATACATCCTAATGCTGTTGGTTTGTATGATATGGTGGTATTATTTAGTCACAGTTCAGTGATATTATGCAGTCAGTGTATGGTGGTTTTAGTCAGAAAGTCTATGGTGATATTATTCAATCAGTGTATTATCCAGTTGCGGTGTAGTGGTATTATTCAGTTACTCTATGGTAGTACTAACCAGTCATCATGGTACAGTGATGTTATCTAGTTATTTTGATAGCTGTGTTGTTTTGATACTGTATGGTGGTATGGTGGTATTATCCAGTCACTGTATACTATGTGCCCATGCTACAGTAAAAACATGCAAAATACTGATAAGTGGCCACACACATTTTAATGCCCCCCCAACAGTGGCCCCACATAGTTAATTGTCCCCCAGTCAGTACTTACCTGACTGCTTCTATGCCTGGAGTGCTCTCTTCCCTTCCACCAGGCACACATACATCACAGCAGTGTACCCGGAGCAGGGGAAGAGAGTGGGATGTGCTGGGGAGCGGAGAGGTAAGTATATATACTGAAGCTGTCCCAAGTTTTTAGGCTTCAGATTTGTGGCTTACAAGCTTGGAAAGCTTTAGAACCGGGTTGGGGGTTCTTCTCTCCCTGGTTCTGCCGATCCAGCTTCCATTCCTTTTATTGTCTTTTATCTCTACATATAGCACTGAACTCTTTGGGTATTAAATTGTTAAATTTAAGAATATGCTGTGTTTGCTCTATGAACCCATTACCTTTTTGAAGTGTGTTTGCATCTGTCTGCTGGGAGCAGTAGTGTGCCTAGGATTCCTATTGTTCCTGATTCTGAATCCAATAGGTGGTGGCAACATGTATTTGGGGTGTCTGAGTGAATGGGAAGTGCAAGGCTGAGTGAGTGGAGTGAGTTGGCCCCTGACAACCGCACCCACGTTACATGCTACAATGGTCTATACGGTCTATATGTGACAAATTGGTGGCAAGCGGTGCTATAGTTTTATTTTTATTTTTTTTTTCATAGAACATTAATGCCAGGATTAACCCTTGCATTCAAGGACTAGTTTGAGTATACCAATTCTACATAAACTACCTCAGTGCTATTTTAACACATACAGTCCCTTGCGAAAGTATTCGGCCCCCTTGAACTTTTCAACCTTTTGCCACATTTCAGGCTTCAAACATAAAGATATAAAATTTAAATTTTTTGGTGAAGAATCAACAAGTGGGACACAATTGTGAAGTGGAACGAAATTTATTGGTTATTTTAAACTTTTGTAAAAAATAAAAAACTGAAAAGTGGGGCGTGCAATATTATTCGACCCCTTTACTTTACTCGGTGCTACCTTTATGGTATGTAGGATAAAAATGAGATTTAGGTCTTAGATCGGTATGACAAGGTGTAGGGGATATAGGGGGTATTAAACTTTGATCAATAGATGGGATTAGTTCGTGATGGAGAAACGTGGGTGAGGTAGATTTTTCAGATAAACAAGGTGCTGATTTTCTTGTAAATTCTAGGATGGCAAAATGTCTCCCCAATGTGAGTTTACGAATAAATTTCTGAAAATCAATGTAAAGATCCAACTCGTTAATGGGTTGCTTTGGGCAAAAGGATAAGCCTTTATTAAGGAGGCTAATTTCATCTCTATTCAAATTATAATCAGATAGCTTGAAAATTCTTACAGTTCCTTCTTGTTCCTTTTTGGACTGGGTTCTGATTTCGGAGCTTCTGAGACTGGGTTTACTCCTTTTTCTTGTACAACCCCGACACCCTCTGGTTCTTTTGGTTTTAATATAGTTAAGGGTTCCTGGTGTTTCCTTTTTGGTCTTAATGGTATGTAGTAATCCGAAATTTTGGTCATTAAAAGATTTTCATTTACATGATACGTGGCTAGGGGGGTGAGAACTGGGGGTAAGCCTAAAAAAGACTCAGAGGTATTATTTATAGATACATTATTCTCAGAAGGAATAACAGGAATGGTGAGATTGGGAGGAGTAGCGGGTATAAGGTTATGAATTTGAGCTGAGGATAGAGGGGTATCGAAAATAGTGATTAGAGAATCCTAAAGATCAATATCAGAAATGTCTGTATTGTCTTGATGAATCATGGCACTTGTGGCTTTTTGATGCATCATGGCATTTGTGGAATCTTGATGAATCGTGGCACTTGTGGTTTTTTGATGCATCGTTGCATTTATAGGATCTTGATGTATCTTGGCACTTGTGGAAGAAGTCCTAGTGACTTCTGCAAATGTAGTGGCTGGGAGTGCTAAAGAGGTTCTAGGTGGACTTTCTGGTTTGACCTTGGTATTGTGAGCACTAGATATAGGATGCTGCTTATATAATGAATGGCAAGGTGAATAGTGGAAATTGTTGGTATTCTTTTTGTGCAATTTATTATTGCTATTAGAAAATTTGATTCGTTTATTGGGAGTATGATATTGGTGTGGGTTGGTTTGTTTAAATTTCTTATTTGGAAATTTTAAGGACATGAGAGGTACTGGCCTGATGTTACCTAATTTGGGGGCATCTGACTTTGATTCTCTGGGCACAGTTTTTCTCTTGTTGGGTGATACAATTTCTTTGGCAATGGTTTTTTGTAAATATTTAACGTTCTGAGCTTGGTAGACTTTTCGATCATGCCAGAGTTTACCAGATTTAACCTCCAAAGACTCTCGTTCAAGGTTGAGAAGTCGGGTGGTTAAGGAACGGTTCAATCTTGCAAACTCTGGGTGATTTTATGTGACTCCAATTCAGAAATAGCAATCAATATATTAGAATGTAAAGTAGATGACAGAAATTGTCTTTTATGGGACAGCCTGTCAATGACTCCAATAGTGCATTGATGCAGGAACTGGTCCCATTCATCGGAAAATGCTGGGTCATTAGGAAACGGAGAATCAAATCTGAGATGCAGCCTCTGGGTATAATGTTTTCTTGTAGGTATATCAGCAGAAATTTATGGTCCAGATGTCGTAGTTCGTCCTTGCATAAATTTTCCAGTTTGTTAAACATGGCAACCAAATCAGGTGTAGGTAAATGGTTTTGTCCAGTACCTTGACCTATGTTGTTTGTATTGAAATTGGTGGAGGCTACATCTTCCATCGGTCTCTGATGCGTATACTGTGTAACCAAATCATCTCGCCTGTGATGGTGTAGTTGAATAAATTCCATGTACTTTGTCTGATGAGTTGGAAGCTGCTACTGCGCTGGGACGTCATCAAGATTCCACAAATGCCATGATGCATCAAAAAGCCACAAGTGCCATGATTCATCAAGACAATACAGACATTTCTGATATTGATCTTGAGGATTCTTTAATCACTATTTACGATACCCCTCTATCCTCAGCTCAAATTCATAACCTTATACCCACTACTCCTCCCAATCTCACCATTCCTGTTATTCCTTCTGAGAATAATGTATATATAAATAATACCTCTGAGTCTTTTTTAGGCTTACCCCCAGTTCTCACCCCCTTAGCCACGTATCATGTAAAAGAAAATCTTTTAATGACCAAAATTTCGGATTACTACATACCGTTAAGACCAAAAAGGAAACTCCAGGAACCCTTAACCATATTAAAACCAAAAGAACCAGAGGGTGTCGGGGTGGTACAAGAAAAAGGAGTAAACCCAGTCTCAAAAGCTCCGAACTCAGTCCAAAAAGGAACTGTAAGAATTTTCAAGCTATCTAACTATAATCTGAATAGAGATGAAATTAGCCTCCTTAATAAAGGCTTATCCTTTTGCCCAAAGCAACCTATTAACGAGTTGGATCTTTACATTGATCTTCAGAAATTTATTCGTAAACTCACATTGGGGAGACATTTTGCCATCCTTGAATCTACAAGAAAATCAGCACCTTGTTTATCTGAAAAATCTACCTCACCCACGTTTCTCCATCATGAACTAATCCCATCTATTGATCAAAGTTTAATACCCCCTATTTCCCCTACACCTTGTCATACCGATCTAAGACCTAAATCTCATTTTTATCCTACATACCATAAAGGTAGCAATATTGATACTTTTTGTAATATGGTTTCCTCTGAATTTAGGAATCTTAAATCTAATCCTATGTATACTAAGGCAATAATAGGGAGGAGGGATTGTCATACAGGACCGTTCCACCTATATAGCAGAGGCCCACAGGATCCTGTCAGATCCTGCATATTATATATCATTGATTCAAGATCCCACCCCCGAGTATATAACCCTGTATACGAATTTAACTATAGAAGCAGCAGAGGTAGGGATTCTTAAAAAAAAAAAGAAAAATTATTCCTTTTACCTGAAAACCCACAACTGGCTCTCTTCTATCATTTACCGAAAATGCATAAGAATGCTACCAATCCCAGGTAGACCTATAATTTCTGGCATTAACTCTCTCACCTCCAACCTGTCCCAATATATATAGACATACTTTTACAAAAATATGTGATTAATCTAAAGTCATACATAAAAGATTCTGCCAGCTTAATATTTCATTTGCTATCCATTCCATGGAAACCAACATACTGCTGGGCATCACTAGATGTAGCTGCGTTATTCCACATGAGAAGGGCTTATCCACCATCTCCAAGTACCTTTCATCTGATCCTGCCATGCCCAACAATGAACAAATTTTTATCCTAGACAGTATTCAATTTATATTGAAGCATAATGTGTTTCATTTTGGTTCAGATATATTTTTACAGATACGGGGGGCCGCGATGGGAACTCGTTTTGCGCCGAGTTTCGCAAATTTATTTATGGGTGAGTTTAAGAACGAGACCATATACTCCAACCACCCTTGGGCTAAACATATCATCTATTATAAAAGATACATAGATGACCTGATCTTTATATGAGAAGGGGACACTGAATCCTTTAATGCATTCACAGATCATTTGAATAACCATGTTAATGAATGGGGTATCACTTATCTGGTACAATATCAAACAAGTCCATTGAATATCTCGACTTACTACTGGTGAATATCGATAATAAGATAGTGACCAAAACTTTTTTTTAAAAAAAGTCGATTCTAATAGTCTTCTTGACTTCTTCTATAACAGTTCTCACTATAAAAAATTGAAGAACAATATACCCTATAGTCAATTTCGTAGGATAAGACGTAATTGTACATTAGTTCAAGATTATGAAAATCAGAGTAATCTCACTATAAAAAATGGAAAAACAATATACCCTATAGTCAATTTCGTAGGATAAGACGCAATTGTACATTTGATCAAAATTATGAAAATCAGAGTAAAATCATTACAAAAAGATTTTCCGAAAAACATTACACAGGAATAATCAAATCAGCACAACATAAAGTGAAACAACTAACTCAACTTGATTGTGTCAAACACTCAATGAAAATTCGAAAGAAAGCCCTCCAATTCAATTTCATAACCATTTATAACTATGAACATCAGCAGGTCAAATCTATACTAACTAATGACCCTTTTCTTAGTAAAAATCTTCCAAAAACACCTGTGTCACATACAGGCACGCCAGAAATTTAAAAAATGTATTAGCCCGAGCAAATTGAGAGAATTCAAGATCAATATTCAGTCAAAACCTGCCTGGGGGGGAGTTACAAATGTAACGTAACTAGATGAAAATGCTGTATTAGCATAACTCATGGTCAAACTACAATCACTAGTAACTCCACAGGTGAGACTTTTCCAATCAAGCCAAATCATACTTGCAACTCAACTTTTGTCATCTATGTTATTCACTGTCAGTGTGGCCTGCAATATGTACCTTAGGGAATGTTTAAATAAACATTGGGCCAACGTTCTTAAGGGTTTTCAGAAACATAGTGTCTCTAGACACGCCGCCAAATATCATTATTGTGAATTTAGTGTATTCAAAATCACTCCAATAGATCAAATCACTACTACAAATAATGAGTTACTCAAAAGAAAAGAATTCTTTTGGATTTATAGACTGAACACAATGGTACCAGTAGGTCTAAATGAAGCATCCGAAAAAAAATTTCTGAGCATCATTCTATGTTCATACGGTAAATCAAATGATGCATTGTATACTTGACTTCTTCTCTCTTATACATAATCTTTTTGAGCTCCCAACTCCATTCCATATTAAGGAATTTCAATAACCACAGTCCCTGATTCTTCCATTTTTATATTGCTATATTGCTGTATTCTTATTGTATGCTTATTTATTCTAAACATATTTATGATATATTCATTTAATGTGTTTTGAAGCTTTTTATCAAATTATTATTTTTGTATTTTTAAAAATAATTTATGGCATATATTTAGTTATTTTAATCTGTACATTT
The DNA here is from genome assembly GCA_947044405.1 of Leptodactylus fallax. NCBI lineage: Eukaryota > Metazoa > Chordata > Amphibia > Anura > Leptodactylidae > Leptodactylus > Leptodactylus fallax. The sequence goes on from CAMRHE010000140.1 coordinate 2,303,317, forward strand.
TATTCTTTGTATTACCTTTCTTAGTTATTTCTTTCCTCTACGGACCATTTGATTCACACTCTATATTCCCACAAGACAACACATCACATTATTTGTTTTAAATTTTTATTTTTTTGTAGATGATCACATTCAATCCATTTGTCTATTTATATACATTTAGTATTTAGTTATATACTTCAACAGCAACTGAAGCGTATTGTTATACGTTTCCCCTTTTTTTTTTTTTTGGTACTTCAAACTAGCGTCCCCTTTTTGTAACAATCAGCGCTATATATCTTTACACATACAGTACAAGATATATGTTTTATTTCTTAGCCCACAGCGTTTTAGTTATTCCCTCATAGCGCCTGATAGTATCAGCGCATCACACATACGCACCTGATATTTGTTTTAACAGCTGATCGCTGTCACGGCTCGGAACTTGGTGCTGTGAAGCGATCTCCCGTCTCATTCATTGAGAGCGAACATCACGCATGCACTCTACATTTCCTCCCCAACAGCTGATCGCTATCACGGCAAGTTGCTCCGTGCTGTGAAGCGATCCTTCGGCAGTAATATTGAAATATACTATTATTTCTTCTTGTAATCTACCCACAATGTATAATTGTTTCTCTCTATATATTCTTGACCCACTACCCTCTGACCTTGAGGGGTCGTGGCTACCGCTCGTTTTTGTCTCATTTTTTTTTTATTTTTGTAAAGTATATATATGTCATGCTATGTTCTTATGCACACTTGAAAAAGGGCTTGTCCCGAAACACGTCGTGTGTGTTTTATTCAATTGGATTAAAGACTACATTTATTCTGGACCAGCGCTTATCTGCCTCCTCTTTTTGCCTGCATCTGGATTCTTCCACACGTGTCTCCATACCACGGTTCCGAGGCTAGTAGCTGCTATATGAGGTCCCAATGAACATGATTTGAATCTATACGCCTACTAATTTGTTGTGAGCTGATCACAACCCACCAATGTGAGCAACTTGTATCAGTTTTGTGATATTCATCATCCTTTGGTTTTACACTATTAGCGCTCTGCGCTGTTTTTTTCCTTTTCTTTCTACATTATAGTATATACCCAATGGGCAGTCCAGAAGTGGTTAAAGGGGTTTTCCGGGCAAAATTTTTTTTTTTTTTTTTTTTTAAAAAGGTCTGTTAGTGCTATTAATGGGTTAATAAGTGAACCCAAATACCTTTAGCAGTGTTTTGAGTGATTTATGGGTTTTTCTGGGAGCTCCTGGCATCTTCTGCATTTGTTTACATAATGTAGCTTCCTGTGCTTCTAGCCTACAACTACCATAATGCTTTGATCTCTCCTCCTCCCTCTCTCAAACCCCCTCCATGTCTCCCTAGCTAGCCTGCACACTACTAGCCCTTCCCAACTAACTCAGCCCCTCCCTGCCCCCACACATCATACTAACTTGTCTTCATGTCTCATCCTGTTCCTGATGTCGGACTGGAGCGGAGGAGATGCTGTCTCTGCGCTGCAGGCCTCCCACGCTGCCTGGAGCTGGGCCCGACGTCACTTCCGGAAGCTGGGTAAGTATTGTGAGCCAGCTTCCCAGGCACTATTGCGTGTGTATGGGGAGCCGGACACACAAAGAAAGAAGAGGAGGCGGCCTTCCCTGGATGACGCGTTAGCCTGAGTCCAAAGGAAAAGGTAAGTATAATGGGGCTGGGGGGGGGCGCGAGGCCTTTATACTGCCGTAACAGGTCAGGATATGGATTATACCGATGACCCGTTACATCAGTGGAAAGGTAAAAAATGAGGCAAATGTGTTGGATATTTTCAAAAAGGGCTCCAGGTCTTCCCCAGGTGATTAAAGACCAGCCAGCTTAACATTTATTGTGGGGAAAATGTTTGAGGGGCTCTTAAGTGACTATATACAGGAGTATGTAACTGTATGTAATATTATAAGTAACAGCATGGTTTTGCTAAGGACAAACGTCAGACTAACCTGATTTCTTTTTATGAAGAGGTGAGTAGACATCTGGACAGAGGGGAGGCTGTTTGACACTGTCCCTCATAGACGTTTAATAGGTAAAATCAGGACCATTGGCTTGGAAAATATAGTTTGTAATTGGATAGAAAAGGTTAAAGGATCGTATCCAGAGAGTTGTGGTCAATGCTTCTCAGACTGGTCCTCTGGTATAAGTAGTGTATCCCAGGGTTCAGTGTTGGGTCCACTGTTATTTAACTTATATATTAATGATATACAAGGGATTAATAGAACTGTCTCTATTTTTGCAGATGACACCAAGCTATGTAGTACAGTACAGTCTATGGAGGATTTGGAGTGTTTGGGCATCCACATGGTAAATGAAGTTCATTGTGGATAAATGTGTGGATAAGTGTAAAGTTATGCATCTGGGTAAAAATTATTTATTTAGTTAGCTTACTTATATAGTGCCATCATATTCCATAGTTTGCAACATATGTCCTAGGGGGAGCAAAGCTGGGAGAGTCACTGGTGGACCTAGCACGCCCTATGTTTGGAGAAAAAAAAAAGTTTAACCTCAAGAGCCAACAAGGCTTCTTCACTGAAAGAACTGTGAATCTGTGGAATAGCCTACCCCAGGAGCTGGTCTCAGTGGCAGCTGACAGCTTGATGCTTATGAAAATGTATAGAATGTCATGTCCTTTACCATCCCCTGGTTGAACTTGATGGAAATATGTCTTTTTTCAACCATATTAACTATGTAACTATATACAGTTGTGCTAAAAAGTTTACATACCCCGGCAGATTTTTTTTACCTTTTTTCAGAGAATATGAATGATAACACAAAAACTTTTTCTCCACTCATGGTTAGTGGTTGGTTGAAGCCATTTATTGTCAAACTTCTGTGTTTTCTCTTTTTAAATCATAATGACAACCAAAAACATCAAAATGACTTTGTACAAAAGTTCACATAACCCAGTTCTTAATACCATGTATTGCCCCCTCTAACATCAATGACAGCTTGAAGTCTTTTGTGGTAGTTGTGGATGAGGCTCTTTATTTTCTCAGATGGTAAAACTGCCCATTCTTCTTGGCAAAAATTCTCCAGTTCCTGTAAATTCCTGGGCTGTCTTGCATGTACTGCACGCTTGAGATCTCCCCAGAGTGGCTCAATGATACTGAGGTCAGGAGACTGAAATGGCCACTCCAGGACCTTCACTTTCTTCTGCTGTAGCCAATGACAGTTCGACTTGGCCTTGTGTTTTGGATTGTTGTCATGTTGGAATGTCCAAGTATGTCCCATGCGCAGCTTCCTGGCTGATGAGTGCAAATTCGCCTCCACTATTTGCTGATAACGTGTTGCATTCATCTTTCCTTCAACTTTTACCAAGTTTCCTGTGCCTTTGAAGCTCACACATCCCCACATCATCAGTGATCCACCTCCATGTTTTACAGTAGGAATGGTGTTCCTTTCATCATAGGCCTTGTTGACACCTCTCCAAATGTAACGTTTATGGTTGTGGCCAGAAAGTTCGATTTTTGTCTCATCACTCCAAATTACCTTGTTCCAGAAGTTTTGAGGCTTGTCTCTGTGCTGTTTGGCGTATTGAAGGTGAGATTCTTTGTGGCATTTGCGCACTAATGGCTTTCTTCTGGCAACTCGACCATGCAGCCCATTTTTCTTCAAGTGCCTCCTTATTGTGCATCTTGAAACATCCACACCGATAGTTTTCAGAGAGTCCTGTATTTCAGCTGATGTAATGTGTGGTTTTTCATTGCATCCCGAACAATTTTCTGGGCAGTTGTGGCCTAAATTTTGGTTGGTCTACCTGACCGTGGTTTGGTTTCTGGGCATGTTATCAGGCCAAAATCATCAGGGTATGTGAACTTTTGAACAGGGTCATTTTGATGTTTTTGGTTGTCATTATGATTTAAAAAGAGAAAACACAGAAGTTTGACAATAAATGGCTTCAACCAACCACTAACCATGAATGGAGAAAAAGTTTTTGTGTTATCATTCATAATCTCTGAAAAAAGGCCAAAAAAAACAAAAAATCTGCCGGGGTATGTAAACTTTCTAGCACAACTGTATGTCCCTGGATTCTTTTAATCACTGTGCATGCGCCAGGGGCTCAGTGATGTATCTCCTTCAGGTGACTTCAGTGCTGAGTGGTGCACATGCGCAGTGGTACTCAAGCCTAATTTTCTAACTTCAAGGGGGCACCATTTCAATTTCCGACTCAGGCAGTAGGGAAATAGCACCTATTAATAGATGCTAAGAACTGGAGATGATGGAGACGGTGAAAGGTCCTCTTTAAGTGAATCTCCAGTTACAGAAGCAACACAGCAGGACTTTGTAATTTAATTGTTTTTCTAATCCACTTAGGGTGTTTTGTTTTTAAACCACAGCACAGTAACATAAACCAACTGTGGTCCATTCTTCCTGTTGCACTTAAAGGAGTATTCCCATCTAAGATTTTTAGGACACATCCATGGTATATGTGTAAAATGTCAAATGAGGTCCCACCTGTGAGGCACACACCTATCTCGAGACTCGGATTCATCAACACCTTCTCGCAGTTGCTGTGAATAAAGATGCCTTGTAAGAGCCTAAGGTGCTGATTGCACATGTACAATTTTGCAGATCATCACCAGTTTTACCTGCAAAACCGAGCAATCTTTAACTACATGTGGCTTTAGCCCTATATTTGGACTCCTACACAAAATTATTTTACATCTCAGAAAATCAGCAGTGGATTTACCCCAATTTCCACTTTGATGTTACTGTACATAGCAATGGATTAGCCACCTGCAAATCTGTATGTTTATACAGTTTGTTCCTTTTTCCCATACGCTTTAAGGGGTATAAGGTAAACAATGACTATTTACTGTATATAAATGGCACTCAACTTAAATAAAATAGGTTATGATTCTTAGAAAGTCTGCTTTCATTTTGCCTACTTTCCCTCTGTGGATATGGCACAGGGGATTGAGGTCACAAATAAACATAAACGGTTTCTTCTATAATAAACCTCTTTCATTCCAGCGGTGGCCACCAATTTAATTAAAATCCACTGTCATATTGATTTGACCAAGTTCTTCTATGTGTATGCACAAGCAGGTAAAGGTATGGACAAAGCAGTCACTACTGGTAGTGTGACTACCATTTCTATGATGGAACAAATAACGAACAACACCCAGAGATGTCAACCTGGAAGAGCCATTCACAGCTGATCCTTGGTCACGATAAAATGAGAATGGCCTTTTCAAGGAGTGTGGTCTACATAAAAGGATGTAGCTAATAAGTATAGTACTTATACAAGATACAATAGTAGTCATCAGAATAATGACATTAATAGTGTGTTCCTACATATAATTGGAATAGTCATGCTTTTAACTCTAGTAAATACATGTCCATGTATGCCCAGTTTCAACCAGTCTAGTGTTACTGCAAACACAAAATACATGTAAGGACATGCAGCACAGTCCAGCAGCTCCCTCACTTTTAGGATCAAAACTTTTCAAGTTTTTTTTTCAACTAATAAAAATGTTACTTGTTCTTTTGATATTCTGTCATGCCCCTGTACAGGCTGGAGTTGCAGCCTGCCACACTGTTCCCCTGCATACGATATAAACCTACATTCATAATTATGGTCCTAACAGTCAGTCAGTCTCAGCAGAGTGCGAAATGGGTTGTCCAGAAAATGGAAAAACTAAAGAGGGGCCATGGGCAGGTGTAACACAAAAAAAAAAAAAAAAATACTCACTTGTCCATAGTGCTCTGGTGTATGCTGCTGCAATAATTCCAGTCGTGTGCTGTGTTTTGGTCCAAGAAAACCCTGTGCCCCAAGTGACCGCTGAGACCAATTAATGGCCTTAGTGGTTACATTGAGTGCTGGACTTCCAAGGACCGAGGCACAGTATGTGACTGAACGAACTGCAGTGATGGACACCAGAGCCCTGGAGACAGTTATGGTTTTTTTCATGCTGCACCTGCCACAGTTTCCTCCATAGTTTGTCCAATTACTAGACAATCCCTTTAAGGCTAAGGCCCCATGTAGTGAGCCGCAGCCAAAAAACACTGCAGAAAAGACCGTGGCAGAAATGCATCACATTTTTTTTCTCTCTACTGGTTTCAGTACAAAAATGGCGGAAACCTGACATTATAGACTATGGGTGTGCGGGTAACCGTTTTTTAAACGGACAGCGTGAACCCAGCGTCTGGTTAGCAGTGGTGCCTTGTAGCGCTGGAGTCCTAGGTTTGAATCCAGCCAAGGACAACATCTACAAGTAGTTTGTATGTTCTCCCCATGTTTGTGTGAGATTCCTCCCACATTCCAAAGCCATATTGATATGGAATTTAGACTGTGAGCCCTACACAGGACAGTGTTAAACGGATTGTCCAGGATAACCAATTTTTTTTAATATGAGGCCAGGGAGGGTGAAAAAACTCCAGCTATATTGATATATATGATGTTTGCGAAGGCTGAACAATGGAGCACGGAGTTATCCACTATTGTATTCAACCTCTATCTGTGAGATCTGTTGAGATCACTGGAACAGCACCCAAAATGCAGGACTGTCCCGCTCCATCCGGGGTGGCTCATGGGGCTGCACTGTTGACCCTATGGTTAAAGCAGCCCTGATCATGTGCGGCGGGGACTTCCTCCATAAGAAATCACCGGAGCCGCAGGACCAGCCTAATATTAAAAAAGTGGTTGTCCTGGACCCCATTAACTATATCTGTAAAGCTGTGGAATATGACACTATATAAGTAAGCAAAATCAAACTAGGTTTGTGTGCATGAAGCCTATGGTGGATCGATGCCAACACTATTTTCAAGCTGATGGAATAAAGTCTGCGATCTTGTGATACACCACTGCTGGATCGACCACTCTGTCCTGGGCGACCACTACACTGTACAGGCTAATAGAAGGTGATCTCTGCATGCTACAAGGATATCTGCTGTCAGTAAGACATTTCCAGTCATCGCCTGATCTCATCCCAGTTCCTCTGGTGATTCCTCCAAGCCAGAGGGCAGCAGGAAGGCAGTCTGGAGGAGGCGCCATCAGCTCTCTCATCCTCCTTTTGTCTGTGAGGAGGGAGGAGGGGGCAGGGAGTGTGTGATGGGTACCGCTCATCGCCCCACCCATACATGATCAGCGCTACCTAGGCTCCGGGTATTGTATCACCTCTGGCTGCTCCAGCTGTCCTCACTGCCCATCACTGCCAGGGTGAAGACAGCTCGCACCGTACGGAGTCAGTGAGGACGCTGCGGACAGCTCGCCTCGGGCCGCTAGTGGGGTCTGGATCGTGTCCTGCCCTCCCAGCACTGGTACAATCATGTTGGCCCTGTTTAACAAGCTATTGGACTGGTTCAAGGCTTTATTCTGGAAGGAGGAGATGGAGCTCACCCTGGTGGGGCTGCAGTACTCCGGGAAGACCACCTTCGTCAACGTGATTGCGGTGAGAGCTGGGCAAAGTGAGGCCTGATGGCATGGGGTGGGGGTGATGGCAGACACAACCCCTGCCCTGGTGCTGTATAGGTGGCTGCTATATAGGGAATGGGCCTGCTGTATCTGTATACATCACTGGGATGCACTGCAGCCATTTTGTTGTATAGCAGACTGGTGTGTGCTGCTGGGCCATAGCAGGAGCTGCAGATGCTGTTATCACCCTTTATAATACTGACTAGAGGAGATGATGGTGGATGGAGAGGGTTAGTAGGCCAGAGAGGGAGAGGCCCAGCTCCTAGCACATCCTTACCTACAAGCGGCTACTCTATGAGGAATATGGCAAAGTATCACCTATACCTTGGATTATGTAATCCACATGTATGTGTCATACATGTATCAGATATCCATCAACTGTGTGCTGCAGTTGATCGACTTACCTTTTCCCTTACATGGCGTGAATCTCCAGGTTGGGTACTTATTGTGGCATGGAATAAAAGGAATGGGAAATGTAAAGGAATCACTACTACTTCTCCCTTCTGCTTAATCCACCCCCTGGCTTTGGCTGTGATACAAAAAAACACAGCTTTTCCACAACATGTAGCCTCAACCTCAATGGTTTTCCACTTAGGTCAAGCCCTGTCGCTATTCTTGTGATAGGGTACATGGACGCTATAGAGGAGGTTCCTTTGCTCAGGACCCTCCTCTAAAGATTGAAAAGAGTACAGTAATACCTCGTACATTCGCGAGGTTAGGTGACAGAGCGGGTCGCAGATCGCGAAGAATCGCGAATGTTTGGTACAAGGGCTTAGAAGCGCTTACAATGCCGATTTCTAATGTTTAACCCCTAAATATCAATAAACTTTACCCTACAGTACTGTACAGTATACTAGTATACTAAAGTATACTGTACAGTACTGTATATTAATACATTCATTCATTTTTCTTATACACTCACAGTAAAATGAAATTAATTACCGGGTATGTAACAAACAGGACGCTACTACCCAATAGCGAAGGTGTTTTTTTTTATTAAATTTCACAGATCTGAAAAAAAAAGAGCAAAATCTATATATGTTAGTTGCCAAAAAAATATCGCGAATCTGTGAATTCGCAAATTCGGAAACACGAGTGTACGAGGTATTACTGTATCTCATGCTCTGGAGTGGAACTTGGCAAATGTAAAAAAAAACTTATTTTTTAAAGACGAGGAACTGATCTCAGCAGGAAAAATATAAGGTCTTTTCAATATATAAAAAAAACTTCATTCAGGAGTAATAGTTCTGTTACCTACAGAGCATTACATTTGAGGAGATATTGGGGGAATATTTGGTGATATAGTTAAAGGTAATGTGAGCGCAATCCGCTATAAGTATCACCGTATTGAAGTCGAATTAATATAGTTGGTGTATAAACTAGTTTAGAGAAACACACACAGCTTTTGTGTATATAGTGAGTTCTTCTTTAATGGCGGGAAAAGGGTAGTTTAAGTACATTGTGTAGACAAAGAACAGGTTGGACTAGTATAATTAGCATAACATGATTGGTGGCAAAGTTGTAAAAGAGTTCTGGCACATGGCTATTGGATAAGAAACAAAAGAGGACCCAGATCCCTTTAAGGCTTCCAGGGGGGATGAGTTCTCTGGACAAGACAAAGAGGAATGTATAATGGCTACAGGCATGGCCCTGCAAGGAATCCAAAATGGAGGATACACAAGCTGACATCCTCCACAGTAGGAATAAAGATAGCATATTAAAGATGAGGATACATTAGGACAATTGAGAATCAAAACCCATTGGGGTGGATTTACAGAATTCTGCTGTAGAAGTGGTGTGATTTTTGGCACACTTCAATTTGCGCCAAATATTGTAGCACTTATTTTGATCATCTTTACACTGCACACACCTTTTCAGAAAAAAAATGGGTGGGGCAGAGTGGGAAGGGATGTAGGCCTTGGAGATATAGGTCTGACGCTTAGTTCACATCTACACTCGATGAGCGCTCAGGGATTCTGTTCCCCACTCCGCTTTCAAAGTCCTGCAAACGTTTTTCAGGCGGAAACCCGACGGACCCCATTATACTCTATGGGGTACGTGGGTAACCGCTTTTAAAGTGGATTGGGTTTCCGTTTTTCAGATCCCCAAGCGGACCCCAAGAACATTAGTGCAGATGTGAACCTAGCCTTATAGATGTAGGCCTTTTAATAATTGTGGTGCATGTGACTCCAACGGAACAGATTAGTAAAACTGGTAAAGCCTGCTTCTTCTGATTTTTTTATTTCTAGGCAGTAGTTTCTCTAGGCACTAGGTTCTTATCCTGTCGTACTTGTACCCCAGGGGTTACCTTCCATACCTCTAGGAAGTTAGGCGACAGTTGCAGTTGTAATACGTATCATAGTGTACAAAAATAGCTTTTGGTTATATTGACTAGGGAGAAGGCCACAGGGAATCTGCATACGAATTACTTCTTTGTACAAGTGATCTAGTTTTTTTCTTGGCGATTCACTTTAATGAGGGACACCGATTGCTAAAGCAGCTCCCATGACAATGATCACCAGGGGTCAAGGAGATGGAAATAAATGGGTTACTATGTAATGATATGGTTGGTGCTCAGCCTCCAGAGTCAGAGCTGTTCCTATAGGGATTATTCAGTTTTTAATATTGATGGCCTATTTTTAGGATCAGATGTTGCAGGACAGTGTGCTTCCCTGTAATGTTTACATGCCAGGAGCTGCACTGCTCATTCTATGAAATCCAAATCTCATCTAGTTGGCCCTCAATTGCTGCTGTCATCCACCCCTGATATGTATATTACAGAAGATGTTTTATCTGTAGTGAACTTACACATATTTACTAGTGAGCTGCATGGACATTGCTAAGATATACATATATATAGAAACACAGTCAGCAAATAAGGCTACAAGATGGCAGCAGATACAGGCCTCTCTTCCTTCAAACTGTAATATAAGCTGTGGTAAGATGTCAGCTGATGGACTGTCAGGAATGCCCCAGGGAATTTAAGTTCCCATGGCTTCCCATTCATATACATTGAAAACACTATATGGACAGATGGGTGGAGTGTTGGGCCAAATCCAACAGTTCTTCACACATAAAAAGACTAAACCTTAGTATGCAACTTTATATAACTGCATGAAAATAGCACATGTGAAAATACCTTTAGGCCAAGGGTTAAGTATTTCCACAGGGCAAGTCTGCACTATGTTCTCATGCGAGCCACCACAGCAAAAAGAACCCAAAACAGAGTGTTTTTTCCTGCGGCTCACTTGCAGCTTTCTCTGCAGGCCCTTTGCAGCTTTCAGCCTTTGTATTGCTAAGGTTCAAACTTACAGGTGAATACTACAGCAATAGAAGACATGCTATCCATGGTGCTAAGTATTGTACATTGCCACCAGCGAGTTTGTGGCCACAGTCCTTTCCTGCAGATTTTTATTTTTTATCAGCAACTACCAATAACTATACCACTATTACAGTATATTTAGCTACAGAGCACAATACAGTGATAGACAAATGAGGCAGTTGGTGCACTGGGGGTGGGCCTTCATTTCTCTGTGGCTCTGGTCTTTCTGTTCAGACCTCTGTTCTGCAACATCCCATGCAGTGAGGGTTGAAGCAGTTTATCACTGTATTTTTCTCTGTAATGTAGTACTAGCAGATATTCACTCTTTTAAATGGGTTGTCCAGGCAAAAATAAAAAAAATCATATTCTCCGGTGCTCCAGTGCCTCCCAGGATGGTCCGGTCCTGCCGGTACATTGTTGTCTTCAGGCGGAAGTCCCCTGCCGCATGTGACCGCTGAGGCCAGTCAGTGGCCTCAGCGAAGTGCACGTGATGTCACTACCTGTGATGTCCCCGGAGTCTCTTCCTGAGGCCGCTGATTGGCCCTGATCCCGAACCACTGAGGCCAATCTGCAGCTTCACGGAAGGAATCCAGCACGTCACAGCCAGCGAGGGGTTTCACTTTGAGAAGACAGCCCAGGGAGAACACCGGACCATCTGGGACAGGTGAGTATGATATATTTTTTTTTTAATTTCCTGCGTCTGCTTTAAAGGGAATCTGTCAGGTCAATCTGGGACACTAAACCACCCACATGACCTTATAGACCTGGGGTTTAGTGTCCCAGATCACCCTGTTGTAATACAATCCGCAGGCGCATTAAAAATAAAAAACCTTTATAGTTACCTAGATATGGGTCCGATCGACACTCTTTGGTGAGAACGGTCGGCTTATTCATGAGGCACGCCTCCCGGCGCCTGCGCTGTTCTTCAGTGAAGCCAAAGATGGACACCCCGGCTTCACTACGTAATTGCGGGGCACGCGCACTGAAGCCGAGGTGTACTCCTCTGGCTTCATTGAAGACCTGCGCAGGCGCGGAGAGTACAGCGGCAGGGTGAGTATAAAGCTTTTTTATTTTTATAAATTTCCCTAATAGCTATAAGACTCCAGGCCTGGACATGCTCTGGCAGATGTACTAAGAGACAGTAGACCTTCAGTAGTTCAGGATGTCACAGCTTTATAAATCACGATGGTTAGTTCAGTTCAGATGAGCAGCAGTAAGTCCAGGAAATGTAGTCGACACACCAACTATGTTTCTTGGATCAAACACAGCTGTCTGAATAGGCCCTGATACCATCTAAGGCCCCACGTTGCGGAAACACAGCTCTTATGCCTGCTGCGGAAACACAGTGAGATAAAACACAGTGTTTTACAGTACCAGCAAAATTAAACTAGCTGCACACAACCAAGTTTCACCCATGAAACTCTGTCCATATGTTAGCCGGATTTACCAGCTTGAACTTCATGCCGGGAGCGGGACTCTTAGCAGTATAGTTATCTATGATGCTAGGAGTCCCTGCCTCCCGGCATCAAAGATAACTAGGGTGCGTGCTAGGAGTCCCGCTCCCAGCATCAGGTTCAACCCGGTAAATGTGGCTAACACACAGACCGAGTTTCACAGGTGCAGCTACCCTTAATTTTCAGCTGCGTTTCGCCAAATGGGGCCTTAGCCTAATAGTTAGTGCAAACTTAGACTAGACAGTCTTAAAATTCTCCAGATTTACCACAGTGATTGATGCTGGATGATAAATCTGAGGCACCTTTAGTCCCCACATTGTGGAAAATCTGCTTTTTTTTTTTTTTTTTTTTGCAGCTTTTGCAGTGAGACAGGGGTCATTCACACGTAGGAATTTGGAATTTGACACTGATTTGGGGGCAGATTCTGTCCCCAAATCAGCGACAGATTCTGACACCCATTGTTTTCAATGGGAGGCAGAGATCTCAGCAAGATCCTGAAAAAATAAGCGTCCTGCTTGATCTTGCTGCGCATGTGGTGGAAAGCTGCAATGGAACACCGATGCTCTGCTTACTTGATATTTCCCATTAATTTCATAGCCACTCCTAACTTTGGCTCAAAAAACACATCTGCAACAAAAAAAGCAGCTTTTCCGCAGTGTGCGGCCTTAGACTGTCTAGTTGGAGTTTATGCCACCTATTTGTTGGCTTAGTTTCTGAGAAAAAGAATGCTAAAATTTTCCTCTGAAACAAGTTGAAAACTTTTGTTTTGTCAGTAGAAACCACATTGCAAAATGTATCAGACTACAGGAAAATGTTATCCCAGCCTTACAGTATGTGCATTACAGCTGTGGAAAGCCTTACACCTGTGTGTCTATTACATGACCAGGGCAAATTTTCCATCGACTCGGAGTCATCAGTTGTTCTATCTGTTAAATGACAGCAAACATTCTAGCAGTCAGTTCCCAGCATTTGGACCATTGCCGATCAGGCATCCTAGCTGTAATGCCATCAGTTTCTCTCCTGAGACAACCCCTTTAATTCCCATTGTGGTTTTGGAAATCGCAGCATGTCAATTATATCTACAGAAACGCCAGCAGTTTCCCTATAGGAATAATGGAAGTAGAAAGTCCGCAGAGGAAACCTTTCAGTGAAAAGCGATGTGGGAAAACTCGCGATGTGTTTCCACCGCGGTTTTTCCCACAGCGCTTTTTTGCTGCAGCCTCTAAGTGGGGCTTTAGCCTTAAAGCTACATTGAAATAAAATGTACAGTACAAAATTAGGAATGCAGAGAGGGATGAAATGTTACTGGTTTAAGGCTAAAATGTGTTGGATTGCTAAAGGGTTAAAATGTACATAAGGCACCAGAGTTATGTGCCAATAATATTTAAAATCTGCAATAAAAAAGTGACATTTTCAGGCGTGTTTTTGCAATTTAAATGTGACTGTTAGGGGGTTAAGTTTCACTTTGCCTGTCAGCCGATGAGCTATACTTTTGTAAGGTTACCTCATTGACAGTGTTTCTTATCGATCATACTTTGGATTTGTTGTACCAAATTCTTCATAGCATGCAACCACCTCTCAGCAGGGTGCAACTTTAATAACATTATCATTTTGTGAGTCATAAATGGATGACTAGACGCAGACTGGAATTATCAAAGTGCATTACATAGGCCAAAAATACAGAAATTAACTTCTCTGAATTTTATGATTCACGATTATTGTTTCCTGTTTTTTTACAGTCAGGACAGTTTAATGAAGACATGATTCCAACCGTTGGTTTTAATATGAGGAAAATTACCAAAGGAAACGTAACCATCAAGGTAAAGCCAGTTACATTACACATCTTATGTAGCAAGAGCTACACTTCCACTTTAGTTATTAATTGCTTAAGAAATTGCATTTTAGATTGGCTAGATTCAAGATGGCTATTCCATCTGGAGCTCAGAAGTGATATGTAAGTGAGCATCTACAGGAGATGACTACCTGCTATTAATTTTCCTCAGGTCTTACTGTACTTTTTGGCTGCTTTTTACCTCTGTTCCATTAGAGCAAAACTACAGTTTCGACTACAGAGCCTACTGGGTACATGAGGTAGTCTGAGGCATACCTCCTGTCTTATAATTGGTTCAGGCTATTGTCCTCTCCTATTTCCTTACAACTCTGCCTTCTGGCTGGCTACTGTGTATAAACACAAGCCTATGAGCCCCCAAGGAAGTCTGTACATGGAAAGCTGATTTCTGTTACAGCAATGCCAGTACCCATGGGAGAAAGATGAATATCAGGTAATTGCTGAACATATACTGGAGCCTGGAGAGTCGCTTTAACATAAGTCTTCATTTTAAAAAAAATCCTAATAAATCCAATATCTAAATTTCAGGGGTTCTTCATCTAAAAATGTGTACCAGATAAAGAAAAATATATTTTATGTTTTGCCGTACCTTCTGCTCTAAATGCAATGGTAATCTTGCCTTGAAGATTTATTAAATCTTTGATTTAATGATGACACTTAGTTGGCCTGGCACTGTGCTGGCATAAGAGAAGGGAATGGTCCGAAAAAAAGAAGACACATTTAATGGTATAGAGCTGAAAGTATAGAGGAGAGGCTTTTTTTGTTTTTTTTACTGGCTTTTTACAAGGCACAATGTGGGTCTTGCCATATGTGGTCAATGTCTATGAGAAAATAAAATACTGCTTTGTTGTCATATGTCTACTAAACCCAAATAACCAGTTAAATAAACATAAAAAGAGTCAGTTAGGCCCCATGCACACGATAATAGTTTCTGGATCCATAATTACAGGTGGTATACGGACAATATGCACAATATATGAGTCCGTCTTTGCAGCATGGACGCATACTTGTCTTTTTGCAGATCTGTGATGATGGATGACATACAGATGCAGGATGAGGAATACGGAACTGTTTTTGTGGACAGTAAAAACCATTATTGTCATGTGCATGTAGCTTTATACTGCTAAACTAGATGTTGCTGCAGCCAGGGAGAGAACTGTGGGATGCCTTCCAGTTGGAAGTCTGCACACATTATAAACAATCTATTTGACTTATAGCTACACGCACTTTACGCTTTCTTTTATATTTAGCTCTGGGATATCGGAGGGCAACCACGTTTCCGAAGCATGTGGGAAAGATATTGCCGAGGTGTAAGCGCCATTGTGTAAGTAAAAATAGTGCATACAGGTGATACTTATCTCACTGATAAGTAATGTATGATTCTATTATGGTTTTCTGAATTATTATGTGTAAAAAATTTCAGAGATGTGTTGCTTCTATTTCAAAAGCCTTCACACTATAGCTTCTAGGGCTTTATTCACATACAGTGGCTTTGCTGCTGCATGTATTGTCATAGAAGACAGGTAAATGGGCCGTTATGAAATTCCTTTTTTTCAGATATATTCACATAGTGTCGTTTTCTTGCCAAAAACACACATATCCGACATATTTTTCTTTCTTTTATAATACAGCAAAAGTGCTTTAGAATGTGTTACTGTATCCCTAAATTTACTGGTTATCACATGTTAATTTGTGAATACACACATCTTCTGATGTAGCACAAATCTGTTTGCCTATGAGATAAGTATATATGATGAATATCCCATCAGAAAGGTGTGAAATCGGCTCATCCCTGTATAATAACTCAGATAAAAATGTAATCTTGCCCTCCAATTGTAATGTCAGTCCAAGTACAGCCTTACAGCTCCAGCTCTGTAAGGAGCTATGTGGATTTCACCTCTTAATTTAACTATTAAAGAGAACCTATCACCACTCCTGACATGTCTGTTTTATTAACTACTTGTAAATGTTGGAGCAACTTTTAACTCAGTGCTGTGTTGTTATTCTTCCTAGAAATGTATGAATAATTTGACAAATGTGTGTTATCACTGATACTGATTGAACGTTGTCAGACTGTGTAGGGGCACACTTTCAGTTGGTAACACCTACTTTTCCATTTCTTCAAATATTTCTAGGTGAACAGTGGCTACTCTAGCGTGGTTATTTCATGAACAATACTATACAGTATATTCCAACTATACATAGGATATTAGAAAAACTATATCAACATAACAACATGAAAAGTTATAGATGTAGGGGTAAATGGTCAGTCTCTGGATTTTGCCATTTAGAGGAAGTCCAAGTATTATCAAGGGTTACCCAGAATGTATGGCAAAATGAAATGATCATATAACATTGTGTGGTCTGGGATAAGAATTAATTTTAGGGATCTGGTTAGGGTCGGAGTAAGTTTGGGGGTCTGATCTGAACAGTAAATGAGCTCAGGGGTCAGGTGTTAATTTGGGGTCTGATAAAAATTAATTTAGCAATTTGGTCCTGTTTTGTCCACTGACAAATGATAAATCTTGAGTGAATGTTCATATGATGTGCTTGTATGATATACAGAGTATTGCTGTTACCTATTTATTGTATCAATATCAAATATTTTCCACAGGTACATGGTAGATGCTGCGGATCAAGACAAAATTGAAGCATCAAAAAATGAGCTACATAATTTACTGGATAAGGCTCAACTGCAAGGTATTCCGGTAAGTTTCTGCCTGCTGTCACTGTCCCCTAATGTTCAATTATACAATATAGTTGTGGCATAAAAAAAAACACATGTATGTGCATTGCTAGCAAAATTGTGAATTCTGACCAGAATTTGTTGTGAAATCTCTGCATAAATCCAGATAGAACTCCGTTTGCATATTCTTTAAGTGAGGTGGGTGTTAAATTGAATCTTAAGTTGGAGATACTTCACATAGGGAAAAGGGAATATTCATTTGATAAGAATGTATTACTTTTACCAGATTGATGTGTTAGTTTTAGGACATCTGTGGTGAATGTAATGTTTAACTCCACTTCTGCAACATACCAGTCTTTGAGAGGCCGTGTGTATTTAATGCATGCAAACATACTCTATACAATTTCTCCTATGGACACATATATCCGTATAGAAATAGATAGAAATGCAGTTCAGCAGGTTGCAAGATATACAATGTATCTGTCTATCTGAATTTAAGGTGACCCTCTACTCTTTGGCTATTCCCTGTCACTGATTTTATACTATAGCATCCCATTTACAGTAGAGACCCTTGTCTCCATAATGACAGCAGTCGGGAGAAACTCCTGACCACTGCACTTTTAGCACTAATACATTACAATAACAGCAGCAGGAATCGGTCATTATCCCTGCTGACTACATAGGAGTAACATGGCTAGCTCCTGTGGAGACAACAGGAACAAGTACCAATCCCTGCTGCCTGTGTTATAATGCATTAGTGCTAAACGGGCAGCAGTCTGGAGGTGAGTGTTTCTCCCAACCGTTGTCAGACTTTTTGTGGGGGACTTTGAGAAGAATTACACTGTGTGGGGGACGCTCAGGAGCATTGCACTGTGTGCAGAACACCAATGGGAAATTATACTGTGGGGAGGGGCACTAGTCTCCCCACACAGTATAATTCCATGTAGTGCCCTAAAAAAAGTATAATGCTTATTTTCCCCCTCACAGTATAATAAATGCCCCATTACACTGTGTGGTGGCACCAATAAGACATTGTACCTTGTGAAGGCCACTAATGGGGAATTGTGTATGTTCAACTTAACTGTTAGCTATGAAAACCCTTTATCTTCCCTAGCATACCAATTAGTGACATTTACCGTACTACGCCATTTGACCACCAGGGAAGGTTAGATTAATATGATTTTTTTTTCCCTAATTTTTCTTGCCCAAACTTGTGGTGTGTTGTCAGACTTGCCTTATCTGAAAAATATGGTGTATATGTATAGTGAGGGAATTAGCATTAGTAGAAATAGGCAAAGCGAGTTCACAACAGACAGTGACACTACTTGAGGGGTGCAAAAGAGGGCATATCTGTGTTTTATTTTAAAGTCAACAAATAGCTTTATTTGGCCTTAAAGAAACACAAAACCTGCTCGACTGAGCACTAGCTAACAAATAAAGGTCCCTGACCTTTATTACCAGACACTGGACACACAGCAGTAATAAGTAAGTTTTCACTCACAGGCAGAGTACAGCATTCCAGACTCTTTATTCAATACTGAGTAGCTCAAGCCTTGTGTCTGCAGCTTTTTATGCAGAGGCTGCAGGTGCAGCTGTTTAACCAGTAACCTGGTGCTAATAACAGTAATGGACTAGAGTTTGGAGACCCAGCCAGCTCTTCCCAATCCAGCTTCAGGCCCTTTTTGGCTTTTCCAAAAACCACTAGGGGAAATTCTGATCGTTGGATACATAGTTACATAGACACAGATCCTTTAAGTCTAACCTATATCCGGATTAATCCAGAGGAAGGCAAAAAACTCCATGAGGCTGATGCCAATTGCCCCATGTCAGGGAAAAAATTCCTTTCCAGCTGAAAATCAGTATAAACACCTGGATCAGCTTGTCTTCAAAATTAAAACCCTTAACCTGTAATATTTTTCCAAGTCCCTTTTTGGCAAAATGTATCCACCATTACCACATCCACTGCTCTTATAGTAAAGAATCTCCATCTATGTTGCTGGTGAAATGTTCTCTCCTCTAGACCAGCGGTCCCCAACCTGTTTTGTACCAAGGACCACGTAGATTTAGGCCAATTTTCCTGTGGCCCAGCAGGGGGCGGGGTTTTCAGCAGCAGGGCAGGGTTGGGTCTCGCCAGCACAGGTAATGTTGTTAATTGGGGGGGGGGGGGGTTAATTAATGTAATAGTGACCTAGTAGTGCCCCCCACAGGTTAATATTATCTGTGTTTGTGGGGGGAGAGGGTGCTATTACCTGTGGGGGCACTACAATAGTTATAGTGCCTCCCTACCCCCCCAGTTCATAACATTGCCTGTGTGTGGGGGGACTATTACAGTGTTTTTAACTGGGGGCACTATAACTAATAGGGCACTACCCCCCACTCACACAGTTAACAGATAACACTGTAATAGTCCCCCACATACTGTAACTATAATTACAGTTACATTATACTTACCTGGTCACTAATGCAGCTCTTGGGATCTGTTCTTGCACACAGGATGTGTGCATCTTTTATTCTGCTCCCCGGACCCAGTGGCACCATAGCAAAGGTTTCGGGAGCAGAATAGAAGATGCACACATTCTATGTGTCAGAAGAGAGAGCTGCATCAGTAATCAGGTAAGTGGAAAGTGATCTGCTGATGTAATCCTATGTTATGGATTACACACAGCATAGGAGCATCAGCCGACACCTAGTAGCCTACAGGGGTCCCTGATGACCGGGCCTGGTAACAAGTCATCCACAGCCTGGTACTGGTCCACAGCCCGGTCATTGGGGACCTCTGCTGTAGCCATAGAGGATGTCCCCTTGTCACTGTCACCGGCCTAGGACAGTGAAAGTTATTTGTGCTGTCCCTTTATGTATTTGTGCATTGTTATTAGGTCTCCCTGTAGACATCTTTTTTCTGAACTGAATAACGCCAAATTTGTTAATCTGTCGTCGTACTCCAATCCACCCATTGCCCTGATAAATTTTGGTGGCCCTTCTTTGCACTCTCTCTAGTTCAATTATGTCCTTATTCTACTACAGACACCATGTTCCTAGAACACATATGACAGTCATGCTGCAGGGGGCCAAGGGGCTGGCAGAGGGAACCCTTTCCCTCTGTCTGACCAATTTACATGTCATGGTCCCTATTGACCGTGCCATTTAAAGGGTTAGATCAGAGTTATTCATCTGACACACATGGCTGGGTTCCTGCTGGTGAATATGCGGGTACACTGGCAGTGCCTGAGGAGACCCCAGTGTATAATAATAGCATGGAGCCACTGTGGAGCATATTATACTGTGTGGGGGTCACTGTGGGGAGCATATTGTACTGTGTGGGGGCCACTGTTAGGAGCCTATTGTACTCTGTGGGGGCCAGGCAGTGCAGGTGCGTTAGGAGAAGAAAGTCTGCACTGGCCGTATGTGCCTCCATCACGTAACTGGTGTGTCCCACATTAACATGCACCTGTTGCAAAACTACCACGCCCATTATTCTTGGACAAGTTGGGATGATGGGAGCTGTAGTTTGGCAACAGCTGCAGAGCCATACAGGTTGTGCAAAACTCCCCATACAAGAGTGTTGCACAACCTGTTGCCCTCCAGCAGCAGATCTCTGCCATAACAGTGTCAGCAGCAGATCCCCCCCCATAACTGTTTTTTTCCTATTTTCCTCCTCTAAAACCTAGGTGCGTCTTATAGTAATTTACTTCAAAGAAATGGAAAAATGTCTAACTTTCAATTTATGATATGTGTTATATGTTTTACTGTGGTTATGAGATGGCTAAGTCATTGCATTCTTGTTTTCTTTACATTTTACTGCTCCAATTTTGTTTTCTTTTTAATTGGGGTTGTACTAGCTGTTTGAGCAAACTGGATATTCTCTTTCTTTACATTTCTGTGAAACAACTGTGTGGTAAAAATGCTCACTATACAGCTTGATAAATCCTTAAAGAGGACGTTTCTAGTTGGAATTTTCTCTCTAGCCCCTACGGTTCCCAAACAACAATTGTAGTTAGTTTTGGTGGTCATTGTGCTATTTAAGCTCTGTAATGTCAGAAGGGCAGCCTCAGCTTTCTTCCATCTTGTTAACTTTTCAGACAAAAGGGAAGGTCCCGCAGGCTAGACTAAATTTCACCTCCATTTTATTCTAATTCCTTTGAAATGCTTAAGGGGAACAAATTAAAAAAAAAAATATGATGTTTGGAATACAAAGGAGAGATTTATCAAGACTGGCGGTTAATACATCCTTCTTGATAATTCTTGCAAGGTGCACATCTTTTCATAAATCAGGCTTATCCTTCAGTGGGGACATGCCTCTACACTTAAAGCTATACCGCCTTGTTGCTAGTATAGATTTCAGACATCATTTATACCAGGACACTGCCGTAAATGATTATAAATCTGACGGGGCTATGGCCCAGCCCACATAACACCCCTCCTTTCAAGAAACAGGCAAGGGTGTCACATGCAACAAGAAACAATAGTAAGTGTGTATGACAAAAAATTATCTCAAAAAATCACTTGACAATCAAGTGACACTTGTCAGATTTGAAAACAGGAGTCTTTCAGGTCCAGAATGCCCCCAAACCAATGGCAATGCCATGTAGAGGACTATAATAGGAGCAGAAATATACCTATCCATAAAAAGAATTGCAGCATGATAATTTTATTTATATGGATATCTTTCTAGTAAGTTGTGGTTGGACACCTTCCCTTTTATTATGTAGGTCATAGGTGTAAGCTGTTATAGCTTTCCTTTTCACTGTACTGAAAATCATAGACAACTACACTTTTCAACCCAAAAAATATGTATAATGTACAGTATACTAAACATGAACCATAGAATTTAGTAAAGTATAGTTTAGTAAGCAGTGGCGTAACTAGGAATGGCTGGACCTCAAGGCAAACATTTGACATGGTCTCCTCCCCCCCGAACCACTGCATCCAACTCCCTCCCCCGGACAGCCCCCCCTCGCACAGACCGCATTCCTGCGCACACTATTATGCGCCATAGTGGCCCCTGCACACAGTATTATGCCCCATAGTGGCCCCTGCACACAGTATTATGCCAGATAGTGGCCCCTGCACACAGTATTATGACCCATAGTGGCCCCTACACGCAGTATTATGCAGCATAGTGGCCCCTGCACACAGTGTTATGCCCCATAGTGGCCCCTGCACGCAGTATTATGCAGCATAGTGGCCCCTGCACACAGTATTATGCCCCATAGTGGCCCCTGCACACAGTATTATGCCCCATTGTGGACCACCCATGAGCGATTATTATACTCTGGGGTCTTTTCAGACCCCAGAGTATAATGATTGGAGACCCAGGGGAGGATACAAACATAAAAAACAATGTTACCTACCTCTCCCTGGCTCCGATGCACTCCGGTGTGCCACTTTGGCCATCTTCAATGTTGAACCAGATCTCGCATGAGCAAGGCTGGCGTCGCGACGCATAATGACATCAGCTGACGTCTGGGACGTCACCAAACAGGCCCGAAGCCTGCCAGAGCGAAGGAGGGGTAAGTTACAGTGTTTTTTATGTTCCCTCACCTCCCCTGGGCCTCCGATCGTTATACTCAGGGGTCTGAAAAGACCCCAAAGTATAATGATAGCAATGTTTGTGGGGTTCACAGTAGCGGCTGCCACAGGGCCCCATAATGTTCCAGGCCCTGTGGCAGCCGCTACCGCTGCTACCTCGGTATTTACGCCGCTGCTAGTAAGTATTTTTTATGGCTATTTTGCATTCGTGGAGCAGCCATTTTCACAGATCTCTCATGGACTTAAGCCTATTGACAGATCTGTGAAAATAGACAAAAATAGGATATGTCCTATTTTTTGATGGTCCATTAAACCTAACTGTCAAAAAAACTGACATGTGAATCGCTCCATTGAAACCAGTGTGTTCTAAAAATGGCCGTGTGATGACAAGAACTAGCGTTGCACAGATGTTTTTCGCTGTTGTATTCATGAGGCCTTAGTCTTATGTGTGAAGGAAAGTCAGACAACTAGTCTAGGACCTGAAACTTGAACAGTGCCTAAATGATTCTTCATGAGCTGTGATGTATTCTGTATTATAGGCTTATAAAGTGATATTAATTATGGACATGGTGGAAATTTTTTTCTCTGTTGGGACCACATTGAATAGCAATGTATGTATAGAATAGGTAATTGGGGAAATGAACTTCCTCATGGCTGCAGGGTGCAGGCAGTATTTAATACTCTTATATTCTGTCAATGAAAAGCCAGATGAGCTTCCTTGCAACAGTAAACAGTGAGGATCTCCTCTCCTACTAACACATGTATAAGAGCACCTAAAGCAGGGGTGACATAAAGCAGATACATTGATGAAAATTTAGCAGCATGTCTTTTTGTAATTCCCCTCCCCAAAAACAACTGTTTTCACCTGACAGCTACTGGAAAACCCCACAGCAATAATTAACATATAGTGGATTGAAACTCTGCAGTGCAGGTCACTTTACATTTTGGGCTTTTTCCACAGCATTTGGATGAGATTTGGAGAAATTGCAGCAGGTTAGTGCAGTGTAAGAGTCCCTGTGCTCTGTTCAGAAATGACACCTATTTTCTGTTAATGGTGCCAGGAATTTGAATTCCCCAACAGCTGCATTCTATTAAAGAAGTGAATTAGGTAGCACAGTGATTCTGTAAAGGACTTTTTGCATTTTTGTAATGTATTGTGTGTCTCTGGATATTCTGATACGATTGGTCACAAGATCACAGTTTCAGAGATGAATTTTGAGCCAGTGTTTATTTATTTTTTTCAGGTCCTTGTTCTTGGAAACAAGAGAGACATTCCTGGAGCTCTTGATGAGAAAGAATTAATTGAAAGAATGTGAGTATGTAGTATACAGCTGTTCATTATTAACAAAAATAGGAAAGTTCACAGCACTCCTGCTAGCACCCTGTTCCATGAGAAATATTGCTGTGGGATACCTTTATTATTGGCTGAATAGATACAGCTTTTGAGACAGCTTAGGTCCCTTTTTCAGACAATGGGGGGGTTTTACTAAACAACCTACACCAGAAGACTGTCATAGAAGTGTCACATATTTACATACAGTCTTAATTTGCGCCAAAATGTTCCACTTTGTCAGAGGGGACATAGGGGCAGGGATGTCTCCACACATCAAATAAGGCTGGGTTCACATCTGCACTTGCACTACGTTCGGGGATTCCGTTCCCCTCTCCGCATGAAAAATGCAGAGAGAAAAGTGCTGCAAGTAGGACTTTTCTCCCTGCATTTTTCCACCCTTTTCGGGTGGAAACCGAGCGGAAACCACACGGACCCCATTATAGTCTATGGCTGGCGTAGTCTTCGGTTCTGACGCACGGGACCTCTCAGATGAGCCATAATTATTAAGAGGCTTTATCCTTTTAATAATTCTGGTGCATCTAGTCAGCAGGGAAAATCTTTTAAAGATGACCTCTCACCACCTCCATTATCTCAAACTCTTTGGATCCTTCAATAGGTGCCACTTCACTAATTTTGGTGCACTTGACATTTTTCTCTAGCCAGAGCTGTTCCTGAGCCATCAAT
Source organism: Leptodactylus fallax (assembly GCA_947044405.1). NCBI lineage: Eukaryota > Metazoa > Chordata > Amphibia > Anura > Leptodactylidae > Leptodactylus > Leptodactylus fallax. Next base: position 2,327,600 of record CAMRHE010000140.1, read on the forward strand.
ACTTTTAGTTTCAGCGCCCAACATGCCAATTAACCTCTCTGTCAGGAGGGTGGTGCTAAGCTGGGCCATATAGCCAAGGACCGCCCTAAGTAACATATTGGGTTCTGAAACTACAGCAGACATGATTGCTCTGGAACAGTGAGGGGTGGGAATAGAGAAAAAAAATTACAACTGCACTAGAATCAGTGTAGAGGAACCTACTAAAAAATGCAAAGAATTGGAGTTGGCGGAGGTGGTGTAATATCCTGTTTAAGACTGTCTCCTTTATGTGCTACTCTTTTCCTCAATACATGTCAGGACATAAGCTGAAGTTTTATCACCATCATCCTCCATCTATTGATTACTATGTAATCCCTTTCCCTGATACTGGTATTTTTTCTTAGTTGTGTGAGTCCAAGTTTGATCTGCCATTTTCCCCTCTAAATATTAATTTTAGTATGCTTTTTCCATTATTTTTTACATCCTTGCACTTGCCCAAGCTGAGCTTGATTTTGACTAGGACCAGGCAATTGATTGAAAAATTATCAAAAAGCGAAAGTCAGCTCAATTAATGGATGTGAACTTGCTCACATCGATTATTTAAATTATTTTCATTGTCATCCTGTCTCACACTGCCATTGGCCAAAGGATTTGTCAGAATTCAGTGGAATGGTGTGCCATATAAATAGGGGGCGTAGTTTGTAAAAAGGGGAATGTCCTAATATAATTGTCTGTTAATCATAATCAGGGTAAAATGCCAAATTAATTGTGATTTTGATTTGGGTCATAATCGCCAGCCCTAATTCTGACCAATACTAATAATGTAACCACACAGTAAATGTACTGTTTTACAGGTATAGTGCTGCTTATATTCATTCAGTTTTGTTTGTTTAGGAACCTCTCTGCCATCCAGGATCGGGAGATCTGCTGCTACTCCATTTCTTGCAAAGAAAAGGACAACATTGGTGGGTAACAAGAGGCAATATTACAATAGAGCTAGAATAGGGAACAAAATGGATCTTGGGTCACCGCATTTAAGGAGGATTTCTAATTATTATGAACACTATGTATTTGACATTACATCCACATATTATATAATGAACCTCATAACCTCAGCAATTCTAGTTTTCCCACAAAGCACAAGACAAAACTTATTTTCATTATCTCTAAAGGAGTGCTTCAACTTTTTTTTTCATTATTTAATCATTCTGCTGAGACAGACATAAACATCAAAAAAACATTACTCACCTCTCCCCAGGGCTCCATTAATTTCGGGTGGGGGAAGGCCCGGTCTTCTATCTAAAGATCCCCCAGCTGATGTCACCAGTGCAAAAGAACCATTGCAGCTAATCACAGGCCTCAGTGGCCACCTCTACACAAACAGCACATCACAGCCATTAGGATCAGCATCTCAATAACACCCACACAAGCCCAAGGAGAACATAGAAACATTTATTCAGATGATGATCTCTTCATATTCTACCTTATATCTGTATGCCACTGTCTTGTCCACTAAGTGTGTCTAATGCATCTTAGCTCTAGTGGGGTCCATAAAGATTCTGGTTTTATTTATATAGTATTTTACTACTTTTTCTTGTCTATAGTTCACATAGACATATGTCAAACATTATGTAAAACTGATGCACTAGGTAAAATTTGTTGATTTCATCAGAATTTAGCAGATGATCTAATGTGAATGGGGGCCTTCTGAATTCAGTATGATGGCCCCTTTCCCTTTTTCTTCTGATTTTGACACAATATGCCCAGGTGTTTGGGGGAGGGGGGGGTCTCCCTTTGTATTCTATCGAAACATGCACTTAAAATTCTGTCTGTTTACTTTGCCACATACCTACTACAGTTATACATTGTCTACAGTAGATACTTGTTTGTGCTGTAATGTTTTTCTTGCATGATTGTTTCAGACATCACTCTACAGTGGCTTATCCAGCACTCTAAGTCCCGGAGAAGCTGAAAACACCAAATCCCTGGCTACCACTATAAATATCCTGGAGAATGTGTTCCTTCTAGGACTGACCACAAATACTAAGATAAAGGAAAAGTGTCCAAGTCCTTGGAATTCTCTCTTTCTCTTCCTTCTCTTTTTGGGTATACCCTATTCTTTCTTCTCATCTCCTTATGTCTCTATTTTAATGGTATTTTTACACTGTCCTCACTTCCATTGTAAGATATGGTCCACCTCTGAGCTCATTCAGCCATTTCTCTTAATAACCCTTTCTTGATGTTGGAGTGTGTGTGTGTGTATATATCTATACCCGTGTACATGTATATAATTTGATTTTGTTTTTATTTAAATGTAAGAATTTAGTTATCTGCTGGTTGACTGATAACATATCGATATTAATTTATATAGACCACCTTGTCAATATATATATATATATATGTATGTACGAAATATCATATAATTGTACAAGTACGCAGACTGGTTTGTCTAAACTAATGTCTCAGTTCACAACAGAAATGTAACCTAAAAAAAAAGGCCATTTTTCTAGACTGTTTATATAAACCTGCTATAAAAGACAAAATATATAGGTATTAATGGCCTGTGTTATCCTCGACTCAGTATCGTCACCTGAAGATATGTCAGCCATCTTAAGGAGTGAAAACAAAAGGTGGATCAAACCTTTTCAATATTTTTTCTGCGTGAACCTATTTTATAAGATGACTTAGTATTGTTTCAAAAGGTTTTGGATGATTTTAATCGAGGTGCTCACCACCTGTTATAAGAAAATGCATCTTTAATGAAGTACTTGTCTCATGTAGAAATACAGAAAAGCTGCATTCTTTATGTATGAGTATTTCAAGTGCTGCTCATGTCTATGACTACAGCAAATGTTTGTTAATAATAGCTATTCAGAACAATTTGCCATATCCTAGTCAGTGCCATCACTGGCACTGTGTATACAGTCTACTTATTACAAAGATTTTTTGTTTTTTGAAGTCTGTTTCTTGTGTATATTTTATTTTTTGCTGTCTAATAAATTAATAACTTTGTCAACATTGAAACTTCTCCTTTTGAATTGTTTTTTTTTCTAACATTTAAAGCATATCTGTCACCTGAATATACTGCCTGATGTAAGACCAGCATATTAAAGCAACTGGTCCATGTTATTTATGAGGGCAGCGTTCACCCACTCTCTTCACAGTAATAAGGGATGAGCAATCAATCTCTGCACTGTGTAAACTAGGGATCTTAAACTCGGTCAGGCAAATTGGCCGCATATAGGCACAATTTGAAATTGAAGGGGAACATTCCTTTCAAATTCTATAGAATACAAATTTATTGTTTAATAACCCCAGTCAGGATCGGACTGGCCCACCAGGGGATGCCCCGTGCCTTTAGGGGGCACTACTGGATCTCCACTGCCTTCTTTTTTTGATAGGCAGTGGAGGTGCGGTAAGGCCCCCATTCACTTACCTCTCCCCGCTACAGGTCAGGACTCCCTGTGCGTCGCACATCACATCACGATGACGTAATGTGCGGTGCACAGGGCCCAGGCTGCTGCGAGAAGAGGAAAGGCCGCGAGCAGGGGCGGGGTGAGGTAAGTGATGCTGCCAGGTTCTCCCCGGTTTTGCGATCGGGTTTTAACAACCGGATCGCAAAACCGGGGAGAAGTGGCGCCGCTGACCAGGTTCTGATACTAATAGAGCAGAAAGCCACAGGCTTCCTGCTCTACTGCTCACAGACTTGTAGGTCAGAGGCCCTATTGATAAACCTATATAAAATTCCTACCACTAATAAATTACACCATCACACCTTGAATATGCAACATATTAAATATTTATTGAAACAAGAAAAATTCAGATTTAAAAACATCATGAAAGTGGAGGTCGTGGCGTTGTCCAAGTACACAATAATAAATATCACAGAAGATGACATGCCGCCCCGCAAAACAATATAACCATCAATATGTCAGTATATACATAGATATCCAATGTCAGCAGTATAGTATCCCATAATGTAAATTCATATATATCCCAATTATATCCAAAAAATAAATAAATAGAATAAATACTATAATAATTCATGTATCTACAATGATATTATAATATATAAAAAATATTTAATATGAAAAATATATAATTCATGTACTCACATCAGTATTAAATCTATACCCCCGTGGTTGTATCTTAATATGCACCTATATTGCTGCATTCATTCATTAAAGATATCCATAGTAACAAACATATGCAGGGCTACCTATAATGTATATATATTATCACATGCTATTTCATCAAACAGACAATAATAAATAAATGTTATATATATATATATATATATATATATATATATATATATATATATATCTAGACAGTCACCACGACCTCCACCTTGAGGCCCTATTGAGCCTGTGGCTTACAAGCTAAGCTCCGATACTGCTTCTTCCAGCTCCGGGCGCACATGACGTTATATCAGTGCACCTTGAACAAGATGGAGTGGGACAGGGGAGCATACAGGTAAGTAATCAGCCAAAACTGCTATAGGGGGCGGCCACTTCACTCCCCCCCATATAGGGGCCCCTTCACTGGTCCCCTATACTGTATGGGGACCATTGATGGGCCATTATAATGGGGGGACAGTGATGGGGGCTAATATCCTGGGGGACATTAAAGGGATTGTCCAGGATTTTTATTTTTTTTTTTTTGATTAGGCCGGAGCAGGTGAAAAAAAAACAAAACAAAACTTACTCTTCTGTGCCCATTGTCTCCCAGTGTGCTTCGGTCTTGCAGCTCTGTTGTTTTCTTCCCACTGAACGTGACTACCTGTGCCAGTGACAACAGCGGAGCTGCAGGACCGGACACTGCTGGGAAGACACCGGAGCACAGGGGACAGGTGAGTAGGTTTTTTTTTTTAGGGGGGGTGTCTTTTCACCTCCTCAGACTAATAATAAAATAAATAAATAAAAAAATTATGCTGGACAACCTCTTTAAAGTGTGAGGCATTAGGAGGGTGTATTAAAGGGGTTGTCCAGGCAGAATTTTTTATGATTTATCCTCAGGATAGGCCATAAATACCTGATCTGTAGGGGGCCGTCCCGGACCGATCAGCTGTAGGGAGCCACTTCCAGCGCCCATCCTATACACAATACAGGGCTGAAAGCTCTGCCTACTGTGTATTAGCCGGGCACCTTCACTGCATCTCAGCATTCATTGAAGTCAGTAGGAGCTGAGCTGCAGTGAAGGCACGGGCTGCTATACAGCGGATGGAGCTTTCTGCTTCCGGCCCTGTGTTGTGTACAGAACGGGCGCCGGAAGTGGCTCTATACAGCTGATGGGGCCATGTGTCAGCCCCCTACAGATCAGGTATTTATTTTTCCTGAGGATAGGCCATAAAAAAAAAAGTTAACCCTGGACAACCCCATTAATATACCCCACACAGTTTAATATACCCCCCACTGGATTTTAGCCTCCATCACTGCCCCCACACAATATCATGGCCCCATCACTGTTCCCCATACAGTATGGGGGACCAGTGCAGAGGCCACTGTATTGGGGGCCATTAAAAAAAAATTTGGCCCAGACTACCCCTTTAAAGAGGTTGTGCATAAATTGGAGCGACCACTTTGGTGGCCAGGAAGGTGTAAAAATTTAAAAAAAAAAAAAATACTCACCTGTCCCCAGCACCCTGTTGTCCATGCCTGTGTCTGTTCGGTGTCATGGCAGCGCCTCATTTTTATAAATCCTGTACCTAATTGGTCTTAACGGTCACATGAGGTGCAGGACATCCAGCAGGAAGGTGCCGGCATGAGACTGAATGGACACTGGCAGCGGACAACGGAGTATGCTTTTTTAAAATTTATCTATTTTTTTTTTTTTTTTAATTTTACACCTCTTGCTCGCCACATGGGTTGCTCCAATTCCTGGACAACCTTTTTAAAGGATTTATCCATCTTTCTAATATTGATTGTCCTTGGTAACAATTCTAGGAGCCACGCTGTTCACTTGCCATACAGGGTATAGCAGTGGGTTTAGGTAGTGCAGTGGTGCACATCGTATGGCAGGTGAGCAGAATGGCTCCCGACATGTTATTTCCTTTAGCTGCCCTGTCTCGGTACCGCTGATCTGCAGGGGTCCTGGTGGTGGGCCCCTAGAAACAATTCCACTGGTGGGCCCTAGACATCCCAGTCCGACACTGACCCCAGCAGTGGTTCTGTACAGTTTAATGTCCCCTATCAGTGGCCCCACATAGTTTAATATCCAGGGACAAGGCCACAGATTGCAGCCTCTGGGGCCGCGTGTTTGAGACCCCTGGTGTAAACTAAAGTAAATTCATAATTATGAGTCCTCCATATTAATTGATTACTCCTGTTAACCATGGCAAAACGTTTGGCTAATAGGTCCCAAAGAAGACTCTTATGCAGGGCCGGCGTTAGGGGGGGGGCAAACTAGGTAATTGCCCAGGGCCCCGACCCCAAAGGGGCCCCCGGGATCCGGAGCCTGATCACTCCGGAAACCGGAGTCAGGACCTGGCCATATCGATAACAGAAAGGGATCCAGCGTCATGTGCCGCAGAGCCCCTTTCCGAGGTGAGTAAAAATAACAAACATTTTTACTCACCTGTCCGACATCATCTTCTGGCGTTCCGGACATTCAGCGGTCACGTGGGGCGTGCTCACATAACCGCTGAGGCCCCATCAGAGGCTTCAGCAGCGACGTCCACAACGCGTGACGTCAGCCGCATAGAAGAGGAAGCCTGGCGCCGGCAGGGATAGCGGAGCAGCACGAGGAGGCCCAGGAGAGGTAAGGCAAGGTAAGTATAACTGTTTGTTATTTTCCCTTACCTCCCCCGGCCCTTCCATAATTATACTCTGGGGTCTGAAGAGACCCCAGAGTATAATGTAATACTAGCACTAAAGGAGTCTGTAGGGCCACTGTGGAGCATTATACTGGGGGGCCCCCTCTGGATAGCATATTATACTGTGTGGGGCCACTGTGAAGCATTATACTGGGGGGGGGGCCCTCTGGATGGCATATTATACTGTATGGGGCCTCTGTGAAGCATTATAATGGGGGGTGCTCTGAAGAGCATGTTATATTCTCTGGGCCACTTTATAATGCCTCTGGGCATTATACTGGGGGGCCCCTCTGGAGGGAATATTATACTGTGTGGGGCCACCATTGAGTATTATACTGTGAGGGGGGCCTCTGGAGAGCATATTATACTGTTTTGGGCCACTTTGGAGCATTATACTGGGGGGACTATACTGTATGGAGGCCATTCTGGAGCATGTTATATTGTGTGGGGTCACTGTGGAGCATTATTCTGGGGGGGCCATCTGCAGAGCATATTATATTGCGTGACGCCACTGTGGGGCATTATTCGGGGGGGAACTAAGGATCATTATACTAGGGGGCCCTCTGGGGAGTATATTATACTGCATGGGGCCTACTGTGGAGCATTATACTGGGGGGACACTCTGGGGAGCATAATATATTGCGTGGGGCCACTGTGGAGCAAAATACTGGGAGGGCACTGTGGAGCATTATACTAGTGGGGGCCATCTGGGGAGTATATTATACTATGGGCCACTGTGGAGCTTTATACTGGGGGGGCAGTGTGGGGAGCCTGTTATACTGTGTGGGGCCACTGTGGAGTTTATTATATTGTGTGGGGCTTCTCGGGAGCATATTATACTCTGTGGGGCCATTGTAGAGCAGTATACTGGAGGGGACTGGGGGGAGCATATTATACTGTGGGGGACCACTGTGGAGCATTATACTGTGGGGGGGGCTCAAAATTTCTGCTGGCAGCCCTGTGTGCTATGTCTGCATCACAGCTCCCTCACTATAATCTTGCACATACGTGTAGTGCTCCATGGCCATGTCATTCCCCATACAGTACTGCACATGAACATGGAGTTATTGGGGCCTGCACAGTACTATAGGGGCTGACTATACAGGGAACATACTCAGTAACACCAGATAGTAAGCACATATGTAAGACATCAGTGAAGGAGCCGTGGTGTAGGCTATTAGCAGGAAGCTGTTGGGTGGCCCCAGAACAAGTTCCTCTGGTGGGCTTAAGGCCCTTCAGTCCGACACTGTATAACGGAGAACTATTATGTATAAGGGTGGGTTAATATATATAATTGGGAAACTTAAATATGAGGGGGCTATTATAAGGGGGAACCATTATTTATAAGACGGGCTATTATTTATAAGGGGGGAACTATTATATATAAGGCATCCATTATAAGGGGGGGATCTATTATTTATAAGAGGGGAACTATTTATAAGGGGGTATAATTGTTAAGTGGGCTTATTTATGAAGGGGGCTATTAGTGATAATGGGGACTATTTAGAAGGGTAACTATTATTTATGAGAGGGCTATTATTAATAAGGGAGCAGTATTATTTTTACGGGTTGACTGTTACTGATAAGGGGGAATATTACTGATACAGGGCACTATTTATCTTTTATAAGGGCACTATTACTGATAAGGGTGTAATTATAAGCAGGGACTATTATTTATGAGGAGGCGCTATAATAACTGATGACTGGGTGCAAAAATCTATTAGGCGGTACAAAGGTGCTCATTTGAATTGTGTGTGGTAAAATGGAGCTTGTTATTACTTTTTTGTTGGCAGAAAGGAGGCGTTATTATAGGGGGTGCCACTAGAAGACGATGGTATTGTTTGCATATCAGCATTTGGGGCCCCACTTTTAATTTTGTCCCAGGGCCCCACTTTGTCTAAAACCAGTCCTGCTCTTATGACATGTCGATGATATAAAAGTCAGATGATTCTTCAGGCCAGCAATGACTACACTTATTTTGTGCTCTGCAGGTACTGTATAAATTACCTCTAGTGGATGAAAGTCTAACCATGGTCATGTGATATACAGTCCATGATCATGTGATGAAAACACAGGTGCACAGCTTGTTATAGTCACAGCATAGTAATCAGACATCTGCCTGGTAACGAGCTGTGCACCTGTCTGCTCATAACATGACCATGGACCGTAAATCACATGACCATGGTCAGAATTTTATCCACTAGAATTAACAGGAGGAATGACAGCAAGCAGATCTAGAAAACCGTGAGGAATTGATAAAGAAAGTATATTGGAAAATTGTATAATTTTTTATTATACAAACAATAATATTTGTCTCTCAGTATTGGTCTGAAAGTGGCCAACCCCTTTAAGCACACAGCCTAAAACTGCCTGATGGACACGGCCTCATTTTTCAATACTGACATGTGTCACTTTATATGGCAATAACTTGAATCTGAACAAAATATTTTAATCATTTCTTTGTATGTGCAAGTGCAAGCCACTGTACAGTATATACATATATATGAACTTGCACATACAGAGAAACGCTTAAAATATTTTGTTCAGATTAACAAAAACAATGGTCCATCAGAACAAAAAAAACCATTACATTACATTAGCGGACAATAAACTACTACTACTGTTTGTATGTATACATATAATTATATATGCACACTAACAAAAATGCTCATTCAAACTGTGTCCAGACCAGAGGGGGTGGAAAAAAACATGAAATTACATTTTTTTTTAAAGATTAGTGCAGCTGCAGGCTAGACTGTATAGTGGGTGAACAACAAGAAACCGCTTGTATATAACTGAGTTATTTTTTTTTTTTAATGTTTCTGCAGGCAAAATCAGTGCTTTGCTGTTACAACAGCAGTATGCAATTAATGAAAAAATGTTAACTCTTGCCCAAAAAGTCTTTAACAAAACATTTTTTACTAACAGTAAAAAAGAGTTTAAAGAATGTGTATAGAGACGAAATCACTCTATTGCAAGTACTGTCAGACAATATTAGATTATTGAAAACGAAAGAGTTAACTGTATGTGTAAGCACCAGCAGCACAGATTCCAGTCACTGTCTATGAACCTATCCTATCTATGTTCAGTGGCAGAACTACCGCCACAGTGGGTGCTACAGGGTCCACGACCTTAGGGGGCCCGGTGTGCCCCTACTGCTTTTTTTTTTTTTTTTTTTTTAAGTAGGTCATTACCTGTTGGAGTTACTACAGCAGGTAACGGGCCCTATTTACTTACCTTATGAAGGGGCCGCTATGGGACATTATGCTGTGTGAAGGGGCCGCTATGGGACATTATACAGTGTGGAGGGGCCACTAATGGACATTATACCTTCAAAAGGGGTCACTGTGGGACATCATATTGTATGAAGGAGGCACTATGGGACATTATACCTTGTGAAGGGGCCGCTGTGGGACATTATGCTGTGTGGAGATGCCGCTATGAGATGTTATACCATATGAAGAGGCCGCTATAGGACATTATACTGTGTGAACGGGCCACTATGGGACATTTTACTGTGTGAAGGGGCTGCTATAGGGCATTATATTGTGTGAATGGGCCACTATGGGACATTATACTATATGAAGGGGCCACTATGGGACATTATACTGTGTGAAGGGGCCACTATGGGACATTATACTGTGTGAAGGGACTGCTATAGGACATTATATTGTGTGAAGGGGCCACTATGGGACATTATACTATATGAAGGGGCCACAATGGGACATTATACTGTGTGAAGGGGCTGCAATAGGACATTATAGTGTGTGGAGAGGACTCTATGAGACATTATACTGTGTGGAGGGTACACTATGGGATATTATACTGTATGAAGGGGTCACTGTGGGACATTATACTTGGTGAAGGGGACATTATAGGACAGTAGTGTGTGTAAATGGGGTGTTATACCATGTGGGGGCCAGGAAAGGGGGCGCTATGCTGTGTGGGGGTGGGGGGAGCCCATGCAAATATGCTATGGGGCTCAGTGTTTGATAATTACACTGTAATTCCTGAATTTTCTGAACTTTGCTGCCTATAGCCTATGATGCAGTGAGATAGATCACATTTTACAGCAAATAAAGGCTGATCACAAGTGTCCAAGCTTTTACACTCCATATGACATCAGCACTGTAAGGTCCACCTACCACTGTCTATTGGCTGAGAGGCAGTCAGATGTTTCTACAACATCACAGTGACTTACAGACTGTGTCTGTGTCATTACACACATATCTGTTCTGTACTTCCTTGTCAAACACAAGCTGGTGGCACGGCCACTTTTGTTTGTCTAAAGTGAATAACGATTTGTTTCTTTTTGTTAAAAATCAAACAATTTGGAATATTCAGGATGAACCCAGCTCGTTAAGAGGCAATTCCCCCATCTCTAGCCACACCAATCCTGCGGTCTTGTCCATCATATGATTCCATACCGCATTGCCACTCACTTTGCCAGAGCTACCATCACTCAGCCAGAGATGTCCTGCGGTCTGGTCCATCACGTTCCACTATAGCACACTATTTGTGCCACAGTGAATTCACATCTGCTCCCATAAAGGGATTTTTGGTTTATTTTTTTGAAAAGCCAATTCTTCATAACTTTTCAATTAGGCTCACAACCAGAAATTTGTCTCCCAAATACAAGACTTACAAGACTTTTTTCCCCACTGTAAGGGTTATTGCCCTGTTCAGGAGAAATTGTGTAATGAACTGTGGTGAGCTTTTTCTCCTTTATCCTCTTGTAAAAATGAATAATTTGGGGCTAAATTGATGGCTTATTGTAAAAAAAAGTAATTTTTCATGTTCATATTAATGTTAATAAAATGTGTAAAACTGCTGTGGGATCAAAATGCTTACTATACCATTTGATAAATTCCTTGAGGGGTGTAGTTTCTAAAATGGGGTCACTTTTGGAGGGTTCCATTGTATTAGTACTTTAGGGCCTCTGCAAATGCGACCTGGCACCCGAAAACTATTCCAGCAAAATCTGCCCTCCAAACAGCGCTCTTTCCATTGTGAGCCCCACTATGTACCCACTATGTACAGCAGATTACGACCACATATGGGATATTGCCGTGTTCAGGAGCAATTGTTTAACAAACTGTGGGGTTCTTTTTTCCTTTAACCCCTTGTGAAAATGAAAACATTGGGGATAAAGTGATGTTTTATTAATTTTTCATTTACATATCCCAATGTTAATATAAATCTGTGAAACTGCTGTGGGGTCAAAATGCTCACTATACCCCTTGATAAATTCCTTGAGTGGTGCATTTCTGGAGGGCTTTTTCAAGGGTTTCCATTGTATTGGTACTTTAGGGGCTTTGCAAATGACACATGACACCTGAAAACTACTCTAGCAAAATCTGCTTTTCAAATGCCCAGTGGCGCTCCTTCCCTTCCATGCGCTGCCGTGTGCCCAAACATCAGTTTATACCCACATGTGTGGTATTTCCCTGCTTGGGAGAAATTGCATAACAAACTGTGAGATGCATTTTCTCCTTTAACCTCTTGTGAATGTCTTAATTTTAGGACTAAATGGACGTATTATTGAGTAAAAATGAAATGTCTAAATTTCACCTCCATATTGTTTTAATTCCCGTGAAATGCTTAAAGGGTTAACAAACTTTCCAAATGCTGTTTTAAATTATTTGAGTTCAGTTTTGAAAATGGGGTGATTACGGTGAGTTTCTAATATACATGCCTTTTTAATCCTCTTCAAAACTGAAGTGGTCCCTTAAAAAAAAATATGGAAAAATCTCATGTAAGACTAAAGCCCCACATTGCGAAAACCACTATGTTTTACAGTACCTGCAAATTGAATGAGATTCTGGCTAATTGCATTTACACATTGCAGAAAAGCTGCATTTGCAAAAATGTCTGCGTTTTTGAAAATTGCAGCATGTCAATTATACCTTGCGGAAATGCTGGCATTTTCCCTATAGGTTTAATAAGGGAAGAAAATCCGCAGATAAAAACTCAATGAAAAACGCTATGGAACAAACACGTTGCATTTTTTTGGTGCATTTCGCTATGTGGGGCCTTAGCCTTAATCTGGAAAATCACAGTTACACTTATAAGCCTTCCAAAGTCCATGATAAATAAAGGATGATTAAAAAATGATGCCAATATAAAAGCAGAGATATGGTAGATAATATTTATTAATGTATTTGGGTGGTAAGTCTATCACCCCCCTTTCCCTAGAATACATATAAATCAAAAAAAATTATTGTGAAACACATACACATTAAGTATCCCTGTTCCCGGTCTACAAACTAATAGAAATATTTTAGTAAAAAAATCAAAATTGCCTAACCAGCTTTTTTTGCTGTTTCGCCTCTGAAAATTTGAGTAAAAAATGATCAATCCAGGGGCGCACCTTCCATGAAGCGACCTGAAGTGATGGCCTCAGGTGGCGCCTCATGGAATAAACTGGGGGGTGGCATTTTTTTTAATGGTCAGCTAGTTATTGTATTATTGCAATAAGCAGCTGCCGAAAATTTTTACTCACCTGTCTGCGCTTCTGTACTGGCTGTACTCCGCCAGTGGAGCTGCACTTATGTCACGATGCTGAAGAACTCCGGGACGTTACATACCGCCTGGAGGCGGAAGTGGTAAAAATTATCGCCCGCTACTTTGTGTGGGGGTAAAGGGGGTCATATACTGTGTGAGGGCCATAAAAAGGGGTCATATACTGTGGGGGTGGCATAAGAAAGGGATCATATACTGTGGGGCTCCATAAAAAGCGGGGTCAAATACTGTGGGAAGCAAAAAAGTGGGTGATATACCATGTGGGGTGGCACAAAAGGGGGTCATATACCATGTGGGGGGGGTAAAAAAAGGTGTCATACTGTGTGGGGGCAAAGAAAAGGGGGTCGTATATTGTGTGGGGGCAAAATAAAGGGGTCATATACCATGGGGGGGCAAAAAAGGGGGCACATATTGTGTGTGGGGGCTAGAAAAAGGGGGTTGTATATCGTGTGGGTCCAAATAAGGGGATTGATCTGCCAATGGGGGGCGTGTCCTAATTAGGGGGGCCTCATCATGCAACCAAACATAGCCAGGTGGGTATCTTTTTTTTTTGGGGGGGGGGTGCCTTTCTGTAGTTCACTTCAGGCAGCAGAGAGGCTAGGTTCATCCCTGCCAAAATGGTATAACTAAAAAGTACACCTGGCCCTGCAAAAAAAGAAGCCCAATGCATCCCCATGCACAGAAATGTAAAAAATTATGGGTGTCAGAATATGCACACCCAAAACAAAGTTTTGAATTTTTGTTAAGGGATAAAAATGTAAATAAAACTATTTAAATTTGGTATCCCCAGACTCATACCAAAACATAGAATACAGGAGACATTTTGGCTGCACAATGAACACTGTAATAATGAAGTCTGTAAGAGAGTCGCACAAAGGCACTTTTTCTCTAATTTTATCCTATTCTGACTTTTTTTTTCCGACTTCCCAGTACATTGTACAGAATAATAAATGGTACCATTATGAAGAACAATTTGGCCCGGAAATATTAAAGGGTTTTTTTGGGATGAATTGATATCTCTAATCTACGCTAAACCACATACCCCTCCCCCCACCTACCTTCTAAATTACTTAGCGTTCCAAAAATCTATATTTACCTAGATCATTTTCCAGAAACAAAACGTCACCTATACTAACCCCCCCCCCCACCCTATCATACATCATACCTTCCAGGCAAGACCTTCTGGGCACAGAACGCTACTTCGCTACTACTGTCTGCGCAATGTCACTACTTCACTACTGCCTGCGCAATAGATCCAGAGTGACGACTACTGCACATGCCCAGAACAAGTGACGTCCAGTGCCCATAAGGTCCTGCCCGGAAGATAAGTAATTATGATGGGGGGAGGGGTTGAGTTAGTTAGGAAGGGCTAGTAGTGGGCAGGCTAACTAGAGAAACAGGGAGGGGGTGTGAGTGAGAAAGGGAGGGGGAGGGAGTGAGAGAGAGAGAGGTGGTGTGAATCAGCTCTGAGTGAACCACAAGGCATCATGGTAGTTGTAGGAAAACACAGAACAGGAAGATGCCGATGTAAACAAATGCAGAAGATGCCAGGAGCTCACAGAGAAACCCAGAAATCACTCAAAACACTGCTAAAGGTATTTGAGTGCACTTATTAAGCTATTAATAGCACTAACAGACCTTATCTGAAAAATTAGTTTTTACACTGGAAAACCCCTTTCAGCCCTCATAAGGCTCTGTGACTGGAAAAATAAAAAAAATGATGGGGTTTGGAAGGAGTCAAAAACGATAATCGAAAAATGCCACCAGAAGGAAGAGGTTAAGAAGTTTTGCCAGCTTTTGTCATGATCAACCAGATGAGCCACCATAATTAAAGGGAATCTGTCACCATGGCAACTTGGCCCTGAAATACTATGAACATAAATTCTATCTAATCTCATGATGGGGCAAAGTAGGGTTCAAATCAGACTGCAGTCTATATGCAACTAGTCTGTTTAGGCGGGTGGGGAAAAATGTAGGCGGGTGGTTGCATTAAAAAGTAGAGCTTGGACCCCTTGCTGGATTGAGCTCAGAGATAGTAAATACATAGTTGGAATCTGTGTCTCTTCAGCTATGCACATATCAAATGAATTCAGGGGAATTATAATGGTAATAAAAAGGCATTATCCCAGCACTACCCAGGAAGCAGAGAGGAGCAAAGCTCTGCTGGGATATGAAAGGACTGGATTTGAACTGTGGAGGAACTTGACAAAACCTAAAGAGAGAAAGTTAAATGGCATGTGTGAACTAGAAAAAAAGTAGTTTAGCCATAAATAATAATGGTGCTAATAAGGAAAATAATTATCATATATATAGGAATGTAACTGTAATCCTATGTAGCACTGAAGTTCTATTTGTCACTAAACTGTTCAAAATTTAGACGCCCAGCCAGGCAGATACAGAATATTCATTGTGACGTAACATTCCCACCATGATGACCCAATGCTAGAATATACCATCTGATTTCTGTGACTCACTGTCTTGGCCTCTTCAGACTTTTCTCTGTACAGTGCCACTGTCAACAAGATGCATGCAGTTGACAGAGAAGTCTAATAGGCCTGAAAGCAAATTTCCGGGAATGTACATATAAAGCTTGAATCTCAGGGACGTTGGGACGTTGGATCAATAAAAGTAGATTTTGGCTAGTTTCACAAACCGCTCAAAATCCTGCAGGAGGATTTCCGGAAACTCGATGGACACCCAGAGGAACCCGTTATAGTCTATAGGATCTGCGGGTGTCCACAGGTAACTGCTGTTTTAGTGGTCCAGCTCTGCGTCATTCGGGTCCCCTGGCGAGACCCTTGTGCAGATGTGAACCTAGCCTTACCTAGTAATAATATATAATAACCAATAAGGCTGCTGCTTTCATTTAACAAAAGACCACTGACAAAGTGGCATCCCAGTGGTTGCTATGAGTAACTTACTTTATCTTTGTGGTCATTTTGATAAAGCCCTCTCAGAATCAGCCCCATGAATCCCTGATTTTGTCAGAGCAATGAATGAGTTTCTTTTACTTTTTCATTCAGGACACGTAGATGATTTTGTTGTAGTTGGTTAAGAGTCTGGTTTCCATAGCAACATCCGCGTCCCCATGCTTCTCCCTCTTTTCACTACACTAGCTGTTCCCCACTCCCACACAACCCAAAGAAAACAATGAGACCTTTTTAACTCTCAATAAAGAAGAAAAGATGAGGCCGCCTTTGACCAGCAGGAGGACTTTATTCTACAGAATAATCTTTTATCTAGCTCTTAATACATGGAAATCTGATTGCAATCTGAAATAGACAAATAGTCTGCGAGCAAAGAGAAAGGCTGTAAAAAGAAGAAGTTTATATTATTCTAATACACTATTACACTACTTCATGCTAGGAATAGAAGAACTAGCAGTGTAATATGAAGCTGATAGATGCAGTTCCCAAGTCTCATTATATTAGGTATATATCTGAGTACATGTGAGGAAGCGGACATATTGCAGTTAGTTGATCAGCAGTTGCTCCAGTATTCATTTTTATACATACATAGCAGATAGAGTACAGGTTGTTTTTCCATCTTTTATTTTTATTTTTATAGTCCATGCTTTCTCCACTTTTTACTTGCCAAAAACAGGACAGGAACCCAGCAGAAGAAATGTATGCTTAAAGAGGACCTTTCATGTCCTCATGCACATTCAGTGCACTGTCAGCTTTCCCTTATGTGTCCCGGGGCTGGAGATATCCGTGTCGTTAGTTTCGGCACCGATCTCTGCCCACTTTCAGAAGGGCGTTCCTGACAGTCGAGGTAGGCTGTGAGGAACTCCATCCCTGAGAGTACTCGTTCATAGCACTGTACTGTCAGAGGGGGCCTTCCTTACCGCCCAGCGATGACGTTGAGCTGTGAGGAACAACCCCCCAGTACAAGTCTATGGACGAGGGCGCTCCTCACAGCCCAGCTAGACTGTCAGGAACGCCGTTCTGATAGTTGGCAGAGATTGGTGCCGAAATTAACGGCACCGATATCTCCAGCCCCGGGGCACATAACGGAAAAGCCGACAGTGCGCTGTCAGCTTTCTAGCGGTATATAAAACTGCATGTGCATAAGGACGTAAAAGGTCCTCTTTAAAGTAGTAAGCCAGTTTTATATAAATACACTTAAACTTCATAAAATAAAATACAAATCCACTTATCAGTTTTACAACGCCATGTTTGATACATTGTAGTTAGTAGAATTTCTCGAGTTGAGATAGAAACAGCTGAGTGAATATCCGTCAGGCCATGTTCAGATTTTGTGGATGTGACGCAGAATTCTGGTGCAGTTTCAACACTGAAAGTTTGTGACAGTTAATAGTACATTACATCTAGATGGAGTTTTCAAAATCTCCCCCAAACTTTGAGCAAATTTCAGAAATCTACAGCATAAACATTGGGAGCAATTTATTAAGATTAGCGTTTCCTCTGTTTTAATCCAAACTATACTGGTGCGAGATGCACCAGAATTATTAAGGGCTCCACTCTAATAATTCTGGCGCATCTCAGAAGGTCCTGTGCATCAGAATTGAAATCTACTCCAGAATTTGTCAGAGAATAGTGCGACTTCAAATTTAACTCACTCCAGGTATAACTCATGAGCATGTACATTATTCAACCACTTTGCACACTGTATTATATGCTCTGTATTGGGTACTGTATCTTACATTATACTCACCCCTTGCACTTACTTTATATGTGGCACTGTGTGATACCAATCCTGAATACTGCTGTGAGCATTAACCCTTAAAACCATGAGGATCAGTAGATGATCATTTCCATCTCATTGATATGTGTACAGTCATACAGAAAATCATAGCGCAATAGATGTGAACAGCGAATATCATCAGAGATGCAGGCAACTCAAGCACAGTATATGTACTGTATATCACTATTTCAAGGGCACTATAAGTAAGGCACACTTTTTATATATAATACTATACAATAATAAAATCACTTTTAGGCCAGGGCCCCACGTAGCGTAAACACTACGATTTGGGTGAGGCGTTTCCATGTCTTTTTACAGTACCTACAAAGTGGATGCTGGCTAATCCCATCCACACATTTCAGAAAAAAAAAATGAAGCGGAAAAGCTGCGATTTTAAAAACACTCGTGCTTTTGTAAATCGCAGCATGTCAGTTATAACTATGGAAATGCTGGCGTTTTCCATACAGATATAATAGAAGCAGAAAGTCCACAGATGAAAACTCTGCGGACTTTCTGTGAAAAGCGCTGCAGGAAAAACCACAATGTGTTTCCGCATCGCTTTTTGACTGCAGCTCGCTACATGTGGCCTTGGCCTTTGAGCTAAACAATTAAATCATAGTTATTTAACCAAAATGTACAAAGTGTCTAGTCATTGAGAAAGTGTGTTTGGTAACCTCACAAAAATGGAGCTTTGCTGTAATATTCTCTGTAAACAACCTAAGCATATAAATTATAGGCCATGAGAGTTGCATTCCACAGATGAACATTATGGACTGAGTGTCTTCCAGGAACCTTTGTTTTTTGTAGCTTTGTATTCATTATTATGTAGCTAACTGCTTTTACAGTTACAGCAACAAATATACATAAAAATACCCAGAATTTGCCATTTTTCAATATATTCAAAAATTTGGCATGAGCTGAATATGTTCTTGCTAAACATTTTAGATTAGATAGGTTTTAATCCTCATTAAGTCTCAGCACTTATCTACTGAGCAGACTAACCACAGTGTATAGGGCAGCTGTTTTCTGCTGACACTATACATGCATATACGATGTGATGTAATAATAGTTTACAAGTATATTAGTATTTATAAATCTAATAAAATTTTGGCAAGAGGACTGTGATGAATTTCAAAAGGGGAAAATAGTTTTCTGTCAGTGTACGTACACATGCAAAAGATTTTTGCAAAAAATTCTCCAACAGTCCTATTCATCTTAACAGGGTTTGCAGAAATCTATGTGCTTGCTCCATTAACAACCTTATGTAAATTCTGCATTTCACACAGCATTGAAAAACGGCCTTCACATGGTTGTCTATGGGTCTATTCACGTCTTTTTTTTTTTTTTTGGACGTCCTGATACTACTGATGACTGTGCAGCTCTTCACTGAAGCAGGAGTAGTACACCTCAGTTTCAGTGCTCATGCACCAAACGTCAGGTGCATGCACAAATGAAGCTGAGGTGTACTTCCCTTGCTTCACTGGAGATCTGCATAGACGCCAGGAGCGCCAGAAATTAGGAAACTCATCTGTAGGTAAGTATAATTAATTTTTTTTGCATTCATGGACAGAGTGAGGATAGGACTATTTGGTACACTAAAGGCAGTATTGGTCAGGTCTCTTATGGCTGAGCTGAGTGCAAATCAATAAGAAATACATTGATATACATTGACAGGCCGATGGAAACTGCCCTGATTACACGGGGTGATGTGCTGCCAATAATCTGCATTTTTTTAACCTGCTTAAAAGATGCGATCAGCAGACCAATGATCACTCGATGGTCAACTGATGGACAGCACTATTAGACAGGGCTATTATCGGCAAAAGGTGTTCCTAGGAATGCCTGTTGTCAATAATTGCCCTGAATATTGGCCCCTCTAATAGGCCGTAAAAGAGAATTTGTTACTGAAGCGTATTAAACCAGCAACACAGTTAGATAGATCAGGCTCACCTGAATGTAACCCCTTTTCCCCCATGAAAATTGTTGTCTCCGTTGCCAGGATATTAATTTATTTCACAATATGCCAATGAGCAGTCTGGAGCACCAAGGGCGGTTCCAATTCTCCAAACTGCTATGCTCTACACTGCTCTAATATGCCAGAGCAAATTTGAGAACACAAGGCTAGGCAAGATTTCAACATAGTTCCCTGGTCCTGTCAAAGAAGGGAGAGGAGAAGGAGAGCATATTAGAGCAGTATGCTGCATAGCAGTTTGGAATAATGAAGTTGCCCTCGGTGCCCTTTTGCATATTCTGAAATAAATGAAAATCTCAGCAACAGAGGCACAAATTTTCATGGGAAAAAGATGTTATATTTAGGTGAGCCTGAGCTATCTAAGGGTGGGTTCACACTTGCGCTTGAGTCCGTCCGTTCATTTGAATGGGTTTTTAAAGCAATGTGCGGGTTGTTCTATTGCACCCTCTGCGCTGCGAATCCAGTTTTTTTGTCGGAAACAAAGTCGGACATGCAGGACTTTGTGTCCAACGAAAAAAAACGGCTTCGCGGCGCAGAGGGTGCAATAGGACATCCCGCACATTGCTTTAAAAACCCATTCAAATGAATGGGTTTTTAAGCAATTCATCGCTAACCTGTCGCTATCCGGTGCCTATCCAGTTTCCCAAGATTTTCACTCAGATTGGCAGCGGACGGACTCAAGCGCAAGTGTGAACACACCCTAACTGTGTCACTCGTTTAATATGTCTTACCCTGGTGACAGACTCATTTAAGCCACTGGTCCATAAGGACCTGTGGGTTGTTTAGTGTCCCAATTAGGTTCCATATAGCTCCCACTAGTTTGTCTTGTGTTGTATAGTCTAATCTGTCCAGTACTAACATTGCACTTCACTTTTGTATCCATTCAGTTTTATCTATTCTGTTCACCTCAACCATTCTCTGACTGTTTTAGTTGTGCTCTCTTTACCATATACCACATATTCCCTTCTTGTTAGGTTAAAGAGGATAGAATCACTACCAATATCTAAATGATTTGCATTCATTTTCTCATACTTAGCAGGGGGTGCCCAGCTGTAGTGCTGAATCATTGGCACTGTAGGGGTGGTTTAGTGGTTCTGATTTTGCACTGTTCTCATCCGCATTATGGGCAGCTCCCGGTTTAGCCTCATCATCGCAGCAACAACAGCAGCAATCCAGAAAAGCCTGTCCTAATGGTTTAGAGACACATAATAGGAGGACGGGTGTGACTGCAGACTTCAAGAATAAGAAAAACTGTGTGATAAGTGTTAAGAGATTCTCAGGGAGATCCAAACTGGTATAGGCCACCAAAATATTTGTAATATTCTCAGGGAGGATGCATACTCCATATACAATAGCTAGACCTGCCACTATCCAGCTCAGTTGACGTTGACACTGGCTATTTTTCATATTCTTTGTGTTTCCAACAATTCGCAGAGTCACCAGAAGTGATGTCATAGTAAAAAGGAGGGGTAGGCAGAAGTAGCAGCCAAGGAACCACCACATACGAGCATGCTTGTATGTCAGGACTAAGGAGTGCAGAGCTGGAAGCTGATCAGGAGAGGGATGCATCACACAAGAATCACTGATTAACCCCGACACTGGAGAGCGCTCTTGGTTCAGCTGCCACAAAAGGATTTCAGGGAGAGCAAGAGTCAAGGATCCAATCCAGATTACTGATACCTTTCCCAGGATAGATTGACACTGCTCTACTGGTCTTGGAGATAACTGGGATGAAGTTATGGACTGGAAGCGATCTATACCCAGTGCACACAAGGAGAATGTTGTAACACCAAGGGAAGAAACCTATGCCAAAAGAGAAACACATAATAAAACATTTTCTAGCATAGATATTTAGATTTTTTTCATAACTGGCAGAATGACCACCCCACACATATAGACTGATGTGGTAAATACATGCTACAGCTTGATGGCTGTGATGATTGTAGTGGAGAAGCCCAACAGTATATTTTTAATGTGTAGTTAAAATAACAAAGAATCCAAAATAGTGCATACATGGGGTATATTATTTAGTGCACTAGCAAACTGTGATAGAACTGTGCAATTGGTTGTGTATTGTAAAAAAAAATGTGGGCAGTGATCTGCTACTTTATTTTACTTCCCACCAACCTTTCTTTTGGTTCACATGGCCTATGACTTACAGCACATTAACTGAATTTATCTAGCAGATTCTATACAATGGTCTAATGTGATTATTATGAGTATGTTAAAAGTAAGGATAATAAAACACTAATAGTTGAGATAACACTGCATGTAAAAAAAGCTAAAGAGGTTGTAGATTTGGATAATCGATTTGTAGAGATTTTACAAGAAATAAATTTTTTTTTCAATATATCCTATCTTCCCACATTAGCTTTGCAGCTCGTCTACTCTGTCTCCCAGCACCGTCTATGTACATTCTTCTATGTTGACATATCATCCATTTGTCACATGTCACTATATGACTTAGTGATATAAACAGGGATGTGGACACAGCTATGGGAAAAACTCAGGGATTTAGCTAAAGGGGGATGAGGGTAGCACTGACATCCAGGTCCTGGTGTCTGAGAAGGCCCAAAGTCCTTCTTTAGTATTAAAAGATAACAGTATTATAAATGGTACAGGGTTAGTAGGTAGCCCTATTAAAGTCTCCCGAAAGGAAACTCTCCACTAGGTCCCTGACAAAAGTGACAAGTCAAGTAAGTAGAAAGTATTTATTTTAAGCTTCTGTATCCCGTGAAAATATTAACTTGAAATGAAACACCCCCTTTAAGTCTCTGTATGTGCTTTCCTATTACAATTGCAAATGTACCTCCAAATCAAGGCTATACTTTAAAAGGGGTTATCTTATGAAAAACATTTATTACCTATCCACAAGTTAAACAATAAATTTAGGTGAGTTGAGAGCCCCACCAAGGGGACACCCACCAACCCCTAGAATGGGAGTTTGCAGCTTCCTATTCCTCCCAACTGCATGACCACAGTGAAGGTGGAGTTAATATAGAGTCAGTCCACTTAAGGTCTATGGGGCTGACAGAAACAACCAACCCTATGGATGGGTTATAAATATATTTTTCTGAGATAACCCCTTTAACATTATTACACTGTCCTGTCATTAGCTTTTTGTTAAATCACCACTATTTTTGTATACAGTAATATACATCAGTGTATAAACATATACTGTATATAGTTACACTAATACACATGAATGCTTCAATATACTGGTGGCAAAGAGATTAAGCTTTATTTCCATACAACTGGAAAACCCCTTTAGTTTCTGCCCAGGACCCACTCATCTAAAAAGTTGGCATGGATGAGGTATTGTTTTGGCCAAGGAAAATTGTAAAGTTACTCCTATCAGAATTACTTTTGGTGCAGTTTGTTGTCTGCATGTACATTAATGTAGAAAAAAACCAAACTCTCACCTCCATAAATGGTACAATGCGACAGGAGAGATCCCCCAGAAGTCTTCGATGTGTGATCTCTTGGAAGACAACTACAGGCAAACAGAAGAAGAGAAGCAGAAAGTCCCACAGTGCAACGCCAGCCAGAATGGAATCCCAGGCACTCTTCATAGACATACTATGCCACACAATGCACATGATGGACAGGTTGCCAACAATGCCCACAGCAAATACCACCAGTGACAGCAGAAGTACTCCATAAGCACTAAGTGAGTTCTCACTTAGAGGATACAGTGAGTTTTTCAGCTTTGGTCCCCAGGTGGGTGACTGTGAGGAGTCATTCTGCATTCGATTCATATCTGGTAATCCAGTGGTTGGAGAATAGATAAGTCTTGGATATCCTAAGTTCCCAGCATCTTTCTTGGATCCTAGTCCCTGTGACCCTCTCCTGACTCTGGGTTTGGCAGCTGCATGCTTAACCCTCTGTGCTTCAGATGTGGGTCTGGATTCTTCATTACAAGCACTAATTTTGATGTTT
Organism: Leptodactylus fallax; assembly: GCA_947044405.1. Lineage (NCBI taxonomy): Eukaryota > Metazoa > Chordata > Amphibia > Anura > Leptodactylidae > Leptodactylus > Leptodactylus fallax. Next base: position 2,351,533 of record CAMRHE010000140.1, read on the forward strand.
GAAAAATGTATAAACAGAAGAAACAGAAAAGAATCAAATAAAACCCTTGAAAGTTTCATACTTTCAGAAGACAAAACTACTCTTCTTTACAGAAGAGAGGAGAGGGCTGAGATAAAGCAGAGATACTGTAGAGAGAAACTCTACTCTATAGAGTAATACAAAGGAGCACTTATTCCTCACTGAATGCTTCACAATGTCTTTCCCACATGACCTGATACAGTGCCAGACACTTTCCTCATTCCCTATTTACATACATTGTGTACCAGCCTCGGCTTTCTGCTCTCTGACACCTCCTAGTGGTGTGACTTTAAATGAGTTGCTTGTAACCCACAGTGACGTATTTTAGTGACAAATGTGTTTTCAAAAACTTTAGAACATTTTAATAAACAAGCATTTGCAATAATAACAAGACCAAAATGTTATGTGAAGAGTAACATAGTGTACTAGTTGCTAGGGGCAAGCAATTAAAGTTAAGGGTAATGAAGGTTCTGAAAATATGATGTCATTTGGAAGAATTTGCCAAATGCAAGAACCGCAACAGATTGGGTTGACTAGTACTTTGGAAAAGGACATACCATTTGCTCATCTGCAGCAGAGATGCCAACTTCTTTAACATGCTAATTATCATCAATTCCCCAAAAATCATTAAAAACACCAACTACTCAAATTATGAACTCACAACAGCATCTATAGGGAAAGGACTATACCCAATTTTTGGGGGTTATTGAAGAAGGATCCACTTACTTTCAGCCTGCATCTCTGCCCCCAAGACTTACAAAAAATGGAGAACCCCCCCCAGTTCCTTGACAGTTTCAGGCACTGGGGGCTATATATAACCCTGTATATTGCTTTTTGGACTATTACCTCAGACCATGTGTGTATGTATACTTTACAAAAAGCCTATGTATCGATCTGCTAATTTCATTGGGAATATTGTGTCAGAGCTGGCTGCTTACATTTTTTTTCCTTTGCAGGTTATTAAGGCAATTCCCTATGGATTGTTTCTAAGGACACAGAAAATATGCATATGCTTGGAAGATATCAAATCAAGTCTCATATCCTGAAAGCAGGTGAAAAAGCTACAATTATCAATTTTGGCTTTTTTTTTTAACTCACCCAGATATAGCAAAGGTAGTCTTATTTTCTTTTGAGTCACCAGATATAGCAAGGGTATTTATGCCTATGCTATGACAATATCCGTAAAGCGCTGCGAAATGTGATGTTGGTATATAAGTAAGCAAAATAAATAAATAATAAGAAGGCGCAAAGGGATTTGTTGGTGAGCAGTTACTATATGGCTCTTTCAGTGGCGTAACTAAAGTCTTGTGGGCCCCGGTGCAATCTTTTGTCTGGGGCCCCCTACCTCATCCCTACAGTGAATTCTTGATAGTAATGGTTACAGTTGCTAAGGAGTTTAATCAACCTTAATGTGGTTAGGGTAATCTGTGGCTTTCCTTGGCAAATGGGCCAGATGGAAGCTGCAATCTCATACTGATGCCAGTGCTTATGGGCCCCCTAAGGCTCCTGGGCTCCGGGGGTGACTGCACCCTCTGCACCCCCTCAAGTTACACCCCTGGGCTCTTTCATGCAGATGTATTTTTGGAAATATAGGCCCAATTTGGAGATCATCCCCATATAGTAATCACAGTATATGTAATTTGATTGAAAGGGCAGACAAATGTATAGGCATAACAATTTGTAAAAACTAATTCTGAGGGATTGGTCATGTATCTCTGGGATAATTGTATATATTTCACAGACTCTTGCAAGAAAAATATGTAAACACATGATGTTTTTTTTTAATACAGTAGTCCCAGTCATAACTTGGGTTTTACATGGTTGGTGTATTGTGTCTCTGGCAAGGTTGTATGGTATAGGTTGTGTGGTATAATTTGGTTAGAGAAGATTTATAACATATTTGCATGACATTATATAATGGTATGATATCATCTGGTATAGAAAAATGGATGGATGGATGGTATTCATTAGAGATGAGTGAATCGAAGCTGCAGAAGTGGAATTCGATCCGAATTTCGCATGGAATCCGGATTTCCTGATGCTTCGCGGTAACAAATATTTAGTAAGGACCTTTGTGACATCAGATGGTCACAAGACATTCTCTAGTGATGTGATTGGAGAAAGAGAGAGAGAGAGAGAGACAGAGAGACATGACCGCGGCATCCAAGGACTTCCGCCATTTTGCCGCCCACCCCGGCTCTCTGCAGACAGGAAATAGCTGTTTATTCGTTGCAAATTAATTCGGATCGAAGTGAATCGTATCGGAAAATTCGGCGAAGTTGCTGAATAAAATCTTTCAAAACTTCGCTCATCTCTAGTATTCATATATCTCCAGGCATTTATTTTATACATACTACTGGGGAGCCACGGATACTCATTCAACAAGGTCTTTTGAGGCAAAAATGTCTGACATACATAAATTACCATATATATGCAAACACCAGCAAAACATCTGCCAGCAGAAGCAAATGTGATTGAAAGTTAAAACCTTGCTTGCAGCACTTTCCTCTCCGCTTGCTTCGTGCAGAAACCGAGCGGAAACCACAAGGACCCCATTATAGTCTATGGGGTCCATGGGTAAACCGCTTTTTGCCGGTGGGGGGCCCGGGGGGGGGCCCCCCGCCCCCCCCCCCCCCGCAACCAAAACCGGGCGGGCCGAGCGCCCCCACCCGCCCTGTTTTTTTTTTTTACTTCAACACTGTTTTCTTCATGCGTACTAGGTTTCGACCACTTTGAAAGTGGCTTCAGTCTGAAGATTTACTGCCAGTCTTTACATACTGAGATACGAAAATCAACTCAGTAATTTGGTGCACACTAAAAATCATTCCCCTTTGGAACAAATAAACAGATTTTTAGAACACCACAAATAATAAATGTTTTCAAAAGCAATATAAAGTACGTGACTGAGGAAAAAAGGAGGGGTTACTGCTGATGCAAGTGTGTCAGGAAGAGTCAAATTTGCCTATTTAAATATAGGGGGGGGGGGTTCTAGTTATTCTGTCCAACCCCTGTAGATTTATTCAATAAAATTGCACTTTTCTTCAAGTATCATATATTCATTTTATGTGAATGATGACAAATCCTTCATTGGCACCCAACTTAGTTATCACAGTATACAGGGCATTTCTAAATTGGAAAGCCATAATAAATGACAAAAATAATATGTAATATATGTTTTAAAATATATGTTTTAAAATACTAATAATTCAGGGGTGGACATTCCTTTTGTGCAATCTGTGCTGCTGAGCATGAGTCAAGTAGGTAAAGGGGGTCAACTGCCATCTGAAATCGTTGATTATAGTGTTAATCTGTTTTCCCTTAGTCCTAACAGCAGCACAATATGGGGTATTTCTGCCCCTGTGTGTTGGTAGGACAGGCAGAACTTTTAATTAGCATAATTAATACGTCTATGCTATCCTATAAGAGGATGAACGAGACCTCCCCCCGTGTTAATTATAGAGAAGAAATGCTAAATTGGGGGGGGAGGACTTGTGCTGCTGTTGGGACTAAGGGAAAACAGATTAACACTATAATCAACAATTCCCTTACATCCCACAGCAGCACAATATGGGGACCTAATAAGTAGATCCCCTTAGGGTGGGTTTCCACATTCTACAACACTTAGAACTGAACGTCAAAGGCGGTAGCCTCTGAACTCCGGACATCCAAGCGGTAGTGCTTTACAAAGGTCAGCTGGGAAGACCATGCAGCAGCTGCACAAATCTGCTCCAGAGGCAAAGAACGATCTTCAGCTCAGGAGGTCGATACAGATCTAGTAGAATGGGCTGTAATAAATCCAGAAGGTATTAACCCCTGAGCGCAAAAAGCAGCTTTGATAGCTTCTCTGATCCACCTTGATAAGGAGGGTTTACATATTAACGAGGAGATTCTGGGATCTTCTGAAGGTCTGAGTGCGCCGGAGATAGATCCGGAGACATCTTACAAGGTCCAGATTATGGAGCCTTTCCTCCTCCTCAGATGAGGGAATAGGGAAAAAAAACGGTAGTGAGACCACCTGGTTGATATTGGCCTGGGAGGGCACTTTAGGGTTGAACCCAAGGAGGAACCTGAGTTGCAACCTATCTGGAAAAAAAGAAATGTATGGCTCTTCAGAAGAAAAAGCCTGCAGCTCCCCCACTCTTTTGGCTGAGGTGATGGCAAGCAAAAAAGTGATCCTAAAGCCAAAAATTTAAGGTCCACCTCTTTTAATGGTTCAAAGGGCGGACCACAAAGACCCATGAGAACAGTGGCTAGATCCCACTGTGGAACAGGGGCTGAGACCACCGGCCTAAGTCTCATAGCACCCTTAAGAAATTTAGAGATTAAGGGATTCTGAGACAGACGTCTGCCTATACAGGCGGATAGGGCTGAGATCTGTACCTTCAAAGTGGCAGGGGAAAGGCCATCGTGAAGAAAGTCAAGAATCACTCCAGTAGAAGGATTCAAACTATCAGCTTCCCGTCTGGAGCACCACTCCTTAAAGACATTACCTATTCTTAGGTAGCTTCTGTTGGTGGACTCTGGTCTGGCGCAGGAAAGGGTCTTCAGGACGGCTTCTAACAGTCCACTAGATCTCCATAGGGACTGACCAACCTCCAGTCTGTCAGGTTGAATCTCCTCAGATCCTGGTATTCTTGAAATCCCTGAGACACCAGGCTCTGGAGAGGGGGAAGCCTCCAATAGATCCCTCGACTCATCAGCATGAGTTGGGTAAACCAAGCTCTTTTTGGTCAGAATGGTATGATGGCTATCACAGAGGTTTGGTCCTGTCTGACTTTCATCAATACCCTTGATATCATGGAAAGTGGAGGGAATATGTATGCCAGCCTGAACCTCCAAGGGATGGACTGGGCATCCACTGCCAAGGGATTGTCCTCCTGATACAGCGAGCAGAAAGTCTCTACCTTGGCGTTGAGTCTGGTCGCCATCAGGTCTACTTCTGGAAGACCCCACCTCAGGGTGATCTGGTGGAACATCTCTTGATTGAGAGACCATTCTCCTGATACCGACTCAACTGATCCGCCACTATGTTCAGGGAGCCCTTGATGTGAACTGCGGATAGATGGGTCAGATTTTTCTCTGCCCAGGTAAAAATCAGACCTGCCTCCCTGAGGAGGGGTAACGATCTGGTGCCTCCCTGCTTCTTCAGGTACATCATGGTCGTCATATTGTCGGACCGAATCCTGACCGCTCTTCCTCTGACAAGAGGAGAGAAATGGAGGAGTGCCAGGTAAACTACTCTGAGCTCCTTCCAATTGGATGAAGCCATTTTCTCTAGCCTGCTCCAGACTCCTTGTACGGTCTTCTCGTACAGATGGGCTCCCCATTCTGAAAGGGATGCATCAGTGGTCAACAGGGTCCAACGAGGTTGGACCTTGGACATCCCATTTCTCAGGTGTATCCACCACTTGAGGGAAAGACGGGTACTGGGAGAAAGCCTGATCCTCTTGTCCAGACCTCGAAGGCCACGATTCCAGAGCTTTAGGACCTCCATCTGGAGAGGACGCATATGCCATAAAGCCCAAGGGACTGCATCGGCTGAGGCAGACACGAGGCCTAGAACTCTCATAGCTGTCCTGATGGACACCTGGCGTGTTCTGATAAGAAACTGGGCCGCTTTGCTTATCTTTTCCTTCCTTGCCAGTGGTAAGGAAATTTGCCTGCGGACTGAGTCCAAGATGAATCCCAGGAACTTCTTCTGGGTTGAGGGAACCACGTCTGACTTCTCCCAATTTATAATCCAGCTGAGTTGCTGGAGATGCTGGAGCAGGCAAGCTTCTGACTGGGCCTTTATCAACTACTCATCCAGATATGGCACTATGAAAAGACCTTGGAGTCTGAATGCGGCTGCCACTGGAGCCACTACCTTGGTGAAGGTGTGGGGAGCTGAGGAGATGCCGAAAGGCAGAGCCGCAAACTGGAAATGCCTCCTGTGTCCGGCAATTGTAACAGAAATTCTGCGAGGAGTATATACTGGAATATGTAGGTGTTATGTTTGTCTCCAAACAGAATAGTAACAAACGAACATGTGAAATAAACTGGTTTATTTTAGAAATGCAAAGTAAACAAAGACAGACAAAATAAATGAAAATCAAAGCAAAATAGGCAGGTGGACAATAGCGGGGGAATTATCTCTAACATTCACCCTGGCTAAACCTGCCTAATGTCAGAGTTTTCTTCTGATAAGAGGACTCCTCACAGGAACCTAAATAGAGACCCTAGAAGTTAGCCCTAAAAGAAACTCTGGAGGAAAGTGCACACACACTCACAAAGTCCACTACACAGACACCCTGACAGCAGGCCAGAGAGCAAACAGACAAGGCTAGAATACAGTACCAGACTGTAGAACTACAGGTCACAGGAATGGCTGAACACAAGAGAATAACCAGCAGTGAACTGGAGTAAGCCCCCAGCTTCAATAGCACACCAGAGGGTGGGAGAGAACCTCAGGGAAAAACCGCTCCCAAACCACAAACATACAATGGTTAACCCTTGCCAGCCTGGACCAGCCGCCTAACAGTAGGTAGGTGTCTTTCAGGGTAACCATGACGTCGCCGTGTTGATATTCCAGAAGACTGCAAAAGCCCAGGATGCTTTGACTACATCCCACAATTTATTTGCATTTGTTGGTTTTGCCGAAGAAACGGCATTTTTGATGTCACCCCACAAGTGTTCTATCGGATTAAGGTTCGGGGATTGGGCTGGCCACTGCATAACTTCAATTTTGTTCGACTGGAACCAAGATTTTGCTCATTTACTGGTGTGTTTAGAGTTGTTGTCTTGTTGAAACACCCATTTCAAGGAGGGCATTTCCTTTTCAGTGCAAGGCAACATGACCTCCAAGTATTTTGATACAGTGCCTTGCGAAAGTATTTGGCCCTCTTGAACTTTTTAATCTTTTGCCACATTTCAGGCTTCAAACATAAAGATATAAAATTTTAATTTTTTGGTGAAGAATCAACAAGTGGGACAAAATTGTAATAATAATTTGGCACGCCCCACTTTTCCGTTTTTTATTTTTTACAAAAGTTTAAAATATCCAATAAATTTCGTTCCACTTCACGATTGTGTCCCACTTGTTGATTCTTCACCAAAAAATTAAAATTTTATATCTTATGTTTGAAGCCTGAAATGTGGCAAAAGGTTGAAAAGTTCAAGGGGGCCGAATACTTTCGCAAGGCACTGTATATGCAAACTGGTCCAGGATTCCTGGTATGCGGTAAATAGGCTCAGTGTAACAGGCCAGAGTATACCCTCAGTCCAGACTATACCCGGGGTTAAAGTGGCCTAGGCTAGATTATACTCTGGGGTATAAATTGGCCTAGACCAATGGAGTATAAATTAGCCTAGGCCAATTCATACTCCTCAGGCCATATTATACCCCCATCACTAGCATTGAGTGATATACACAAAAATTACTTAACTTACCAGACAAAACTGAATCCCCAATAAAGTGTTGAAAAATTAAGTGAGAAAGCTGACTTAAATGTTAAAACTCTAAACTTCAACCAGGAAAACTTGACTATTCATAATATAATACAAGTCATAAAGTCTTGAAACTTCAATTTATAAAGGTGGCTTTACATGGGGCGATTATCAGCTGATTATGGGTCACCTGATCAGTGCATGACGTGTCATACACTGATCAGGTGACCCAGAGGACCCGCAGGGATAGGAGACAGCGCGAATTCAAAAGCTGCAGCCAGAGAAGCAAGAAATGGCTGCTGGCAGAGATATGGAGGAGGGATGGAGGAGGGTCAGGACATGCTGGGCGGTGAGTATGTAATTTTTTTTTTTCTCAGCGATTTCTTGTTAGCGATAAGTCACTTATCGCTCAATGCAAGGGATGACAAATCGCTCAATACTCGTCCCTTGTATCAGGACCTTTATACTAGCAAGTCCTTGCTACAATATAAAGGGAAACACTGATAACAACATTACAATGATAATGCTTGTTTTCAAGATAAAGTGCAAGTTCTGTTGCTGACTGCAGACTGAAGCTTTCAGGATGTGTCAACCAATCCATGGAGTCACCGACGTTCATGTAGATGATGATGTCACAACTCAACAGATTAGCTGTGGCCATGATCTCTGCATCAGTTGCCCAGACTCCATCACAAGACATACCAGAGATGTTCACATATTCATTCACATTTTGGTTCAAGTAGTCCTGTAGTTTTTTGTGTCAAGTCAGTTTTCATGTGGTAGATGACTTTATCTGTAGGAAGGGAATGGTTGTCCTCTGTCCCTGTCAGGATGTAGCTGATGGCCCGGAAGTAGCAGTTGCCATCACCTTTGGTTTTATATGTACACCGTGGTTGTCCAAGGTCCCTTGTGCATCCGTAGTATACAACCCTACCAAACGTAAGGCCAAGAGTGGTGCTAAGATACTTCCTTACTGAACTTGGTAGTGGGTTGAATATCTTACTTTGCTTGTGTTTCTGTTTGGCAGAGTCACTGGGACAATCATCATGAGACTGTGGTGGTGAAGAAGTATCTTCATTCTGGAAAATCTTAAGGTTTCTGGTGTGGTAGATATTGCTCAGTTTCTTGCCAGTCTCATTGTTCTTAAGTTTTACTCGTCCCTTGGTCAAGGATTCCACAACTAAGAAGTGTCCAATCCAGCGTGGTTCCATCTTTGAACCCATGTGATGAATACGGTGATGATTCTTGATATAAACGGAAAAAAAAAAAATTGTAAAACAAAAATCTTGTTGGATTGTTAGATTGATAAAAAGGCAGCTCTATGATAAGTTATTGGAGATCATTGGGCCCTCTGCAACCATCCCTGTCATAATATGATTTATAATAAACAGTTTAAGGCCAGGGCCCCACGTGGCATAAAGGCCTCAGTTTACAAACACACATTGCAGAAAAATACACACAGAGAAAACGCTAAGATTTTCCAAAACAGTCTCAGTTTTGGAAATCGTACCATGTCAATTATACCTACGGAAACGCTGGAGGTTTCCCTATAGGTATAATGGAAGCAGAAGCAGGTTTAAGTCTGCGTTCTTTATATGAAAAGTGCTGTGGGAAAAACTGCGGTGTGTTGCTGCCACGATTTCTCCTGCAGTGCTTTTTTTTGCTGCGGCACGCTACATGAGGCCTTCGACAAAAAAGGTCTTTTCAGTGGATCAAAATGAAATTCAATAGAGATACTGTACATATGTAGGCATTAACATGACAAATAACTACCACACTCACCTCTCCCTAGCTGCTCTGATCCAGATGCTACCCGGATACCTACTGTGCTTCGTTTTCAGATATCTTCCAACACACAAAAATTGTTTGGAGATGCTCTCTTCAGCCAATCACTGGCAGTGACCGGCCTCAGCCAGTGATTGGAAACCAGAAAGTGTAGTGCAGTGGCGAACCAGGCAGCAACTGGACCAGAGCAGAAGGGGATCAGGCAGAGGTGAGTACTTTGTTTCTATGTTATATATATATATATATATATATTTTTTTATCTTACCTGCATTCCAAGAACCAAAACTGGTTGATTTTTCTATTCTATTATATAAGTCTCTCCTCATGTGTCAAAGTTTGTCGATTAATGAACAACCTAAATTAGGACTATAAATGTAGATAGTTTATGGGTGAAGCATTTCTAATGCATGCACTTTCATCATCACAAGTGCACTTAATCATGGCACTTAAGACAGGCATAAGACAGATAAGCTATAAAAGAATAGCAACTAAACTTAGTCCCAAAACAACAAGCTTTTACAAATGGTATCAAAGATTTACACTAACACTTATCTTGTTATATACTAATAGTTATCTCAGCAATTGTCCTCATGTAAAACTATCTATACCACCAGTGCACACTATCCTGGTTAGTCCCTCTCTTTTTCCATCTCCCATGTGCAGCTCTGATACATTTTTCCCTTTCTTTAACCACCAATACTGTTAGCTCTGTGTATTTTCCAAGAGTATACAGTGGGTATGGAAAGTATTCAGACCCCTTTAAATTTTTTACTGTTTGTTTTATTGCAGCCATATTTTAAAAGCAAAAAAGTTAATTTTATTTCTCATTAATGTACACTCAGCACCCCATCTTGACAGAAAAAAAACAGAAATGTAGATATTTTTGCAAATTTATTAAAAAAGAAAAACTGGGATACTAGTCACGTCTGGGATACCAATGCTCACTACACCCCTTGATGAAATTCTTTGAGGGGTGCAGTTTTCAAAATGGGGTCATTCCCTAGGGGATTCCACTTTACTGGTACTTTAGAGGCTCTGCAAACATGACATGGCATCCAGATCCCAAAAAATCTACGCTCCAAAAGCCACATAGCGCTCCTTCCCTTCTCTGTCTTGCTGGGTGCCCAAATTGCACTTTATGCCCACATGTATGAAACTGGTGTACCCAGGATAATGTATTTAATGTCATATGTGGGTATAAACTGCTGTTGGGACACAGCCAGGCACAGAAAGGAAGTAGCACTATTTGGTTTTTGGAGCACAGACTTGGACGGTTTGGTTTTTGGACACCATTGCACTTTTGCAGAGCTGAAACGCCAGTAAAGTGGAATCCCCTTACATGTCACCCCATTTTGGAAACTACACCCCTGAAGGAATTTATCCAGGGGTACAGTGAGCATTTTTAACCCCCAAGCATTGCTATAATTTATTATCCATAAATGAATACTCAGCGGATGGTGAAAGGTGAAAATGACAATTTTTCCAGGAATACGTCATTTCAGTGTGTAATATGTGGTGCCCGGCTTGTATCACAGACGAATGCTCCAAAAGCTGTTGTGCCCGGGATACCCACTTAACAGTTTTTGGAGTGTGTGTCTGACTAGACATAAACTGGGCACAACATTTTGGGCACTGAAATGGCGTATCTATTGAAAAATTTCATTTTTAACTTTTCATTATCAGCTGCGCATTCATTTCTGGAAATTAAAAGAATTCAACACTTAAGGGTTAATAATGCTCACTACCCCACTTGATAAATACCTTGAAGAGTGTAGTTTCCAAAATGGGGTGACATGTCTGCGGATTCCACTTTACTGGCAATTCAGGGGCTCTGCAAAAGTGGCATGGTGTCCAAAAACCAAACTGTTCTCCAAAAACCAAAATAGCGCTCCATCCCTTTTGTGCCCGGCTGTGCCCAAACAGTAGTTTATACCCACATATGGCATTAAGTACGTTATCCTGGGTAAACCAGTGTCATACATGTGGGCATAAACTGCCATTTGGGCACACAGGATGGCGCAGATGTGAAGAAGCGTTATGTGGTTTTGGAGCACATATTTAGATTGTTGGTTTTTGGACGCCATGTCACATTTGCAGAGACCCTAAAATTGCCCCTACAAAATGGGGGTCACTTCTTGGGGAATTCCAGTTTACTGGCACCTCTAGGGCTCTGCAAAAACAACATGGCGTCCAGAAAGTCCCTCTAAATCTATACTCCAAAAGCTAAAAAAAAAAAAAAAAAAAACACAGTTCTCCTTCCCTTCTGAGCCCTGCTGTGTGCCCAAGCAGCAGTTTACACCCACATATATAACGTATTTGTCCCCGGGATAGCCCACTTAATAGTTTTAGGAGTTCATGTCTCTGATGCCACAAAGTGGCAGCAACGTATTAGGCACTGAAATTGAATATTTCTTTAAAAACTTTAATTTTCACTTTGTACATTAATTTTTGGGAACTATTTTTAGGCTCAAAATGATAATACCCCTTGCTACATTCCTTGAGGGGTGTAGTTTCTAAAATGGGGTCACTTTTGAGAGGTTTCCATTGTATTGGTACTTTAGGGGCTCTGCAAATGTGACATTGCACCTTAATACTATTCCAGCCACTTCTGCCCTCCAAAAGCCAAATAGTGCTCTTTCCATTCTGAGCCCCACCATGTACCCATACAGCAGATTATAATCACATATGGGGCATTTCTGTGTTCAGAAGAAATTGTGTAACAAACTGTGGGGTGTTTTTTCTTCTTTAACCACTTGCAAAATAAAATCTGTGAAACAGCTGTAGGGTCAAAATGCTCACTATACCCCTTGATATGTTCTGTGAGGGGTGTAGTTTCCAAAATGGGGTCATTTTTAGGGGTTTTCCACTGTATTGGTACTTTGGGGGCTCTGCAAATGCAACATGGCACCTGAAAACTATTCCAGCAAAATCTGCCCTTCAAAAGCCAAATAGCGCTCTTTCCATTCTGAGCCCTGCCATGTACCCATAGAGCAGATTACAACCACATATTGGGTATTGCCGTGTTCAGGAGCAATTGTTTAACAAACTGTGGGGTGCTTTTTCTCCTTTAACCCCTTGTGAAAATGAAAACTTTGGGGATAAAGTGACATTTTAGTAATTTTTCATTTACACATCCCAGTGTTAGTAAAATCTGTGAAACAGCTGTGGGGTCAAAATGCTCACTATACCCCTTGATGAATTATGTGAGGGGTGTAGTTTCCAAAATGGGGTCACTTTTTGGGGGTTTCCTTTGAATTGGTACTCTGGGGCTCTGCAAATGAGACATGGCACCTGAAAACAATTCCAGCAAAATTTGCTTTTCAAACGTCCAGTGTCACTTCTTCCCTTCCATGCACTGTCGTGTGCCCAAACATCAGTTTTCACCCACATGTGGGGTATTTCTGTGTTCTGGAGAAATTGCATAAAATGTGAGATACATGTTCTCTTTTAACCCTTTATGAGTGTGTTAATTTTAGGGCTAAATTAAGGGATTAGTGGAAAAAAATGAAATGTCTAAATTTCACCTCCATATTGTTTTAATTCCAGTGAAATGCTTAACGGGTTAACAAACTTCAAAAATGCTATTTTGAATTATGAGGGGTGCAGCTTTAAAAATGAGGTGATTTATGGGGGTTTCTAATATATAGGCCTTTATAATCCCTTTCAGAACTGAAGTGGTCCCTAAAAAATTAGTTTGGGAAATTTTCTTGTAAATCTGGAAAATCGCTGTTACACTTGTAAGCCTTCTAACGTTCAAAATAAATTACAGGACGATTAAAAGATGATGCCAATATACAGTAGAGATATGGTAGATAATATGTATAATATATTTGGGTGGTATGACTGTCTGAAAAGCAGAGCATTGCACATTTTGAAAATTGCAATTTTTTTTTTCCAAATTTCCTATTTTTTTTTTTATAAATTAATACAAAAATATTCACTAGTGTTTACCACTAAAATGAAGTACAATGTGTCACGAAAAAACATTCTCAAAATCACTTGTGTAAGTTAAATAGTCTCAAATTTATTGCCATAAAAAGTGACACATGTCAGCTTTGAAAAACGAGGCCTGGTCCTTAACGCACTTTTGGGCTGGGTCCTTAAGGGGTTAAAGAGAAGATCTTTACAACTTCTATCTTGCAAATGCACAGTGACACAATATCATATACTTGTTACATTTATTTGAACCACCATAATCAGTATTGGTTAGGGCCAGTCTGTTAGTATGCTGTAAAACATCCATAAGTAAGTCGCAGAATGATGGCACCTACTTGTGAACACATTAAAATAGTAAAACAGGTCCAACATAGTCCAAAATTATGTATATATCTGGACGCATTTAACTTGGTATAAATAAAGTTATAAATTTAGTCTTAGCAAGTTGCAAAATATAAATATGTGGACAAAATTGTTGGTCCCCCTCGTTTAATGAAAGAAAAACCCACAATGGTCACAGAAATAACTTGAATCTGACAAAAGTAATAATATATAAAATTCTATGAAAATGAACAAATGAAAGTCAGACATTGCTTTTCAACCATGCTTCAACAGAATTTTTTAAAAAAGAAAACTCATGAAACAGGCCTGGACAGAAATGATGGTACCCTTAACTTAATATTTTGTTGCACAACCTTTTGAGGAAATCACTGCAATCAAACAATTCCTGTAACTGTCAATGAGACTTCTGCACCTCTCAACAGGTATTTTGGCCCACTCCTCATGAGCAAACTGCACCAGTTGTCTCAGGTTTGAAGGGTGCCTTTTCCAGATGACGTTTCAGCTCCTTCCAAAGATGCTCAATAGGATTTAGGTCAGGGCTCATAGAAGGCCACTTCAGAATAGTCCAATGTTTTCCTCTTAGTCATTCTTGGGTGTTTTTAGCAGTGTGTTTTGGGTCATTATCCTGTTGCAAGACCCATGACCTGCGACTGAGACCAAGATTTCTGACACTGGGCAGCACATTTCTCTCTAGAATCCTTTGATATTCTTGAGATTTCATTGTACCCTGAACAGATTCAAGACACCCTGTGCCAGATGCACCAAAGCAGCCCCAGAACATAACAGAGCCTCCTCCATGTTTCACAGTAGGGACAGTGTTCAAGATACGTTTCATTTTTTCGTCTGTGAACATATAGCTGATGTGCCTTGCCGAAAATTTCCATTTTTGTCTCATATGTCCATAGGACATTCTCCCAGAAGCTTTGTGGCTTGTCAACATGTAGTTTGGCAAATTACTTTTGTCAGATTCAAGTTATTTCTGTGACCATTGTGGGTTTTTCTTTCATTAAACGAGGGGTACCAACAATTTTGTCCACGTGTGTATATATCCACTGTGATAATTCAGGTCTGTTCCAGACTCACCTGTTCCAGGGCCTTCATTTTCAATGCCAGCAACTCAGTTCATATGTATACAGGTCCCCCAGCTAAGGCCTTCACAGACCTCAGGGTCACCTCTTCACAAACGACACGTCACAACAGTCACATGACATTCATTTTAACATGCCTTGACAAAGAATTCACCAGTGCAAAAAAAGATTTTTTTATTATTATAACTGAAGCTCACATTTTGTGTAAGCTTTGGGCAAAGATAACCTTTATATTGAATTAAAGGTGAAGCAAGGTATATTTGAGCTTTCCCTGTTACACACATCCTTTCTATGTATCATGACGTCATAGTGAAAATAAAAAGTGCCAACTGTAGAGAAATGTATTCAAATTGTAGGGATGTGTGTACTTTATTCATTGTCACAGTTGGATGGTCAATGAACAAAGGCATGCATTCCAGTCTAATAGGAAAACAGAATCCAATGCTTTTCCATAATTGCACTTTACTGTCCTTGGATTCCACTACTTAAATTAAAGACAATGAAGAGAATTCTTCACTCTTCCTTCCAGTGACATTCAAACAATGGTCATTTCTTATGAACACAGGTACAAACAAGCACAAATGGAGTAGGCCACGGCAAAACTGGCACTTGTTAGTCCACCTTGTAGTAGCAAATCTACAACTGCAGTACCTCACAGAAATCACAGTACAAGTTTGAGCCTCTAATAGTACATAAAACTAAAGCCTGATTTCTTTAAAAAAAAAAAAAAATTCTTAGATTTTCTGCCATGTTTCTGAAATTGAAGGTTATGCTCCCTGGTCAGTACCAAGCGCAGTGAGTGATATGTGCTCCAGTGAAGAATACTGAAATATTCACATTTCTTACTGGCTGTCCCTGAGTGATGCTCATATAATTTTTATGCACATTCTTGGGACTAAAGAACAGTACCTAGGGGATACATCAGAGAAATGGAGTCTCAGTTCTTGTATTTAGTAGCATCTAACATAACATTCAAACTTCTAAAACTTGCTTTTTGTGGGAGTGCCTTTTAACTATTATTTAGTTAATAACCTTAAAATTTTGCACGTTACACGGTAGCCACAATTTTCAACAAAAAGACAAAAAAAGCATGTGTGCTTGAATGAGATAAGACAATCACATTTTACAAATAAATTTAAATTATATACATTTCTATCCATATACATATGAAAGTCTGCTAATATACAAATAATCTGTACAGGGTTGATCACATGTTCAGTCTTTAGTCTTTAAATAAACAGACACTGGACGCACTCACACACAAATGCTTCAAAAAGTCCCAATGAGTGAGTGAATAGTTATGCAGGAGGCACTGGTGCAAAATGTACACGCCTCTTCCTGGGAGCAGGATTTCTGGAGTGTTAAGCCATGGAGCAGATAAAGTTTTATCGACGATAGTGGTTGGGAGCATCTGCAAACATGTATTTCAGTCTGTATGCTTCTGCCAAAAGGAGGCCGATTTCTTCATTGCCCCAGTGAATTGTAGGCAGGTTCTGGAGCAGCATAAGCAATCCCTAAAAGAAAAAAAAAAGGATATTTTATACCAAATTATATATATATATATATATGTGGAATGTATATCAAGACAACTCTCTAGGTCTCACACAAAATATATAAATGAATTTTAATTTCTCAGGTAGGATCTGCTCTGACTGTAAACATGTACAATGATTCAGGACTAGTGACAAGAACAGTGATTACATTGTATAGGCGGTGGTATTCTGGAATGAAGCTACTTGTGTACATAATGCTTGTCTTCAAAATATATGGAAAAGAAGAGCTTGTTATCAGCTAACAGCCACTGGAAACTACACAAAAACAGCTGGGATGAGAGTCTTTTTTTTAAAAAAAAATTTTTATTTTAAGGCCTGCCCTGCTGCTAGAAAAAAAAAATTATCCTGGACAGACCCTTAATCCAGTTGAAAAATGAATGAGGCAGTACATGTGCATAGCTCTCTCTCTCTCTATTTAAGTTTACGGAGCTTTTCTTGGCTGTACAAGGCCACCTTTCTTTCATTTTCCATCTTGATGTAGTGGTCACAGCGCAGTCCATTCATTAGATAAGTGGAGACCCTAAAGGTGGGATCCCCAACCATCATATATTGATAGTTCATCTTCTAGATATGCAATAAATGTTTAAAGTGGGAAAAGCCTTTTAGCCGGTCATACACTTAAAACGTACGTAAAACTCTCCATGAGTTAATAATACACGTAAAAGGGGTTATTGTTTGCATAATGAAAAGTTATCTAATTTTCCAATATACTTTCTATATCAATTCCTCATGGTTTTCTCGATCTCTGCTTGCTGTCATTGTTTACTTCCAGTCCATGGTCATGTGATGTCACACAGGCGCACAGCTCATTACCAGGCAGATGTCTGATTACTGTGCTGTGACTACAACGAGCTGTGCACCTGTGTACTCATCACATGACCATGGACTGGAAGTAAACAATGACGGACAGCAAGCAGAGATCTAGAAAGCTGTGAGGAATTGATACAGAAAGTATCTTGGACAATTTTAGAACTTATTCTACAAACAATAACACTTACTTCCTGAAAATGAACAACCCTTTAATATAAGAAACTTTGTAACATATCTTATTAAAGAATCCTATTTCCTTACACTGCCTATCCTCCTCATCTTCATTCAGACTGTTTATAGCATGTCATCTTCAGCCTCAAACACAAGAATCTATGTAGAGGGGAGGAGGAGAAAGGGGCTGCTGGGGCTAATTTATTGCCTCATTCTGTGGTAGTCAGAAGAGCTCCCCTCATTTACAGAGTTTAGCAGTTGCAGTTATTTGTCTCATCCACTTGAAAGAACAGCAGCGGCGGCAGCGGCAATCTTCACCAGACTTCAAAACTCTTTATTTGTGCAGCAGTAAAAACAGGCATAGCCAGGTACAGAGCACAACAGCAACGGGCTCTAGCTATGGTAATCTCAGTAGACTCTAGTTCAGGGGTCGGCAACCCATGGAACGCGAGCCATGATTCCCTGACACGGCTACTTCTCCTCTTCGCGGTGTGGGTGATAACTAATGATCGTAACTCCTCCATTCTATCAGCCTCCAGCACTTGCAGACATCGGTTCAGTCCATAGATTGGCAGCAGGGGAGGACCATGTGACTTCGACTCCTCTATTAAACACACTGGACTATGTAAACTGGTGCACACGAAGGAGAAGGCTGAATGACATGTACCGCCGCATAGTCCTCTCCCACCAATTTATGGACTGAACCAATGTCTGCAAGTGCCAGATGCTGAATTGCTGATATAATGGAGGAGGTGCAATCATTAGTTATCACCCACACGGCGAAAGCAGCCGCACCAGACACAATCATCAGTGGTAAAGAACATGCACAGAGGGGTAAATACAAAAGCATACTGCGTGGTGCACTAATGGGACTTTATGCTAAGTGAGGGTAACTAATAGGGGCATTATACTGTGTGGGGTTCAACAGTGGAGCATCATACTGTGTGGGGGCAACAATGGGGGATTATACTGTAGGTGGAGTACTAAAGGGGCATTATGCTGTTTTTATAGGGGTCCTGGCACTTTTTTGTCAATTTTTTTTTTTTATTCACACTAGCATCACACTAGGTAGACCTCTATATGCCGTCACATACGGAGCCTGACAGACCCCATTAACTATCTTGGGATCCATGCAGTGTCTGTTCCTTAAAACCGAAGCTGCTGGATGTAAAAGTCAGACTTGCTGGACTTTTTTGCCCTGGTGATTTTGGACGCACACTGCGACATCGCAGAGTTGACTTTTTTTTTTTTGTTTGTTTGTTTGTTTTTTTTGACTAAATATAGGAGAGTCACTCACTAATTTTATATGGACGTATAAAAATTCAAATCTTTATTAAATAAACTTAAAATATACCAAAACACAAACACATTGGGCGCACAATATTAATTAAAAGGCTCTAATCGCCTAAAATTTACATAGAAATCAGAGAGATTTGTGTATAGCATTCATTTCCATGGATATACCAACTTTATATGTATAGCTGTAAAGTAACTACAAACCTACAGCTACATACAGACCTCAATCTCTCTCATTCTCAACAATTGTAAATTTCAAGGATTGTTATATACCATAAATGTACCTGCCTCATTAATTATAGCTATTGGCTCTGGTGTATCAGGATGGCTAAACCAGCTTTGGTTTCTATACTGAAGCAGCACAGGTGAGGCGATCACGCTTTGAATTTACAATTGACTAGCACCATAAACAAACCAGTGCTCACGGCAAACTACACATTCATCTATCAGCACTATAATAAACCAGTGCTCACACCAAGGTAAATGCTTTTTATCTACCAGCACTGTAGTAAACCAATGCTCACAACAAAATTAACACTATTCTTATGCAAATATTAAATTGTTGGCATCTTCGTCAGAGGTAAGTGTTATTTATCTTATCTATAGAACTTCAGTGCAGGTACGGTAAGTGTGTTTTCTTATTCATTTTTAGGCTATTCCCTTTCTAACATATGCTTCCCATTCCCCCATTCCGCACTGATATTAGGCTTTTTCAAAGCGTGACTGCTTCATCTGTGCTGCTTCAGTATTGAAACCAAAGCTGGTTTAGCCATCCTGATACACCAGAGGACCTTTAACTAACGTCAACTCTTTGCATCCTTCAGTAGGTGTGGCTCCACTGATTCCGGCCCAATTTTTTTCTCTACCCCTACGGTGTTCAAGCCCATCTGACAGTAGAGATCCCAATTAGCATTTTGATTACTGAAACTAATTGTGCTGATTTGTCAGGAATGGTGAGGGCTAGAGAAAAAATTCTGAATGTGCTGAAATCAGTGGAGAGGCGCCTAATTAAGGATGCAAAGAGTTAGCATTTGTGGAGGTGGTGAAAGGGACTCTTTAAATATTATTTACAATATCAAATTAAACACATCAGACATCACTTGAGGTTTAGTTAACAGGCAGTATATATTTGTATGACTAAGTATCTTAGCTTCCTAGTTGCTCTTAGAAAAAGCAATACCTACAAGCATAGATGAGACAGTTCCCATACCTTGACATTACTGAAGGTAGTGTAACCTATTATACTCTTATCAGCCATCAGACTGCAATGTCCTTCAATGTGAGTACTAATAAGAAATTAGAGGAGTCAAGTTGCATCTGAGGCTCGAGGGAACCTAGAA
Organism: Leptodactylus fallax; assembly: GCA_947044405.1. Classification (NCBI taxonomy): domain Eukaryota; kingdom Metazoa; phylum Chordata; class Amphibia; order Anura; family Leptodactylidae; genus Leptodactylus; species Leptodactylus fallax. The sequence continues at coordinate 2,371,297 of CAMRHE010000140.1, forward strand.
GTGTTTTTTTTTTTTTTTTCCCAATAAAAATAGATTCATAATAAATATTCATACATATTTTTTTAAGTTTTAAAGATGTTTTCTGGTTTCAGGATATCAATATTTAATTATATTGATGAAAATGTTCTTATATCTGCAGTCTAATTGACAGTGTATTAGTCTGGAGACCAGATGCAAACTCAGTGAGATTTGTGCATCTTGGTGCCTCTTTATTTAGCCAAAGGAGCACTGCCGAGATGGTATACAACTGCATTCAATTTTTACCAGACAGCAGACTAGATTTATACAGGTTTACTTACTCTTCATGTAAACAATGTGCTCCTTCCTGACAGCAAGCTATTATATTGAAAACAGTGAGGAATTGAAACAAAGTATATTAGAACACCGAAGAACTTTTAAAACAATGTCTTGGTTAAAGGGGTTGTGACGTAAAGGGCACTTATTCCCTATCCACAGGACAGTGGATAACTGTATTATCACTGGAGGCCCAACTTCCAGTACACCCTATTAGGAGAACAGGGGACCGAAAGTCACCCTAAAGCATCCATGTGACTGGAGCATCAGTGCACTTGAGTGACTGCCACTCTATTCACTCCTATAGGGCTGAGGGCGTTGTTAGAGATTACAGTCCTGGAGCCATACAGAAGTACAGACAAGTCAGACAAGCACACAGGGGCTCCACTCCCAAGGAGACTTTAGAGGGACTTTTTGTCCCCTTTTTTCATGATGGCTGGTGAAGTGTCCTTAAAGGGGTATTCCCATGAACATAACCATTTTTACATTTGTAGATAATAATTAAAAGTTAAACATTTTTGCAAATATAAGTAATTAAACACTTTCCAGAGTTTTAAAGATTTTCTCTAAAAATATGTTGTGGTCACAAGTTGTCTTGATCGGTTGCCAGTGGATACGACCATGAATGCAGGACCTTTCTAAGGTCAGAAAATCAGCTATGATTTCCTTATAGTGGCCGGGATATCTTCTGATACATGTAGTGTCCCGGTCTGATAACTCAGCTAAAATAAGAAAATCATGGCTGGATTCCTGACAAGTTCCAGACCATAGAAAGTTTCTGCACTAGTGGTCGTATCCACTGGCAACCGATCAAGACAGCAGACTGTCACCACTAAGATAGTTAGAGAAAATCTTTAAAACTCTGCAGAATTTTTAATTACTTATAGCTGCCAAAATGTTTCAATTTTAATTAACTACCATTATAGATATGATTATGTTCATGGGAATACCCCTTTAACGGCACAAACCCTTTACGCTTTAGTTTCATAAAACCAGAAAACCTCTTTAAATATAACCAAAAAAAAAAAAAACTACCTGATCTGGTAGCAGAACTTAACAACTGCATAACTACCACAGTTGTAGAGCCCTCCTGTATGGAGGAGACATAAAAGCTTCTCTTGCTGTCCTGTACTTACCAGACAGATGTGTGCAATGGGAGAGAAAACTGTGCAACTAAGAATAGCCGCACTGTTCTGTCTGTGATCAGGAAAAGGATTAGAGTTGTCTTGAGCCATTGGGCACCTCTATCTGCATCCTATACTGTAGTATTTCGTGAGGAGGGCAGGGACTCTTTGCAACATAAATAGCTATAATGCTAGGAGTCCATCTCCAAAATAGTGTTCAGGATAATAAATGCAGCACATACAGAGATGAAGTTTCATGGCCGAAACTCTGTTGTGTAACAGCAGCCAGAATCCTGGTTTCAGCAGTCTTTATACTGGATTCAGTTAAACTACTAAAAGGCATACTGAAGGCAAGTGCTATAGTATTCTTTGTGTTGAAGGATTGGATTAGCACTCTACAAGACCTTATATTACTGCCTGTGCATATAAAATGATATTTGATGTGTGCACTAAGGGTAAGTTCACACAGTTTTTTGCAGGAGGATTTTTGAGGCAGAATCCGTCTCAAAAAACGCCTCCTAACTCCCATTCATTTCAATTTTCAGGTAGTGGAAAAAAGAAGCGTCAGGACCTTGCAATGAACTGCCTTGCAATACCAATTGAAATGAATGGGAGGCAGAAAAAAACGCCTGCAAAAAGCTCAGTGTGAGCATACCCTTAGAGGCATGATTTCTGGACAGCCCTAAAGGGCAAAAAAACAAAACAAACAAACATAGGACAGAAATGAGGGAGGGGAAGCATGCACTGGAACGCTATAAGTGGAAACCTAAGAAGTCAGTTATTCAAACCCTTGTGAGGAAGAAGTATATTAGGATGATAATACTGATTACCGGAAGCAGCAGATCACTACCACTTGTCAGCTGAGAGCAAGAGAAGTATAGCTTTCCCAATGTGTTCTTATGTACTCTCAGCAAACTATTACCTTAAGCCTAGGGCCACACAGTAACTTTGACCATAACTCCCATTGCGTGATCAAAGATTGCTGTGTCGCCTTGACTCCTTCACTTATGTTAGTGAATGGAGTTGCATTGCAATCCAGGGGTACAACGACCGCCGCAAAAAAGTAGAGCAACATTTGCCTTTTTAACAACTAGAAGTTGCAGTACCCTCTAGGCCACAATGCGATTCCATTCACTAACATAAGTGAAGGAGTTATAGGGTGACACGGCGATCTTTGGACACCTGACGAAAAAACGTGGTCAAAGTCACCGTGTGGCCTTAGTCTAAGAATGTGCTCTATTGAACCACAAAGTTTGTTAGAAAGCCGTATATCAAGCATTATTTATAATACATATAAAACTGAAAAATCTCTAATCATCAGCTATGGCATTTGCACCTTGGCTGCAGTTCTCCCTTTTCTGTCCACATAACCTTTCTTTGCTCATGTGGTAATTTGAGTGAATCCACTATCAAAACTAACCTTAATAAAACAAAATAAACATATGAGGCATATGTATTGTAGATATAAAACCATACAAACACTCCCCCTATAACCACATGTCCAGTACACACCTGAAAATCTTCTTCATCCAGAATTTCTTTGCGCCATTTAATTAGAAATGCTGCACAAACATAAAGGTGGAAGTGGGAAAAACCTTCTGGTTCTGCCTGAAAAAAAACAGAAAAACAAAAAAGACATTGCCTACATGGGAAAATTCTGTGTTGATAAATTTTCACAAACAATCTTTAACTCCCATTGAGAGAGTTTAAGACTTTAGGTGCCACTGTCAATAGTGACTGTGGCATCAAAGGTTCTCTTGCCAGTTAATCCCTTAAACCGCATAGATTTTCTGATTTTTCTACTTTGTGAACCAAAAAATAAGAGTGTGATTATATTTTGCAGGACAAAATGCATTTCATTGTTGTATCATTTACTTTTCCATACGTTGTAGTGGAAAGTTAAAAAAAAAATAAAAAAATCATTCAGAATGGAGGGGAATTGGAAAAAAAAAAAATTTTTTTATTGATAATATAATGCAAATTGCTTGACACTTTGATTGCTATTTATTCAACTTTTTGTGGGAAGGGAAACAGCAAAAAAAATGTCAGTTTGCTTGTTTTGTTTTTTTTCCCTTGCTACGCTGTGTGATAAATATCATTATATTTTTATAGTTCAGGCATTTTTGGTCGTGGGGATACCAAATTTGTTTACATTAATTGTTTATTTTTATGTGTAATCTAGGGAAAGGGAGGGGATTTAAACTTTTATATATTTTTTTTATACTTTTTAAAACTTTTTTTTTTTTTATCTTTTATTTATTTTTAGACCCCCTAGAGTACCTGAACCCTAGGGAGTCAGATCGACCATACAATATACTATAATAGAACTGTATTGTAATATATTGTGAAATTTAGTCATTTCTATTCTAGTAACAGAATCTCAGAAATCACAAGCCTGGGAGCCTTCAATAGGCTCCAGGCTGTCATGACCACCAATCGCCACTCACCAGTGACTTTCCAATAGGTGGCGATCGAGTCCAATATGGAGAAGTCTATGCCCCACTGCTATTTAAGCGCCTCTTTCGCAATTGACCGAGGAATCTAAAGGGTTAGCAGCCACGATTGGTGCAAGCACTGATCGTGGCTGTCAGCAGTGGTGCCGGGTGTTTAATACAGCTGCTGAGCCCTTTTCATACTTCCTTAATGACGCCATAATGTACAGGTATGTCATATGCTCCGAAGGGGTTAAAAGTGGAAAAATTGAATACTGCAGACCTGTACCAATAAAATGCACAGCTCATCCTTCAAAACAACATGCCCTTAGTTAGCTCAGGTCAGCTGAAGAAAAACACATTAATGTATGATTTGTGTATGAACCAAAGAAAGAGACTAGGATATGAAAGAGTCCATCTATGGACTTCATGGAATAATAATGATAGATATTCCTTTGTCATAAAGGTGTTACTATAACAATACATTAAGAACAGCAAAGGTAGGGGAACCAGATGGTGGTTTACCTATGAAATAGAATACCTAAAATAGAAAGTAGAATTCAGCATAGACAACAGGTAGCTCAATAAAACATAACTTTTATTATTTAAAAATGTCAAAAACGCCATGAACCATACTAAAATGGGCCCAAGAAAATACAGAAAAAAAAAATATATGAACCCCAAAACCTCAAACAAACCAATGGGATAAAAGGAAATCCCAAAACAAGTCTCCTCAGACCTACCACGATATTGTGCAAAAAGGACAGGTCACACCAGAAAGTTGGGGTGTTCACCTGTGGATGACCAAGTCATGGGGTACTCAACAGGGTTTCTGGGAGTCACCAATGCAGCAATATGGGTGTGCCTATTATGCCCTAAAGCACTCAATCTGTACCCCTTATTGACTCCTGCCATGACAAGGGCAGTAGCCAAAGCTAATATAAGACACTACCCAGGTTAACATAACCTGTGTTTATATTATATGGATTATGCATTATATGAAACATCCAAAGTGAATTTGATCATTCAGACCCTTTGGATGTACATTATCTAGCTTAAAGATCCAGGCCGTTTCACGCTGCAGTATCAACATCAATGCCCATAAAGAAGATGACTTTGGGATCTGAATTGTTGAACAACTGTACACGGCGTGCCACTGGGTATCATGCCTGTGAATAATATCACCAATGTGAACTGGCCTGGATCTTTAAAGAGGACCTTTCACCGCTTACAATAAGTCTAGCTCTTAACATCATTTAATAGGTTCTGCTCCACTGATTCTGGCACAGTTGGAATTTTTTCTCTAGCACCCACCATTCCTGAGCAATCAATGCTGCTAGTTTTGCACATCAAGCACCGAAACTAACCGCATTGATTGCTCAAGAATGGTAGGGGCTACAGAATAAATTCGAACTGTGCTGAAATCAGTGGAATAGGAACAGCACATATTCACAAATGCTAAGAACTTGAATTGGTGGAGGTGGTGAAAGGTCCTCTTTAAGCTAGATACTGTACATCCAAAGGGTCTGTAATGATCAGATTCACTTTGGGTTTTTCATACGATGTATAATCTTCCTTGTTATGTTTAGTGTAGTGGACCCATTAAACTGTCTGCAGTTCTTCAATATAACATTTCATGATTTTAGGGGCCTTTTGGTATAATTATCTCTATTGCAGTCCAATATGTCCTTTGCACGCACCCGTAGATCCCTTTCCAGTATTGGTATTCATGTTGCAATAGCTGTATACTTTATTTCTTTGTGAGTTTGGCCTTTGTTGCCACTTGTCTATATCTTATGTCCAGTATAAAAAATCATTCCTGCAGCTACTCATCATCGGAACATTACCATCTCTATTATAGGTCAAGACGCTTATTTAGTGTCCAATGTTTCCTAGACAACCTAGGCCACTCCCCCGACGTCATGCGCTGTGACATCACTGGAGGTGCAGCTTGTGTGTGAATCCCAGCTGCTCTAATGGCAGCCCACGTGCACGGCGGCATCCTTGCTGTGTATTCTGAAACCGTATGTACTTGCATGTTTATTGGGGAAGAATTTGGCCTCTACTTATTGCTCTGACGCCATCTCTGATTGGAATTTGGTCCCTAGCACTAGTTACACCTAGATGCTCCTCATCCTTGCCCCTCTAGTCTTTCAATTTAGACAGCCCCTAAGATGGAATCGCCAGATGAGTCCCAGAATTAAATACATAATGGGATAGGGAATTCTAGGGCTTTTTGAGGTTAAGCCTTGGGTATTGCCATTGTCAGGGCAGGAGTCAACAACGGGTAGAGGGTGACACTTTAGGACATAAAAGTTTTATTGAGTTACCTATTGCCTATGCTGAATTCTATAAAAAATATTTTATTAGTGTACCCATAAATGTGTCCTCAATCTACTTTTCCTTCTATTTTTAATTAACGGTTTTTAGATGCAAAAACAAATGTCTGTTTTAACTTTGTAATAGCAAAGCAAAAAAAAATTTTAAATGATATAAAAATCGGGCATTGATGTAATTATACCAACCCATAGAATATAGGTAATGTGTTATTTATGTTGTTGTGCCTTTCAACTTACGTTAAAAATAGGCCAGAATTGTTTTGTTTTTTTAATTTATTTTTTTTATTTTAACTCCCTACACCAATAAGAGTTAATAAAATGTATTTATTTAATAAGTTATAGGTCACCCTAAAAAGATGCCATCAAAATGCACAACTTGATTTGGAAAAAAACAAGTCTTTAAACAACTATATCAACGGGAAAAAAAAAAAAAAAAAAAAAAAGGTATGGCTTTCAGAACTTGATAATGAACTAAAAAAAAGAAAGTCTCTGTCCTTAAGGGTTTTTTTTCTTCTAGCTGAACAATGATCAAATAAGTTGATTTATTTTGTCAAACTGAATTTCAAATGGAGTCCTATATTTCCACTGTAGTAAACCACTGTGAGAATATATACTGCTGACTTTTCATTTTGTACAAACCATATACAAACCATAACAAGAACATCAAGATCACATCAAGTTTTGCTCATCAGTTAAATTGATCAGGATTATACCAATAGAAATTAATAAAACTCAACTTTTATTGATATTCACTAAAACTCCCAACCGCACATAATGCAGTCACAACTGCAGTTCCCGATGACCTGATGGTGGGCACTGGTACTTTAGATGTTAAGTAGATGTTAACATCTAAAGTACCGATGCCCATTATCAGGGCAAAGGGAACTGCAGTTGTGACTGACTGCATTATCTGTGGTTGGGACCTTCTTGCTCTATTCCCCTGATGAACTTGGGATGTGATTTTATCTCCCTGGAGAAACACGTCGGGAGAGCACAATTACAGTCAGAAAGACTATATACAAAAAGCCCTTTTTTAAAGTTAAAGGGATTGTACAACTCTGACTCTATTTGCATTTGGGATACTGCGAGTGAGATAACTCAGTAACTGGCTAGCAGGGCCTGGGAGACATACTTGACTAGTGGTCCCCTTTTTTCCAACTATTTTTTGTGATCTGTAGCCAGTAGCGCTTATTGGCATATATCAGTGGTTAACTTGAGCTGACATTGGCTTTTTGACACTAACTATAACAGTACTGCTGGCTGTATGTCTATAAGATATATATCTAGACTACACAATAGCAAGTGGCGAATCTGTTAAATTGCAAGGGGCCTTCAGATATCTGTGAATCCTTGCTCATATTTTTAGATATCCGGGATTTTTAGTGAATATCAAAAAAAGCTGAGTTTTATTAATTTCTATTGGAATTATTCAGCCATTTTGTAGACTGTGATTAAGAATTTTTGATATATACTACCAGTGACTAATTGATCAGGATTATAGATGCAAAAAACTGATGCTAAAAACGTATGAAAATTGATGACCATCTGTTCACACAGAGTCAATTTTAAATAAAAAAAAAAAAAGCATCTGTTTCTGTAGGACAATAAAGTAGGACATGCCACACTTGTGTCCTACAAAAAGATATAAACGGATCAGGATTATTTAACTTTGACTATGTAAATGGATGATCATCGGTTTCCATGCGTAAAACCGATCATCAAAACAACACACACATTAAAAAAAAAAAAAAAAAAAGTTAGTACCTGGTAAGTATCCCACAGTCGTATAGTACATCTCAATGGAAGTTCCCTCATTAGCAGATTATTCATCCATCGAAAAGCAAATTGTAGATATTCAACTTCGTATTTTTGAAGATGACTATGTATCTGGCCTATTGCAATAGTAGCAGAAATAGTAGCATGAGAATGGAGGTGGTGCAGATGCCCACATAACAGATTCACCAACGAACAACCAAATATTTAAGATCACAGATTATCCTCTCAGTGTCTGCAACAGGTGCCGCCAAAACAACGTGACAGCCACAGCAAAACCCAACAGCATGCTAGCCACAGCTGCATCCCCACCAACAGGGTGCAGGTGCCCCCCCAATAATGTCTGAAATTGAAGACGCTTGTAACAGTGCCAGCCAAAGATGCACACAAAACTGAGGGATAGTCACAGATAAAGTAATGCTGTTCTGTCTATGTAGGCTTCCCTGATGCTTATGATGGGAAAACCAGTGACACACAGAAATGCTAATAGTTTATTTTTGTCAATTAACAAAATGCAGTGAATGAACAAAAGAGAAAACTAAATCAAATCAATATTTGGTGTGGACTTAATAGAACTACTGTGATGGTAGTCATAGTTAGACATCCGCTTTCCTTGGCAAACCCACTGGCATTCCATAATCATGTGAGCTGGAAAAGCCTGTTGTTTATTTATGTGCAATTTTGCTCTCATTTATGCATTTACGGTCTTCACTAACTAGATATTAGACTCAAGGTTCAAACCACAGCACTTAATCATTAATGGTTGTGGGTATGTGGTCACCCCGTACATTAGGAGATGTGCAGAATAAAGTCAAATATGTTTTATCGCAAGTAACAATAATGTGAACAGACCGTCAATTCGGCTCACAAGTTCTTCCAGAGCCTTCACATTTTTCTGAATTCCAGGTTGAGCAAATGTGTAGTTATCCTTAGAACAGGAAAAAAAGGACAGTCATATAGACACACTTAGAGGAGCAGATATATAGCATACACAGCCCTCAAGAAAACGTATGTTTTAAGAAGCAAAGTTATAGTATGTTCACACAGTTTATTTTGGAAAGTATTCCACACTGGAATCTACATTAAAAATTATTTTTCCCCCCAGCACTCTGAAAAGTGAAGTGTCCTGACCAAAAACAGTGCTGAAAAGTGCACCAACTTGCTACACATGGATTAGTCTCATATGCTTAAAAAGCCACACTGGAATATAAAAAAAAAAAACAAAACATCAAACTCCATTAGTTTTGAATGGAAACCAGTGAAAAAAAGATGAAAAACAAACCCCTCAGTGTGAACAAACACTAACAGAGCTTCAGAAAGTAACTGAAAGTTCATTTTAAGCTAGCATGGTCTGACTGCAGTGTGAACTCCCATGGAACAGGCTTTCATTTATTCAGATATATTCCACGAGGGCAGGTTTACATTATTTTGCTTTCTTATATAGCGTCACCATATTCCGCAGCACTATACAGATATTGTCAACACTGTCTCATATAGGGCATTTTTGGAGTGTGGGAAGAAATCAGAGTACACTGAGGAATCCCCACACAAACACGGAGAGAACATACAAACTCCTTGACTGGATTTGAACCTAGGACTCCAGCGCTGCAAAGAAACAGGCTAAGCCACTGGGATGCCCAGAATTTTCTATATTTTTAGACAATGCAAACAGTGACAGGGCTAAATAGACTTACAAAGTACCTGCACTTATAAAACAACTTCCCATAAACAAATTAGTACAGCTAAATATAAGAAAGCCAGGATTGCATACTGCCTGTTAGCCCTGTAAAAGACTGTGCTGACTAGTTACTGATTTATTGCCTTTTCTGTACTGTGGAAGAACAGTAGCTTACAAGATTTATTAAAGTGTAACAGAAAATGTGTATCTTTACCAGCAGCAGCCTCCGCTTCCCCCGCCCTACTCTATAGTCTTCTATGTTAGAAGTAACTCTGTCTCTCTCCATCTGTGGCAAATCACAATGTAGTAGGGCTGGGTGATCTAGCCAAAATATAAAAATCTAGATTTTTTTTTTTTAAGTTGATGGGCAATCTTTCAATTGTAATCACGATTTTCTTGCTTTTGTATAAAAAAAAAAAAAAAAATCTATTTGATGAAGACTTGCTTGTGCTATCACCTATTTATTGAACACAATAAAAAAAAATGTTCACACAGCTGGTAGCAGGAGGAGAACATTTTGCTTGGATGGTGGACTTAAAGGGGTTATCCAGTTTCTAAGATTGATAGTCTATCCTTAGAATAAGCCATCAATTTTAGATCTGCGGGGGTCCCACAGATCACCTGTACAGAGTTAGCGTGGGAGAACCGCGCTGCTCACAAGCCATACAAACTGTAGAGGTAAGTGTAGGTAGTGCAGTGCTGACCTGGGTCCAACACCCTACACACCCTCACAGATCTAATATTGATGGCCTGGCCGGACTGATTAACTTCAAAAATGCCTTGGACTAAAAATTCAAATCACCCCTTTTCCCTAGGATTCACATAAAAGTTAAAAAACAATGTGAAACACATATATATTAGGTATCCCTGTGTCCCAAAACGCACCGTCTACAAACTTATAAAAATATTTCCCCCATACGGTAAATGCTGTAGCGAGAAAAAAAAAAGAGCTGAACCATTATTTTTTTGCCATTTCACCTCTCACAAAATTTGATTAAAAAACGATCAAAGCAATAGACCTTCCCCAAAATGGTATAACTAAAAAGTACATCTGGCCCTGCAAAATAGACGCCCTATGCATCTCCGTACATGGAAATATAATAAAAACTTTTTTCTGCTGCCTATTAGCAGCAGAAAAACTGATAGGACAACATTAATGAAGGCTTATACAGTCATAGAACAGACTGTCCAGCAGGACCCTGCACATATTTCAACATGTCATGAAAACTCATGTACCCTTTAACAAAAATATATTTGGTATCCAGACAAGCAGGCAGGAAATGCTACAGCGTGTGATTCCTGAATTATAAAAGTGCATTTGGCATTGCCAAAGTATAACAATACTGCATGAATTATACAGTATAAACAAAAAATAAGTATCATACCTGGATGCCATCTAGTAGTTTACTCATTGACCAGAAACTATCTGCTTCAATATTCTTCAGTGTTTCTGGTAACAGCGTGCTTACATCAAAGTTTTCAACATCATCTTCTGAAAGTAAGAACAGGAAAAATACTAATAACAAAACGAAATACACATCACATATAGAAACCCGTTTCAGGGGCAGGGCTTTTTCAGCCTTGATGCCTAGCATAAAATTTCACCTTTTGGGTGAAAATGGTATATTCTTAAAAAAAAAAAAAAAAAAAAAAAAAGTGATTAAAAAATTCTTAGTTTATCCCACTTTTTTTTCAGGGGCATTCTTACTTTGTGATATAATTTAATTCTGTAAGCCTAATTTAGGGAAAACAATTAGTCAGAAATATTCTGTTCTAAAATTTCATTTGTTTAAATCAAAAATTTTTACTCCAAAAATTAATCCTATAAGGCTGTGTTCTCATACGCAGTTTTTTGGCAGCGGATTTTGACACAGAATCCGCCTCAAAATTCGCCTGAAAAAACACCTCCCATTCATTTCAATGGGCGTCAGTAGCAATTTTTTTCCACTAGCGTTTTTTTCCGCTAGCAGAAAAAAAAAAGCAATGCGACCTATCTTCAGGCGGATTCCGCCCGCGGTGTCCACGGCTCGAGACTCCCTCCTTATTAGGCCTAATTATCGGGGCCTAATCAGGAGTGGGATGCCACGACGGAATGCTGATGCACTGCATCGACATCCTGTGGCGAAAATTCCGGCGGCGGAAAATGATTTTCATTTTACGCAGTGTGAACACACCCTAATTCTCCCATACATAGTAATGTCAAAATGTACATTTTGTACAGTATAATATTGCCGTATCTTTGAGAACAAAGTCCCTATTTTATTTTTTTATGTAGCATTTTCTCCCTCCCTTTGTATATAGATGGCAATAAACCAGGTCAGATGTCACGCTGCAATTATTATGGCAGAATAAAAATACTAGTCTAAAAGTATGCAGTAATGCAAATAAATAATATGTAGGTATACATAATGTACTCCACACACACAGCCTGACTACAGATTGTGGAGCCAGAGGATCTGCCAGCAGACTAGTACAACTATAGCAGCTCTAAAAGGCAGCTACAGTGTTAGCAGTTCCTGTATTCACTTCACTGTAATAATGTCCTTTATACTGATGGTGGTCATACAATATACAGTGTATATAATGTGGTAGGGTAACTATCTAAAAAGACTTGTGCTTCATATGTGCACAAGCCCAGCAGCCCACATACATACTTCACAAAGAAACACAAAAAAAAAAAAAAAAAAATTGTGAGAGACCATTGTGCCCAGGACCTGCATGCAAAACCAAAGCAAGCTTGGAGAGTTCCTCCGAAGTTGGGGCACAACTGATCGGAGGGCCAGGACCTTGCCCTGGTGCATGTTGAGGATCATGCCCATGTGCTAAGGCGGCACGAGACAAGATTCACCTCGTTGATGAGCAAGCTGGTGAAAGAGATCCAAGGTGATACGCAAACTGGTCAGATTATCCATCTTGGAGGAAGCTTTCACCAGGAAATTATGGAATTCATGGCAACTCCTCTTGAATGTAGAATGGCCATGAGAGATGCTATCACCTTGATAAATATTCAGGGGGAGGAGGCCAGCCCAAAGAGGAGAGCGACAAACTGAAAATGACGCAAACCTACCACAAAATGAAGAAAACGCTGGTGGCACAGTGCGATGAGAATGTGGCAGTAGGCATCACGGATGTCGATGGACAACATAAATTCACTGGTCTCCAAGGATGCCACAAGCGACTGCATTACATGCGGAACCTGAGGTTGGAATAAAAATCCCGTAAACACTCTGAAGCGAGGACGGGGACAATGACGCCCTGCCGCTCAAGAGTGGAGACAGCCTGAAGAAAGGTGGCTGCTCGAACGGAGGAAGAAGGTAAAAAGGACGGAAAAAATCTTCAGTTGGGAAGGGAAAAGGAGGAGGAGATGATGGAGCAGCTGGTCGACATCACTTTTCGGACCCAGGTGTCGTCAACGCTGGCAAGCCAGATCTCCAGGGAAGTGAGCCGCCTTCACCCCCCCCTCCCCACCCAAGAAGCCTGGCGTGGGGGAAGACTTTCATGCAGAGGAGGGCTTGGAAGAGAAAGGCCTGGAGGACTCGGTATGGGACTGCCAGGCAAGTCTGGGCTTAAAAGAGGGCTTCTTGGACCGGGAGTCCTGGGAAGACTGTCCACTGGAAAGAGAGGTGGAGTCACAAAATGAGAAGAAACACTGAGAATGGCTGGAAGAGAGAGGTTGGCCCTTAGTATGTCTCTGGAGGAGGAGAGTGCTTCCCCAACACAACTACCCCCCCCCCATAGAAGTCTAGGGGCCTAGAAGTCACCGACTGAGTGACGATCTGGGAAGACAGCCATTCCAAAGTTTCCACCACAGACTGGTTAAGTCTGGCAAGGTCGTCTATAGCCCAGGTAAGGGAAGCCACCCAGTCCGGGGGAAGATCCGCCAGAGAGGAGCTGGGAGGGTCCCGAGCTGGCTTAGGCGAAAGGCAGAGCAAATGGGCGCACGTATAAAACATGGCCATCTTTTAAAGGACATGGCGGAGGGGGCCCATGGAAGATAGGTTAACTTCCTGGGTTACCCCTATCAGACCATAGGAAAGAATGTCCAATCGCCGACTGCTGCAGCAGGCTGCACCAAGATGATTCCCCAGGTGCTGTGTCGGGCTGAAAATCCCTGAGAGTAGCAGGAGCTTCTGGAGAAGACTGAAAAATAGGAAACAAATAAAAGAATTTTCTGAGGAGAACCAAGGTCTTCCCCCAGAGTTTCCCACATGCACAGGATAGTGAGACAGAGACAGACCTCTCAAGATAGCCCCCTGGCCAATAGGAAGGCCTAGGAGAAGTCTGGAGGCCTGAGAAGCCCAGGAAGAGGTTGGGCTTAGTTGAGGAACTGGAAGCTGTAGACTCCAGCAGCGCATCCCTGGTAGGGAGGCCGGCCTGGGGCTCTGGAAGGCCTAGCAGAGGACCAAAAAAGATGGTGGGAAACAGGAACGGAAAAAATGGGTGCCCCCCTCCTGCCAAGAGCCGCTCAGAGGAACGGTAAAGCAGCGCAGAAGTGCCCATGGAAAGTGGGGCTCATCCACAAAAATGGTGACCCCATTGCTGTTAGCCAAAGCATGGCTACAAGAGATGAAACTGTAGTTCTGGGGGCCCTGGAGATGCCCAGGGGAGACCAGAGGGTAGCGCGGGCCAGCAGGAAATTTTCATACTGACCTTATCTGCCATCTTCAGGTGCCGCAGGGTCACCCCATCGGTGAAACTCGCACTAGGAAGTGGGGTCACTGGCATTCCAGCTGCTGATGCCATGAATGGGGACTGGGTGAATGGCGAGGCACTCTATGCAGAGTGCTGTGCCTGCAGGGGAGTATGACTAGTATGGCGTACATGCTGAACCCCCCCCCCCCCCCCGGCACCTGAAAGAAAATAAAAAATAAAAATGATGTAAGACAGAAACACCTGAGTCAGGTGATGTCTGCCTCTTACATACACTAGGCTAAAACTGGTTAGCATAGTGTCTGTGGAGAGGATCTAGCCCAGAGGCAGAGCTGACATCTTTTACTATTCCTAGTGGCCAGGTCTATACCCTTGGTGCTGTGTCCCCCAATGAAATAAGCAAAAAAATATAAAATACACTCACACAAATAGGAGGGGTCGCGGACCAACAAGTAGCAATCAGCAAAATCATTATAGCTCATACAACTTCATAAAATGTAAATTTTTATGAAACCTCAACCCTCCTATTTGTCTGTGAGTGTATTTACATCATTTTAAATCCTGAAGCGCATTGTCTTAGACAGTGTATGACCAATAAAGAAGTATTTATTATCGATCAATTGTACCATATACCTGGTCCTTTTGTGGAGGTACACATATCCTGGCTTTTGGATGTTGAGCCATGTAAGCTCATTCTGTGTCTTGAATACTATGGTCATGGTCCTACTCAGTGGCAGTTCCCAGCCCCAGTACCACAGCCACCTCTTTGGAATTGGCATGCTGATTTAGTTGTTGGGTCTCCAAATAACTATTCAAAGGTGAGAACCCAAGCACAAGGGTCGGTTTTGTTGGGGTCATTTTGGTCTTTAACTTACAGTTCCACACAGGTCCTTACTCGCCACCTAGCATGGGAGGCGTTAATAGACAAGTCATGTACTGTTCACAGGGAAAAGTCTTGTGCATACTGAACATGAGACCTTTTTCAAAGTGTAAAACTTCCTGCACAGGCATTTCTGTGACCTCTAAACCAAATACAGAATTTTTGTGAAGGAGCAAAAGTAGATACAAGGGGTTAGAACAGGCAAAAATGGGCAATACGGAGGTAATTATGTATGGGAAAACATATATTCTGCATGACAAGAAAGTATTGTATAAATGCCTGAGGGTGTGTTCACACTTGCGCTTGAGTCCGTCCACTGCCAATCAGAGTGAAAATCTCGGGAAACTGGATAGGCACCGAATAGCGACAGGTTAGCGACGCATTGCTTAAAAACCCATTCATTTGAATGGGTTTTTAAAGCAATGCGTGGGTGTGCGCTTACACCCTCTGCGCCGCGAAGCCGTTTATTTTCGTCGGTCACGAAGTCCTGCATGTCCGACTTTGTTCCCAACGAAAAAACTGGATTCGCGGCGCAGAGGGTGTAAGCGCACCCTCTGTTTTTTACCAGACTTTTCAATGAATT
Source organism: Leptodactylus fallax (assembly GCA_947044405.1). NCBI lineage: Eukaryota > Metazoa > Chordata > Amphibia > Anura > Leptodactylidae > Leptodactylus > Leptodactylus fallax. Next base: position 2,387,050 of record CAMRHE010000140.1, read on the forward strand.
TGGTGGAAAAAAAGCGAAAACGACATTTTTTCCCAAATATGTGAATTCAGGTGACTATTTTTAAAATCTGGTGAGTGCTACTTCAGAAACACACCTGATAATATATTTAGCAACTTATGCTGTTTTCATAGATACCAAATGTACGGTAGGTGCATTCCTTACTTGCTGGAACTACAGCAGAGCCTGCAATGAATGGTGCGCAAACTGGCTTCCGGAGACCAAATTTTCCATAGCTGGTTTGCTGACACCATAGAATAACAATAATGACAATAACCTTCATGTATATTGCACAAAAAAAAATCTGCCTTCATTTGACAAATGTAGTTTAGGCTGCAGAAACATGCAGCGACTCTGACTGCACGGCGACTAACAAGTTGTAGACTATAATCAATACATTTCTTCTCTATACTATGTGTGTCCAGAGCCACTGCCTGTCTGCACCCTAAAAGTATGACAATAACCTACATGCATATAGCACAAAAAATCTGCTTTTATATGACAAATGTATTTTAGGCTGCAGAAACATGCAGCAGCTCTGACCACACGGCCAGTAACAAGTTGTAGACCATAATGAATACTACGTATGTATACTATGTATACTATGTGCGTCCAGAGCCACTGAATGTCAGCACCCTAAAAGTATGACAATAACCTACATGTATATAGAACAAAAAAATCTGCTTTTAGATGACAAATGTATTTTAGGGTGCAGATACATGCAGCGGCTCTGACTGCACGCCAGACGGCCAGTAAAAAGTTGTACATAATAAATGTTGTACCGCCAGAACCGCTGCATGTCTGTATCCTAAAAGTGGAATAATAATCTTTATTTATGGGTCACAAAATATGAATTTATGTAGATAGATGGATAGGTGTCTTCTGACAGCTGACCACGGAGTATTGCTGGGGGTGGAGGCAGATATGCCGATCTCCCTCTCTGCTAGGTTAAGGAGAGGGAAATCGGCATTCAGTCAATGAATTCACTATGTGACAAACTTCATTGTGATCGCTGTGATTGGCTGTCAAAGCAATCTCATGCCCGGAGACCACACAGAGTGGTCTTCGCGCAAAGCTCTGAGATCCCTGCTGTCTATTGACAACAGAGATGTCGGTGCTGTGTGCAAGGGGGATGGAGGGAAGGGGGAGGGCGCAGGGGAGCATATTCTGCTCATGCACCAGTCAATCAGGTCCAGGTGCTGATTGGTTCAGATTTTGATAAGGGCCTTATTTTGTGCACAGCACAGATCTGAACTAATCATGTCCTGAAGAGGGCACTCGGGCCAAAGGCCGCTAGTCACAGTCACAATCAGCCTCCCCCCGCCCAGACCAGAACCCCACAAATGCTAGGGAAAGTCAGACCATACATATATGGCAGATCTGAAAACTATCACAATGCCAGCTGGAATATATTAATGTGGACTAGTCAAAAAAGCATGGCCTCAACCCGGAACATAAAACATATGTGAAATATAATCAGTACATCCTCACCAACATGCTCAGTCAAAAAGACCACAAAGAATGGAGTGACCAAGTCGTTGATTCCCTGGACATATCCACTTGCAGGGTGCCGGATAGCCCAGATAAACAAGATTCTTTCAAAAATCTGTTATAAGAAAAGTACATTAAAATGCATGTTTATTTTATCAAAGATGCCAATATAATATGACACTACGCATACTATACAAAAATATGAATAAGCACAAATAAAAAAACTCAAAAAGTTCAACCTACAATTAATCCACTACATATAAACATTTTGCATAAACATAATCTTTATGATTAATAGAAAACATTGGTAAAACACACAGCAGTACCCTCTATAAAATAGGCAATATACTAAATACATATTTATGTAATTAATGTCAAGTCTTATACATTATCAACAATTTTAGAATATGGGGAGCAAAATATTAGAGTTTCCTACACCAGACCTAATAAAGACCCCAACTGGCACACAGCGCACCTGAATTGTCAAAAGGCTCCGGCCTCTTGCCAGGAAGGAAGTTTATATCAGTCAGGAACTGGCATAAAATTTCTGTAAAACTTAGGCCAGAAAAACTGATGAGCGGTATAGTAAATATTTGCAGAACATGGTGAGCGAGGTGCAGAATGAGGTATGTAGCACATCTTTGGCATACGAAAGTGTCTTGTGCCAAAGATGCGACACATTATTGTACATATATGACAGAAAATTGACTCGTCATAGGTTTCTAGCGCCACATCTCTCTTCTGCTACTGACGCGTTTCCTCCTCTTCACTCCTCTTCTCATACGAGACCACCGCAAAATGTCCGACGGAACAGCCGACTACGCATGCTCTTCGCCATTTTGCAGTGGTCTCTTACACGAGACATGCACAGTTGGCTGTTTCGTCAGCCATTTTGCGGTGGTCTCATGTTAGAAAAGGAGTGAAGAGGAGGAGACGCGTCAGAAGCAGAAGAGAGAGAGGCGGCGCTGGAAACCTATGACGAGCCAGTGCTTTGAGCACAGGGGGAACGTTCTCTGTGCTTTCTGAAGACTAATTTGCAAAACGAAGAAAGACGACAAAACTCAAAAACGGTGGCGCAGACATGAAAAATAAAGGTAGGAGAAGAATAGTCTTTCTAAACGCTATTCCGATGTGCTGTTAGTTAAAAATTTATTTTTTAATGATAGAATCTCTTTAAGTTTCTTTCCCGAGACAATATGTACTTCTTATTTCCAAATGCCAAAGCTGTATGTAAATTTTATAAATATAAAAAAGTAGTTCAAACTCACTTCTTGCACTAATGGTTGCTGAAACAATGGTATTAAAGGATTAGTCCTTGGTATATCAATATGAATCTACAAAGACAAAAGTGCACATATTATAAACATGAACACCAAACTGATATAAAATATGGAAAACATATAAAATGTGGTTGATATATGAGACCTTGTGTGGCAATCACACTTTATAATAGACTTCAAATTTGCAGCTGAGAGTCGCTACATAATAGCTGAGCGTGGAAGCAGTTATATGACGTCTGTATGCTGCATGCATAACAATACAATATAATGGTGTGGGACACTTTAAAAGTATGGAAAGGAGAAAGATTCAATATTTAGTACCTGTCGATAAGTATCTTGATGATGCTCTTCATTTCGGGAATCATAATACTGTTCAATAAAGCCAAAATATTCTGCACGTTTTCTTTGAAGTGTCATTTGGCGCCTTTCTTTATTGGCAGGAAGATAACCCTATGGATATTATAAATAAATATAACTTATATGGTTCACTAACCTTTCAACCAACTTCATAAATCAATAGTACATGCAATAAGAAACGTTATAATATATATCAGGAAAAAAATGCTTCTTTCTCCACTTGTACGGCTGTTTCTCCCACTCTCGCTGCTAGACTGACTGATTTTACTCTGAAAATTCTGCTATACCCATTTCAAAATTGCATGTCTATAGAAGTCTATGTAGAGGTGCAGGGAGGAGTAAGCAGGCGGAGGGGAAAACAAGCAGCAGAAACACAGGTTTAGTGTTATGCTGGAGCTAAAAAAAAAGATCACATCACAACTCACTGAGGGGGTGGTGACGTCAGATCAGCTCTCACTGCACAGGGACAGCACAAACATGAGAAGAGGTGTGGATTTATCAGAGGTCAGAGTGGTGCTCAGGAACCTAAAGGGAACGTTCCCTGAGCTCCGTGTGCTTCATTTGCATAATTAATAAAAGTTAATTTTCTTAGCATCCACAGCAGTCTCAAAAAAAATGTATGATATTTATCAGTCTTACGAGATATATATCATGTAGAGGCAGTTTAAATGGTTTGGGGAGTTGATAGACTCCCTTTAAGAATAAAATACTGATTTTCATAAAAAAGAACTTGCAATGCAGAATAAAAAAGACATTAATAGAAAATGTAGAAGCAGCCCTACAAGGTATTGTCATTAGTTTGATACCGATTTTCCTGCTGACAGACTCCCTTAAATGAATTATAGGATTTTAACCGCTTCTGCCCAACCATGGAAGACGTTATCACCATGGTACTATTATCACGGACGTCAGGAGTGGTTAAAGAGAACCTAACACCTAAAAATTTAGTCCAATCTGTGGGTAGAATGTAATAGAACAGAAGGAACGGAGCACACTGACATATTGTTTCGTTGCAAAACAACAATTTGCACTTCTTTTGTATATACTGTACTTACTGCTTGTTAGGCATCCTCCTCTCTTACAATATAATGTTATCTTGCTTTTTTACATTTCCACTGCTACTTTCTCTATGTTTTGCTATCAATCCCATGAGGCTATAGCTTAGTATCACAGGGACAGCTAAAGACAATACCATCTCTGTCTGTTGGTTGTACACTGTGTTTATCCTCTCCTCTATATTATCCAAAATAAGCTAATAGACCATAACCATACATTCAGGAAGGATGAAGCGTGATCTTCATAATATCTGTGTGGCAGGAGTAGGTTTAATTGTCAGTAAATTGTGACAGCAGTTTCTCTGCCAGTTATGCTGAAAACTTTTATGCTACAGTCCATGCAATTTCATCATACTCGACCTGCTGAAGCCAGTTACGTTACACATAGTTCTTCATAGACGCAAGTATGAAAAATTGTCACCAGTTCCTGATTTACTAGGCAATGGCCACAGTCTGATATACAAAGATAAAAGCAGCAAGAAAAAGAACAGATGAGAGGACGACCCACGACCCATATATGGACTACATAGAAAAGCTTAGTTTGGGGGGGAATGTCCCTTTAAACCTCTATTGATTCTGAGCTTAGAAATGCAGTAGACAGACCTACTGAGTGACTGACAATCTTTCTTGTAAGAGTGTGCATATAGAGAGCCAGGGAATGTTAGCCCACAATACTCAAAAGGCATAAAGGGAGGATGTCAGCAAGAATATTGGCAACAAACTAATGACAGTAACTTGTACGGATGCTTCTACACTTTTCAATTATGCCTTTATTACTCGGCACTGCAGCTCAATTTTAATGAAAATCTGTGTTTTATTCATATGCAATTTAGCTGAACAGGGCTTTAGGAATGTTTCTTCTCCTGCTGTGGCTTTACTCTCTCCTCTAAACAATCGCCTCTAACTGCCACTAACCCATTTCCCCTTCCCCCATTACTTCAGTGACATCTCCCACTTTTATCACACTTTGCATGTGGGGGCTGTTATCTGGAGCAGAGAGCAGACTGCCTTTAAAGAAGAGGTCATCGATATGTGATTGCTGGGGGTCCGACACCCCCACAGATCATCTAGTTGAAGAGGCCACAGCGCTTGTGTTAGCAATGCGGCCTCTTCACTGAATACCAAGCTCTGTGCGTACATTGCATAGGGGCTGAGCTGCTGCACCATGTTACCAATGAACATTAGTGCCACGGCCTCTAAATCACTGACCTGTGGGGGACCCAGATGCTCGACCACCACAAATTGTATATTGATGACCCGTCCTTTAATATGCAAGTCTCAGAAATTCCTCTAAACGACAAAATATACTGGAACTTTTCTAACAAAACTATATAGCAATCTACTCTGCTCCTCCTGATCTAGTATAAAATGCCCTGATTGAATACTATACACTTTCAACACAATAGATTTGCTTTAAATAACAGGCAATATGGATGGTATTTAAAGGGGTATTCCCATCTAAATGATCCTATCTATACTGCTAGCTTATGTAATTTCAAGAGATTTCCTAAATACATTGTTTTAGCACTCCTGATATGTGAAATTATTACTCCCATTGCTGACACTTCGTTTCCATGGCGCACGGCCTATGTGATAAGACAGGACAGATGACATGAGTCACTGATCTCTAGGGGGGGGGGGCTGAGTGCTCTCACTATTACCTACAGCTCTGCAGGATAATCAGTTCAGCTAATTGCAGTCTGTTATGTCTCTATGCAAACACAAATATAACACCGAGTCTGTTATCTGTAGAAGCATGGAAAGTGTTCTATACAAACTTGTGTAATGTAATATACATTTACTGTGCATATTATTTCATCTGGATTTATATTAGATGTCTAGTAATCATAATAAATAATCTCTCAAGGTAAAGGCAAAGTCTATATCTAAGTGTTTATTTGTGTCTCCATAGCTCTGTCTCCTCATGTGTCACAGTTAGTTGATTAATTGGTTAACAACCTAAATTAGGCATGGTATCAAATAGCTGCACTATCACTTACTGTCTTAGCAATTGTTCTCATGCAGAACTCCCCTCCATCTCTACCACCACTGCACACTATCCACATCAGTGCTTCTCTTCTTCTTTTTCCCATGTACAGATCTCACACACTTCACTCTCTTTAACCACCCCAATCCCTGTACTTCTTTTAGCAGTGAAATTAATCAGAAGCACCCACATAAATCACTGAACCACCTTCTGTCTCTGTCTATTTTGCTCCTGCTGGCTGCTGGTGACATACCTCCAAACCCTGGCTCTCCTTCTTTCACTAACTTTTCCTCTTCCTGCACATATAGAAGTCCCACTAACCTAATCAATATTCACCATATTCTCTCTCCTTATATTTCTCCTGTCACTTCTAACTGTTCTCTCTGGAATGCCAGTTCAGTATGTAACAAACTAGAATATATTAATGATTTATTCCTTAGTAAATCTTTCAACCTGCTAGCCCTTACTGAAACCTAGATCCAGCAGTCTGATACGGACTCCCCTGCTGCTCTGTCTCATGGTGGCTTACATTTCTCACATACCTCTAGGCCTGACAACAGGCAGGGTGGAGGGGCAGGCATACTTCTATCGCCACAGTGCACTTTTCAGGTAATTCCCCCAGTACCCTCACTTTGTTTCCCCTCATTTGAGGTCCATGCCATCAGACTTTTCCGCCCGCTCTCTTTACGTGTAGCTGTGATCTACCATCCCACCTGGCTCACCCTACTAATTTCTGGATCACTTTGCTTTTTGGCTTCCCCTCTTTCTATCCTGCAAAATTCCTACCCTCATCATGGGTGACTTTAACATCTCCATTGACATCTGTCTCCCTAGCTGCCTCAAAGCTTCTCTCAATAGCCACTTCTTTTGGTCTTTCACAACTTTCCTCTTCCGCCACATACAAAGAAGGCAACACGATTGATCTGGTCTTCCTCCGACTCCTTGCAGTTTCTAAATTTACAAATTCTTCTCTGCCCCTCTCTGATCATAACCTTCTGTCTCTCACCATCAGTGCTTTCTCTCCTTCAGAGGACACACCTACCGATCATATATACAGTAATACCTCGTACACTCGCGTTTCCGAATTTGCGAATTCACAGATTCGCAATATTTTTTTGGCAACTAACATATATAGATTTTGCTCTTTTTTTCTCAGATCTGTGAAATTTAATAAAAAAAAAACACCTTCGCTATTGGGTAGTAGCGTCCTGTTCGTTACGTACCCGGTAATTAGTTTCATTTTACTGTGAGTGTATAAGAAAAATGAATGAATGTATTAATATACAGTACTGTACAGTATACTTTAGTACTTTAGTATACTGTACAGTACTGTAGGGTAAAGTTTATTGATATTTAGGGGTTAAACATTAGAAATCGGCATTGTAAGCGCTTCTAAGCGCTTGTACCAAACATTCGCGATTCCTCGCGATCCACGACCGGTTCTGGACCCTAACCTCGCGAATGTACGAGGTATTACTGTATAGGAACTCTACAGTCCTCACTGTCCCCCATCTCTTCACTCTTCTGTCCCAATCTAGCCACCAGTCACTATAATGAAACTCTTAAAAATGCACCAGTTGAGGCGGCTCCCCCCTCCACTCGAAAATTTCGACACAGGAGCAAGCAACCCTGGCACACGCCACAGATACGTTTTCTTCAGCGGTGCTCTAGGTTTGCTGAACATCTGTGGAGAAAATCGCATACACCTGCAGACTTCCTCCACCGAACCCTCATCTGTTAATGCTCCCACATTACCCTACAGCAGGGGTGGGCAACCTTTTTTGTTCGGCGTGCCGATTTCGATTAAAAAAATCAAAGTTGAGGTACTCGGAGTGCCGGTCAATAATTGTAAGTCTGACGAACCCTGCACATGGTATTATTTCACATAGCGGCCCCTGCACACGGTATTATGTCCTATAACGGCCCCTGCACATGGTATTATGCCCCATAGTGGCCCCTGCACACGGTATTATGCCCCACAGTGGTCCCTGCACACAGTATTATCCTCCATAGAGGCCCCTGCACACAGTATTATCCTCCATAGTGGCCCCTGCACACAGTATTCTCCTCTATAGTGGCCCCTGCACACTGTATTATCCTGCTATTGCTATTATTTTAGCGTGTAACGGATATAACTAGAGAGGCAGGCGGCGTATTTTACTCTATAAAGATCAGGTATGGACAGGGCAGGGACAGTGAAAAAATGTAAACTTTATTGGTGACTTTGTGCATGTGTTGTGTAAGTATTTGGTGTGACACTTTTGGCGCTGCGACCTGGAGGATGGTCACAGCGCCAATAAACTTCCTGGTTATGTGATTAGGCCCAGAGGGGTGTGACATTATCCCTCTATGTGACTATCAGAGAGCAGAAGTATAGTATGCTCTCTGATTGATAGGAGAGGGGATAACATGGACAGAAGTCCTCTTTAAAATAAATCCAAGTGTTTCTTTATAGCTTTAACCAATCCTGAGCAATTCACTCAGGTACAGTAGTGAAGTCGGCAATTACCGGCTTTACTACTGTACAGTCATGGCCAAAAGTTTTGAGAATGATACAAATATTAATTTTTACAAAGTCTACTGCTTTAGTTTTTCTAATGGCATATACTCCAGAATGTTATAAAGAGTGATCAGCTTAACAGCAATTACTTGCAAAGTCAATATTTGCCTAGAAAATTAACTTTATCCCCCAAAACACATTTCAACATCATTGCAGCCCTGCCTTAAAAGGACCACCTAACATCGTTTCAGTGATTGCTCCATTAACACAGGTGTGGGTGTTGATGAGGACAGGGCTGGAGATCAATCTGTCATGATTAAGTAAGAATGACACCACTGGACACTTTAAAAGGAGGCTGGTGCTTGCCATCATTGTTTCTCTTCTGTTAACCATGGTTATCTCTAAAGAAACACGTGCAGTCATCATTGCACTGCACAAAAATGGCCTAATTGGGAAGAGTATTGCAGTTAGAAAGATTGCACCTCAGTCATCAATCTATCGCATCATCAAGAACTTCAAGGAGAGAGCTTCCATTGGTGCCAAAAAGGCTCCAGGGCGCCCAAGAAAGACCAGCAAGCGGCAGGACCGTCTCTTAAAAGTGTTTCAGCTGTGGGATCGGGCTACCAGCAGTGCAGAGCTTGCTGAGGAATGGCAGTAGGCAGGTGTGAGTGCATCTGCACGCACTGTGAGGCGGAGACTCTTGGAGCAAGGCCTGGTCTCAAGGAGGGCAGCAAAGAAGCCACTTCTCTCCAGAAAAAACATCAGGGACAGACTGATATTCTGCAAAAGGTACAGGGAGTGGACTGCTGAGGACTGGGGTAAAGTCATTTTCTCTGATGAATCCCCTTTTCGATTGTTTGGAACATCTGGAAAACAGCTTATTCGGAGAAGAAGAGGTGAGCGCTACCACCAGTCTTGTCTCATGCCAACTGTAAAGCATCCTGAAACCATTCATGTGTGGGGTTGCTTCTCAGCCAAGGGAATCGGCTCTCTCACAGTCTTGCCTAAAAACCCAGCCATGAATAAAGAATGGTACCAGAATGTCCTCCAAGAGCAACTTCTCCCAACCGTCCAAGAGCAGTTTGGCGCTCAACAATGCCTTTTCCAGCATGATGGAGCACCTTGCCATAAAGCAAAGGTGATAACTAAATGGCTCAGGGAACAAAACATAGAGATTTTGGGTCCATGGCCTGGAAACTCCCCAGATCTTAATCCCATTGAGAACTTGTGGTCAATCATCAAAAGACGGGTGGACAAACAAAAACCAACAAATTAAGACAAAATTAAAGCATTGATTCTGCAAGAATGGACTGCTATCAGTCAGGATTTGGTCCAGAAGTTGATTGAGAGCATGCCAGGGAGAATTGCAGAGGTCCTGAAGAAGAAGGGTCAACACTGCAAATATTGACTTGCTGCATTAACGCATTCTAACTGTCAATATAAGCTTCTGTTACTCATAATATGAATGCAATTATATTTCTGTATGTGATAAAAACATCTGACAAACACACATAAAAACCAGAGGGCAGCAGATCATGTGAAAATATAATATTTGTGTCATTCTCAAAACTTTTGGCCATGACTGTACATAGACTGTGCAGAAGCCGGGTGCTGCCGCATCCATCTTCACCCCGCGCTAATGAAATTTTAAGGAAGCCGGATGGAAAAACGCTGCAGGTAACGTTTTTCCATCCGGCTGAGGCACAGATCCGGCGCCAGAACTGATGCCTCTTGTGCCAGAACCGATCCCATAGAAAACTATGGGATCTGTCCTGGCATCAGTTTCCCCTCCGGCTTGTGTGCACCACGCCGGAGGGAAACAGATAGCTGCGCCGGACATATGTGAACGCACCCATAACTCACTTTTTCCTGCTCCGCAGCCGCTGTGTGGGCACTTCTCCCTGACGTCAGCGACCACTGATTCGGTCTCAGGGGTCATGTCGCGTCATTAAACGTAATGACGTCGGACGTGACCCCTGAGGCCCTGTCAGCAGTCTCTTACGTCAAGCAGAAGCGCCTGAAGAGCACACAGCGGATCCAGGGAAGGTGAGTTAACATTGTTTTTTTATGTTTGATCACCTCCCCGGGGGCTCCGTTTATTATACTCGGGGGTCTGAAGAAACCCCACAGTATAATAATAGCAGTTTCGTTTCGGCCGTGTTTGGACCGATCGAAACTGCTGGGTGAGGACTCCGCTACCGTGCCAGGGAAATAAGCCTGGCGTGCCACTCTTGGCACACGTGCCAGGGGTTGCCGACCCCTGCCCTACAGGATATGAGGTTGTATCGGACTGTAACTTTATATGTCCAGGCACCAGCTGTACATTAAAGGACACTGACTGGTGATGGCTCATACAGCTTTATTCATGTGTAATGAAAGTAACCTCTATCACAAAAACTTATGGTCCACTGTATAAGCAATGCCACCTCATATGCTGCTCCTGCTACCTCCCTCTTCTGTCACCCCCTCTACCTCACAGATTGTAAGCTCTTGCGAGCAGGGCCCTCAGTCCCACTGTGTGAATTGACCATTACTCTGTAATGTATCTTTTTGTCTGTACTTGAACACTACAATTTACACACGTGGACAAAATTGTTGGTACCCCTCGATTAATTAAAGAAAAACCCACAATGGTCACAGAAATAACTTGAATCTGACAAAAGTAGTAATATATAAAAATTCTATGAAAATGAACAAATGAAAGTCAGACATTGCTTTTCAACCATGCTTCAACAGAATTTTAAAAAAAAGAAAACTCATGAAACAGGCCTAGACAGAAATGATGGTACCCTTAACTTAATATTTTGTTGCACAACTTTTTGAGGCAATCACTGCAATCAAACGATTCCTTTAACTGTCAATGAGACTTCTGCACCTCTCAACAGGTATTTTGGCCCACTCCTCATGAGCAAACTGCTCCAGTTGTCTCGGGTTTGAAGGGTGCCTTTTCCAGATGACGTCTCAGCTCCTTCCAAAGATGCTCAATAGGATATAGGTCAGGGCTCTTGGAAGGCCACTTGAGAATAGTCCAATGTTTTCCTCTTAAACATTCTTGGGTGTTTTTAGCAGTGTGTTTTGGGTCATTATCCTGTTGCAAGACCCATGACACTGACACTGGGCAGCACATTTCTCTCTAGAATCCCTTGATAGTCTTGAGATTTCATTGTACCCTGCACAGATTCAGGACACCCTGTGCCAGATGCAGCAAAGCAGTCCCAGAACATAACACAGCCTCCTCCATGTTTCTCAGTAGGGACAGTGTTCTTTTCAAGATATGTTTCATTTTTCTGTCTGTGAACATAGAGCTGATGTGCCTTGCCAAAAATTTCCATTTTTATCTCATCTGTCCATAGGACATTCTCCCAGAAGCTTTGTGGATTGTCAACATGTAGTTTAGCTAATTACTTTTGTCAGATTCAAGTTATTTCTGTGACCATTGTGGGTTTTTCTTTCATTAAACGAGGGGTACCAACAATTTTGTCCACATGTGTATAAAGTGCTGCGGAATATGTTGGTGCTATATAAATAAAATGTATTATTATTATTATGATACTTCATAGTGTCCTGTTCATCAAACAGTCAAAGTCCTCCCACCAGCTTGTGGAAAAATACAGGAAGTGAGAAGAACAGGCAGCAGGCAAAGCAGCTGAAACAGGGAAATGGGAAAACCCCTTTAAAACTGTGTAATACAAAAAAATGAGCTCCAGAGAAACTGATAATCACAGATTTCTGAATCTAAAATATTTTTTCTTCTAGGGGACTTCTGTCATTAATATCTAACCATAAATGTCCTTAAAGTGTGCCTCCAATTATAAAATGAATTGTACAGGTGAACATTAGAAACTTTGTAATGCATCTTAAACTTAATAAAGAAATATGTTGAGTTACTGTTTACATAGAAATCTATGAAGAGAGGAGGATGAGGCCATTGCAAAAGACACACAAATAGCTGCAGCTCCTAAAATCTGCTACACTGAGTTCGGGAGCTCTTTTAACATTGCTGCTCTTCTCACCAGAATGAGGCAACCTTCCATACACTACTGTGTGTGAGGTGAATATAAGGAGTAGAGCAGTCTAATAAGTGGAGAAATATATTTCTTTCTTATAGTCACATGTTCATTGATAAAATATTGGTTTGCTATTGGAGTTAGGCTTTAAAGGGAGTCTATCATTGAGCTTTTAAATTTTTAGCTAAGGCTATTTTCATGTAGCCTTTAGAAAGGCTATTGTAGGCATACCTATTATTTCCTGACTCTTTCCGGCATTTTTCAGAAAAAGCCTTTTTCTTGATATGTAAATTAGCTTCCACGGAGCACAGGGGGCGTTCCCCCTGTCCACCGAGCACCCCTCGCATCATCACTCTCTCCCTGCATTGCCGCCCCCTTCTTCCTTCTTGTTGACACCTCCTCCTCTTCTTTGCTTCTTCCTCCTGTCAGCTCGAACATGCGCGAGATTTCGTTCACGCAAACAGGAGAAAAAAGCTTCTTCCTCCTGTCAGTTTGAATGAAATCTCGCGCATGTGCAAGATTTCGTTCACAGTGATGGGAGAAAGAAGCAAAGAGGCAGCGTTAATAAGAAGGAAGAAGGGGGCAGCGATGCAGGGAGAGGGTGATGACGAGGGGGGTGCTCAGACAACAGGGTGAATGCCCCCTGTGCTCCGTGGAAACTAATTTACATAACAAGGAAAAGGCTTTTTCTGAAAAACACCAGTAAGAGTCAGGAAATAAAAGGTATGCCTACAATAGCCTTTCTAAACTGCTACATGAAGATAGCCTTAGCTAAAAATTGAAAATCTCAATGATAGACTTCCTTCAATAGGGGTTTTTGATTAGCTGTTCTCAGCAGCTGATGCACAGAAAATCTTTATGTCAAGCAAAGGTCAATGTTTAATATGTGTAATAACTATTACATATATACATACAAACACATACAATTTTGAACTATACATTAAAATAGATCCTAAATATAGTACAAATTCAAAGTTATTCATATAGACTGGGAGTGTTGTAATTTTATAATGAATCTCCTACTGGAGTGAGCTGAGACATTAGAGAAACTGAAGCTGCATATGAGCTCACGTAGACTGTAAACATGAAATGGATGGGTCTCCGGATTATGGTTTCTCTTAACTGCATAACTTAATCCTTCAGCACCCTAGGTGCTGCTGAACCCTAACACGGGAAGATAATTTCTTATATAGACATTCTGGAAGTTGCTTTGTATCAGTGGAATAAGTTTACTTGGGGTTGGGTTTGTTTCTTTCAATAATAACATCTAATTAAAACAAACAATGGTGCTAACAGGTCAGTAAATCCTCTTTAAATATGTAAATATCCAAAGCTTCCCTCAAGATCAAGCCCATAAAAACTTCAGTAACTTTTTGTAGAAATATTCTATACATCCTGCATATATGTTAACAGGTGATTGAAAGAGACAGGGGCAGAAATGGGGGTTACCGATAGAAGTCTCCAAGTGATTGGCCGTACATCTCGTGGTATCCCAGGCCAGCTACACTTCCGTAGTTCATCTGTAAGAAAATATTTTGTCACTAGAGCAGCTACAAACACTCTTTATGGTGACTGTCAGGAACAAGGAAAAACAGTAATTGTATGTATACCTATGTACAAAATGGAAGATTGTAGCTGTTATATGGAGATGACTAAATGAAAAATAAAAACTAGAACTCTTGTATATAAAATGTAACCATGGCCAATCACAGCAATGCAAATACTGACTGTGCATACTACAAATGATAGCAGGATATGCATGTGTGTAAAATTCAAATAAAGTCTAGAAAAAAAAACAAAACACGGCATGTGTGCTGATCCTCCAACCACCAGACACCACCTTTCTGCGATCTGTCTGCATGATCAAACTTTCTAAATTTAGTATTGTATAACGCCCATTAAAATAAACATGTAGCCATGTAATACAAGGTCGTGTCTGCCCAGAGCAAGATCACCAGAATGACTAAATTACCTACAGTAGAAATGATCATCTTGTATATATTAGCACTCATTCAAAGTTTTATCAAAAGTATTTTACATCTCACCAAGGTCAGTGTTTGAACAGGAAAGCAGCTGCCTAAATTTTTCTAGGCGTGTTTTTTTCTCGGAGTGTCATACTAGGTGCTCCAGAAGCATTCTGATCAGATATCCTGGCAACAAGTGGAATAATAGGGCGAAAGGGATGGGACTGCAGTTTCTGGAGTGGCTTCCTCAGCACAGAGGCATCTAGAATCAAAATCATAAAAAGTTTAAAGACACTGATCAAAAGATGAAAGAGATGCTTAAAGGGGTTCTCACAACACACACTTATGCCCTCTCCACAGGATACGGGATTAGTTTCAAATTGCTTGGGGACTGACCTCTAGGAACTTTGATGAACACAAGAACGGGAACCTGAATGGAGCGATGGTACCAGTTCTATTTACATCTATGGGACTGCCAAATATCGCAGTGTCAGCAGTTCCATAGAAGAAGACAGGGCATACATGTCTATAATGAAAAAATCAAGTCAATTCATGGAGGGCCCTTTGGTGTAAATGAACAGTGTGAGAAAAAATCTGTATAATCAGTTCTCATACTGACTACACAGATACCATCTTCATCCAAATAACCAATAATCATCAATTTACACATATACCATGTTTCCCCGAAAATAAGACACCCCCGAAAGTAAGGCATAGGAGAGGTTTCGGAGAATTGCCCAATATAAGGCATCCCCCGAAAGTAAGACGTATGTTCCTGAACAGAACATACGGTATATACGGTATGTGAGGCCGCGGGCCGAACCCCACAATCTCTACTATCATTATACTCCGGGGTGTTTGAAAAGACCCCGGAGTATAATAATCGGAGGCCCAGGGGAGGTGAGGGAACATAAAAAACAATATACTTACCTCTCCTGCGCTTCTCCAGGCTTCGGGCCTGTTTGGTGACGTCGCAGACATCATTTTGCGTCACGACGTCGGCCCGCGTCACATGACGCCGGCCTGGTCCAACATTGAAGAAGGCTGAAATAGCCTGGAGTGGACCGGAGCGAGGAACAGGTAAGCAACGTTGTTTTTTAATGTTTCTATCCTCCCCTGGGTCTCCGATCATTATACTCTGGGGTCTGAAAAGACCCCAGAGTATAATAATTGTTCATGGGTGGTCCACAATGGGACATATAATAGTGTGTGCAGTGGCCACTATGGGGAAAAATACTCAATGCAGGGGCCACTATGGGGAATAATACTGTGTGCAGGGGCCACTATGGGGCATGATACTGTGTGCAGGGGCCACTATGGGGCATGATACTATGTGCAGGGGCCACTATGGGGCATGATACTGTGTGCAGGGGCCACTATGGGGCATGATACTGTGTGCAGGGGCCACTATGGGGCATGATACTGTGTGCAGGGGCCACTATGGGGCATGATACTGTGTGCAGGGGCCACTATGGGACATGATACTGTGTGCAGGGGCCACTATGGGGCATGATACTGTGTGCAGGGGCCACTATAGGGCATGATACTGTGTGCAGGGGCCACTATGGGGCATGATACTGTGTGCAGGGGCCACTATGGGGCATGATACTGTGTGCAGGGGCCACTATGGGGCATGATACTGTGTGCAGGGGTCACTATGGGGCATGATACTGTGTGCAGGGGCCACTATGGGGCATGATACTGTGTGCAGGGGCCACTATGGGGCATGATACTGTGTGCAGGGGCCACTATGGGGCATGATACTGTGTGCAGGGGCCACTATGGGACATGATACTGTGTGCAGGGGCCACTATGGGACATGATACTGTGTGCAGGGAAATTAATGGTTTGGATTGTTATGATGATGTCCTAGAAGATGATGACATAACGGTCATTGAATACATTTTACTTTCTATTCGTACCGTAAATATTGGTAAATGTACAATACTGTTAATTGTTGTACATGGAAATAATGGTACAGAGGTAGTAAGAAATTCTTGATAGGATTCACAGTTTGTCTGGTTATGCTGGTTTGTGATGACAACTACTGTACAGTACCGTATATAATAAATGTTCATTTTTTTGTTCAGCAATAAATGTGAATTCTTCTTCATTGAAAAAAAAATAAGACATCCCCTGAAAATAAGACACAGCACATCTTTGGGAGCAAAAATTAATATAAGACGCTGTCTTATTTTCGGGGAAACAAGGTAGCCATAACAATTCAAATAAGTTAGGTTGCATTGATGGAACAGTACTGATAGAAGTGCTAATTGTGCTTCTAAAGTAAGCATGGCGCCCGAGGACATGTAAACATACGTTCATCCTGAGCAAGGGGGACCTGCATGCAGTGCAGTGCAGCATGCAATACAGACCAGTGGTCCTTAGATGCAGCACATACCCCTGCGGTACTCGTACTGCAGGTTGAGAACCACTGCCATAGATGAAAGGTAATATAAAAAACAGGAAAAAACATGGTCAAGTATTAGCTCCTTCATTAATGGGGGCCATACACGAAGATATTAGCACAAAACAACAGCAGTAATAAAAAAAGAAAAAAAAAAAGAAAAAAAGAAAAAAGTTGTAGATAGTTGCTAAAAGGTTTCAATAATACAGTAATATTATTGCACGGCATAGCTGTAAAGCATGATAGTTAATCATATAGTATTTTTTTTTCCTATTTTGAATTTTGTCATCTTAACTTAATATTTACAGATGTACCAGAGTTAACCTGATTTTCTTAAATTGGTTAAACTGCTACAGAAGGATATATTATCACAGAAGACGACAAAAACCAATGAAAAGTCAGTGGCGAAACATTTTTCAATTACTTTTCATTGTTTATTGTCGTCTTCTGTGGTAAGATATCCTTCTGCGGCAGTTTAACCAATTGCAGAAGTGTGGGTTAACTCTGCTACAACTGTACGCGTAGTTTTTCAAGTGGCTTTCTCAGCACAAAGGCATCTAGAAGCAAAATCTGAAAAACACTGATCACAGGATAAGAGAAAAACTGACAACATAGTGGATGACAGGATGTGACGCTACTAATGGAGAAAGTGTGCCAAAGTGCATTTGCTGCACTGAGAGGAAAGGGGTAATTCTCTCAAGAGCTTCACTTTACTTGGTGAAGCATTTATAAGGTTGTTCAGTGTAAAAAAACTACATAAATTAGGAGAACGAGCAAGAAAGAGCATGACCTGATCTCCAACATCAGGCACAAGCTCCACCAGGCGATGCACCTGCACTGGAATCTACACATAGCATGCAATGATTTCAGGTATCATCTACACCAGTAAACTGGTGTAAATGATCATAAACCTGAAGGGGCCTTTGGTCCCACCCACTCCCCTTCCAGGAAAATGGTGAGAGTCTTTTTTAACGCATACAACAATAAACGTGCCCCATAGACTTTCTATTGCATATACAGGTACATCTCAATAAATTAGAATATCTTTGAAACGTTTATTTATTTCAGTAATTAAAATAAAAAAAGTGACCTTCTATATTTTCTAGATTCTTTACACACAGAGTGTTCTATTTCAAGTGTTTTATTTCTGTAAATGTTGATTATGGATTACAGCTAATGAAAAACCAAATCTAAGAAAATTAGAATATTGTAAAAAAGTTCAGTATTGTAAATTCAGTGTGTCACCTGCCAAGGTTTCCTAAGCCTTTAAATGGTCCCTCAGTCTGGTTCAGTAGGACACACAATCATGGAAGACTGCTGACTATGGATTGAATTACTGAAATGAATGAACGTTTCAAAGATATTCTAATTTATTGAGATGAACCTGTATACACCACTCCAAGGAGAGCTGAATAGAGCTGAACCAGCACAGCATTTAAATAACTGCTTCTGTCCCAGCACTTTAATGATTGATTGGGGTTTGGATGCTCAGACCCTTATAATGTCATGTCAAAAGTTTGTCAAAATGTCAAAAGTTTTTTGAAGATTTAGTTACATTTGAATAAAATTACGTGGAGAACCTCGTATGTATATAAAGCATAGCCGTTCCCACCTGTAGTGACCCTGTGTAGCTGATCTTCACTGACAGAGGACACGATTGTCTGAGTGGAATTGTCTTCTGGCCTTTTGAAGTTTGATGTGATCTGTAACTCAGTATCAGTCATTTTAGAGCCCAAGGTCTGATAGGATACAGAATGTAAAATCTCTTCACCCTCATCATCATCAATATCCCACGCATCACTGGTATTTCTTGCAAATTCATGAAAACTGGAGGCTTTTCTATTTTTTGGATGACTTAGGTGTATTCGTGGATGACTAGATGAGAAGCTGAGGAGGGGAAAAAAATAAAATTATTTTTCTAATGAAACTACGCTCACTGGTACATTCAATAATAATTTTTGGGCTCCGGGGGAGAACAGTTAAATACATTCAGTCATGTAATAGCAGAGCGAAGGAACTGACTCTTCCAGTGAAATGGGAACAATAATGCTTTAATGGGAGTCTGTCAGCACCAACAACATTATTAAACCAGCCCCAGTACCTTACAGTGCTCAGAGCTGTGAACACAGTGCTATAAATGTGTTTGTAAAATGGCTGATTTTGAAATAAAAACTGCTTGTCATTCCTTAGCAAATAGGCCAAGAGTGTATCGGGGCAAGTCCTGGGGAGGCTGAGCATTGCTGCAGGATCCTCCTCTTACTCGATACTCCTCCCAGAGCTTTCCCCTCCTCCCGAGAAGTGGAAAATATTACTACGGTACCATGCTCAGTTACCCAAGAACACTCCCCAATGCATTCTTAGTTAATTTGCATAGGAATGAAAAGAAGTTTTATGTCAAAATCAAGCAGCCATTCTAGAAAGCCATTATAGCACTGTGGTCAAACCTCTGAGCACTATAAGGTACTGGAGCTGCTTTAATAATGTTTTTGGTGGTGACGGACTACCTTTACAGGAGTTAATGAAGCGATCACCATCAAATAAATCTAAAATTATAACTACATAAGGGCTTGCCAGTACTTTATAGCGCTCATAGTTTTGACCACAGTGCTATAATGGCTTTCTAGAATGGCTGCTTTATTTTGACATAAAGCTTCTAGAGCAATGCTCAGTCACCCCTGGACTTGCCCCCGATTAACTCCTTTTAAAGGTAGAGTATATGAGGCGATCACCATGAGATAAATCTAAAATTATAAATACATAAGGGCTTGCACATATAGGTGTATATTCACAGAACCTTAGACTAGGGCTACATGGTGACTTTGAGACCGACATACACCAGGCAAAACATTATGGTGTCCTGCTGCTCTCATATCAAGTATTGAACGTGGTTATGCTGTAACTTGCCACAATACATAAGAAACCTAAAACCTGATCACCAAAAAGATAAAGAAAATAGCAAAGACCACTAGGCTATAACATTTCAACACTTAAAGTGTAGCGAAGTTTTCAGAGGAACTTACAAATCATTCAGTCTTCGTGGTGACTGCTTTGATTGCTCGGTTGATGTCTGACCCTTCCAAAGTGTTCTTATTTCTGGGAATAATCACCCTATTTTGCTTGTACCTTGATCTGCAGTTTACTCAGACCAATGGGGTAGGTACATAATCAGTGTTCAGGAAAATACTTTGGGAAAGTATTTTAAATACAAAATACTTATGACTGAAGTATTTTAAATACAAATATTAAATACTTTCATCCCGAAGTATTTTTAAATACACATACTAAATACTACTTCAAAAGTATTTTAAAATACTAAAATACTTGAAAAATGTCAACAAAAAATTTAATAAAAACAAAAAATGGAACAATTGAACATAGGCTAAATGAAAAAAAAGAACTTTAAGTGCATTTCCAAAACTCGAAAAGTTATTATACATTATTTAAGTTATGTGCTTGTTTGCATTCAGAAGAACAAGGATTTCAAATGTTTTGTCCGACAGGCGGTTTCTTCTCGGTGAGAGAATTATTCCCGCTCGAGAAAATAAGCGTTCGACTGGAGCTGATGAGGGTAACGCACTGTTTAGTCGGATGAATGCATATTTGACACGAGGGAATTTGTTCAGAACGTGAATTTGACTGCTTGTTTTCTCCTCTAAATATCTGAGGCACTCGAGCTTCGCGACTGGCCCAGGTCCTTGTGGTCCACTGTCAGAGGAGTTTCCATCGTCCGAATCACTGAAGTCGAAGAATGGTGATGAATTGATGTTTGTGCGTTGTTTTTTCTTCGGATTTCCATAATTCTCCCGTTCCTCACGTTGTTTTTTTCCTTTTTCTTCGTTTCTTTCGGCCTCCAATCGTTGCACGTCTGTAATAAAGCAGTCCCTCGCCCAGTCCCGGTGTTCTTCTGGAATCCATTTCAATTTGAAGGATGGGTGAGATACAGCCGAAACGACGAACGGATGACTGTCATCGTTGAACGTAAGAAATTGCGAGAAGCGCGTGTTCAAATTCGAAAGTAGTGCTTTGACTAGAAATTCGCTTTGAGTTTGTTTTGTTTTTTGTGTGAGCAATTTCTTCTGAATTTGCAAGATGGTTGGCATGAGCATCCCCAGGAACGACTCCTTTTCTGATTGTAATAGGTCCAAACCCCTTGCAACTGGCTCCATAATGGATTTATACTGGTGTAGCAACTCCAACTTGAAAGCCGGAAGCTTCAAGGCTGTCGTTATTTCGTGTAATTTGGGCTCCACGTTTTCAGAAATCAAACGACAGACAGCGTCGTACGTTGAGTTCCATCTCGTCTCACCGGGCAGTTTTAGGGAAAATCCAGTGACGGAGTGTATGAAGTCTGAGGTCTTGGTACTGCGAGATGCCAAATTCCAGAGTTTTGTGCATTTGGCAAAAGTGGCCCGGTACAGTTTTTTGTACTGACCCGATCCTGTAGTGCTTGTAAAAGCATTCTTGACGTTGGTTTTGGTAAGCATGTTCAAGGTGTGGCTCTGGCACCTTAAGTGCTGAGGCAGGATAATGGCATTACCTATGTCACCTTCATCCAGGGCATCGTTGGTGCTGTCATTGTCCGTTTCTTCATGCTGAAGAATTTCGTTAATGTCCAGCCTTTGTAAGTCGTCATCCTCGATACAGCCACTATCTTCATCTTCCGAATCGATGTCTTCAGAGGCACAGAAATCAGAACACGATGGATTTTCTTCATCATATTCGTTGAACGCCTTAACGAAATTGCTGCCGTTGTCAGTGACGGTGTATGAAATTTTGTCGATGCTTAAACCGAACTTCTCATGCGTGTGGTATAAAGCTGCAGGAACTTCTTTGAAAGAATGTTCCCCGACGAGCCTTTTGCAGGAAATGGCGATTGATTTTCGTTCCAAATCATTGGAGATCCAATGAGCAGTGACGCCGAAGTAACTTTTCCGGTTACTCGACCATAAATCGGCTGTAGTGCAAACGCTGTCAGCACTTTTCAACATGTTCTGCATCGTGCTTACCAGCTCGGTGTATTTTCTTTCGATCCGGTCTTTCAATGTTTTGGTGCTAATCACGTGTTTTCCTGGTGCTAAGCCTTCAATTAAGTTCTTTAAAGTCTGCTTCGCCACTGTGTAAAGAGGAAGGCCTTAGGAAACAATAAAAGTTCATTACAAGATCGTCCACTTCTTTCTGGGTTATTGCGTGATGCATCTTTCGTTCTTTCATCAAAGTCCATGGTGTCTGGACTTTATCCGAGGTCGAATCGTAACGTGCTTGAGGCTGTTGGGTCTGGTCACCTTTGCGCGGTCTGCCTTTCTATTCCTTATACTTTTCGTACTTCTGAACGAGGCTTGGATGGACATTCTTGAAAAAAAAAAAAAACATTAAAGTCGTGCTAACTATTGCAAAATAGCTAATTATTTTAAATATTTTTAATGAAACAAAACTTCACAAGGGTTTTTTAAGTGTAGTCTATGGTAATTTTTGCATTATTGCATTTACGGTCCATTTATAGATTTCTCCCACATATTTTTTTTTTTTTTTTTTTTTATGGTAATATAATGTAAAAAAAGTTTACCAA
Organism: Leptodactylus fallax; assembly: GCA_947044405.1. NCBI lineage: Eukaryota > Metazoa > Chordata > Amphibia > Anura > Leptodactylidae > Leptodactylus > Leptodactylus fallax. The sequence goes on from CAMRHE010000140.1 coordinate 2,409,661, forward strand.
AAAGCGTAATATATAGGTTTTAAAAATTTGCTTCGGGGTTGGGGATTGTAAAATAAAAACCAAACCATGATGTAATTAAATAACTTACCCTTAAGTGCTTAAGGAAGTTGGACGTTGAGTTTATTTGACCCGTGATTGACTTGTTTGGACAGGCCTTGCAGTAAGCAGACACTTTTTGTCCTGCCCCTGACGCTTCGGATTTAGTCTTGTTAATTTTAAAAAAAGTTCCGTCCAAAATTGCAGGGAGATGTGGGTCTTCAAGATCTGAATCATTGTCGGTTGCGTCCCCTTCACTGGTATTACGATTTTCCTCCATTTTTGGAGTATAAGCCGACTTTTTCAGCACATTTTTCATGCTATAAAAGCCCCCCCTCGGCTTATACACGAGTCAGGGTCCACGGAGCACAGAAAACTGGAAGGACCTGGAAGGGGGAGGTCTTCTAGTACTACTGCTCTGTGATTTGCTTGTCATTAGGTCACGTGACTGACTGTGATGTCATCAAAGGTTCTGTAGCCACTGGTATGTAACATCTGGAGATAAGGCTGAGTCTAAATCCTAGTAGCTTCACCCACACCAGAGTATGATCACATGGTCATGATGTCATCAGAGGTCCTTTAGCCCACTAGGATTAGCATCTACCCTGCAGATAAGTCAGTGGCCAGGATTCATTGTGTCCTATAGAAGATGTCTGTCACATGGAGGAGAGGATGCTACAGTAAAGAGAAACATACAGGTACCTTCCTTTAGTTACTATGCCTATTAATGTCAGGCATTTGGGGATATTAATTTAGTTTCAGTAACTCCATGTGCTTCACATTAATAGCAGTTAACCCCATCATGTCCCTCATATTAACCCCTGTGTGCCCTATATAAGGGTTACTAATATGTAAGACACATGGGGGTACTAATAAAGGACCTTAATTATGAAGATACCTAATTATTTACCTCCATGTCTCTCACATATCAGTAACTCTTATTTGAGGCACACAGGGGGTTAATGTGAGGGACATGATGGGGTTAACTGCTATTACTATGAGGCACATGGAGTTACTAAGCTGTAATGCACATGACCAGACTTTTTATCTGCAATGGTGGATTTCCCCCCCTCAGCTTATACTCGAGACAATACGTTTTCCCATTTTTTTGTGGTAAAATTAGGGGCCTCGGCTTATATCCGGGTCGGTTTATACTCTAGTATATACGGTAATTTTACAGAATGGATTACGCGATCGGGATGATTAAAAACTAAAAATAAATCACGCTTCACTACAAGGCGGACTTGCGTTGCTGGAACGCGCTGGAATTTTCCCTCCTCTCGTCGCACCTCGCACGAGATACGAGAGTGATGACGTGACTCGCGCTGTTGTTTTTTTTTTTTTTTTAAGTGCGGTGAGGCGGGTTATTTAAATTACAACATTTGTTTTGAATTTAGAAAGTAATTAAAATACTTAAAATACTTCCTAAAAGTATTTTAATTACAAATACAAAATACTGAATAAAAAAGTATTTTAATTTTAAAATACAAATACCTGACAAGTATTTTAAATACTATTTTAATTACTTGTATTTTAAATACTCCCTAACACTGTACATAATGTGGACCTTTGATAGTAGTTTACTGAGCAAATGAGGCTCAGGAGTGTGTACAAAGCCTCATGCAATTGTCTGTATTATTAGGGCCGAGGCGATTTTGACCTAAATCAAAATTGTGATTAATCGGGCATTTTACCTCCATTACTATTAATGGTGTTATTGACTTCTCCTGATGTCAGCGGCCGCTGAGTCTCGGTGGTCCCTGACTACAGGCAGAAACCACGAGGACAGCAGGGAGTTGCACAGGAACCAGGGAGAGATGAGTAACGCTGTTTTTTATTGTTTGATCACCTCCCCGGGACCTCTGCTTATTATACTCTGGAGTTGTAGTAACCGAACCAATATAAGCAACGTGAACAAAATCACGTCGGTTAACCTGGTTGATGTTCAGATTTGGTTATTTTTTGAGTAATTGCCCAGCCCTATGTATTATATATTCTCATTCTAGTTATGGCACTATATATGGACAGATCTTATATACTGTACTGTATATACTAAATAATGCCTGTGGTTCTACACAAGCTTATCTTTTCACAAGCTCCTCTCTCCTCTCATCCCCATGCTGAGTCAGAAGTAGTGACTTAGTGAACTTACCTTTTTAGTGTCAAAGTGCAATGTTGCTGCTGAAATATACAACATTTAATCCCTATGAAACTGAGCTGTTCTGTGCACTTCGGTGTAGACATCTGTCAGAGCACCCATTTTAACTTGTGGTTGCAATATATCGGGACCCGTCAATCTTTTTTTTTTTTTTTTTTTTTAGAGGGCGGTGCTAAGTGCAACCACAGTTGTTCTAGCAGGCATGACCATGCTTCAAGGGACAGGGACAGAGTCAGTATTTAGAGAAAGAACATAGGCCAAGAGAGGCCTCATCATACAGGTTTTGAGGCAACACATTAAGGGACTACTACTTAGAGGTGGACTTACATATGATGAATTTGTAGACGTTTCAGGGTATACAATATTCGTTCTTTGGGCAAGAAAATCAATGAACAAACATCAATACATAGATATTTAAACAAAAATTGAGCTAAAACTGTCCAGCAGGAGGCAGGAGAGCTTTTTTGATCATTGACACTTGCACTTTGTTCTTTTATGTATAAATCTGCATGTATTTATTATCAATATATGCATTTTATACAGATGGGGTAGACATACAGTGGCAAATGCATCATTCTCTCTACACCAGTTTTCTGGCAATGAGGCACAAGTTCTGTGAAAGACAACTCAAGCCCAGATCCGCACCTCACCAGCCATATCGTGCAAATGTGGGCGGCATGGTGCAGGTCAAGATGTCCATGCCTTGGCACAACAGATTTATAAGAACATAGAACAGTTTTGGGGCAAGATTTCCATTCTGGTGCAGGGACAGCAAACAGATTCATGAAGAGGCCGCAGCCTCTTCATAAATCTCCTATTCCCTGTGACAGCCAGGCCGTTTATTAAGACTGGTGTACTATATTCCAGTCTTAAGAAATTTACCCTACTGTATCTGGTTCATTGATAAATTGGGGTCTCCTTACCTATATTATATGATTTTAACCATGTCTTATTATATACCTTATTATAGGTGGTGCAAATGGATAGTTATTACCTTTGATGGTCCTTGGCAAGTAGTTTGTTTTTTCACTTGCACTTTATACTTTTCGGGTGTGCATATATTTTATTTCTTTTGATACTATCAGGGAACATAGATATCATAGAGGACTGTCACCCTGTTGAAGAACCTTCCTTCATTAGACCTCTAGAAAGTAATTTTTGCTCTTAAACACTCAAATTGGTAAGCATTACATTGTCGTCCATCTGTTTAAACAATCCTCATTAAAACTAGAGGCAGATAAGAGTGGCTCAAAAATCACAGATCAATTGTACTGATCCAGTATTTGCCATATGGAAAAAGGCTCAAACACCATGGTGATCTAATACAGAAGTAATATCATGGACTCAGAAACCAATCTCACAAGAAGCCTCTAACCTCGGCTTCTTATAATAAAGAATACAATTTTTTACCTTTGTAACATGCACTTTAATGGTTATTTTGCATTTACTTGTGTGTTTTTTAATCCTTAATAAAAACATATAGCACAAGCTAAAATATTGACTTAGTAATTAGAGTTTGTACGGTTGAGAACCCTTATACAACATGTAAACATTACACAGCACAACTGTATATGCAGATACGTCCTTCCTTACCTCTCCTCTTGGCTTGAAAGAGAAGTGACACAAGATGACAAGTTTCGAAAAAATATAGAAAACTTACATTACTCAGTCAGGGAAAATGTATTAGTTTTTTGTTTTGTTTTTTTTACATTCAATACTGGTCAAAAAAAAAACAGTCTAGCAAAAAATGTGAGACTTTTGGGCACATACACCAATATGAGACTAAGGGCCTTTACTCATGTTATAGTGGCACATGACTACAAAAGACTTGCCACTATAGATAGAAACACCTACAAAATTTCTAGCTCTAGATTTACATGACAATGGAGGTCAAACCTTTGCAAATGGTACAGACCTCAGGCAGTAATTTAGATGAGTTTTTTTGTTTCTTTTTACAAAGATCCCTCTACTGCTTCCTCAGACTGGCAGTGGTGTAAAACACAATCCTATCAGTTGGTTTAAACATGGATAATACACCAAGGGCAGAATAATTAGAATCTACCAATCTGTAAATCACCATTGAGAAAAAGATGAATAAGGAAAGTGGGTCAGATTTATTATGCCTTGTCTGTCAGTTTTAAGAAAAAAAAAAGCGACTTTACTTTTGCGCCAACTTCGCCACTTCCCTGAAAAGAGGGTGTGGCCATCAGCCTTGCCAGATTTTTCATCATTTACACTGGAAATCTGGGGTAAATGATGTGGGAAATATACGCCAGCTATAAGGGCAGGGCCCAGGGGACGGTGTCACTTTTGAGGAGGCATGCACCTCATAACAAATGAGGTGCACCCTCCGCACACTTTGGGGCTATGAAAACTGGTCTTAGTAACCCGACTCTTCATAAATCTGCCCCAGGGAGTGCAGAGGGTGGCTTTATGCAGTTGAGCTTATTGAAGTTTTTCCTTTCAGTTTGTACATAAGCCCTTGAATATAAAAGCTCTCACCTTTTTTTCAAGTGGTGGTTGCTGAGCACCGTATACAGGCTGGATACTGAGGAAACAAATAGGAAAAAAACATATATTAACAGACATGTTTTCAGTAATTCATTATAAAAATGCATACTACAGCCCACATCTACTAATGCTGTATAATAGTTAGACAGCAGAAACCTACACCAGGCTGTAACAAGATATACCGAATTTATCATCGTGGCTCACACTGTGTGACAGGTTTGGTACATCTACATAACATAAGACAATTTTCTATGACTTTTGCCAAATCTTGGATAGCTTACTTTAGAGTAGACCATGGTTTTGTGACTAGAAACTAGAGCTCACAAATAATAAAGTTGGTTCAAATTACAATTTGACTTAAACACAAAAATGGATCTTGCACACATTCTTTCTTTTCTGTTGTAAACCATGACTGAATCGGTCCACACTGCTATTCTGGCAGAAAGTATGCCAAAAGATAAGTACAAAAACATTAGGAAATGTGTACCTACAATTTTTTCAGGATAAACTCACGGTATTATCTGAAATTAATTATTGATAACTTATCCTTGCAAAATATGACTGCTGTGGAATATGTTGGCGCTATACAAATAAAGTTATTATTATACATCATTAGTATCTGATTGAGGGGCATCTAATGCCCAGGACCCCCACAGGTCATCTGCTCAGAACAAAAGTGGTGCTTTAGTGATGCTGCTTCCAATTCACAGGCCAGTGACATCATGTTCATGTGACCTATATTTCAGCTCAGTCCCATTCAAGTAAATTGCAATGAGCTGCAGTACCAAGTCCAACTCCTATACAATGTACGGCACTGCGCTTAGTGTTCAGTAAAGATGCCACACTGCTCTTCTGGAGGAGAGCTCATAACCGCCTGACTGACAGGGCTCTCCTCCAAAGTGCCTCCTGGCTTTCCTACTTCACTGGAAGAGTTTCTGGTGAACAAATAGAGCTGTACATCTGGCGCCCTGTGACCCTGTAATTTAACCTCACATGAGCATCTTTTAGATACTTTTGCTATCACATGATATTGATAAGAATATTTACACATCTATAGAGATACGTGAGATAAAGTTGTGATCATGAGGGAGCCATATTCTGCACTTCCTGTCAGTAATCCCCCTCTGGTGATCAAGGTGATCCGCAGTTCCACAGTCGGAGATGGTTGATAACAGGGAGCAATAGACTGAATTTAACTGTACAACTAATGGAGATGACTAATGTTCAGTGCTCATTTAGAGCTCGCAGCTGGCATCAGGCACTTTTTGGTTGTGCCTCATCACGTCAACCAACCTGCCCGGTAGTTTTGAACTTCTCTTCCAGAACTGCCGCCTGTTCTCTGACATCCCGGCGGCCTTGTCAGACTCTCTCTACTATAAACTCTCATCCACTTCCACCACAGCAGCTTGGTTAATTCAGCGGACAGCAGCGCCTTCCACACGCAGCCAATCAGCAGTGGCAATGCTACGAGGTCACTTCCAACAACAAGGGTAGCGGCTAGTTCCTATCCTCTACTAGGACCTTGATGACGTGACAGTCACATGACTGTGATGCTAGTACATCACGTGACAGCGCATTGGCGAAAGTTCAGACTGCGAGTGGGAGATTCAAATCCGGGGAAGTAGCTTGTTTCCGGATTAGAAAGCAGGAGAGGAGAGCTGTATAGTGTATGCATGTGGCCGAGGGACTAGGTAATGTATGTCAGCGTCCTGGGGTTGTGTGCACGGTGTATGTTTGTACGGACTTTGTGACGACAAAGGGCTGTCCTTGCTGGAGGTGCTGCTGGCGTTTACGGAAATAATTGGATCCGTTCTGCGATATCACATAGAACCTGTGGACAGTTGAGGCGCTGTTGTTCTAAGAGACTAGCCATGTTTGTTGTCATCCTAGAAAACCTATTGAAAAGGGTTTTCATACTGATGGCCTATGCTCAGGATATGTGTTGCAGTGGACAGGGAACATGTGCAGTCTGTTCCTAGTCAAGTAATCCTCCTCAGCCCCATTCACTGTGGATAGATCAAAAGTATTTGTGGTGAGAAACCCCCCTTAATAGAGAAAAGGCAACTCGACACCCATGTATGCTGTCTATTGTATAGCCCTATAAAGAAAGAGGTTGTCATGATGAGAAAACCCTTTGAAGTAATATGGCACTGTCATATAGTGGGCACTGATAATGTTCATAAAGGACTAAGGGTATATTCAAATACGGGGTCAGATTGTGGTTTATTACAATTACTGCAAAGCTGCAGCATTTCACAGTGATCACAGCAGTAGTTTTCAAGTTTACCTCACTTTGTAAATAATGCCTTAAAGGAGGATTCCCATCTCAAGGATCCTATCTATACTGCTAGCTTATGTAAATGTAATAGTTTTCCTAAATACATTGCTTTAGCAACTCTGCTTTGTTTGCCTGCTATGTGAAATTATTCCTTACATGGTTTACCCACAGTTTCCATGGCGCATGGCCTGTGTGATCGGACCAATGACATGAGTCACTGCTCTCTGGGTGGTTGAGTGTTCTTACTGTTATCTATAGCTCTAGTGCCAGGACAATGAGTTCAGCTATTTGCAATTTGCTGATAAAGACTCTGAGAGCTGTGTCTGTTATCTGTCTATGTAAACACAAATATAGTAGTATAATGTTGTACCATCACAAGGCATTATGGGAAAGGAGCTGGGGAGCTCATGCGCCCTCTATTGGATGTAACAAATCCTCAATTTGCTTTTGACTCACCGAGCCTTGAGACAGCAAAAGGGATTTTAGCCAAGCCAATTTCACTTATCTGCATACAGCGCTGTATGCAGATAAGTGAAATTGGCTTGGCTAAAATCCCTTTTGCTGTCTCAAGGCTCGGTGAGTCAAAAGCAAATTGAGGATTTGTTACATCCAATAGAGGGCGCATGAGCTCCCCAGCTCCTTTCCCATAATGCCTTGTGATATGTAGATGCTAAGTAGAGGGCAAAAGGCAATTAAAATCTCTACACACCTTTACTGGTGCTCTCCTCAATGTGAGAGATTCTTGTCCCTAATGTTGTACCATGTTAGCCATTGAAAGTAGTGGAAGAGTGAAGAAATCAGGCGATACCTTTTAGATACCAGGTATCGCATGATTTCTTCACTCTTCCACTAAACACAAATATAACACTGAGACCATTCTCTATAACCATGGTAAGTGTTCTATACACACCTGTGTAATGTAATATTATTATTGTTTATATAGCACCATTAATTCCATGGTGCTTTACATTTGAGGGTTTACATACGATACACAAGATATACAATACTAACAGTGACCAACTGGCACAGTGGGATAGAGGGCCCTGCCCGCAAGGGCTTACAATCTATGAGGAAAGAGGGATAGAGACAGAAGGTGAGTGGAGAGGCTGTACAGATGGTGGTGTGGTGACAGTAGTGTTATTGGAGGTTGTAGGTCTTCTTGAATAGGTGAGTCTTCAGGGCCTTCTTGAAGCTTGTGATTGTGGGGGTCAGGGCTTACAATCTATGAGATATGCACAGTAAATGTATATTATTTGATCTGCATTTATGTTATCATAATAAATCTTTTTTGGTAAAGGCAAAGTCTATATTGTGATACTTCATAGTGTCCTGTTCATCAAACCGTCAAAGCCCTCCCCCCAGTTTGTGGAAGAATACAGGAAGTGAGAAGAAGAGACAGCAGGCAAAGTTGGTGAAACGGAGATGGGAAAACCCCTTTAGGCCGCAGGGTCCCACGTGCTGAAAACCGCTGCGTTTCCCAGTACCTGCAAAGTGGATAGGATTCTGGCAATTCGTTTCCTCCCTGTTTTTTTCCGCAACCCTTTTAGGCTGCGGCTTGCTACGTGGTTCCTTAGCCTTAAGCAAGCATCTTGCAGGGCTCCTGTCAGTTCTAGTAATAATCGTAGACTACTATCATTTAAAACAGGTGGTCTTTCTTCCTGCTGCTTAGTCACTTTAACCCCTTCTTGTCCTTTGCCTCCATGTATATCAGGGTTGTGGAGTTATAAAACTCCGGTTTCAAAATAAAATTTTTAACTATATTCTATATATACTTATTTCACAGCCCTGATGATCCTGCCATTCACTAGTTATTTTGAAGCAATGAATTTACTTAGTGCTTCGGTGGCGTGGGGGCAGCAAGTGTCAAGTACAGCTAACGCCCTACTGTAATAATTGGATCTGAGCTATTGAAGATTGTGGCAACTTAGCAGCTAGACAGAGGAAGGAAGCTTTTTGTGTTACCCCACTGGCATCCCTACAATGCAATCAACAGCAAGTCATTGGGTTTCCATGGCATCTGGGGACTTAATCACCCTTCCCGCCCACAGCCATTTATATATGTGTGTATGTATTATATATATATATATATATATATATATATATCATATATATATTATTTTTTTTATTTTTTTTTTAACTCCCTGCCTTCCAAAAGCCATAACTTTTTTATTTTTCCGTTAACACAGCCGTATGCATGCTTAATTTTTGCAGGACAAATTGTACTTTGCAATACTACCATACAGTGCAATACCGTGTACTGGATAGTTGGGGAAAAAAAAATTCAGTAAGGGGTGGAATTAGAGAAAAACTGTGTGGGCGACTTTCTTATGGGCTTTGATTTTACAGCGTTCACTGTGCAGCCAAAATGACAAGTCACCTTTAATCTGTGGATCGGTCATTTTAACTCCTTCAAAAAAAAAAAAAATGTATTTGCCATATTCTGACACCTGTAACTTTATTTTTTTGTGTATGGGGATGTATTAAGCGGGGTCAGATGTACATTTTATTCATACCATTTTGAGGAATATTTTATATTCACTTTTTTTTTATATGGGGGGTGATCTAAATCTTTAATACTAACAGTGACCAACTGGCACAGAGGGATAGAGAGCTGTGTCTGTTATCTGTCTATGTAAACACAAATATAACACTGAGACCATTCTCTACTGTATAACCGTGGTAAGTGTTCTATACACACCTGTGTAATGTAGTAGTAGATTATTATTATTATTATTATTATTATTATTATTATTATTATTGTTGTTGTTTATATAGCACCATTAATTCCATGGTGCTTTACATTTGAGGGTTTACATACGATACACAAGATATACAATACTAACAGTGACCAACTGGCACAGTGGGATAGAGGGCCCTGCCCACAAGGGCTTACAATCTACGAGGGAAGAGGGATAGAGACAGAAGGTGAGGGGTGAGGCTGTACAGATGATGGTGTGGTGACAGTAGTGTTATTGGAGGTTGTAGGTCTTCCTGAATAGGTAAGTCTTCAGGGCCTTCATGAAGCTTGTGATTGTGGGGGAGAGTCTTATGTGTCTTGGTAGTGAGTTCCAGAGTAAGGGGGATGCATGGAAGAAGTTTTGGTGACTGTTGTGTAAAGAGCGGATAAGAGCAGAGCGGAGTAGGAGGTCTTTGGAGGATCAGAGGTTACGTGCGGGCAGGTAGTGGGAGATTAGGTTGGAGATATATGGAGGGGACAGGTTGTGGATGGCTTTGTATGTCAGCCTTAGTAGTTTGAACTCTATTCGCCTGGGCAATGGGTAGCCAGTGAAGGGATTGGCAGAGGGGAGCGGCCGATGAAGAACGGGGGGGGGGGGGGGGAGAGGTGTATTAAGTGAGCATCACAGTTTAAGGTGGACTGGAGGGGGAGAGAGTATTTGCAGGGAGGCTATGGAGAAGGGTGTTACAGTAGTCTAAGCAAGAGATTATGAAGGCATGGACTAGCATCTTTGTTGTTTCAGGGATGAGGAAGGAGCGGATTCCATGGATGTTCTTGAGTTGGAGGCGGCAGGAGGTGTTTGGATGTGCAGCTTGAAGGATAGGTCAGAGTCTAAGGTTATCCCAAGGCAGCGGACCCATGGGACTGGGGTGAGTGTGGTTCCATTAATTTTGATAGATGGGACAGGTAGAGGAGCCGTGCGAGGTGGGGCGAAGATGAGCTCTGTTTTCTCCATGTTGAGTTTGAGAAAGTGGGAGGAGAGAAAGGAGGCTACGGCTGCTAGACATTCTGGGACTCTGGACAACAGGGAGGTAATGTCTGGTCCAGAGAGATATATTTGAGTGTCATCAGCCTAGCAATGGTATTGGAAACCATGAGATTCTATGAGTTGGCCAAGGCCAAGGGTGTAGATGGAGAACAGGAGGGGTCCTAGGACTGAGTCTTGGGGGACATCTACAGAGGGCGTGGCAGTTTCTGTGGAGTGATGGGGTCTGAAACTTGACTGTAGTCTGTCAAAGAGCACGTTGGACAAGAGATAGGAGGATAGTTCGGAGTGGACGTGTTGTTCAAGCAATTTAGAGGCGTACGGGAGAGTGAGATGGGGCAATAGTTGGCTGGAGAGGATGGGTTGAGGGACGGTTTCTTAAGTATAGGAGTAACTGTAGCATGTTTGAAGGGTGGAAGGGAAGGATCCATTGGTTAGGGATAGGTTGAAGAGATGGGTTAGGACCGGAGTAATGACTTCAGTGAGTTTGGGGATGAGATGTGACTGGATCGGGTCAAGCGCGCAAGAGGTGAGGTGGGATTTAGAGATTAGGGTGGAGAGCTTTTCATCAGCGATGGTGGAGAAACAGGTTAAAGAAGAGCACCGAGCAGTTGGGTAGAGTGGTTGTTGGGGGTGTAGGGTGAGACTGTCTCTGATTTTGCTTTTGAATTAAGAGGCAAAGTCTTTAGCTGTGATAAGTGATGTCGGAGGGGGCACAAGAGAAGGGAGTTGAAGGTAGTGAATAGCTGGTTGGAGTTGGGGCAGATAGTAGTGTGGTGCAGTAGACCTGCTTTGCAGAGGTGAGTGCACTCTTGAATGCGAGTACTGCCTCTTTGTACCTGAGAAAGTCCTCCTGGGAGTGGCTTTTCTTCCAGAGGCATTCTACAACCCGCGAGGCATGTCTCGGTTTTTTAGTCAGGTCAGTGTGCCAGGGTTGCCTATTGATCGGTCGGGCTCTGGTATTTGTGAAGGGGGCCACAGAGTCAAGGGCTGAAGTAATGGTGGTATTATAGAAGGCAACAGCGGCATCTGTGTCCTGGAGTGAGGATATGTTAACGAGCAGTAGAAGGGAATCTGAGAGTGTGCGGATGTCAAGATGATTAAGGTTCCTGCGGGGTCGTGTTGGATTAGGGGTTGGAGGTTCTATTACAGAGGAGAGGGCAGAGAATGTCAGCAGGTTGTGGACGGAGAGTTAGAGAGGTTGACTAGAGAGCATAGGTGGGTGAATATGAGGTCCAGCGTGTGCCCCTTTGTGTGAGTGGCAGAGGAGGACCATTGAGAGAGACCAAAGTTGGCAGTGAGGGACAGGAGACTGGAAGGGGGGGGGGGGGTTGTTGTGTTAATGGGTGATTTCAACATCCCCATTGATGATGGTGGGGGTATTTATGGATAGGAAGTACATTATCCAGGTGGTGAAGTGGTCAATAAAGGCAGCGGTAGGTCCTGGTGGTCGATATATGACGGCCATGTTGGAGGTTGGAGGGCGAGTAAATGCGAACAGAGTGCACTTCAAAGGAGGGGAGGGTGAGAGTAGGTAGCGGTTGGATTGGGGCGAAGGAGCAGTTGTCAGACAGGAGTATGCCTACGCCTCCACCAGGTTTATTGTTGGGACGGGGAGTGTGCGAGAATTGCAGACCTCCATAGGAGAGGGCAGCAGGGGAGGTGGTGCCTGAGGGTGTTAGCCATGATTCTGTGATACAGAGAAATGAGAACTCACGAGAAATGAGGAGGTCGTGGATGTAGTCAAGTTTGTTGAATACAGAGTGAGCGTTCCATAGTGCATCGGAGAGGGTGGGGGAAGGGGTAGGAGCGAGTAAGATAGGTGTAAAATTTAGGGGGTTCTGTGCGCTGATGCCAGTTGTGTGGAAAGATCTGACAGTAGGGATTTGTTGGGGTGGTCCACGATTGGGAGATATGTCGCCAGAATTAAGGAGAAGGAGGGAGAGTGATAGCAGTTGTAGGTAGGAGAGAGTGTGGGGAGGTTGTGTGTGTCTGGGGCGGAAAGCTTGCAGGTTTGTGAGTAGCTGTGCAGAGAAGATCAGGTGGTGGGGTAGAATAGATGGCGAGATAAAGATTTCCTTAGTGACAAGGCTGGTGTGGGGTGGAAAAGTCGTTTTTACGAGTATGGGAAGAACAACAGTGAATATAGTGAGAAGCATTTTTGTTATAGCAGGTTTATGTTTTAGTGGGTTGTTGTTACCTTCAGTTCCAATTCTGACCTAATTTTGGTCTGATCAATTAGAGCTGCACTTTGAGTCTGTAAATTGACCAAGGGCAGAATTGACCAGTGGCCTTACATATTAGCTAGCAATACATTTGCTTCATGTGTATCAGGTGTGAATTGGGGTGGGGAAACAGGTGAGAAAACTGGGGGAGGACCCAGCAGGAGAGGCAGACAGTGACTTCAAAGCTCATATGTAGTAGTTACAACAAAGTAGGCAACATCATACCAGCAGAAATGAAAATAACAGCAAGCAGATAACTAGGATGCTAGGAGTCCCGCTCCCAGCACGAAGTTCAAGCCAATAAATCTGGCTAACACACGGACTGAGTTTCACGGGTGAAACACGGTCGTGTGCTGCTACTCTTAAACTGTAATCTGGGTAAGGATTGTTTTGCATTCCTAGGATGGCTGCTTGTATATAGTAGTAATTGATTGTGAGCCATTGCTTTACAAAAAAAAAAAAAAAAAAAAGTCCAAATTCAGTTTATCTAAGTCCCCTTTAATGACAACAGTATCCAAGAAGCTAACCTGGTTGGTATCAATATGTGCTGTAAATTGTAAGTAATGGTTAATATTATTAAGATATGAGTATAATGTTGTGAAAGACGAAGAGTCACCCAGGCAAATACAGAAAACATCATCAATACAGCAATGCTATACAAAAGAATGTTGTAGGAAGAGTGGGTATTTCTAGATGTTGTCATGCACAAATAGCTCCAAAAATTGAAGCTATATGCAGAAAGAGAGAGAGAGAAGAAAATACAGATGGCCAAGAGAAGGGACAAAGAAGAGTCATCAACCCAACCTGATAGCAGGCCTATAACCTAGGCAACCAGATGTAAACACAGAGGAGAGAGATTTTGGAGAAAACAATTCAGTTAGCTTAAGCTACAAGTCTGAATATAATCTTTGAGTTAGGAATACCTTTTTAATGTATGTTTGCATCATATGTTATAGCAATTCTGATTGAAAGTCATGTCACAAAAGGCTATTCACTTTGGAGTAGATCTAGTTTGACTGTTAAGGCCTGATACTATAAATAAAAAGTTTTGGGAATTCCTCTCATGCTACAAGTCCTCTGTTTTTTCTTGTCTGGTCATTTGGTATTTCCCTTTTTCCCCTGCATAAGGGAACTTAAGAATTGAAAACTCACAGAAAACAAGACGGGATCCCTGTTTGGGATCATAATGAAACACGGGCTATAAAAGTGTTTACATAAAGGGTGCTACATTGGATCCTATCGTGGACTCTCTTTCCTTGCATATAGTAAGTGTCACCAAAAGAAATTTTCATACAAGCAGATGTGTATGAGATTTAGACATAAGGGTTTTTTATCAGCACCTAGATCAGGGGTGTCCAGTATGCATGATGTAGCTTATTGCCCCTTGCACTGGTTAATGGAGGCGTACATGAGTACTGTTTATGCAAGGCTGGGTTCACATCAGTGTTTGGCTCTCCACATGAAATCGGTTATTGAAACCGTCTCAAAATCCTCAAAAACTGATTTCAAACAGTTTTTACAATGGGTTGTAAAAACCATCCGCAAGTGTGCGTTTGGAGCATTTCTGTCAGGTATCTGCTCTTTTGGGCGGAGATTTTGTCCAAGAAAATAAGGATACCAGACGGACAGTAACAAAACTGGTTTTTTTTTTTTAACATTGATGTCTATGGAAGGCGGACACAAACAGATTACCAACGGATAGTAATCTGGTTGTGCCTGCTTTGGCAGCGGACAGATACCAGGCGCAAGTGTGAACCTGGCGTAAAGATGGCATCGGTTGGCATTGTTTCAAGGGCTTGGATAAGTTCAATAAACTTTAAGGGTAAGGTCACACTTTTTTGCAGGTGGATTGCCTAGATTTTGATGCAGACAGATTGCGCCTTGCAAAACCCATAGAAATTAATGAAATGAAACCGTTCAAAATAACCGCTGCAAAAAACCACTAGTGGTGTTTTCTACCTCCCATTCATTTCAATGGGGTTTGAAAGGCAGAATCTGTATTTATGATGCTTCTTTTTGCTGTAGACTCTTTTTCTAAAAAGATTGAAAGGAGGAAAGTATGGACTCTTGTTACCCTAAATTCACACAACCAAATTTTACCCGCGATATCTTTACCGGACCATAAGTGGTGATATTTTAATTGTGTTCAGATCACTACTGCAGTCATCTGTGCTGTTCACTTGTCACTTGTGTTCAGACTATCATTGAGAATTCCCGATTTCTTTTTGACTTCAAAGGTAAGCTGTCACCTGAAAAACACTGTTCAATCTTTAGGCGGCATGGCAACATCTCAACACAGAAAGAGCAGAAAAGATCTTATCAGTGATTGACATCTATCTCTGTATGCACAGTCATAGAAGGGAGACTTTTATCTCAATGGGGAGCTCTGGTATAGGCAAGCAATGCCTCAAGTGTTGAGTACTCCCTCTGAAATGAATGGAACAGTGTGAGTGCTGCCTGACCACAGCTCCATTCAGAACAGGTGACAAAATTCCCCTATTGTCCTGAATATTGGTGGGGGTCTGAGTGGTCTGACTACTACTGTCAGCAAATTATACCCTGTCCTGTGGAAAATGGCACAACATTTGACTTGATTGTCAAAGAATAGCAAAAATTGGGCAACAGTAACTGATACGTCACCACGTAGCTCTATTAGTACTAAATTCATCATAAAACTAATCACAGTACCTTGTATAGAGGTACAGTTTCCAAATATAACTAATATGCTGTTCTGAGTTGGAATCCCATTTTTATAAAAAAAAATAAGTGAAAAAAGTGCTTTGGGGCATGCCTTAGCTTGCCTGGGTTTCAGTCTCCGCTCTAGATTCTTGGGCAAAGCATAGTCTAACATTTGCATATGAATAAATGTCGATTTACATGAAAATGGGGCTCCAAAGCAGAAAAACAGAGACATATCTAGAAACTGTGAAATCACAACTATAAGGTACTGTGTTTAGGTTTATAACCAATTTACTGCTGACAGACTCCCTTTTAATCATCAGAAAAATTAGGAGCATCAGATTTAAAGGTAAAGTGAATCTTTATAGAAGGCATACAATCGTAACAAGATTAAGGTTGGATACCTTCAGAACAAAGCCAAGAAATATTTTGCTTGATAAGCCTTCCTGCGTTAGGCCTTAGGCCAGTGCTACACTGACCTTTTTGTAGCACTGCTCATTTATTTTAACTATTGAGTGACAGCTGCAGCCACAAGATTACATACAACTTAATGAAGGGAATTTATCAAGCCCTGCACCCCAGAATTCTAGTATAATTTTGCCAATAAGTTTGTTCGTGCGAAAATTTAGCAACTTTTTGATTTCTGCACAACTCCTTACTCTGTAAAGAGGTTGTCCATGATAAAAAATATTTTTTTAAATTGGACTTGGAAGGTTTAAAAAATAAAATCTGCAGCGGAAAAGCTGTGTTTTCAAAAACATAGCATGTCAATTATACCTGCGGAAACGCTGGTGTTATCCATATTGGTATAATGGGGTTAGAAAGTCCACAGAGGAAATTGCAATGAAAAAGGCTGCGGAAATAAAAGCAATGCTTTTTTTTGCTGCACTTCACGATGTGGGTTCTTGGCCTAATGGATGGGAAAATGGGCCTGGTTAGTCTGTATACCTGTGTGTTCTCCAGATTTATCAGCTGCAAATTTTAAAAAAATCACAAACATTTTCAGAAAGTCACTCTAGTCAGTGGGTAGTGTAGAAACTAGAGTGTCACTTCAGTACAGATATGTCAGACTAAACATTGGGGGGAATTTATTAGTCTTTGTGATACTGTTGGCACACATTTGGCGCAAGTCTTACGCAAAACATGAGCCTCTCACTCGCCACATTGTATGACTTGACCCCGGTTATAATAGAAATCTAGATTTCCATTCTTGTACAGGCACACCCTTTGTTAAGGCTAGCATATAATACACCAGACTTAAAAATTCTGCCCCATTGTGTGACTCCAGCAAAACTGATTATAAAAATTTCCCTATATTCATTTTGTCTGCAGCTGTAAAATCAATTAGTAGCACTGCTAAAAGTTGTAGTGTAGCCCAGTCCTCATTCACACGTCAGTGATTTGCATCAGTGATTGTACATCAAGAGCACCCCTGAGGAGCACCCGTTACAGGGTGGTGAAACGTGTCGGAAGGTGGTGCATATTGGGCTTTTTTAGGACAAGCTTTGGGACTGCCCTTGTCAGGGCGGGAGTTTTATACATTTGGGTATTAGGGAAAGAGCTAGATATTCCTCCCATGATTCTCAGTTCCCTATACCTATCATTTGGTACAATCCCTGCCACATTTGGACCCACTACAGTCCACCGTTGAAATCAGTAAGATTGTTCCGATTATTTTTCTATTTACATGCAAATTAGGACCTTGTTGAATTTTTAAGTTTTATTTATCCTTAGCCAGTGGCAGCTCATGAGCGACACCTGCCGTTTGCTCGTTCCTTTTGAGAAGGACACTTTGTTAGTCAGTTGCCAGGACCACGGGATGAATAACGTCATTCCACTGATTCACATGCTGGAAAAGGTGCTTATCAATCTGGCTGGTCAGGGGACTGGAGATGTGGTGTCTACTTCTCAAAGCCACATGAGCCCTGTGGGGGCTGAACTGGAGGAAGAGGAGGATGAGGAGAACATTGGAGCACAAACAATGTGTAGCCAAGTGGGTGGAGAGGAGGAGCAGCCAGAAGGAGATGAGGCAGATGAACCAGACACACCGTGGCAGTATGCAGTGGAGATGGATGCAGGGAGTCCCTCGGAGTCACGCAAATGGCCCGAAGCATGCTGACTTCCTTGTCACCATTCGGCAGAGGGATGACTACTGGCTCTCCACCATGTTAGTCCCTCTTTTACACCCGCTGAGAGGGAGGACAAAGTGAACTACTATAGAGATATCCTATGTAGTAAGTTGGCTGCTGTCTATCTGCGCCATCGTCCATCCTCTTGCATATCTGACTGGGGGAGGGGCCCTGAGAGCTCAACTTGCACTGGCACAGCAGCTGTGGGTAGGGGTGGCAGGTGCAGTATCTGCTCCATCAGCACAATGGGAACAAAATGGTGAATATGGTCCTCCTTATGGGTTTAGACACTAATAAACACCTTTAAATAAATGCTAACAACCGCTAAGAATTATTGAATTATTATTGACAATACTGTATTGAAAAATGGCCTGCAACTTTATACTGATAAAATGACGAATATGGTCGTTATGTCTTTCCCCACGTTAAAGGCGTTTATTACAGATAAGTGCAGATATTATTGGATGATAATTCAGTTTTCTTTGGCACAATAGTGCTGAATAATGTTATGCCTTGGAAGAACACTGAATAAGCCCCTTATAATAAAAGCCTTTAAAAAGGCTTCTTTTACAGATACGTGCAGATATTAGTGTATATTTCACATTTTTTTTGCTGTACTGCACTGCAAAAGGCTTGTTGTGTTCCACCTTGAAGACACAGGTATGAGTAATGAGCAGCAGTATAACGGCAGTGAGTGCTGCAATGTGAATTATGCTGCAAATTCTTGTTGTAAATGAGCCTGCAACCACCCCAAATTCTTCTCTCAATTCCTCCCTATCCTTTCCCTACAGTTCTAAGGCTCAACCTCTTTCCCTGAACTTCTTTGTTTTCTAAGTCTTTCCCTAGCTCCTGCCGACATCTGTCCCTACAGTAAGAGTGATGTGGAATGACTGTACCTAAAATGGCCGTGGGTTTTAATAGGGCTGTGACATCACAGGACCTGCTGGCTGCTGATTAGCTGCACGCTTGGCATTGTGGGTGATCCTGCTTTCCCAGATTCCCTTCCCCCTTGTCCTAACATGTGCGACGGCCATGTTATAAAAAAAAAAAATGCGATTCGAAGCATGAGGAAATCCGCAATCGTGGCGAATCGAAGGTTTCCTGAAATTTGGATCGAATTCCACTTCTGCAGAATCGATTCGCTCATCTTTAATCAGCATCACTGACACTATGCCAAATTGTATTTTTCTTTCTACTCACCTCAGGTTCTCTTCATGGCCACACTGGAAAATTAATACTATTTGTACAAGTGTGAACACATACCTGTGTACAATGCACATAGCAGGATATAGAAACACGGTCTATACATCTTAGTATTTCAAATAAATAGTACCCAAGCACATCCTGCTCACATGTATTCTCCCTCCTGTGCATCAGATTACTATATTGTTTACTGCTAGCAAAAAGTCTAGGTAGCGGTCATGTAATATTTTCCACAATCTGTAGGCACTGCATCTCACAGAACAAGTCTGACAACATTTGTTAGGCATTGTGATATTCTGTTGCCCTTTAAAACAAGTTATATGTTTTCATTCTTTAGCATGTGTGAGGAGTATATGATTATCTCTTGGGATCCCAAACCTATGTTTTAGAGAGGTGTTGTGTTTTTTTTTTTTTGTTTGTTTTTTTTTAAACAGTTAGGCTGTGGTTATACAGCCCAGAAGTCTCCTGATGTGCTATTCTGATCCGGCAAGATGGACCAGAAAATGGCATGCTTAAGTTTTATTTTTTGACAAGGACCAAAGTTTCTCCTTTAAAAAGCCAAAGTGTGTGTGACCCCATTCACTTCAATAAGCACAACTGTACCACAAATGTTTAAAGGTGTTGTCCATGATTTGGACAAAGCACAGAGGAGGCTGGGAGAGGTGAAACATAAAAAACAAATAAATCTGTCCCTGGTGCTCCTTTATCTTCCACCACTGTCTGGTCTCGTGCTGTGCCTTTAACACCAGAAGTCCTATGTTCCACGTGACTGCTGGTGACTCCCACCAATCAGTCACCTCAGAGGTTGCTGGAAAGAAACAAATGACATATATGTCACTGATTCCTTTCCAGCAACCACTTGGTCACAATGGTCACATGGGGTGCAGGACTTATGTTGGTGAGGGTACGGCACAAGACCAAACACAGACATCGGCAGTGGACAGGGGAGTATAAATGTTTTTTTGTTTTACATTTACTCCAGGCTTTGTCCAAATTCTGGACAACCCCTTTAAATTCAGTCTTCTGAATGGGCCATTAGAGAGGTTGTCTGGACAAGAAATTTTTTTTTTTAAAATAGGCTGAGAAGGTGGGAAAAAAAAAAATCATACTCACCTATCAGCCAGAAGACAACAATGGACTGGCAGGACCGGACCGCGCTGGGGGGTATGGGGTAAGGTGTAATTCTAATTCTCTTTTTTTTTTTTCTTTTTTTTTTCCTTTCCCCACCTCCCCCAGCCTATTTAAAATATAAAATGTTTGCCTGGACAACCCCTTTTAAGGCTAATGCCCCACATTGCAGAAAAGCCGCTTTTTTGTTGTGGTTTTTTTTTAACCATAGTTTGTAGTGGATTTAACAGAAGGTAGAAGTGTAAATGCTTCATTTAGTCTAAGCCTAAATGATCAGCAACATATTAAAAGTTGTCTAGGAAGACAGATGATAGCACACCATAAACCTAAGGATAAACAGCATAATTCTCAATCCTCAGCTTTATTTTGTGGCTGATATTTTACAGCTCCCCCATTAGTATTTTGAATAAACTTCGTGGAGACACTTTAGGACATCATATAAAGCATGTATGGGTTCATGTTTGGACTCCATATGGCATCTATGCATGCAGCATTTTCTTATTTTATCTTTAGCATCAATAATTATTACCAATTATCTGGTTTTCCTGTCTTGGAGTTCTGCCAGACATAGCGCTAACCCTGGTGACCAATGGCTGCATGAACTTGTGGGGTAAACTGAAGTATTACACTAGGTTCACATTACATTGCGAATACACACAGAAACCGAAGGGTGTCCGTCATTTTAAAACTGAAATGGGGAGTAAAAAAACCTCAGTGCAAGACTTTTTTTTTTTTTGTCTGTCGATTTCCAGCGGACACTGTGATTGAGTCTCCAGCACAGATGTGAAAGTAGCCTAACTTGCTTGTGGCCAATGGCCAAAGTGGGTGGGTTTTTGGTCAAATTCTGTAGCCAGACCCTTAGGCTGAGGCCCCACGTTGCAGAAACGCAGCGTTTTTTTGTTGCAGATTTTGCTGCTATTTCTTTTTGAGCCAAAGTCCACTTTGCAGGTGCTATAAAACACTGTGTTTTTTGCAAAATTGCAGCGTTTTCGCAATGTGTGGGGCCCCGGCCTAAAAGGGGTTTTTTGTCAAAAAAAAAATAAAAAAAAAAAAATATAATAATGGGGGCAAAAAAAAAACACACCCACCCACCCACCCCCCCCCCCTCCCCCCCCCCCCCCGGGCCCCGGTTGTTTTTTTTTTTTTGTGTATAAAAAAAAAAAAAAAACGCACTAAGGAGGGGGGTGGGGGGGGGGGCCCCAGGGGTGTTTCCTGGTGTGAAACCCCCCCCCCCTTTTCCTTTAACACTAGAAGTCCCATAAATCTTCGGGGAGCTGGCCCCCTTGAAGTCCTGAAAGAGGGTCAAATGACCCTTAGTCCAAACAGACAACTCTGATGGCTCCAATTAGCATCCTTTCATTTGTAAATGTGGTCATTGTCTGAGGAATCTGCAGGGGGCAATTGTGTTGATCCACCTCAGGTCTTGTAAGAGAGTGTAAACAAAAGAATGTAAGATGCTCTTGAGTGTGTCTGCCCATCCCCCAGCTGCATTGTTGTGCTGGGAATATGCATAAGGTTGCTAACACCTTAGCAAATTTGCATGCAGCCTTTTGTGCTGTAGGGGATGTGAAGGGACTGCTTCACCTATTTTGTTCACAAGAAACAAAATGCAGAGAAGGCACACCATTCAACAGGCATTGGAACTGATCCTGAGCAACACCAACCCTTCTGACTCAGATGGAGAAGACATAGTCCTTCAACTGGATTCGGATTCTGAGCTGTCTTCAGGTTAGATTTTTTCAAATTACCGATTTTTATTCCCTGACTATCTTTTTTATTTAGAACCAAAACAAAATGTTAATTTGAAATTATTTATCTTGCAGATGAGGAGACTCCTCCTCTACCAAAAAAGAGAGCTCGGTTGGCGAGTGAGCCGACAGAGACCGCAAAAGATGGCACAGTGTGGCGTGAAGTAGAAGTGGGGAAACGTCTCCATTTCACCCCAATAGAACCGTACCCTACAGATGGAGAGCCAAGTGCTAAGGCCAGACGAAGTGTCCGGAGTTGCCTTCAGAGCTTCCTCTGTTTTATCACTCTTGACATGCTTCGTAGCATTCAAGAATGGACTACTCAACATGCACGTCACACGGAGCAGGTGGATTGGTTCATGGGTCTCCCGGAACTAATGGCATTTATTTCAGTCATTATCTTGCAGGGGGTGACCAAGGTTCCATCACTACATGACAGCTGATCAGCAAACCTAGCAAACCCAAGGATCATTGCAACTATGACCCGAAACCGCTTCCAAGACATCATGCAACACCTACGCTTTGATGACATGTTCACACGCAGTGAGCGAGTGGAGACTGATAAGTTTGCTGCAATCTCCGATGTGTGGAGATCGTTTGTCACCAACTGCATCGCATCCTACAACCCTGGTCGACACATCACTATTGATGAACAGCTTTTCCCGTCAAAGACTCGCTGCTGTTTTCTGCAATACATTGCAACAAAACCAGACAAGTTTGGCATCAAGTTTTGGGTGGCTTGCGACTTGAAATCAAAGTACATCTGTAATGTCCTCCCATATCTTGGCAAGGACCCCAGTCGTCCCAGCGTGGAGAGACTGTCCGAAACTGTAGTGATGAGGCTGATGGAACCATTCATGGACAAGGGCAGAACTGTAACCACGGACAATTTCTTTACATCATTGTCACTTGCACAACGACTGCTTAGCCGGAAAACCACTATCCTCGGCACAGTCAACAAGAGTCGCCGGGAAATTCCTCAATCCGCTAGACAGATGGACCGCACTGAATTCACCACTCAGGTGTTTTCAACCACTGGTGCCACACTGACAGTGTATGCACCCAAACGAAAGAAGGCCGTCTACATTCTCAGCAGCATGCACAGCGTGGTTGAGACTGAGGATACCAACAAAAGGAAGCCAAACACGGTCACACAATACAACCACACAAAGTGCGGTGTGGATGTAATGGACCAAATGGTGCGGGAGTACAGCGTGCGTGCAGGAACACGGAGATGGCCATTCGCCGTGTTCTACAACATGATTGACATGGCAGCACTGAATGCTCATGTTCTTTATCAGGCATGCACTGGGGTGCAGGAGAAACTGGTGGACTTCCTGGTTGAGCTTGCAAAAGAGTTAGGTGGCTCTCATGTGACTGAAAAGAAGGCATGAAAGGAGAAACTCCTTCGGCAACAACCTTCCACACCCAGCCCTGGTAAAAGGGCGAAGTGTCAGGTCAACCATCGATGCACGAACAATTGTGCAACTGAGAGATGTGTTGACTGCTACAAATACACGTGTGGCAAATGTACCAGGGACATACCCAGGCAGTGCCAGGTATGTTCCGACAGTGCAGACAGACTGCTGAGTAAGTGCTGAAATGCTAGTCACACAAGAAGGACATGCCACTCACACACACACACGCAGCCCCCCACAGCAGCCTATTGTAAATATGTGTGGAATTGTTTTATTCCTTGTATTTTTTTTATTATTTTCATAACAAAAATAAAAAGCATGGAAACAAATAACAGTTGTTCTTTTGTATATTTACATTTTTGTATATTTAGATTCAAGTCAATGGGTGCAGAAAAAAAAAAAAAAATCGCAAAAAAATCGCAGTTACTGAGTGAGTCGCAGAAGAAGGACAGCCGCGCGCGCGCGCGCGCGCACGGGCGGGCGCACGCACGCACGCACGCACGCACGCAGGGATGCTAGGCACACACACACAGACACACACACACACACACACACACACACACACACACACACACACGCCCCCCACAGCAGCCTATTGTAAATCCTGTGGTGTGACAGTAATGGCCTTAATTACAGAACAAAAGACGGTGATTATAGGTTGTTTGCTTAAATCCTTCAGGTCATTCAACCCGTCTCTGGGTTCCAAAGGTAGAAATGTTAAATGACCCCTCTCTGGGACTTCTAGTGTTAAAAGAAACCAGGAAGACCAGCAGCCACTTTTTATTCAATATCCTGTACAACGTACTGGGAAGCTGTAAAAATTACCACTTTGTGGTAAAAATGACATGTTACCTGTATTCTGTGGGTAAGGATGATCACAGCGATACCAAATTTATTTAGTATCTGTAATGTTTTGATACATTTAAAAAAAATGAAAAACTGCAAAATAAAAAAATAATTAGTTTCACCATGTTCTGACACCAGTAATTTTTTCATATTTACAAGTATGGAGCTGGGTATGGTGTATTTTTATGCGGGACAAGATCACGTTTTTATTGCCCAACCCATGCTCTCCGTTCACTCAATGACCTAAGACTAACATCCTCTATTATCAGAACCTCACAAGACTTCTCCCAAATTGCACCACTTCTTTGGAATGCTCTATCCTGGACTATCAGATTAACCCCCAATTTCTACAGCTTCAAGCGCAAACTAAAGACATATCTTTTCAGACAGGCCCATCACAACTCCTAATGTAAACCCTTCCGTAGTTAGAATCCCTAAAACGTACCCTCCTCTGTTCATGCTCCCTCATTACTTCACAGCATATGATGCCATTTCAGACTAACTTTATATGTCCAGGCACTATCTGCATGTTAAAGGACACAACTGGTGATGGCTCATACTGCTTTATATATGTGTAATGACAGTAACCTTTATTACAAAATTGTCTGACTATTGTATAAGCAATGCTACCTCCGATGCCGCCCCTGCTACCTCTTGTGTCATCCCCTCTACCTCATAGATTGTAAGCTCTTGCGAGCAGGACCCTCAGTCCCAGTGTGTGAATTGACTATCACTCTGTAATATATTTTTTGTCAGTACTTGAACCCTACAAATTGTACAGTGCTGCGGAAAATGTTGGCACTATATAAATAAAATTTATTATTATTATTATTATTATTAATATTTTTTTTAGGAGGTAAAGAAAAAAATGAGCACTGGGATACTTAAAGTGTGTGTTTACTTTTTTTGTTTGTTTTTATATGTGATCTAGGGAAAGGGGGGTGATTTAAACTTTTTTGTGTTTTTTGAATACTTTTAAAAACTTTTTTTTTTTTTTTTTTCTTTTACTTTTATGTTCAGACTCCCTAGGGGTCTGATTGCTCATACTATTCACTGCAATACTAATCCAAAGGTGGATTTACAAAATAATAAAAATTTAAATTTTGATTTTTAGGAGCAAAACAGTAACAATGCTGTTATATGTGTAAAACTGTGTAATGTGTAAAACTTATCATATGCTAAATAGTTGCAAGTCAAATTTATGTATGAGATAAATGGCTTGCGTTCGATGCTGTAGTGCAGGGGTAGGCAACCTTTTTTGTTCGGCGTGCCGATTTTAATAAAAAAAATCTAAGATGAGGTACTCGGAGTGCCGGTCAATAATTGTAAGTCTGATGACCCCTAAACTAAAGTCATATACCACAAACCATAACACAGAAGTGCTGCCACCAGATGCTTTAGGACGCATGCGTTTACTGCTATTTCCTGTTCACTCCTGTACTTTCTGATTAGAAGCAATGAAAGTACATGTGCAGCCCCCAATTAGTGGTAAATGTGTCCAGGAGCACCGTATGGCAGCAGTCTTATGGTGAAAACACACTATGTATCTGGATGCAGCTATATTTGGAACTTTTTCATTCGATGTAAAACTGGTGCATTTTTGCACAAAAAAAAAAAAACAAAGCCTGAGTTTTCTGTGCAAAAACCCATCCTTAATATAGAAAACACACCGTTATACAGAATAATGTCCCATAGTGGTCCCTGCACATGGTATATGTCCCATAGCGGCCCCTGCAACATGGTATATGTCCCATAGCGGCCTCTGCACACGGTATTATGTCCCATAGCTGCCTCTGCACACAGTATTTGTCCCATAGCTGCCTCTGCACACAGTATTTGTCCCATAGCGGCCTCTGCACACGGTATTATGTCCCATAGCGGCCTCTGCACACAGTATTATGTCCCATAGCGGCCTCTGCACACAGTATTTGTCCCATAGCTGCCCCTGCACACGGTATTTGTCCCATAGCAGCCCCTACACACGGTATATGTCCCATAGCGGCCCCTGCACATGGTATTATGCTCCATAGCGGCCCCTGCACACGGTATATGTCCCATAGTGGTCCCTGCACACGGTATTATGCTCTATAGTGGCCCCTGCATACGGTATTATGCTCTATAGTGGCCCCTGCACATTCACTAGCTATTATTATACTGTGGGGTTTCTTCAGACCACAGAGTATAATAAGTGGAGGGCAAAGAGAGGTGTTGAAACATAAAAAACAATGTTAACTCACCATTCCACGCTCCGCAGCCGCTCTGTATCTTCGGGCGCTTCTGCCTGTAGTCAGCGACCGCTCATTGAGTCTCAGGGGTCACGTCGCGTCATTATGCGTAATGACATCAGACGCAACCCCTGAGGCCCTGTCAGCTGACTTCAAGCAGAAGCGCCTGAAGAGTACACAGCGGCTGCGGAGCGTGGAATAGTGAGTATCATTGTTTTTTATGTTTGATCACCTCCCCGGGGGCTCCGCTTATTATACTTGGGGGTCTGAAGAGACCCCACAGTATAATAATAGCAGTTTCGTTTCGGACGTGTTTGGTCCGATCGAAACTGCTGGGTGAGGAGTCCGCTGCCGTGCCAGGGAAATAAGCCTTGCGTGTCAAGAGTGCCATAGGTTGCCGACCCCTGCTGTAGTGGATAGTGAGATATGGAGCCTTAAAGTTAAAAATTCAAAACTATGTTACCCTTTTGCTTGTCAGTGTATGTTCCCCTTATAAAACCCTTCCAATGTGTTCAGCTTAACCCTTGAACATCCCTGGCCAATCACTGGTCATAATACCGTGTGCAGGGGCCGCTGCGGGCCATAATACCATGTAATACCGTGTAATACCATGTGCAGGGGATGCCGCGGGCCATAATACCGTGTAATACTGTGTGCAGGGGCTGCTGTGGAACATTATAGTGTGTGTAAATGGGACGTTATAAACAGGGGTTATGGCACCTGTTTATATCACACGCTGTCTGTTTATAGTGACCGTGTGATGTAATTCCAGCCTTGTCACATAGACATGTATAGGACGAGGCTGTAGTTACATTACATAGCCGCTATGAGATGAATGACACTATGTAAACAGAGAAGCGGTCACGGCGCTTACACAGGTACCATTCAATCGGCTGATTAGTAGGGGTCCTGGGTTTTTGAGCCCCACTTTTTAATGACCTGGAAAACCTTTTAATTAGTTAACACCTGGGGCATTATTAATAAGGGGCACTATTTATACAGGGTACACACAGACATTATTATTATAAAGATGCACTTGGGGTATTATTCATTATGGGGGGGGGGTTATATCATATATTTTATAATTGGGATAGCAACAGGATGGGTGTGCAGGTGAGGATAATGTGGGTTGGATGCCCGGAAAAGTGAGGAGCCAAAGATGTCTCTGTTGCAAACTTTACAGAGATAAGCAGTGTCGGACTGGGATGTCTAGGGCCCACCAGTGGAATTGTTTCTAGGGGCCCACCATCAGGACCCCTGCAGATCAGCGGTACCGAGACAGGGTGGCTAAAGGTAATAACATGTTGGGAGCCACGCTGCTCAACCACTATACCATGTGCACCACTGCACTACCTAAACCTACTGCTACACCTTGTATGGCAAGTAAGCAGCGTGGCTCCAAGAATTGTTACCTTTACCTGTAGCTGCACTGTCCTGAAAAAGCTGATCTGCAGAGGTCCTGGCTGTTGTATCATCGCAGATGTAATATTGATGGCCTATCCTAAGGACAGGCCATCAATATTAGAAAGATGGATAAATCCTTTAAAGAGGTTGTCCAGGCATTGGAGCAACCAATGTAGCTGGCGGGAGGTGTAAAGTAAAAAATAAGTAAATTAAAAAGCATACTCTCCTGTCCCCGGCGCTCTGTTGTCCGCTGTCAGTGTCCATTCAGTCTCGTGCCGGCGACTCCTTGCTGGGAGTTCTGCACCTCATGTGATCACTAAAACCAAATGGTACAGGATTTCCAGAAATGAGGCGCCACCATGAGACCGAACAGACACAGGCAGGGGACATCGGGGTGCTGGGGACAGGTGAGTATGCTTTTTTTTTTTTAAATTTTCTTATTTTTACACCTCCCTGGCGAACGACACAGTGGTCGCTCCAGTTTATGGACAACCTATTTTAAGGGGTTGTCTGGGCCAAATATTTCTATGGTCACTTCACTGGTCCCCCCACATAGTGGCCTCTTCACTGATCCCCCATACTGTATGGGGAACAGTGATGTGGTCATTATATTGTGTGGGAGCAGTGATGGGGGCTGACATCCTGTGGGGGGGGACATTAAACTGCGTGGGGCATATTAAAGGGGTTGTCCAGGGTTAATCTTTTTTATGGCCTATGCTCAGGATAGGCCATAAATACCTGATCGGTAGGGGCTGACACACGGCTCCATCAGCTGTTCTGAGCCACTTCCGGAGCCCGTTCTGTACACACACAGGGCCGGAAGCAGAAAGCTCCATCCGCTGTATAGCAGCCCTACGCCTTCACTGCAGCTCAGCTCCTACTGACTTCAATAAGTGCTGAGATGCAGTGAAGGTGCCCGGCTAATATACAGTGGACAGAGCTTTCTGCTTCTGGCCCTGTATTGTGTACAGGACGGGCATCAGAAGTGGCTCCATACAGCTGATCGGTCCGGGGTCAGCCCCCCTACAGATCAGGTATCTATGGCCAATCCTGAGGATAAACCATAACAAATTATGCCTGGACAACCCCTTTAATATACCCCCCAGGGCCCCCTAATGCGCCACACTTTAAAGAGGTTGTCCAGTATAATTTTTTTCTTTTTTAATAATTAGTCCGGGGGGAGGTGAATCCCCCCTACTCCCCCCCCCCCCCCAAAAAAAAAAAAACCCCAAAAAAACACACTAAACATACTCACCTGTCTCCGGTGCTCCGGTGTCCTCCCAGCACGGTCCGGTCCTGCAGCTCCGCTGTCTTCTTTTTCCGGAAGTCCTCACTGGCTGTGACATCCCAGGTCCCTTCCCTTAGGCCGCTGATTGGCCTCAGGGGTCACGTGACGTCACAGGTAGTCATGTGCAGGGGGAACTTCAGCTGGAAGAAAACAACAGAACTGCAGGACCGAACTGCGCTGGGAGACACTGGGGACAGGAGAGAAAGTTTTTTTTTTTTTGTTTGTTTTGTTTTGTTTTTTTTCACCTGCCCCAGCGTAATTTAAAAAAAAAATGAAGGAGCCATTGTATGGAGTATAAGCTCCACAGTGGCCCCCACCCAGTATTATAAGCTCCACAGTGGCCCCCACCCAGTATTATAAGCTCCGCAGTGGCCCCCACCTAGTAGTATAAGCTCCACAGTGGCCCCCACC
The DNA here is from genome assembly GCA_947044405.1 of Leptodactylus fallax. NCBI lineage: Eukaryota > Metazoa > Chordata > Amphibia > Anura > Leptodactylidae > Leptodactylus > Leptodactylus fallax. The sequence goes on from CAMRHE010000140.1 coordinate 2,439,070, forward strand.
TAGTAGTATAAACTCCACAGTGGCCCCCACCCAGTATTATAAGCTCCACAGTGGCCCCCACCCAGTATTATAAGCTCCACAGTGGCCCCCACCCAGTATTATAAGCTCTACAGTGGCCCCAACCCAGTATTATATGATCTCAACAGTGGCCCCCCACCCAGCATTATATGCTCTACAGTGGCCCACACCCAGTATTATAAGCTCCACAGTGGCCCCCACCCAGTATTATAAGCTCTACAGTGGCCCCCACCCAGTATTATATGCTCTCTACAGTGGCCCCCACCCAGTATTATATGCTCTCTACAGTGGCCCCCACCCAGTATTATATGCTCTCTACAGTGGCCCCCACCCAGTATTATATGCTCTCTACAGTGGCCCCCATCCAGTATTATATGCGCCCAATAGCCCCCCCTCTGCTTCAGTGCTATTATTATACTTTGGGGTCTCCTCAGACCCCAGAGTATAATAATCGGAGGCCCAGGGGAAGTGACTAAAAATAACAAACACTCATACTCACCTTGCTTTACCTTTCCTTGGCATCCTCGCTCCATCCTGCTGTCTTCAGCTTCTTCAGGCCCTCTTCCGACGTCGCTGCTGAGGCCTGTGATTGTGCCTCAGCGGTCACGTGGGGACGCACTGACGTCATTACGCGCCCACGCCCCAAGTGACCGCTGGGGCCTAATCACAGGCCTCAGTCATGGCGGAGGAGCGCCGGAGAGGACGCTGTGCCCAGGAGAGGTGAGAATATGTGTTTATTATTTTGAGTCACCTCCCCTGGGCTGGCATGTATTGGAAAGGGGCCTGCAATATGCCAGGGCCCCTTTCCAATAACAGTATGTATAGCGGTCGGGGAACCAGGCTTTCCCCGACCGCTATCATAATGGTCCGGGGCCCGGCCATCTCCAGCTGTCCGCGGGCTCCGTACCCCGCTGAGCCCGGTGGCGGTCGCACCCCCTGCGACCGCGATCGTTACGCCTCTGGTCAGGGGCCCGATCGGGATGGTCAGGATCCCGATCGGGCCCCCATGACATGAGGACTAATAGTCGGGGCCCACCGGTGGATTCACCGGTTCCCCGGTGGGCCAGTCCGACCCTGGAGACAAGTCACAGCTGGAAGAAGGGGTCATGGCGGTCCAAAGGGAAGAGAAGGGAAATGTGAAGGATTAGTCAGAGACGTCACCTGTAAGTCACAAAATGTTACTGCACTGTATTCACCTAAGTGATAGAGGATAAATACCTGGGGGTCTCTGTCTGCTGAGACCCCCACTGAACCTGAGAATTGGGTTTTTCCCCCCACTGGGTGGGAATTCAGCCTGACCGCAGCCATATATATAGGTGTGTCACTTGGTGGATGGACGAACCCGCGGGGCTCTCATTCACTTCGATGGGAGTGCCAAAGATACCCGATGTACAGTACTCAGCTATCTGCGGCGCTCCTATTATAGAGAATGGGGGCCACGTGGGCTCGTCCATCCACCAAGCAGAAGATGTGTGAAGTTATTGTCATTGTTAATGCAGTGTTGTTGATCTGATACTGAAGTAATACAGGATGAAGAATTCTTAAAAACTGTTTCATAAGTTTGTGTATGTCTATTGTGCGACGATAACAGTGTGTGACGCTAACAGTTTGTGAACTCAATTTTATATTTTTTTTTTTTGGGGTGGGGGGCTTTCTGTAGTCCGCCTCAGGCAGCAAAGAGGCTAGGTTCACCACTGTAATAGAGTAGTATATATACTCATTTTCCAGCGCTAAGAAGTGTATTAGTGGCATTTAAGACCCCTAGGAGGTCTAAAAATAAAAGTAAAAAAAAAAATTTAAGTTCAAATCACTCCTTCATTTATTTCTCTTCCTGGTATAGCACCAGCATATTCCATATTTTATAGGGGTGGTCCTCTCAAAGAAAGAAGTGTACACAATGCAAGTTAAAGTGTCAAGTATGTACAGACCCCCAAATAATGATGGGAGAGACAGAAATGTGCTTCAGCATATTACAAAGAACCAGATTTAACATTAGTGCTCACTAATAAAAAAGCAATAGTACTGTACACAAGTCACTACAACCCACACACTTAAACTTTCTTACATGTTTGATGATGTGTACATTTCCCAGCACAAGATAGCCCCATCATTCTTGCTCCCTATCATGGCTTTCCTCTCAATCCTAGCTGCCAGCATATTCCATGCCTCTTATTCCTGGTCCCCAACACAGTATCCCTTTAAATAGTGGTCCTCAGCTAGGTTCCTCTCTCATTCCAAGTCCCAAGCACAAGATCCCTTTAAATCTTGGTCTTCAGCATGGTTCCCTTCCTAGACTCCAGTATGGCTACCTGTATTATTTCTAGACCCCAACATGACTTCCCTTTTTATTTTCCCCCCACTTTGCTAACTTTCACCATATTTGCTGACATTTCATAGGCCAAAACGTGAGCTTTAAAGCCCACCTGGGAACGCCCCAAGAATTGTATGCTGGACATTTCAGTGGCAGATTGCATTGACTATGACATGCACTCTCTGCTCCACTGTGAGGCTAGTGGCTTCTCTCCCCTGAGGTCCTTTACACTAAAATAACACCATGTAACAATTTTCAAAAAAATATTTGTTCCCAGTTGTTAAGTGTGTTTTCCTGATTGTTTGTACCTTAAATGAATAGAAAAAAAGTTATTATTCCCTGTAAACTTTGCTTTTGTGGTCAGCACAATGATATTTTGAAATTGATCTATTTTTAAGGATATTCGCAATATTTCAAGATACTTAAGAAGCTTCTGGAATTGTGAGAACTATCAAGAAGTTTCTAGAACTGCCCAGAATTATCTAGAACTTTCTGGGACTGTACAGAATTGTAGGTAGCTGTATAACTACAGTTATATAGGGCCACTATAGCCCTTCCTGAGAGACTGAGAGATAGGATCTAATTGATTGGGATTGCATAGTAAGTGGGCAATGGCCATCACAGACAAAGGGGAATTGACTTAGACAGACAGGTGTGAATTCAATATCTATTCAGATTCTGATAACGACAGTATTCACACTTCACCCCACACCCATTACAGGAGGAGCTTAAGAATGTAAATGTATATATTGTGTGTTACTCTGGTACCGGGTGATCAATCTTGCTCTGCTGAATCCTCAGTACACTCTTGAACTTTAATACTGCATGGAATAAAGACCATTTTTATCAAGTTTGGAGAGACATCCTTTTTCCTTACAGTTCACAGCAACTTAGTCAATTTAGATGGCATCAAGAGGTTGCATACATCCAGCAGACGCATTTTGCTATGTATGTGGCCAGTTTATAAAGACAAGAGCGAAAAAGTACTCTGTGAAAGCATCTGCTAAGATGTGTGAGGCCTACAAAGCATACTTCGGCATGCCTGTTGGTGACCAAGACAAACCATGGGCTCCTCATTTCACATGTGAGCACTGCAAGAAAACTCTTGAAGGTAAGTGGATAAATGCTACTCTCTTAAATAGCAGATTAACTGTGTTAATATTGTAAATATCACTAGTCATTAGTGTGAAATAGACCTAAATCAAATTCTCAATCCAAATATTATTCTGACTGTATAAATGAGAAGATGCAAAATCGTCTGTTTCTATAGTAAAAATGCATAATTTTCGTTGCCGTGGTCACAAAAGCGAAGTTTATGATGAATGTAAGCAATTTTTAATTTGTTTTAGACATAAGCAATTGGAATATAACATTTAAAAGTTGGGAACAAAATTTGTGTTACATAGTGAATTGGTCTTACTTCTTTTTCTTCTTTTTCCGTATATATTTTATGACTAATTTTAAAATAAAGATTTGTATCATGGATTTTGTGTGGCATTTTAGTGGGTTTTTTTTTGTTTTTTTAAGGTGTTCATAGCCGTAATTATAATAACCTGCAGAATACAGATAACATGTTATTTTGGCTCCAGAGTGAACACCATAAAAACGAAGTCTGTAAGAAAGTTGCGCAAATAGAGTTTTTCCTCTAATTCTAATTTTTTTTCCAGCTTCCCAGTGCATTGTAAGGAATAGTACCGTTATAAAGTACAATTTGCTGCTCAAAAATGAAGCCTTTACGACTCTGTAAATGGGGGGGGGGGACTCAAAAAATGGCGGTGAGAACAGGTTAATGAGATAATCAATGTTTTTCACTTCACATGCCAATGGTTTGAGGGAAGTGGTGGTGTGGTGCCATATGAAGTACTGAATGCGGCTATAGCCACATCCAGTCCCTCGGCCTCCAATGCTTTTATTTCTCTGCAGTGAAATGGCAATTAATTTAATCTGTATTTAATTACTGGTCACTCATCCATGGCGTCCAAAAAATAAATACCACTCCTTCACTTCTGCATCCTGCTGTGTACTCAAACAGCAGTTTATGCCCACATATATGACATTAAGTGGGTTATCCTGAGTACAACAATGTCACATGTGGGTATAAACTGCTGTTTGGACAGCGCTATTTGGAGCACAAATGTAGATTGTAGGTTTAGTTTCTGGACGCTATGGCAGGTTTGCAGATCCCCTAAAATGGCATTAATGTGGAATCAACTAACACATGACCTCATTTTGGAAACACCCCTCAAGCAATTAATCCAGGGGTACTGTGAGTGTTTTTATGTGCATTAATGTATTTTCCAGAAATGAATGTGCAGTCGAAGATGAAAAGTGAAAATAGAACACTCCAAAAGCTGTTGTACTCAAGATAACCTGCTTAAAGCTGAAGCCCCACGTTGCGGAAAACGCTGTGGCAAAAATTGCTGCTTTTTACAGTACCTGCAAAGTGGATGGGACTCTGGCTAATCCCATCTACACATTGTAGGAAAAAATCATCAGCAGAAAAACACTTGCATTTTCGAAAATCACAGCCACAATCACGTGTCCATTATATACCTGCGGAAATGTTGTTGTTGTTGTTTTCCATATATGTATAATAGGGGCAGAAAGTCTGCAGAAGAAATCTGCAGCCTAAGGCTAAGGCCCCATGTTGCGGAAAATCAGCTTATTTTTGTTATAGATTTTGCTGCATTTTTTTGAGGCAAAGCTAAGAAGAGCTTCCTAGATATTTCCCATTCCTTCTGTAGCCACTACTAGGTTTGGCTCAAATAAATGCAGCAAAATCTGCAACAAAAAAAACATTTACACAACGTAGGGCCTAAGGCTACGTTGTGGAAAAGCAGCTTTTTTTGTTGCAGATTTTGCTGCCTTTTTTGAGCCAAAGCTAGAGTAGCTTGAAAAGGAATGGAAAATATAAAGGAAGCACTAATACATTTCCCTTCTCCTAAATCTACTCCTGGTTCAAAAAACTTTAGCAAAATCTACAACAAAAAAAGCAGCTTTTCTGCAATGTGTTTGGAGTGTGTGTCTCAGCTGTGCATTAAATTCTGCCTACTAAATTAATGCAACAAGGGTTTAGAATTCTAGCCACGCCCCTTGATACATTGTTTGAAGGGTGTATTTTACAAAATGGGGTCACTTTTTAGGGAATTCCACTTTTCTGGCAGCTCTAGAGCTCTGCTACATGGCACCCAAAAACCAGCCCTTCTAAATCCACACTCCAAAAAACATGTAGCTTCCTTTCCGAGCCCTGCTTTGTGCTCAAATTGCTGTTTATACCAACATATGCAATTTTTAATCGGGTTATCCTGAGTGCAAAAAAGGTTTAGAAGTGCATGTCTCTGACACAAAGTGGGAACAACGTATTGGGCACAGAAATGGCATGTTTTTTTCAAAATTTCAATTTTCACTTGCACACTAGCTTTTGGGATGCACTCTTGGACTCAAAATGCTCCATATACCCCTTGATAAATTCTTTAAAGAAGTGTAGTTTGTAAGAAGGGGCCGTATTTTCAAGGTCAATTTTAAATTTTTTTTACCACAGAGCCTCTGCAAATGCCCACCAATGCAGTGTAAATAACCAAATTAGGTCTCAAATGTGCATGATGCTCTTTCACTTCTGAGCCCTGTGTATTTCTAGACAAAAGATTAAGGCTTCATCAGGAAATATAACGTAATAACTGGAGAGTTGTCTTATCACAGTGCCACAAGGGGGCATGACATATGGGCACTGCAATAGCATATATCTGTGAAAATGTAAGTCTTCATTTTGCACTGTCCGCTGTCCATTTCTTTTTGGAAAGTATCTTAGGAATTAAAAATGATTGTTATACCACTTTAAAAATTTTTTGAGGGGTTCAGTTTCTATACCACTTCTTGATATGTGGTATAACTTCATGGCATCAGAAAATGATTCTGCCCTCCTAAAGCCTAATGGAGCCCCTGTGCCCTGCTGCGTACTCAAACAGCAGTTTTCCTCCATATGTGGGATATTTCTGTATGCGGGAGAAATTGCGCAGTTTAATCAAATTATCCTGTGTATTTTCTTTAACCCCTTGTGAAAATTATTTGGGTCTAAAGTGACGTTTTAATAGGAAAAAAAAATGAGTTTTTAATTTTCACATCCCAATGTTAATGGGGTCAAAATGCTCACTATACCCCTTGATTACATATTATTAGGGGTGTAGTTTCCAAAATGTGGTCGCTTTTTGGGGTCTTTCACTCTACTGGTAGTTTATTGACTTTGCAAATGAGACGTGGTAGCTGAAAACAATTCCGAAATCTGCCCTCCAAAAGACAAATGGTTCTTCTTCCCTTTGGCATGATGCTATGCGCCCAAACAGCAGGTTATGACCACATACAGGGTATTTCTGTGCTTGGGACAAATTGCATATCAAATCGTGTGATGCATTTTACACCATGTGAATGTGTATATTTTAGGGCTAAATGAACACGTATTATTGAAAAAAATGAAATGTCTAAATTAGACTTCTATTGTTTTCATTCCCGTGAAACGCTTAAAGGGTTAACAAACTTCCCAAATACGGTTTTGAATCATTAGAAGGGTGCAGTTTTGAAAATTCAAGCACGATTAACCCCTTCCCACCACAGGTATTTTTGACTCCTCACCTTCCAAAAGCCATAACCTTCTTTTTTTTTTTTTTTTTTTTAATGAACACTTTTGCGGGACAAATTGTATTTCATAGTGGTACCATATAATATTCCGTATAATGTACTGAGAAGATGGGAAAAGAACTCAGAATGGGGTGTAATTAGAGAAAGACTGTGTTTGTGTGACTTTCTTATAGGCTTTGTTTTTATGGCTTTCACTGTGCAGGCAAAATGACATGTCACCTATATTCTATAGGTTGGTAAGATTCTAGGGATTTTTTTTTTTTTTTTTTGTGGGGCCAGGTGTACATTTTTATTTAAACCATTTTTAGAGATGTTTGATCACTTTTTATTCAAATTTTTATGGGAGGCAAAACAACAAAAAAAAACCTGTGGTTTGGCTCTTTTGATTTTTGCCATGCGGGGAAAATATTTTTGTTTGTAGTCCAGGTGTTTTAGGACACGGGGATGCATAATTTCTTTTTTTTTTTTTTTTTTTTTTTATATTGATTACATGTCCTATAGACATAGACGACTGTGTTGCACTTTATGGGAGATTTGGTTCCCATGATGTCTCTGGAGGGGCTCAAGGGCTCTTTGGTGGGGCAGTACATAAAGCAATGCCTTACTATTACAGCGGATGTCGGAAAAGGGTTAAAAGATGAAGCCATTATAAAGCCGGGGCCCCACAGGGCGTAAACACAGCGTTTTACAGTTACAGGAAAGTGGCGAATCTAGCAAATCCCATCCCCACTTTGCGGGAATATGTGCTGCAGACACCATTGCGGTTTTAGAAATCGCAGCATGTCAATTATACCTATGGAAATGCAGGTGGTTTCCCTATAGGTATAATTGAAACAGTCTGCAGAGGAAACCTCTGCGGACTTTCTGTGACAGCGCTGCAGGAAAGACCACGATGCTTTGCCGCTGCGTTTTGTTGTTTTTTTGCTACAGCCTGCTACATGGGGCCTTAGCCTAAAGCAGTGATATGATAGATAATATACATTAACTAATTTGGGTGGTATGACTGTCTGAAGAGCAGAGAATTTCACATTTTGAAAATTGCGAATCTTTCCAAATTTCTACTAAATTTCCTGTTTTTTTAATAAAGAAATGCAAACAATATTGACTAAAGTTTACCATTTACATTAAGTACAATGAAGTCATGAAATAACACTCTCCAAATCACTTGGGTCAGTTAAAGCGTTCCAGAGATATTACCATGTAAGGCTATGTTCACATCTGCATCAGATGTCACAGTGTCCACCAAAAATTGTTGGAGGAAAAAGTCCAGCACGGAGGATTTTTTACTCTGCTGCTTTCAGTTTAAAAACTACAGACACAAATCTAGTCAAATGGAGTCTGCTGGGCTCCGTGTGTCACCGCTATTTTAGCAGTCCACCTCTCCATTGTTCAGGTCCTCCAACAAACCCGAACAATGGGGAAATAGCACTAGTGTACTAGTTACCTAGCATCAACATGTTCTTTAGGTGGTTTTTGGTCGAGTCCTAAAGGGGCTAATGTTATGGCTGTTCAGTGTAGTTGCTTTTAAATGCTGCAGATTTCCCTTAAGGCTGGGTTTATATGGTGCTTCTTATTTATTTATTTATTTTTACCTGAAGAACTGCATTCTGTTTTTAAATGCAGTTATGAGTAGCACATGTCCATTACGCCAGTAAGCCAGAGGTTTTTAATGTAATGGCCATTAGCATACAGGTGAATTGCATAGTAACATGCAATTACAAACTGGATGCAGTTCTTAAATGAAAAAAAGAGTCGGGTACACCAGTCCTAAGGCCAATCTGCTTGAAAATGGAAAGTGATCTTCAATCTGCAGTGATATAACATCTTAGTACTAATGGTGTAACGGTCATTTTATTCCCACAATGCAATACACTATGGTAAGAGGAAGCAAAAAAAATTATCATTTTAGCATTGGACCTAAATAGATAAGGAAACAGAAGTAAGTATAATATATTACAGATTATGAATTCTTTATTTTCTAGATTTTACTTTGCTAGATATTGGAGATATGCTGTATGCTGCACTATCCTGTAATCACTATGTGAGCCCAAGATCACAAAAGTACCTCAACCCTTCTGATACATAATAAAGAGTCTTTTATACAAAACATTCAAACCCAGGAAGATTAAAGGTTTGTCAGGCCCTAAATTGATTTTTCGGACTGATGACCTATCCTGAAGATAGGTCATTAGATAGTGATCTGTTCAACACCTGGACCCCACACACGGATCAACTTTTCCAAGTGCCAGTAACTGCTGGTGGATGGGGAGAGCATGCGGCACTGCTCCGAATACTATTACTTGCACATGCTCCCTGTACACTAGCAGCTTCTGGCACTCAGAGGCTGCTGAAACAGCTGACCTGTGTTTAATAATGAAAGAAGAAATCCAGTGGAGAAATATCATCTACAAGTACTGCCTAGTCCATGGTATAATCTAGCCTTTGTGTTGCCTAATGCAAATACAGAAGTGGCACACCTACCCATGATGTGTGGTGAGGTTGGGAGTGTTGGGTCACAGCCATAGGTAGCAAAGAAAAATGTACAGTAGAAAATTCCTCTATACATTGTATCGATATTGCAAATGTTAAAGGGAGTGCTCTTAATAAGAATGTCATAAGTAAACTGTGCCGCAAGTGTCTCCTGTATCCCATTCGCACTCACCATCAAGGGAGACCCAAACAGGGAGTGCCCTCAGGGACCTTTTGACATCCTCCAAGTGTGACCTCCCTCATCACTTTGTTGCCTCAAGGCCTGTAAGAAAATTTGGTCCCAAAGTCACTGTGACCAAAAATGGACTAGGTACCCACCATCTTGGGTGTCAATTTGGAGCTATGGCTAGAGATCTTTTTCTGCTACAAAGGAAATGTAGTATTACAATCATAGCCATTCAGATCACTGGCTTGAGTCTGTCACAGCTGCTCTCAGTTCATGCTCACAGAAGAGGGTACTGAGCAAGAGAACCCCTTTGGTAGGATTCTTCCAGTCACAGAACAACTTACAATAAGCCATATTTACATTTTTGGGCACTCTACAAACCTGAACAGAAGTGGTGTCTGCCCTTCACTTCCTACCCTGGTCCTCTGACCCTTTACACCGTATCGATCTGGTCTTCTCTTCAGCCACAAATGGGGAAATGCATTCAAATTTGGTCATGGATACCATGGTTTCCTCGTGATGAAGCAGTGGAGATGTCCAGTCACAAAGAAGATTCTTTTCTGTGCAAGAGACTGTCACTAACTATTCTAGAGCTGAAGGTGCTTTCTCGCAGCATTAATACAACAATAAAACAGCATTTTCCCTTCTAGGGGACACTACACTATTTAGACAAATTTGCAGAGTATATAATCTACAGATTTTCATCTGTTAGAAAACCTGCTTAGTGTGACAATGGTGTGAACAGATTTGTTCACAGGGTAGTTAAAGAGGACCTTCATGTCCTCAGAGATGTGCGGTATTACCACTAGAAACCCATCTTTCCTGATATGTGCCCTCGGTGCTGGAGATATCCGTTAGTTTCGGCACCAATATCTCTGCACTGTCAGAAAGGTGGGCCTTACAGCCTATCATCAATGCTGACAGTACAAGGCTATGGAAGAGTACTGTTAGGCGGGCATTCCTCAAAGCCCAGCGATGACACCAGGATGTAAGTCCCACCTGTAAGTCCTCCTGACAGTGGAGAGATATTGGTGCCAAAACTACTCTCTCTGTTCAGAGTAAAAGGAGAAAAATAAACCAAAGCAAGGGGGACACTCACGTAAGCCACATTTATGTCAGTAAATCTGGCAATATACAAAAAGTTGAGCATACTTGTCAACTGCTACCCACTATAGCTCATGAATTTTTAAAATGGTGCAGATGCACACTTTAAACAGTTAGTCTGCTGCACATGGAAGGGTTAAACCCCTGTCCCAGCTGTGCCTGTAGGCAGTGCTAGTGAGTTGATGTCTCACTATCTGGCATAGTTAAAGGGGTTACCAGGCAAAAATGGACACAAAAATAATTTTTTTAAATTGGATGGGGGTGGTGAAAAAAAAAAAATCATACTAACCTTTCCCTGGTGCCTCCCAGCGCGGACCGGTCCTCCCGCTCTGTTGTTGTCTCCTGGTGGAAGTCCCCGCCACACGTGACCGCTGAGGCCAATCGGCGGCCTCAGCGAAGGGCACATGACGAAATTACCTGTAATGTCCTGGGGTCCCTTCCTGAGGCCGCTGATTGGCCTCAGTGGTCATGTGAAGGTCTCAGCGGGTTCAGTGTAAGGTATCCGGGAACGTGACCAGCGGTGAGCAGTTTCACTTTGAGAATATGCCGGAGCAGGAGGACACCGAAGCATTGGGGACAGGTAAGTATGATTTTTTTTTTTTTTTCACCTCCTCTGGGCCTATTTTAAAAATAATTGTCTTGCCCGGACAACCTCTTTAAATTTATGGGTTAGGGTATATCTTGTGCTGTATTTGCACCAACTTTGATAACGTTTTATACGCTTGCTTATGTTTTATCATTTGCTGCAGGTCATTGTGCGGTCAATGTTCTAGTACTTTCTGAAAGCTGGATCACAATTAAAGTCCTTTCTAGTCACAGGCATTCAATGGTCACTAACTTTTGAAACAACATAGAGCATGTGATTGTGTATCAAAATGTAATGCACTTTTATTTAAAAATATTGTTTTTGGTGCTGGAAACCTCTCTGACGTTCTTGCAGTCAGGTGTCTTCTGATATGCTTTTAACTCCCTATTAGGCCCGGTTCACATCTGCATTTGCGTTTCCGTTCGGGGAGTCCATTTGGGGACCCCCCCGAACGGAAACCTATATGCATAAAAAGCGGTTTACTTGGGAAACCCGCGGACCCCATAGACTATAATGGGGTCCGTGTGGTTTCTGCTCTGTTTCCGCACGAAACAATCAGCACTTTCTTCTCCACATGTTTCCGCATGTTTCATGCGGAAACTGAGCAGAAAACCACACGGACCCCATTATAGTCTATGGGGTCCGCGGGTTTCCCAGGTAAACCACTTTTTTATGTGTATAGGTTTCCATTCGTGGGGTCCCCAAGCAGATTCCCCGAACGGAAACCGGAACGCAGAATCGGGCCTTACAAGGGAAGTTCCATCTTTAGAAACCAGCTTATTTTTAAACCTAAACTTTTATTTCTCTTGCTTATACAGTGCCAACATATTCTGCACCACTTAACAGACATAATCAGTACCCACTGTCCCAAGTAGGGCTCACAATCTAACACAAACTCCATGCAGATTGTCACATACAGACTGTCCTGACGTGCATGCTTGTGTCTCAGGGTTAATTCAGTCCAATCATTCAATCTTGCACTGACCCTTCACTCAGGCTGCAAATTGAGTTTTAAATTGCAATGCAACACAGTCCACGCACCCGAGATATATCCTGCCACCACTACTTACTTTTAACGTGTTCAGTACCCAACTGTCCTCTCTGACTTTGCCGAGGGGATGGTTATTGTAGGTGAAGATTTTAATGTGGTACTGGACCGGACACTAGATTCTGTGTCTGGTAGATCGACCCTCTCTGTCTCCCAAACCTCTGCTCTCCAGAGGTGGCTCTTTGATATGTGTCTTGTGGATGTGTGAGGGCTTCAACACCCACGGGGCGAGACTTTTCTTATTACTCCCCAGTCCACAACACGTATAGTCGACAAGACTACTTTCTCCTCTCCCACTCGCTCCTGCAATGGGAACCAGTAAGCGATATTGGCACAATGATCTGGTCTGACCATGCCCCGTCTTTGTTTCCCTTGTCTTCTTGAAACTGTCAGGGGTGAGTGGAACTGGAGATTGAACCCTAACTTGCTTAAGGAAGCGGGCTGTAGTGCAGCAATCCATCAGGATATCACAGACATTATAGCTCACCATGAGACAGACTCCCTTTTCAATGGGAGGTTCTGAAAAGTGTCATCAGGGGTACCTTTATTCAACAGAGTTATGGGAGTCCCAGAGACTGACCCCTGGGAGTAAGAACTCGGGTCTGGATTGCCTTATGGCCCAGTTCTCTAAGGAATTTGCAGACCAATTACTCCACTTCATGAATAAGGTCTTTAATTCGGTTTCCCCTTACAATCCTTTTGCGCCACAATACTTGATGGCCACAGTCATAGTAATACCTAAACGGCAAAGACCCAAGCCACTGTGCGAACTTTATGCTGATTTTTCTGATCAACTCTGAAATGAAACTTTTCACCAAAACGACAGCTAATTGTCTTGTTCCTCTCCTCCCATCAGTAATATACAATGACCAAGTTGGTTTCGTGCTTGCAGGGAGACAAGGGACAACACAATTAAAACCTTGTCACTTTTGGCTCACATCCAACAGTGACAACTTTCGACCTGTTTGGTCTCAGTGGACGCTGAAAAGACATTCAACCAAGTCCACTGGTTGTTCATTAGAAGCATCTTGAGACAAATAGGGGTGGGGCTGTCCCTTCTTGGTAAAATCATGACCCTCTATTTGGCTCTGACAGCTCGTGTTGAGTAAATGGTTTCATGTCATCCGCATTCTCAATATCCAACAGAACTAGAAAGGGATGCCCAATGTCACCATTCTTACAGTGGCTTGCAAAAGTATTCATACTCCTTGAACTTTTTCACATTTTGTCTGAGAGCAATGTGGTGGTGATGGATCGGGATGATTATGTCAGCATGGCAATGTGATTATTAAATGATAGGGGCACATATGAAATACTCAGTGTTAATCCCACTGATCATTATATTGCTGAATTAAAGTTAACTCTGATGCAGACTAAAAGGGACAGATTAATTTCATAAAATGAGTTTAAATATATGTTTATTAAACAACCCACTATTGCAATATTTTATGACCTCCCTAAAATTCATAAGAACAGTCGACCTGTTATCTCAGGAAATGATAGTGTCACTCAGGGCAGTAGAATGTATGTCAATGAAATTTTGTTACTTTTTGTATCCATTTTAGCATCTTAGGATGTTGGTACTATGCTTAACAAAATCCAATTTACATCTACTACAATTGTTGCAAGTATGGATGTGGAGTCACTCTACAACTATATACAAGTGCATCTCAATAAATTAGAATATCATCAAAAAGCTGTGTGGTTTTTTTTTTTTTTTTTTTTTTTTAGTAATTCAATTGAAAAAGTGAAACACATATATAATATTGAGTCATTACAAACAGAGTGAACTTTTTCAAGTGTTTGTTTATGTTAATGTTGTTGATTATGGCTTACAGCCAAAGAAAACCCAAAAGTCATTATCTCAGAAAATTAGAATAATTAACCCAAAACAGCTGCAAAGCTTTTAAAAGGGTCACTTAGTCTGGTTCAGTAGGCGACACAATCATGGGGAAGACTGCTGACTTGACAGATGTCCAAAAGGCAGCCATTGGCACACTCCACAAGGAGAGTAAGCCACAAAAGGTCATTGCTAAAGAAGGTGGCTGTTCACCTTCTGCTGTATCAATTTTTTTTAATGGTAAATATTATCATCAGATTAAAGGAGTGTCTATTGGCACTATTTGTGCACCTACTTTTGCTAATTTATTTTTGGGTTGTGAGAAGATTCACTTATATTTACTGATGATGATTTGATTTTTTTCACTAGTTAGATACATCGATGATATTCTGGGATAGAGATGTATGTTTCATGACTGTCACCATTCTAAACAATAATGATGTTAGCATGAGATTCACTCATGAATAGAGATGGCAAATTGGTTCATAATGAGCTGGGTTCGTCCCGAATATTCCAAATTGTTCGGTTTCTCACCATACTGAACAAACAGTGATTCGCTTCGGACAAACAAAAATGTCCGTGCTATGAGAAAGTGGCCATGTGTTTGACCAGGAAATACAGAGCAGAAAATATGTGCAGTGACTCATACATGTCTGTGACATGGTAGCAACATCTGACAGCCTCTCAGCCAATTGACAGTGGTAGGTGTACCTTACAGTGCTAAAATAGAACAGGTTCACTTCATGAACAGTGAGTGACTGTAATCTGTGCTGCAGCTACTGTAGTGCTTACACAGACAGTTAACCTTTTCATTGCCAATAACCTGACAGCAATTTCATCTCTATACACATTCTTTAAACAAACATACTTTTTTTTTTTCTGAAGACAATCCTTCCTATGAGTGAATAATGTTTTGTTAAGGACATTTTTGGGCAAGGGTTAACATTTTTTTCATGAAATATATAGTGCTGTTTTAATAGTATAGTACTGCTGATTTTGTCTGCAGTTTCTTGTTTTTAACCCAAATACAGTAATTTCATGTTTGTTTTTTTTCTGCTATGGTCTGGTCACTGATATCTATACAGTGTGAAGGAGCACTTTTGTTAATTTGAACAAAATATTTTAAGCGTTATTTCAGTGTTTGTTTTTTGTTGGTTTTTTTGTGTGTTCACCCAATATACAGTTTACCCTGCACTAATCTTTAAAAAAAAAAAATGTGGGAATTTCATAGTTATTTATTTATTTTTTTTACACTGTGGTCTAGTGTCTAACCCATACATAGAGTAAAGGACCATTGTTGATATCTGAACAAAAGTTGTTCTGTATGCGCATGTGTTCATATATAATTATAAATATACATTACACACAGTAATACTAGTAGTAATAGTACATCCTCCTCTAATGTAAAAAACAAAACAAAAAAACCCTCTTTTTTCAGCATTTTTTGGGGGGTAATAAGTAAGCATTGTCTGTGCATTAAAAAATAACTGAAAAAAAAAACACAGCATGGGACAGACAAATTAGATTATTTAGCTGGTTCATCTCTGTTACAGTAGGATATTGAATCTGAGACTGATGTGATCTTGAGTCAGAATTCTGTGTGTTCCTCCTTCTCTTTCCACTTAACATGTAATTTTACTGCAGGGCCTTTCTGGACAACCATGTCTCCTTCACATTCTTCACTGACAAAGATCCCTGGTAGTGATGTGACACCTGCAGAGCAATCTATTTCTCCTAGTTAAAGCAGTCTTCCTCTTCTTTTTGATGAGCTGGATGAGAAAAGTCAGCAGTGTGTGCAAGCAAAAAAGGAGGAGTAAGAAATGACTGTTGATGGTGGAGGTAGTAGTGGCTGCTTACACAGCAACAAGCATTAAACAGAAGGATGAATACTGAATATCGGTGCTCTTAGAACCCTTGATATAAGGTTGAATTGGGGGAATTATTCCCTGCTTTTCAAAGGGAAGAAAAACTAGAATATTATTAGGATAGGCTGTATACACAGCTTGCCGCAGCGTTTAGGGAGACCACTGCAACTGCCAGTCGCACGCGTACCTAGGTGGCCTCTGCCTGCTCCCAGTCCACCTCACTCAGTCAGTGCTACACTTCCTCTGCCAGTGCCACAAGTGTCAGGAGGCGTAAAAGCAGCAGCCAGGCCCAGTGCAGTATCTGCAAGATAATGAACCAAAATTTTTTCAGCTTGCAGCACCAACCGGAGCCACAACAGGCAACTGACACCCTGCACCAGCAGGTACAGTCATACCTAGAGTGCACCTATACTCCAGCAGATACTCCGCGACGCTTTTGGAAGTGTATTTTTTCGCAATGTTTGGATGGGATCCTACTCATGAGCTACATGAAAACATCATCTACGCTTATTTGCCCCCTGCGTTTTTCACACTTGTGCCAATTTTTTTTATGTAAATATTGTGAGATTATGGAATCTTGATATAGACTAACAAATATAGGAAATACTCCTTTAATTGTAATATTCTTTTATATTTGTCATGCCACTTGCTGTAATAGAGGAGTATCAGTCCATTTTTTGATAATTTGCCTCTATCTTTGTGTTCCCATCATTTCAATATAATATTTAGAACTATGCAATCAATATTTATTGATCATGCGCAGTTTTCAAGAAAAGACACTTAATATACTGCATTAAAAATTAAAGAAACAAGACTTATTGTGCGCATGTGCAAGCATTTGCTAAATGACCAAAAATCTTTTCCTTTCTGCACATGTCCCGCATGCACAGAATATCTTTATGAAAGATTACAGAATACCAAGCCCATTTTACCAAACCTGTTTTTTTTACAAGCTAAGTCCCATAAGAACTTTTGCAAACAACAGTGTGGCCAGAGTGCCTCATAGGCCCCTGAAGATGTCTTGTGTGGTGAAACAATTATTGCTTTTAATAGCAATCTCTGTTCTTTGTATGGGGATTTAACCTCTTTCTTTCCTCTGTTTGTTCAGTGATCTGTGGGCACTGTTGCTAGCCAGTTTAATCTTTGTACTCTGTTATGTCAAATAAGGATATATAGATAAGCATATTTGAAATACCGGGTGAGGTTACAACCACGGCATTTGTCGTGAATTTTAATCTCACAAGTGGTGGTGCAATAAAAGTTATGTTTTAATGAGTTAGCTAGGCAGTTTAAATAACGATAGGTGAAAATCTGTTATTTCTGGTTCCAATGGGGCCTTTGTTTTCTTTTTGTTTGTAACTACCCTCACCAATTAGGGTAATTTTTTTTGCTTAATTTCAAATACAGTACCATAGGGCATGATTCAGTTGTACTGTTTGCCCTATGGTTAAAACTGCCCTGGCCTAAGTGCCTCTTACCACATCTCACCATGGATGTATTCCCTGGACAGTACAATGTACAGTCAATGTACTTTCCTCTATTAATCTATCGTAGGACTCCTACAATGAATAAAGTTATGCATTGCCAATAATTGATTGAATGATTGCTATTTCCATTTATTATTAGCAAACAGTTAAACTATATTACATAGTACATGCCAACTTGATCAATATCGTGCAATGTGTTCAATTTTGTTCACATCAGTGCTCTGGCTTTGGTTAGTTTACACCTAAAAAGGGTGCCTTTACCATTGATGCAAATGTAAACAGAGCTTTACACATCCTAGTTTTCATGAATGTGTGAGAAGAAGGGGTTGTGAGTTTAGCAGGACAAGGTGGGTGAACTGGTGATCTTTTATTAGTATACTTTATTTTTTCCGCACACAGCACTCAAAGAGAGCACAGAAAGGTAGTGTGAATCATGGGCGTTTCATAAATCTCATACAGTGGGGAAAAAAGTATTTAGTCAGCCACCAATTGTGCAAGTTCTCCCACTTAAAAAGATGAGAGGCCTGTAATTGTCATCATAGGTAGACCTCAACTATGAGAGACAAAATGAGAAAACAAATCCAGAAAATGACATTGTCTGATTTTTTTTTTTTTTTTTAAGAATTTATTTGCAAATTATGGTGGAAAATAAGTATTTGGTCATCTACAAACAAGCAAGATTTCTGGCTCTCACAGACCTGTAACTTCTTCTTTAAGAGGCTCCTCTGTCCTCCACTCATTACCTGTAGTAATGGCTCCTGTTTGACATTGTTATCAGTATAAAAGACACCTGTCCACAACCTCAAACATTCACACTCCAAACTCCACTATGGTGAAGACCAAAGAGCTGTGGAAGGACACCAGAAACAAAATTGTAGACCTGCACCAGGCTGGGAAGACTGAATCTGCAATAGGCAAGCAGCTTGGTGTGAAGAAATCAACTGTGGGAGCAATAATTAGAAAATGGAAGACATACAAGACCACTGATAATCTCCCTCGATCAAGGGCTCCATGCAAGATCTCACCCCGTGGGGTCAAAATAATCACAAGAACGGTGAGCAAAAATCCCAGAACCACACGGGGGGACCTAGTGAATGATCTGCAGAAAGCTGGGACTAACGTAACAAAAGCTACTGTCAGTAACACACTACACCGCCAGGGTCTCAGATCCTGCAGTGCCAGACGTGTCCCCCTGCTTAAGCCAGTACATATCCGAGCACGTCTGAAGTTTGCTAGAGAGCATTTGGATGTTCCAGAAAAGTATTGGGAGAATGTCATATGGTCAGATGAAACCAAAGTAGAACTGTTTGGTAGAAACACAACTCGTCGTGTTTGGAGGAGAGTGAATGCTGAGTTCAAGGTCCTGGAGTGGCCTAGCCAGTCTCCAGATCTCAACCCCATAGAAAACCTTTGGAGGGAGTTGAAAGTCCGTGTTGCCCAGCGACAGCCCCAAAACATCACTGCTCTAGAGGAGATCTGCATGGAGGAATGGGCCAACATACCAGCAACAGTGTGTTCCAACCTTGTGAAGACTTACAGAAAACGTTTGACCTCTGTCATTGCCAACAAAGGATATATAACAAAGTATTGAGATGAACTTTTGTTATTGACCAAATACTTATTTTCCACCATGAATTGCAAATAAATTCTTTAAAAATCAGACAATGTGATTTTCTGGATTTTTCTCATTTTGTCTCTCATAGTTGAGGTATACCTATGATGTCAATTACTGGCCGGCCTCATCTTTTTAAGTGGGAGAACTTGCACAATTGGTGGCTGACTAAATACTTTTTTTCCCCACTGTATAATCCAACGCCTCACACTGTTTTCCCATGCTGCCTTTTTGAGATTTATTTTCCCTGTAATTTTCCATGTCAGCTCTTCCAAGCGGGAGAGCTAAGGAGAAGAGAGGAGTACATGGAATGTAGCTTTCTTATTATCCTTGGCTGCACCTGCTCGCCAACTGCTTTTAATCATCAGTATGAAGCAGGGAAGCATCAACTCACAGAACATAATGGAGACTTTTCAATCTCCGTCACAGGAGTTTTATAAATAACATACAATAATTCTACGTCAATAATCTTTGTTAAAAGTTGTAGTGCAGAAGTACAAGTGTAGTGTGATGCAACTCTGTCCTTTTTGCTTCTGACAAACCACAGCCATAATGGAAAGGGTTGTATGTGAAATTGTGTTAAAAGGATTTGCCCATAAATGCAGCTTATTCCCTATATACAGGAGGTGTTGGACTGGGATGTCTAGGGCCCACCACCCACAGCCTGGACCCTTGCAGATCAGCTGTACCGAGACAGCACAGCTACAGGTAATACCAATGCCATGCTGCAAAACTGCCATATGATGTGCACCACTGCACCTAAACCCACAGCTACACTCTGTATGGCAAGTGAGCAGCATGGCTCTTGGAATTGTTAACATTACCTGTAGCCTGAAAAAGTTGATCTGCAAAGGTCCTGGATGTCAGACTCCCGCAGATGTAATATTGATGGCTGTAAGGGTTAAAACATACAGAAAGCACAAGAGGGTGGAATGTTCTGCAGACAAGACTGCATAGTTTATAGATAGAATACAGACTTGGAGTCTGGGGGAGATATCAACAGTTCTGCTGATTTCAGCAGAACTGGTATTCTTGGGAGGACATTCAGATAAGGTAAAAAGGAAAACATCTGGGGTGATGGGTAACTGAACAAATTTGTCTGATAACGGAACTGGAAAGACCATATATGTATATTGATCACATGACTGTTATGTAACTGAGCTTGCTTTTAAAACTGTATTGAACTACGTAATAAAGTAGAAACGGTTCATACACGATACCTGTGTACGTCTTGTTTCCCGAGCGCTCGAAACTGGTTATCTATTTGATTAGGCTTACGGTGACATCCATCCCGGGGGAACTTAATCCCCAACAGAAATTGGCGCCCAACGTGGGGCCTCGAGATTGTCTGATGTGTAGCCGATAGAGTGCCGACCCACTCACCGATCGACTTGAGGACGGGACCAGAGGACCTCAGATAGATAAAAACAGTACTGTGAAGGTAAGCCTTTGATCTTGCCAATTAGTATATCTGAGGTTCCTGTGTGTCTATTCTCTGTATCGATGAGTGAGGTAAGCTGCTGCATGCTTATATGACATCTCGATGCCAATTGTATAGTACGGAAGAACCTAAAAGGGACATGTCACCTGTAAATGATATGGCAATTGTTTTCTTTGCTTTTTGTCTTACCTGTTTACCTGTCTACTGATGTTTGCATGTTACCTGTGTTATAAGATATAAGGCTGCAAAGAATGGGGAAACGTTCTCTATTCTTAACCCCTAGAGTTTAGAGTTGCGGACAAGGTTCCGAACTGAGAAGCACAGAGTGATTGAAAAGTCCTTGTTTTGGAAAACTAGCCTCCAGCCGTGCCTGGACGGTCAAGGTCGAATGGGACCTGAGTAGTAGCACGAAGGACTTAGTAGAATCCGCGCGAAGAAGTGCGTGTAGTGATTTGGGAGTGTTTTGGTAAGGGGACACAGTCAGAAAGTTGAGCCTGTGGAAGCCAATTGAGGCATTGCCCTGAGCACTACTCCTGAACTTGCACAAGTAGAGTAGTTCATAGAAAACAGAAGAGTCTGTCTGGGAGTTCTCACTAAGTAGTCATAAGTGACCCTCTATTGTCTCAAAGGTTGCCCTAGAGGAGTGAGAGACTCATAGGCTGATTAGCTACCAGCCAAGATGGGGAAGGGACCATCTAAGATATGGTACACCCCATGTGAACTAATAGAGATAGGGGAAGGGAAAGAAGTAGCCGCACAGGTAAAGAAAATCCTAAAAAGAGCAGGAATACACAAAACTGGGTTGGTAGACAGTAAATTTTGGGATCAGTGGAGATTAGATCATGTCGGATTGATTCAGGACAGTAAATTGCAAAGAGGCATATATGGAAGAAAGGAAGCAATAAAATAGGATAAGGGGATGATAGTTCAGGAAATAATGAATCACCCCCACCTCACTCCGAGAATCAGGCTTGAAGGGAGACATCCCCCTTCTCAGTATTATTGTTTAATATAACCCATCTTATCTCCCAGTTCTGTATGAAATATTACTTACTTTAACAAAATACTCAGAGAATCTGATATAGTGGAAAGAGGAAAACTGTACACCATCGGTATGATGTTTATTGGATTATGTATTATATATATATATATATATATATGTGTCAACCTGTATTTGTAATATTCATTCTGTTTATATCAATGCCAGGATTCAACTTTTATGCTTTTTGTAAAATTAAATCCGCTTTCAGGAAATGTCCCCTAAAAAGAAGAAACTAGGATATTGTGATGTTCCACAGGGGTTCAACTTTTGGTTGGAATCCAGTGAAGAAAATTCTAAAGTCTGTGGGGTTTGGGAAATATTTGAAAATTGTACAAAAATAGTAATATGTAATTTTGGTGTCAGTATTAACTGCTATCTGCTTGAATTGTATTCCTGTATTCTGTTGTAGCGCTCTGCAGATGTTCTGCAGGGAATAACCAAAACATTAATTGACTGCCAAGTAGCTCCAAGGACGTTGTATCTGATATGATGCGCACGCAGAAAATCACAAGCTGAACATGATGCTGTTACCCAGTAATGTTACATGTCAATTATTACAAAGTGAAACTTGGCTCTGGGCCTCCGGGGTCCGCAGCCTGTGTATGATGACTATTTATGCCCAAAGGGAAAATATTTTGATAAAAGTGTTATCCTAAGGTTAAATGGAAAGTAAGGTACAATGACAATATATATGTGTAAGATATTCAAGAACATACTCAAACATATGAAATTATGTCTTATACTATGTTATGTGAATTTATTGTCTTGCCTGTTATCATCTGAAGTAAGGTATCTGTTAAAAGAGAGAAAGGTGAATCAGTGGAAGTTTATGGAAGACTTCTCACTAAAACGGTGGATGCTTTAGATCATCTGATCCTGTAGAAACCTCATTTCAGGGTAGCAGGATACTCACTAGGTATTTAGTCTCCGACACATCAGATAACATTCTTGGTACAGATGTGATGGGAGTATTAGGTTGTAATATCATGTTGCATTCATCAGGAGAAGCATATGTAAAAGTCACACATACTAACCATGAGATTTTGTGTTTGTTATCTGCCGAGTTAAGTACACCAAATTGTATTTTTGTCCTCACTGAAGAAGAAAATGTACTGTTATCCCAAGTGCCAACAGCATTATGGGCAACTGGGAAAACAGACTTAGGTAAATTGGATGTACCCCCTGTTATGGTAACCCTGAAACCTGGTGCTCAGCCACCCAGGATTAAACAATATCCTCTGACCCATGCCCAAGAGGATGCCATAGCGGTAACCATAGTGGAATTAGTAAAGGCAGAGGCATTAAAGGAATGCACTTCTATAGCAAACACTCCTCTTTTCCCAGTGAAGAAAAAGGGCAAAAAGGGAGAACCAGACACATACCGTATGGTTCATGATCTTAGGGAATTGAATAAAGTAACACTACTTGAAACCCCAGTGGTACCTAACCCACACACCTTGCTGTCAGCTGTCCCCACAGGTACCACCTGGTACAGTTGTATAGATCTTTCCAATGCATATTTTTCTGTACCTTTACACCCCGATTGCCAGTATTTGTTTGCATTTACATTCAGGGGTAAACAGTACACTTGGACAGTACTACCACAAGGGGCGCAAAACAGTCCTAACCAATTCACAAGGTGTCTCACACTTATTATGAGTACTTGGTATTTTCCACATGATGATGTTGTTCTGTTACAATATGTTGACGATCTTCTTCTTTGTGCTCCAGACAAACCAACCTGTGAAGCGGCAACCATCAGCCTGTTGTGTTTCCTCTACCAGAACGGCTGCAAGGCCAACAAGGACAAGTTGCAATTTTGCAAACAAAAAGTGGTGTTCCTGGGACACTGTCTCGGCCAGGGTACCAAGCACCTGTCAGATGAGAGGACCAAGGTGGTGAGAGACATGCAGGTGCCGACCTCTCATGCTCAGCTACGTACCTTCTTGGGATTGGTATCCTACTGTAGGCCATGGATCAGATCTGCATCTCTGACCATGCAACCTCTGTACGATAGCCTCTCCTCAAAACCATTCAGCCTCACATCTGAGGCCATGGATGCGTTTTACCAGCTGAAGTTGCAGATAGTCAGTGCTCCGGCCCTAGGCCTACCTGACTATCAGAAACCTTTTCAGGTCTACGTGACTGAGATGATGGGGCACGCAACTGCAGTTCTCACACAACAACACATTACAGCTCAAGGTTAGATGCTGTAGCCAGGGGGACCCCCTCCTGTGTGCGTGTTGTCCTCTCAGTACAAGCGTTGCTTGAGAAAAGCTCAGACATTGTCCTAGATCATATACTGGTTGTGTATACACCTCATGACATCCATGCTATCCTCACACAAGTAGACAGACATCACCTTTCTTTGGCACGGCAGTGCAAAATGGAATTTGCTCTGCAGTCCTCCTCAAACATCTCTTTTCAACGCTGTTTAACTTTGAATCCTGCAACTCTTCTTCCTGTAGGAGTTCATGATTCGAAAGGGGGAGTGGAAGATGAGTTATTTTTAAATTCCCTCTCTGAAGAAGAACTGTTTGACAGCCAGCATGAGCATGATTGTGTGGCTCTTATGTCACAGGAAACAGTGGGATTTGACCATGTCACGGATGTGCCATTACAAAATCCTGATTATGAGATGTTTGTGGATGGCTCAAGGTATCTGACAGATGAAGGCAAATTTGTTACAGGGTATGCTGTAATCACTGAACATGACATCATAGTCCAGGAAGCTCTTCCACCACACATGTCAGCCCAAGAAGCTGAGCTCAAAGCCCTTATGGAGGCTTGTAAGATAGCCAAAGGTAGAACAGCCAACATATATACTGACTCCAGGTATGCTTTTGGCATTGCACATGATTATGGTCCAATATGGAGGGCAAGGAACTTCCTAACGGCCCAGGGCAAGCCAATTAAGAATGGAGATGTGGTAAGTCGACTGATGGAGGCCATACTGCTCCCAAAGCAGCTGGCAATTGTGAAAGTCAGAGCTCACGCAAAAGGAAGGGACCCTGTAAGCCGTGGAAATGAGAGAGCTGACAGAGCAGCCAAGGCTGCAGCACTCCTGGCCAGAAGGGGTCCCAACCAGGTGAGCAAAATGGACATTGACCTAGCAGACCCAAAAGGGCTGTACTCAAAGGTTACCAGTGTGGAAACTGAAAGATGGAAAAAAGCAGGTGCTACAGAAGATGATGGTATGTGGAAAATGGGGGATCGTTTATGTCTGCCCACAGCAGTCTACCCCCAGATGGCTGGCTTGGCCCACGGTAAGGTGCATGCCTCTCGAAATGCCATGGAGTCATTAGTGGGTAAATTATGGTTTGCCCCAGGTTTTGGAAGAGCTGCTAGTAACCACGTAAAAGCATGTCACATATGTGCTCTACACAACCCAGGACAGGTAGTTAAAACATCCACCAAGTGTACACCAAAATCCCTGTACCCATTTCAGAGAGTACAGATAGATTACATACAGTTGCCTAAGTCTGGAACATACGAGTATGTATTGGTCTGTGTGGATCTGTTTTCAGGATGGCCTGAGGCCTACCCTGTGAGCAAAGCAACCGCACAAGCAACTGCCAAGAAACTGATGTCTGAGCTTGTGTGCAGGTTTGGAGTGCCCGAGGTGATTGAGTCTGACAGAGGTACACATTTCACAGGTGAGATAATGAAAGAAATAATGTCTGCACTAGAGATTGAGCAAGCTTTCCACACACCCTACCATCCTCAGAGTTCAGGCAAAGTGGAAAGGTTGAATGGCACACTCAAATTAAAGATCCAAAAAGCGATAGCAGAGACAGGGAAGCCCTGACCTGAGTGTCTATCTTTAGCCCTTTACTCAGTAAGAACCACCCCTAACAGGAGGACAGGGTTGTCACCATTTGAAATATTGTTTGGAAGTGCACCCAAAACAGGGTTATACTTCCCTCAGACGTTACAGCTTAACTATGACAGTATTTCTAGCTATGTGCAGAGTTTGTGCCAGAGATTGATAGAAACACATAAACTAGTGTTCTCTTCTATTCCAGACCCTTCTGATTTTTCAGGAACACATAGCCTGCAGCCTGGTGATTGGGTGGTCGTGAAAAGACACACTAGGAAGTCTCTTGAACTTTACAGGAGAAAAGACAGCCCAAATCGGGGAGTAAGGGAGCTGGAGGAACACATATGGAGAACAAAAGAGAACATGTGGTTATATTTGGCCCAAGTATTAAACATGACAGAATTTTGTTTGAGAAATGCATATTCCAGTAATGTGTTAGAAACTTGTTTGATTGCAGTGCCGACTTCTGTTGCAGTATGGAAGCTGATCTCCATGTGCATGCAGACTGGATAAGTCCTTATTATGTTGTATTAGATTTGCGATCACATAAAAAAGCAATATTGCAGAATAGAGCGGCTATAGATTATTTACTGCTTAAACATGGTTATGGGTGCAACACTTTTGCGGGAATGTGCTGTTTTAATTTGTCTGACCATTCAGAAGATGTGCATGATAAGTTGAAACAATTGCAGGAAATGGTAACACATATTAAACAAGATGTCAACCAAGGATGGTGGGACTGGCTGTTAGCTTTCCTACCTGACTTGGGATACCTCCGACAAATCTAGGTATAATCCTTTGTGTAATCATTTTTATGATATTAGGATGTTGTTGTATCCAATGTATTCCTTCGCTATGCAATCTCATGAGGGACAATACTCAGTATGTAAGGTAGGATCATTATTTTTAACATCTTCAATGGAGAATCCATCACAGATGGCACACAGATAGTGTGAATGTATTCATTGAATATTGATTAAAAATAAAGTCCTAAATGGGGGAATTGTAAGGGTTAAAACATAGTTTGCACTATATACAGAAAGCACAAGAGGGTGGAATGTTCTGCAGACAAAACTGCATAGTTTATAGATAGAATACAGACTTGGAGTCTGGGGGAGATATCAACAGTTCTGCTGATTTCAGCAGAACTGGTATTCTTGGGAGGACATTCAGATAAGGTAAAAAGGAAAACATCTGGGGTGATGGGCAACTGAACAAATTTGTCTGATAACGGAACTGGAAAGACCACATATGTATATTGATCACATGACTGTTATGTAACTGAGCTTGCTTTTAAAACTGTATTGAACTACGTAATAAAGTAGAAACGGTTCATACACGATACCTGTGTACGTCTTGTTTCCCGAGCGCTCGAAACTGGTTATCTATTGATTAGGCTTACGGTGACATCCAACAATGGCCTATCCTAAGGACAGGCTATCAATATTTGTAAGATAGATAAATTCTTTAAAGAGGTTGTCGAGGAATTGAAACTGCCCACATTGTGGGTGGGGAGGTGTAAAATAAAAAGAGAAAAAAAAAGCATACTCACCTGTCCCCAGCACTCCATGGTCCACTGAACCCGGTGACACCGAACAGACACTGGTGGGAAACAATGGGGTGCTGCGGAACGGTGAGTATGTGTTTTTTTTTTTTTTTTGCTTTCTCTCTTTAAGGCGGATTCCTGGGCTTAATTTTTTTTATGGCCACTTCATTAGATCTCACCATACAGTGGTCCCTTCATGGGGGGACCACTGTATGGGGACCAGTGATAGGGCCATTAAATGAATGGGGGCATTTATGGGGGCCAATATCCTGTGTGGGGACATTAAAGTGTGTGAGGCATTGGGGGGAATATTATAGGGGTTGTCCATGCTTAATTCTTTATGGATTATCCATAAGCGGTACGGAGCAGGTTCCGGTGCCCTTCTTGTACATGGGCAGAAGCAGAAAGCTTGTCTGCTGTATAGTGGCCCGACACCTTCGCTGCAACTCAGCTCCCACTGACTTCAATAAGTGCTGAGATGCAGTGACGCAGTGTCTGGCCCTTATACAGTGGATGAAGCGTTCTGCTTCCGGACCTGTATTGTGTACAGGACAGGCCCTAGAAGAGGTTCTGTACAGCTGATTAGTCCAGGGGCCATATATCGGTCCTCTACTGATGAGGATAGACCATAAAAAAAATTAAGCCTGGACAACCCCTTAAATATACCCCCTTAATGCTCCACACATTTTAATCTTCCCCAACAGGATATTAGCCCCCATCACTGCCCCCATACAATATAATGGTCCCATCACTGGCTCCTATACAATATGGGGAATCAGTGAAGTAGCCACTGTATGGTGGGGGAATAATGAAGTGGCCACTGTATGGGGGGAAATAGTGAAGGGGCCACTGTATGGGGGGATAGTTAAGGGGACAATGGTCCATACAGTGGCCCCTTCACTGGAGCCTCTTGTTGCAGTATAAGATCATTAATTATCTGTCTGCCCCCTGGTCCCGATCCTTCTTGTCATGTGCGCCCAGAGCAGGAAGGGCAGGGGCCAGGGAGCAGACAGGTAAGTATCTATACTTACCCCTTATGCCACGCAGCTTGTAGGCCACAGGCTCAATGTGACCTGTGGCATACCAGTTGGAGAGTAGTAGAAGCCTGTGGCTTCCTGCTCTACAATTAGCAGAACTGGGTCGGGGCGCGACTTCTCCCAGGTTCTGGGATCCGCTTGTTGGCAGAAGCTGGGAGAACAAACTGTATTCACTTACCGATTCCCGCTCCTGCCTGTGGCCTCCTCTTCTTCTTTTTCAGCCTCCATTGGGCCCTGTGTGGGGCACACCATGTTGTGATGAAGTAATGAGCGGCACAAAGGGGTCCCCTGGAGGCTGAAGAGGAAGGCTGCAGTGAACAGGAGCAGAGATATGTAACTTATTAGGGACCATTACCAGACCCCCATTGCCTATTAAAAAAGCAGTGGGAGCCTATCAGGGGATTCACCTGTACCCTGGTTGAGTCCAAGCAGTCCAAGCCTGTACGAACTGTCCTCCTATCTCTCGTCCAATGTGCTCTTTGACAGACTACAGTCAGGTTTCAGACCCCATCACTCCACATAAACTGCCCTAACCAAGGTCACTAATGACCTTCTAACTGCCAAAGCCAAACGTCACTGTTCTGTCCTCCTCTTCAACCTCTCCTCTGTCTTTGACACAGTCGACCATTCCCTCCTGCTAGAAACGCTTTCATCCCCTGGCATCTCTGACCTGACCCTTTCCTGGATCTCCTCATACCTCACCAACCGCACATTCAGTGTCTCCAGCTTGCACACCACCTCCCCGCCACGCCCTCTTTCTGTAGATGTCCCCCAAGGCTCCATCCTAGGACCCCTCTTGTTCTCCATCTACACCCTAGGCCTTGGTCAACTCATAGAATCCCATGGTTTCCATTATCACTGCTATGCTGACGACACCCAAATATTCAGTGCCTTGCGAAAGTATTTGGCCCCCTTGAACATTTCAATCTTTTGCCACATTTCAGGCTTCAAACAAAGGATATAAAATTTTAATTTTTTGGTGAAGAATCAACAAGTGGGACACAATCATGAAGTGGAACGACATTTATTGGATATTTTAAACTTTTGAAAAAAATTAAAAACTGAAAAGTGGGGTGTGCCAAATTATTCAGCCCCCTTAAGTTAATACTTTGTAGCGCCACCTTTTGCTGCGATTACAGCTGCAAGTCGCTTGGGGTATTTCTCTATCAGTTTTGCACATCGAGAGACTGAAATTCTTGCCCATTCTTCCTTGGAAAACAGCTCGAGCTCAGTGAGGTTGGATGGAGAGCATTTGTGAACAGCAGTTTTCAGCTCTTTCCACAGATTCTCGATTGGATTCAGGTCTGGACTTTGACTTGGCCATTCTAACACCTGGATACGTTTATTTGTGAACCATTCCATTGTAGATTTTGCTTTATGTTTGGGATCATTGTCTTTTTGGAAGATAAATCTCCGTCCCAGTCTCAGGTCTTTTGCAGACTCCAACAGGTTTTCTTCCAGAATGGTCCTGTATTTGGCTCCATCCATCTTCCCATCAATTTTAACCATCTTACCTGTCCCTGCTGAAGAAAAACAGGCCCAAACCATGATTCTGCCACCACCATGTTTGACAGTGGGGATGGTGTGTTCAGGGTGATGAGCTGTGTTGCTTTTACGCCAAACATATTGTTTTGCATTGTGGCCAAAAAGTTCGATTTTGGTTTCATCTGACCAGAGCACCTTCTTCCACATGTTTGGTGTGTCTCCCAGGTGGCTTGTGGCAAACTTTAAACGAGACTTTTTATGGATATCTTTGAGAAATGGCTTTCTTCTTGCCACTCTTCCATAAAGGCCAGATTTGTGCAGTGTATGACTGATTGTTGTCCTATGGACAGACTCTCCTACCTCAGCTGTAGATCTCTGCAGTTCATCCAGAGTGATCATGGGCCTCTTGGCTGCATCATTCAGAGATCCTCACTGAACTTCTGGAGTGAGTTTGCTGCACTGAAAGTAAAGGGGCCGAATAATATTGCACGCTCCACTTTTCAGTTTTTTATTTTTTACAAAAGTTTAAAATAGCCAATAAATTTTGTTCCACTTCACAATTGTGTCCCACTTGTTGTTGATTCTTCACCAAAAAATTAAACTTTTATATCCTTATGTTTGAAGCCTGAAATGTGGCAAAAGGTTGAAAAGTTCAAGGGGGGCCGAATACTTTCGCAAGGCACTGTATCTCTCTGGTCCAGACATTACCTACCTGTTGTCCAGAGTCCCAGAATGTCTAGCAGCCGTAGCCTCCTTTCTCTCCTCCTGCTTTCTCAAACTCAACATGAAGAAAATGGAGTTCATAATCTTCACCCCTCCACGCATGACCCCTTTACCTGACCCATCTATCAAAATTAATGGAACCACTCTCACCCCAGTCCCACAGGCCTGCTGCCTTGGGATAACCCTAGACTCTGACCTATCCTTCAAGCCTCATATTCAAACCCTCAACACCTCCTGCCACCTCCAACTCAAGAACATCTACCAAATCCGCTCCTTCCTCACCCCTGAAACTACAAAAATGCTAGTCCACACCCTCATAATTTCCCGCTTAGACTACTGTAACACCCTTCTCCATGGCCTCCTAGCAAACACTCTCGCCCCCCTCCAGTTCACCTTAAACTGTGCTGCCCGCTTAATACACCTCTCCCCCCGTTCTTCAACGGCCACCCCCCTCTGCCAATCCCTCCACTGGCTACCCATCGCCCAGCGAATAGAGTTCAAACTACTCACACTGACATACAAAGCCATCCACAACCTGTCCCCTCCATATATCTCCGACCTAATCTCCTGCTACCTGCCCGCACGTAACCTCCGATCTTCCAAAGACCTCCTCCTCCGCTCTGCTCTCATCCGCTCCTCACACAATCGTCTCCAAGACTTCTCCCATGCATCCCCCATACTCTGGAACTCACTACCAAGACACATAAGACTGACCCCCACAATCACGAGCTTCAAGAAGGCCCTGAAGACTAACCTATTCAGGAAGGCCTACAACCTCCAATAACGCTACTGTCACCACGCCACCACATGTACAGTCTCTCCCGTCACCTTCTGTGTCTCTCCTTCTTCCCTCATAGACTGTAAGCCCTTGCTGGCAGGGCCCTCTATTCCACTGTGCCAGTTGGTCACTGTTTGTATTATCTGTTTTGTATATCTTGTGTACTGTATGTAAATCCGCAAATGTAAAGCATGAAATTAATGATGCTATATAAATAAACAATAACAATAATAATACACAGGATAGGGTATGTGTTGTAGATAGGTGTGGGTTTGACTATTGGGACCCTGAGTTCATGAAACAGGGTTCCATTTTACCTCTGAATGGAGTGATGGTCACCTCATTAATTTTTTTTTTATTGGACTGCCAGAGATATCAAAGTATAGGCAATCCCATAGAGATAAATGGAGCAGCAGTGTTCCTGCACAACTGTGGCTTCATTCAGAAAAAAGTACAAGGGATCCTTATCCTTTAGATTCCTCTGAATCTGCAACATATTTACTATCCTGTGGAAAGGGGATACATTATATTTGTGGGAAAACCCCTTTAAGGAAGGCACATCAGAGAGAAAGAATTAGTCAAGATTGTGGATGTCCCATCAACTAGAACAGGTATACACAAGGGCCTCTAGGCTATAAGTGACATTTCATTAGCCTCTTTTACTTCCTTTTATTAGAAACTTCTTTACTTCTTCCTAGCAACCCACTAACTAAATAGTTGTCAGGGTAAATATATACACATATGTATTGCCAGCATTTACAGATGTAGCAGTTGCCAAAAAGGAGGGGGGAGCAGTCATTTCAAATAGTTGTATCTCTGTTTTATTCAACCTAAAACAGTGGATCTAGTGTAATATGAATGCAGAGTCGCAGTAATAGCTATAAATCACCCAGAGACATAAATAGCCTAAAACACTGTCGGTAATATGAGGTTTATATGCAACTATTCATACTACATATAATAAACTGTGTCTTCAACTAGTGATGTCTCTGCATTTTTACAGCTAAGCTCTTGGTAGCATATGAAAACTGATAATCCCATCTTCTATATGACACCAAAACCACTGTTCCAAGAAATATAACACTGGAAATACAGCTGTTTGAAGTAACCATCCTCCCTTTGGCAACACTTAGGGGATACACTTAATTAGAGCATTGCTAGGGAGAACTTTAGAGCCAGTTTTCTATTGAGTAAAATAAGGCTAATAAAGTATATCACAAAAATGTTAACCCCCCCCCCCCCATACAATAGTAAAAAAAAAAAGTTGAAATGGAACTAGCACTAATAATAATCGACTATGCTGCCAAAATATAGGCAAAAGAATGTTGGACTGCTTCTTTAAACTAAAAATATATAAAAAAATGAATATTGTTACACATATATTTGCTACACAATCTACACCTGGTAAGGATACCAAATGCATTTTTATTAGAGCTGCAAAATATAACTTGCAAGTGCATAAATGGCAATATTGCAATATAATATTCTTTTTCAACATTTGTGTACAACAGCATTTAAATGAATTACCCATAAAATGGAATAAACCACAGGTGGATCTTTATTGAAAGTCCATATTCTTGAAATCAATTGAACACCGGTATTTTCCATTAAGAAACTTTGAACAAACAAGGCTAGGGATGCAGGGACACGTGTGATGTAGGCGTTTACCATGGAAAGGAACCTGTGACAAAAAAAAAAACACAAAACACAGATTAAAAAAAATACTGGACCATTTTTATAAAAACTGTCTACAAGAGAAACTGTTTTTGTTGCCCATCATGACCAATCACAGTACATCTTTCATTTCTTATAGTGCTTTTGAAAATTAAAGCTGCACTATGCTGTGACTGGTTGCTACGTGAAACAAAGACATGTTTCTCATTTAGACAGTTCTCATGAAACTTTGTCCGTCTGCAAACATATGGTATGTCCTGGTAAATATATTGTGGAATAAAGATGGACAGTGTCAGTGCATTAACAACTCCGTTGGGGGAATTTCTCAACACATCTAGCTAATTTTCATAGCACACACTGTCCAGGCCCTACATAATTGTATGATTAAGCAAAGAGAAAATATCAGAAAAGGTAATTTCTTTCATAGTTTGTCCACACACTGCACTATTCTACATAAAAGGGAGTTAAATGTAATTCCAGTTACCCCAATCATATATAACCCAGAGATTATCAACCATAGATATGGAATCTTACATAAGAAGAAATTGTTTTGGCTGCATAAGTTAAGTGCTTTACAACGTCCTTGTTTAAATGAAATAATGGAAACTATCCTCTGATTTATTCTATAATAGGTTCTGTAGGTTATAATTGGCCCTTTATGAGGCATATAAACCTTAAGTTATGGAGAAGTGCATTAACTACTATAACATCAGGCCTAATAGAGTTAGGAAACTCAGTGTGTTAAACAACTAGTTGCTGTTCCCTTAAGGTTACCGTGCCAACCTGTGAAGCTTCTTCAGTTTTCAGAGCTTTCCTATGTTGATCCAATCAGCAGCCAAGGAAGGATATTTAAACTCTGTTCCTTCTCACCCAGGTGCCTGATATTAGTTTGAACTTTAGTGAGGCTCTAAACTCTGATCGTTTGTGCTGGATCGCTGTATTACTGATCATTGGCCTGTTACTGGAAATTCGCTTGTCTTCTGATTTTGGTTCTGACAATACCTCTCAGATTTACTTTTTGGCTTGGACACGCCCACTCTTCTTATTCATCCCTCTGGTTTAGATCTGCTTTTTGAGTTTATTGTGGGTTCTGGTTTGACTTTAGTTTGTAGAGCGTTTATTTTAGTTTCTGTGGTGATAACTTGGGTCCAAATTCAGCACAAGTCCATCTGGCTTTGCAGCTGGTGCAGATGAAGACATTTGAGCGCCCAGGATTTATTTTTCAGCACTGTGTGAGATTTAGCTTATTCTACTACTCTCTGTTGTCAGCCAGATCCTGCAATTTTTGATACTTGCTCCAGTGATAAAATGCTAACAATTAGCCTCTTTAGCATAGGACATTCAATAAAATTGGCGTGCCATTAGAAGTTAGTACCCAATATTTTAAAGCTATGCTTTCCCCATAGGATTGACTCTTTGTGCTTCCATAGCGGTTTTGCAAATATGGAGCTATCTCCCTATCACACTTTGGACAGGGTTTATAAGAGGTGTAGCCCAAACATTGTTATACTTACCTGAGGAAGCATTTCTTACTAATGTGAAATGTGTTGCTGTTGATGTGCATTGCATATTTATATAGTAATATATATATATATATATATATATATACACAGTACAGACCAAAAGTTTGGACACACCTTCTCATTCCAAGAGTTTTCTGTATTTTCATGACTATAAAAATTGTAGATTCACACTGAAGGCATCAAAACTATGAATTAACACATGTGGAATTATATACTTAACAAAAAAGTGTGAAACAACTGAAAATATGTCTTATATTCTAGGTTCTTCAAAGTAGTCACCTTTTGCTTTGATTACTGCTTTGCACACTCTTGGCATTCTCTTGATGAGCTTCAAGAAATCGTCACCTGAAATGGTCTTCCAACAGTCTTGAAGGAGTTCCCAGAGATGCTTAGCACTTGTTGGCCCTTTTGCCTTCACTCTGCGGTGCAGCTCACCCCAAACCATCTCGATTGGGTTCAGGTCTGGTGACTGTGGAGGCCAGGTCATCTGGCGTAGCACCCCATCACTCTCCTTCTTGGTCAAATAGCCCTTACACAGTCTGGAGGTGTGTTTGGGGTCATTGTCCTGTTGAAAAATAAATAATGGTAAAACTAAACACAAACCGGATGGAGTAGCATGCCGCTGCAAGATGCTGTGGTAACCATGCTGGTTCAGTATTCCTTCAATTTTGAATAAATCCCAACAGTGTCACCAGCAAAGCACCCCCACACCATCACCTCCTCCTCCATGCTTCACGGTGGGAACCAGGCATGTAGAGTCCATTCGATCACCTTTTCTGCGTCGCACAAAGACAAGGTGGTTGGAACCAAAGATCTCAAATTTGGACTCATCAGACCAAAGCACAGATTTCCACAGGTCTAATGTCCATTCCTTCTGTTCTTTAGCCCAAACAAGTCTCTTCTGCTTGTTGCCTGTCCTTAGCAGTGGTTTCCTAGCAGCTATTTTACCATGAAGACCTGCTGCACACAGTCTCCTCTTAACAGTTGTTGTAGAGATGTGTCTGCTGCTAGAACTCTGTGTGGCATTGACCTGGTCTCTAATCTGAGCTGCTATTAACCTGCGATTTCTGAGGCTGGTGTCTTGGATGAACTTATCCTCCGCAGCAGAGGTGACTCTTGGTCTTCCTTTCCTGGGGCGGTCCTCATGTGAGCCAGTTTCTTTGTAGCGCTTGATGGTTTTGGCCACTGCATTTGGGGACACTTTCAAAGTTTTCCCAATTTTTCGGACTGACTGACCTTCATTTCTTAAAGTAATGATGGCCACTCGTTTTTCTTTACTTAGCTGCTTTTTTCTTGCCATAATACAAATTCTAACACTCCATTCAGTAGGACTATCAGCTGTGTATCCACCTGACTTCTGAACAACACAACTGATGGTCCCAACCCCATTTATAAGGCAAGAAATCCCACTTATTAAACCTGACAGGGCACACCTGTGAAGTGAAAACCATTTCAGGTGACTACCTCTTGAAGCTCATCAAGAGAATGCTAAGAGTGTGCAAAGCAGTAATCAAAGCAAAAGGTGACTACTTTGAAGAACCTAGAATATAAGACATATTTTCAGTTGTTTCACACTTTTTTGTTAAGTATATAATTCCACATGTGTTAATTCATAGTTTTGATGCCTTCAGTGTGAATCTACAATTTCTATAGTCATGAAAATACAGAAAACTCTTGGAATGAGAAGGTGTGTCCAAACTTTTGGTCTGTACTGTATATATATATTTTTGCTCTAAGCAAGTAATTTTGGCATTGGGACATTCTCCTGTTGCTGATCATTACTGTCGAAAAATCATAAGTCGAATTATTTTTCTGATTAAGGCTATGTTGACAAAAAAAAAAAAAAAAAAAAAATGTGAATCCCCTTTAATCCATGGCTGCCATGTTTTTAGAAAGTTATCCATTAGTGTCAGTGGGGGTAGTGTGTATCTTTTTAAGTGTCATAAGTTCGCATTTAGGAAATTTGTTAACCCTTTAAACATTTCATGTGAATTAAAACAATATGGAGGTGAAATTTATTTTTTTTTCAATCATCCAATAATTTAACCCTAAAATTTACACATTCGCAAGGGGTTAAAGAAGAAAAATCACACATTTGTTATGCAATTTCTGTGCTGCATGTCAATGTTGTCGAAAATTACTGTATGAGTAAAGTAGTAGTAGAATAGAAACCCCCCAACAAGCGACTCCATTTAGGAAACTACACCCCTCAAAGAGATTATAAAGGGTTATAGGGCACAATTACACAATTTCTCCTGAACACGGCAATATGCCATACGTGGACGTAAAATTTTGGAAACTAAACCCCTCAAGTAATTTTTCAAGGGGTATCATGAAAATTTTGACCCGACAGCTGTCTCACTGTTTTGATTAACACTGGGACATGAAAATGAAAAATGACTTTTTTTTCCAAAACAAATGCCACTTTAGCCCCAAATTTTTAATTTTCACTAAGGGATAAATGAGTTAAAGCACCCCACAGTTTGTTACACCATTTCTCCTGAACACGGCAATATATATGGGGATCGGAATGAAATGAGTGCTATTTGGCTTTTGGAGGGTAGATTTTCCTGGAATACTTTTTGGCTGCCATGTCGCATTTCATTTTCAAAAGGGGTTAAAGGAGAAATTGTACGCCACAATTTCATATGCAATTTCTCCTAAGTATGGAAATACCCCATATGTGGATGAAAACTGCTGCTTGGGTACACAGCAGGGCACAAAAGGCAAGGCCCGTCATCAGGCTTTTTGAGGACAGAATCAATTTCAGGTGCCATGCATTTGCAGAGCCTGTACCAGGTACCAGCAGAGTGGTGAAGTGACCTCATTTTGAAATACACACTTCAAAAAATTCATCAAAGGGTTACAGTTATTATTTTGACCCCAGAAAGGCTTTCCAAGAAGAAATGAACAGTGGATGGTACAAAATGAAAATTTAAATTTTCCCAGATATATCTTTTGCTAGAAATATGACAGGGCTCAGAAGTGAAAGAACACCATGCACATTTGAGGCCTAATATGATTATTTACAAAGAATTGCAGAGGCTGTGAGGTAAAAAAAAAAAATAAAAAATTGACCTCCAAAATATGAATCCATTTTAGAAACTATACCCCTCGAGGAATTTATCAAAGTGTATAATAAGCATTTTGAGACCAAAAGTGCTTCCCAGAAAATAATGTGCTAAATGAAAATTTAAATTTTTCAAGAAATACCCAATATTTTGTGCCCACTTTGTGTCAAAATAGACAAGTAAAAATTTTAAGCGGGTTATCCAGGTATGAAAAAGTTGTATAGGTAGGGGTAAACTGCTAGGCACACAGCAGGGCTCAGAATGGAAGGAGCGCTGCGCTTTTTGGCTTTTGGAGTGTAGATTTAGAAGGACTGAGTTTTGGATTCCATGTTGCTTTTGCAGAGCCCCGGAGGTACCAGTAAAGTGGAATTCCTCAAGAAATGACCCCATTATGTAAACTATTCCCCCCAAGGAATAAGCATTAATTTAGTTTAGTTTTTGTGCCTAGCTTGTGTCAGCAGACACACACACTCCAAAAGCTGTTAAGCGATTTATCCCACTTTTGGCGTATTCGTCTATGACAGGGGTAGGCAACCTTTTTTGTTCGGCGTGCCGATTTCGATTAAAGAAATCAAAGTTGAGGTACTCGGAGTGCCGGTCAATAATTGTAAGTTTGATGACCCCTGCACACGATATTAAGCCCCATAGCGGACCCTGCACACGGTATTATGCCCCATAGCGGCCCCTGCACACAGTATCTGAAAACTGCCAAAAACTAGTATTTTATACACATTTAATGGGTAAAAATTTATTATCTGACTGACGGAACTTCCGTTTGTCAGAAATGTTTTATACGTTCATCGCTAGTGATAATTGCTATTGCTATTATTTTAGCGTGTAACGGATATCACTAGAGAGGCGGGCGGCGTAATTTACTCTATAAAGATCAGGTATGGACAGGACAGGGACAGTGAAAAAACGTAAATTTTATTAGTGACTTTGTGCATGTGTTGTGTAAGTGTTTGGTGCGACACTTTTGGCGCTGCGATCTGGACGATGGTAAACTTCTGGGTCACAGCGCCAATAAACTTCCTGGTTAGGTTCAGAGGGGTATTACATAAGAATACCCCTGTGATTAGGCTCAGAGGGGTATTACATTATTCCTGTATGTGACAATCAGAGAGTAAAAGTAAAAGTACAGTATGCTCTGTGATTGATAGGAGAGGGGATAACATTGACAGAAGTCCCTGCTACCCCCCTGGGGTCATCTCTAGCTTATGCACAGACAATGATGAGTTATCATTGTCTCTGCAGTCTGCAGCTCCTCCCTCCCCCTCCTTCTTTAGCTCTAAGATGCTGCCTGAGGCAGGAGGGGGGGGACACTTTAGAGCCCCATTTCTAAGGATCTGTTAGGGCCACAAAGATGCAACTGGATTCATTTTAAAGATGAGAATCTCATCTTTAAAAAGATACCAAGATCGCCATGATAGACATTACAGATTCAGAGCGATTCACTGTTAAAATGATGTCGGGAATTGAGATCGGCATTGGGATTTCAATGCCGAACATTGTTTTCACCAGCTAATCGCTCAGGATGTGTAAGGACAATCATGGTGATCTTGGTATCATTTTAAAGATGAAATTCTCATCTTTAAATTGAATCCAAGTGTTTCTTTATAGCTTTAACCAATCCTGAGCAATTCACTCAGGTACAGTAGTGAAGCCGGCAATTACTGGCTTCACTACTGTACATAGACTGTGCAGACGCCGGGTGCTGCCACATCCATCTTCAGGCAGCACCTGGCCCTAATGAAATTTTAATAGGATCAGGCACATATCTGGGTTAGGACTCTGTTGCCCGTGCCAGGGAAATATGCCTCGCGTGCCACTCTTGGCACGGGTGCCGGGGGTTGCCGACCCCTGGTCTATGACATGTATTGAATATATTGAGCACTATTGTTTCACTTTTAAACTACAGCTACGCATTCATTTCTGGACAATAAATTAATGCATGTGAGAGGTAAAAATTACTCACTGCACCCCTGGGTAAATTTCTTTAGGTGTGTAGTTTCTAAAATGTGTCAGGGGCAGTGGCGTAACTAGGAATGGCTGTGCCCCAAGGCGAACATTTGACATGGGCCCTCTCCGGCAACCGCCAACCCCCCTCCTCCGCACAAACCGCATTCCTGCACACACTATTATGCCCCATAGTGCTCCCTACAGACACTGCTCCATAACCCTGCTCCATAACACCCTGCTCCATAACCGATCCAGGGTTTTAATAACTTGGATGCCGCAGTCAAACATGACTGCGGCATCCAAGGGGTTCTGCCATTTTGCTGCCCACTCCGGCTCTCTGCAGCCAATAAATAGCTGTTTTTGGTATTCTATTCGCTGCAATTTAATTCGGATCGAATAGAATCATATCGAGAAATTCGGCGAAGTTGCCAAATTGAATTTTTAAATACTTTGCTCATCTCTAAAAATAACCAGCATTTAAACCTGTGTAGTGGTAGGGTCTTTATTAATCTCAGATTTTGCACAGTAAATATAGGAGTGGCAGATGCCTAATGCCTAGGTATTGTGTATACAGAGAAGCTTGACATGGCAATTATGCCACTCAAGGCTGACAAAAAGTCTCAAACCTCCTCAAAGACCTGATAGTACCATCCTTGGCCTGTCATGGGTTGCAGAAGTCAAGGCCTGCTTGGAACTGATCCTCGATAGAGTGAACAGTACATTTCTTTGTCCTGTATAATGGTCTTCAAGCAAGATATTACATCCTGGGTTATATATCAACTCAAATTCTATTTGTGGAAGGGATTGTAACTGCTCCACTTCAACACTGCCGTGGAGCCTTGAGCTTGGCTGTTATATCATTCCTATATTTATAATGGCATGTGGGTAATATTAAAGTCAAATTTGCTGTCTTCGTCTTCCAACCAGTTAAAAGACCCATCTAATATTTTAAGGAGGAATCTGGACATAACTCATGCTTTTAATCCCTTTTTGCCCTGTGGTGTACAATTACATAGCAGCAGCAATGCTCTTAACATGAACTACCATAAGCCTAGATTCACACAAACATGGTTAAAAAAAAGGGCGTGAAAAATGTACATTTTTCACTGTCATTTTGCTACCGAGGGGTGCCGTTTTCAATGATCCCTCATACATTTGAGTATATTGAGGGATCCATGACAATAGGCAAAAATAGGAAATGAACGTCAAAAAAAATCACTTATATGAATAGCTCCCATTCACGTACAGTGAATTTAATGCAGTCATACGATGGCTGTTAAAAAACAAACAAAAAAAAAACAGCCATTACCCAGCCGATTTTCACTGTCATGTGAATGTAGGCTAAGAGAGTGTCGCAGGTTTCACACACCATTAATTGCAGGATCTAGCTGTATCGTACAGCAAACACCACACTGTAACAGCTTGAATCAGAGATAACTCCAGTTGCCGTAGTAACCCCTACTGAGACCAAAGAACACAATTATAAGAAAAAGTTCTTAGAAAAATAAAAAGCAATTCCAAGTTAAAAAAATATCCCACTTTTTCAGTTATGACAAAAACTTATAATTGCATTCATAGCAACCTATGCAATAACATAAAAATGCTATTTATCCTGCATGCTAAATGACATAAAAAGGTCTAAAAACAGAAGTGATAATGTATGTTCATACCTACAACCACAAAAGTGAATAAAACTTAATAAATCATATGTACTGCAAAATAGCACTTCTGAAAACTACAAAAAATAAGCCCACCATCAATTAACACAGAGAAACAAATTATTCATCAAACCAGTGTTTTATTGTGTATAAGTAGTAAAACAAAAAAATATGATATTGGCATAATCGGAATGACTCTCAGAAAAAAGTTAAAGAAATTTTCCCATCTCAATCATTCACCAGCATATCCGCTCTGTTCTTTTCTGTTTAATCCATGAAACACGGTCCGTGTGCGAGTCATATTTCCTAGACTGACCGGTACGATGGAGTAAACAACTGAATGATTGGATAGCTACTGTACTGAATTGACAGAAAGCTGTTGTGTGAATAAATCCTAAGGGGGCGTTCACACTACCGTTGGTGACCGTCAATAGTGTCCGTTGCTATTGTCCGTTACAAGATTTTAGCATCGGACACTAGCTGAACCGTCAGAAATCCGTTAAAATTTCCATTCATTTTAATGGATTTTTATATTGCGTCCGTTTGTGTCTGTTTACGCACAATCCGTCAGAAGTCCATTTTTTTTTGCGGACAAAAAAATCCTACATGCAGGACTTTTTTGTCCGTTTGAAATAATG
This sequence comes from Leptodactylus fallax, assembly GCA_947044405.1. Lineage (NCBI taxonomy): Eukaryota > Metazoa > Chordata > Amphibia > Anura > Leptodactylidae > Leptodactylus > Leptodactylus fallax. The sequence goes on from CAMRHE010000140.1 coordinate 2,480,624, forward strand.
GATTCTTGACGGACAGCAAGTGTCAATTATTTTTTTAACTTTGAAGTCTATGGGTAACGGACTTATAACGGACAGTAACTGATAGCCATCAGTTACTGTCCATTATTTTATGTCTGTTTTTTTTTTTCTGCGCATGCTCAGAAAGCGGGGAAAAAAAAAAAACGAACAGTGTTAAAAAACGGACACTAACTGATGCTAACTGATGCTAATGGTCTGTTTTTTTTTTTTAACTAATCCATTAATTGGATCAGTTAAAAAAACGGACACAGTAACATCAGTTAGTGTCCATTAATGTCTGTTATAATAGGTGTCTGTTTTTTTTTTGTTGTTTTTTTTTTCTTTTTTTAACGGACACTATCAGAACGGATATCAACGGTAGTGTGAACCCTGCCTAACACAGCAATAAGTATTGATCACAATGTTAAATCAGGAAGGCTTCTGGGAATTTCAAGTCTTACATAATGTATTTAAGGTTGCCCCTTAAAGGTCTGCATGGATAGGATCCATGCCTACTCTATACCTTAACTGCCGGAAGTAGAACTTGGTGTCTGTCTGTATTTTCACTGAAGTGAAGAAATGTTTTAATATTCAGCAGTTACATTAGTGGGGGCAGGATACCTTGTGGCTGAATGGATGGCATTCCTCCCCTTCCTGTCCCATTGGAGTGCACATTCTTAGTCCACGTAACCAGAGGCTGATTGCACAGCAAGACCCAACTCCACATTGTAGATCTCTTTCACATGCCTGATACAATTCAAAAGGATAGATTGTTTAAAAAGCTCTTTGTTACAAACCATCAGCAAATCAAATCAATAACTGTTCAGGTCCTAAGAAATGGATATAAATGAAAGAGGTATACTTTTACTCTATGAAGTAAAATGGACTGCAGCTTTTTAAGGAGAACCTGTCATTAAAAATGCAAGCAGCAGATTGTAGAGTAAGTCTGACTTTAGGAGTTCAGTGGGTAGTCTTACTCAGTGATTGATAACAATCTCTGTATGTGACCTCATACAGGAAAGGCTATCAATTGCTGAACATGACCATCCACTGGACTCCTAAGCTCAGAAGTAAATCTTTCTTATAAAATTATATATAATGATATATAAGAACTGTATTTTCAATATGACAAACTTCTTTTTTAGTTCTCCTCTAATAAGTATTTATTTTAAAGGGAACCTGTCAGGTGTTTTTTTTTTTTTAACCATCAACTGGTTCCATAATGTGCAGAATAAAGTAATGACCTTTCTATTGGTTTTCCTCTGTAATCTTACTGTTGCAGCAAAGTGAAGTTATAAATGTTTTAAAGCATAAAAAAATCATATGAAAATTAACCTAAGTAGTCATGGTGGGTGGGGAGCAGCTTCAACCTAGCAGCTCCAACTGCTTTCCACTGCATTTCCATACCAGCCAAAAAGAATGCATTTCTGCAATGTGGGGCCTTAGTCTAAGGCTAAGGCCCCACATTACTGAAATGCTGCATTTTATGTTGTAGACTTTGCTGCATTTTTTTGTAGCCACAGTCAAGAGTGACTACAAAAGGAATGGAAGATATAAAGGAAGCACTTATATGTTTTCCTTCTGTTAAATCCACTCCTGACTTTCGCTCAAAAAAACGCAGCAAAATCTTTGCCAAAAAACGCAGCGTTTTTTGTTGCAGATTTTGCTGCGGTTTTTAGAGCCAAAGCCAAGAATGGCTACAAAAGGAATGGGAAATATATAGGAAGCTTCTTATACTTCTCTCTCCTGCTCAATCCAATCCTGTCTTTGTCTCCAAAAACCGCAGCAAAATCTGCACAAAAAAAGCTGCATTTCCGCAATGTGGAGTCGCAGCCTAAGGCTAAGGCCCCACATTGCGGAAACACAGCTTTTTTTGTTGCAGATTTTGTTGCGGTTTTTTGAGCCAAAGCCAGGAATGGATTGAGCAAAAGGTAGAAGCATAAGTATTTCCTAGATATTTCCCATTCCTTTTGTAGCCATTCTTGGCTTTGGCTCAAAAAACCACAATAAAATCTGCAACAAAAAAAGCTGCATTTCCGCAACGTGGGGCCTTAGCCTAAAGGAGTATTCCTCTCCAGACATTTATACGTGTGAATCTTTGACTGCTAGCCTCATGCATGAAAATAACCTAATCTCTTACTGTACAAACAGCAGAGTAAGGTGCCTCTGTTCTCTCAATATCTGAGATGTGGAATAATAATATAACTGGAATACCCACCAATCAGTTATTTACTCCATAAATGGTAGATCAGCAAAACGTGTTTCAGATGGGACTATCCTTTTACATTTTATTGCAGCACTTGAGACTGGTACAATTTGATAAAATACCCCTCACACTCAAATAATGTATGCAGCTCTGCTCTTAAAAAAGCTTAGTGGGACATACAACATATACTTATAACTCCGTAATGAAACAGAATGCAGTAATATGTAGTCAGACAGGCTTTACAGTAGACATAGATATTGTGCATAAAAGTTAACTTAAAGAACAAAGTATTGAGTTCTATGGAATGTTGTTGTGGGCATGTACACTGACAAGTGCAGATGTCACTGCTCAGACTCGTATACAATCTCTTTCTTATATCATTACATGTATACAACTTGTGTTCTGAGTAGTGTGCTACCAGCATTGTGAAATTCTGTATTCGCTCAAGCACAGCTCTATAAAGATAACAGGTTTACATTGCTGCAAGTTACTTGTATTGATCGCCTTATAAAAGACTATGGCGTAACAGGAACTCTACACTAGGTTACACTACTGGACGCCCAGTAACACATTCAGCTTCAATAGACAACACAATCTATTACCATGGTAATATTTTATGTCATATAAAAGGTTTTGTTTCAGCTACTGCATATAGTGCATAAAGTTGTATATGTCAATGTATGCAGAAAAGTCTAATAGAAACAATCAGATTTTTGCAAAATTAAGAATGTGAATGTTAAATATTCTAAATAAAAACAATTATAGTAAATAAAACTACATTTCTATTTACCCTGGAGATAGAACACATTTATTTTTAAATATTTATCTATTATATATATTCTAATTAATTATTGTAAATTATTAAAATGACCATTAATAGCAAGTCAGTAAGAATAAAATATTGCAACACTTACCCCAGTTATGACAGCACACTTTGAAAAAGCAACAATCAGCAAAAGGAAAAAAGCATGCGTTATCATTTTCATTTCTTGGTTGGTGTACAGGAAAATTCTCTTAGATTACTTTCTGCTGTCTGACAGCGGTTTCTACAGCCCCTGTATATATGCCAGACAGTTCTTCAGTTTTCCCACTTGATCTGATGCTCCTCTGAATCTATAATGAACATTAAATAAAAAGAAGCCTCTGACAGGTCTGTCTATCGAGTGGCAAATAAGAGCCAGTGGTTGTAAGCGCTATCATAGCACTGAGATGGTGACAATGAATAAACATTTTATACATATATGGTTTTTTACTACACTTTTAATAGTAAACTCATTTTGCTTATGTGTTTGTATTGAACATTCATTCTATGATATATTGCTGTATTTTATTACATTTTATTGCTTTTTTATAAATTGCACCAGATTAGCTGAAATTATTTTTACACGGAAAGAGACTAAAGATTTGAATGTAATATTAACATAAGATGCTACATTAAATAGAGCCATATCAGACCCCAGTAACTATGGTAAACAATATAACAATTTTCCAGAAAGATCTGACGGTAAATAAAATGGTTAGTTTATCTAAATTAGGAATACACATCAATATGCATGTCATAAAGTGGTAAAAATATGTGAATCAGTGCATCTCGTTGGGAGAAGCTAAAGATAATTAAAGGTAGTTTTTAGTAGGAGCAGGACCTATCTCTAGTAGGAGCAGAAACGTACCTTGGAGGCCACAAGCCAATGAAGCAACACTAAGATAATTACCTTTTTATAGATGTGTAAATAAGACTCTAAGTGCATCGGTGGCAGGGCCTGATTTACCAGATTCACCTTCACATGATCAAAATGCTCGGACAGTCCTCTAAAATTGCTTCCAGTGTCACCCTTTTAGTAGTGAGTGCCAATTTTCAGCTTCTGCCCTAGTCACAGCTGATAGTAGTATAATGTTGTACCGTGTTAGCCATTGAAAGTAGAGCCAGTACTCTTGAAAGCTTACTTATAAATATACTCAGTTAGCCTCTGAAAGGTATCGCCTGATTTCTTCACTCTTCCACTAGTCACAGCTGTCTGTAGGCATAAATCAAGCCCGTCCCCAATGCACTTGAGGCAGTTTGTAGTCTCAGAGGTAGGTTTCTGCTCCTATTAAAGACCCCTGCAAGGCACTATTATTGGTTTGAGAGGCATTTTGGAACTGACCAACTCCCTTTATTGGTTGTCCTATTACTGATGTACACATCCTGATTAGTTGGTATAATGGTGCCTTTTTGTAGAGCTACATGTACTGTACTGTACTGCAGTCAACCAGTACTACTTTACTTGTACTGAATTGCTCTCTTCATGTAATACGTGTACTGTACTACAACCTGTGCCAAGACCTACTGCCTTTCAAATACCAGGCAAAGGTGGCTCCATTTTATGTTTACTGAATTATGTGTACTATATAAGACCTAGAAGATGGTTCACTAGATTCTTGTAGTTATTTGTTGTCCAGTCATTATATGTAAGGACTGGCTTTATTTGTATTAGTTATATACATATTATTTTTTATTCTTCATTATTCTTATTTTGGGGTGACATTTTGGAAGCTTCCAAAAAATTTCTGTTTTTGCATAAGAGTTATAATATATTAAAATTTAATTGGCCATTCCCGAACAAAGCACTATTATAACCACTGCACTGCACCATAACCTGGTCAATTCTGGGAATTGCCTTTGCAGACAGCAGCAAATCTCTAGATCACTGTTTTCCAAACTGTGCATTGCAAATCCCTGGGGGGGTCATGCGAAAACCTCTTGGGGGGGAAGTTGCAAGCCATCAGTGATGATTACACTATTAAAGTGCTGCGGTCCTGATATTGCCACTGATAGATAAGTCGAGTCACATGACCCTTGTGACTTGCACAGCTCAGGTTGGGGCAGGGTAGATGGTGGGCGGGTGAGGCAAGTCAACGGAATAGGGATAGGGAGCAGAGTGGGAGAGCGGACAGATGGGTGGGGTGAAAGGGCACTCAGCTGGAGGCAAGTAACAAAAGGATGAGGGGCCACAAGAGCCAATGAACATTTAGTAAATTTATACCTCAGCATTGAGTTCCCTGGGAAATGTAGTCCAGGAGGTGGTCCTTAATAATGGAGCTTCCTCTGAACTTAATTACATTTCTCAGAGGGCCAGTAGAATGTCTCTGTAGGATGCCTGGTCCTGCATGCATGAGAGCAGCCATTATGGCTTGAGTCAATACTTTCAGCAGTAGTGCTCAACTGCACAATACAGTGGTGAAAACTAGAATAGGCAGAATACAGCGGCATAAGAAGCAGAGATAAGTACGTTAGGGGGGGGGGGGGTCGGTCTCAAATAAAATTCTCATCAAAAAGAGAGTCCCAGCCTCAGGAAGTTTGGGAACAACTACTCTAGATAATCTGCAGTTTTATCACTTCTTGACTACTGCTGAAAGATGAAAATGTAAGTACTATTTCTACCCTTGTCATTGTTACCATTGTTAATTCTAAAGTTAGATGCCTCTCTTTTCTTTATGAAAACAATGGAAAAAATCAATTGATATGTATTGTGTATTTTTTAACAGCTTTATCCTTTGACTGAAGTAATTACTAAACAAAGGTAAGGTCTATGTTATACCCAACAGATTTGTGGCAGAAATGTTGGTGACCTTCCCATTCCCCATTTCAATTGGGTTTACAGGAACCATGCGAGAAATTATCTTTGGTATATAAAAACACTAAACAACTTTGTACTATCTCCATATAGTATTAAAATCTGCATCAGAGGTAAAAAGCAGGATTTAAATGACAGTTTTGTGCTAAACTCAGCTGACCTTCTGTATTTTTATACTTCATTATGCATAGATTATGATAAATGTGAATTATAAACCTTCACATTGCTTTAATAACATAATAAAGAAATGGCATGTGCCAAAAAGCACAGCTCCACCAGTTATTGCTGAGATAAATCAGCAGTGATATGTAGATCTAAACAGCTGAATGAAGGAATACAGATTTATAAAGCTGCAAAAATGCTTAAAAAACATATAAAACCCTTAACATTGACTGAATAAAAATTGTTATATGTATAATAACTACTGGCATATACAAATGCATTTGGAAAGTCTTCATTCTCTGTTATTTTTTTTATGTTTTGTTATGTTGTGGTCGTGTGCTAAAATACAAAGAAATCAAGTCTTCCCCCATCATTCAGCACTCAATGCTCCATACTGACAAGTGAAAACAGAATGTTAGAACTCTTTCTTAATAGTTTTTCCTTTTCAATAAATTAACATACAGTCATGGCTGTAAGTGTTGGCACCCCTGAAATTTTTTCCAGAAAATTAATTATTTCTCCTAGAAAATTATTGCAATTACACGTTTTGTTATACACGTTTATTTCCTTTGTGCGCGTTGGAACAACATAAAAAAGCTGAGAAAAAAAAGGCCAAAAATGATATAATTTCATGCAAAATTCCAAAATGGGCACCCTCAATTTAATATTTGGTTGCATACCCTTTGGAAAAAATAATTGGAATTCAATTGCTTCCTATAACCATCAACAAGCTTCTTACACCTCTCAACTGGAATTTTGGACAACTCTTCTTTTGCAAACCGCTCCAGGTTTCTCATATTTGAAGGGCGCCTTCTCCCAACCTCAAAACATCTTTGAACCTCCACCATATTTGACTATTGGTACTGTGTTCTTTTCTTTGTAGGCCTCATTCCTTTTTCAGTAAACAGTAGAATAACGTGCTTTACCAAAAAGATCTGTTATGGTGTCAACTGTCCACAAGGCGTTTTTCCAGAAGGATTTTGGCTTACTCACGTACATTTTGACAAATTGCAGTCTAGCTTTTTTATGTCTCTGTGTCATCAGTGGGGTCTTCCTGCTGTAGCGTTTCCTTTCAGTCAAATGTCGATGGATAATTCGCACTGACACTGATGCACCCTGAACCTGCAGGACAGCTTGAATTTCTTTGGAACTTGATTGGGGCTGTTTATCCAGCATCTGGACTATCCTGTGTTGCAACCTTTCATCCATTTTTCTCTTCCTTCCACGTCCAGGGAGATTAACTACAGTGCCATGGGTTGTAAACTTCTTGATTATGTTGCGCACCGTGGACAAATGAACTTCAAGATCTCTGGAGATGCACTTGTACCTGTGCTTGCTAATATTTTTCCACAATTTTGGTTCTCAAGTCATCAGACAGTATCTTCTCTTCTTTCTGTTCTCCATGTTTAGTGTGGCACACAGACACATAATGCAAAGATGGAGTCAACTTCTCTCCTTTTTATCTGGTTTCAGGTGTGATTTTTATATTGCCCACACCTGTTACTTGCTACAACCAAGTAACAACCATCACATGCTTGAAACATAGTTATTTACCCACAATTTTGAAAAGGTTCCAACAATTTTGTCTGGCCCATTTTTGGAGTTGTGTGAAATTATGTCCAATTTGCCTTTGTTTCTCTGTTTTTTTGTGTTGTTCCAATACACACAGAGGAGATAAACATGTGCAATTGCACTAATTTTCTGGAAAAATTTCAGGAGTGCCAACACTTATGGCCACGATTTTAAGTATTCAGACCCTTTACTCAGTAATTAGTTGAAGTAATGTTGGCAGCAATTACAGCCTCCAGACTTCTTCGGTTTGATGCCACAAGGCTTGAATACCTGGATTTGGGGGTTTTCTCTCATTCTTCTTTTCAAATCTTGTCAAGGTTGGATGGGGACCATTAGTGGACAGCCATTTATATATATATATATATATATATATATCCAGTGCCTTGCGAAAGTATTCGGCCCCCTTGAACTTTTCAACCTTTTGCCACATTTCAGGCTTCAAACATAAAGATATCAAATTTTAATTTTTTGGTGAAGAATCAACAACAAGTGGGACACAATTGTGAAGTGGAACGACATTTATTGGATATTTTAAACTTTTGTAAAAAATAAAAAACTGAAAAGTGGGGCGTGCAATATTATTCGGCCCCCTTAAGTTAATATTTTGTAGCGCCACCTTTTCCTGCGATTACAGCTGCAAGTCGCTTGGGGTATGTCTCTATCAGTTTTGCACATCGAGAGACTGAAATTCTTGCCCATTCTTCCTTGGAAAACAGCTCGAGCTCAGTGAGGTTGGATGGAGAGCGTTTGTGAACAGCAGTTTTCAGCTCTTTCCACAGATTCTCAATTGGATTCAGGTCTGGACTTTGACTTGGCCATTCTAACACCTGGATACGTTTATTTGTGAACCATTCCATTGTAGATTTTGCTTTATGTTTGGGATCATTGTCTTGTTGGAAGATAAATCTCCGTCCCATTCTCAGATCTTTTGCAGACTCCAACAGGTTTTCTTCCAGAATGGTCCTGTATTTGGCTCCATCCATCTTCCAATCAATTTTAACCATCTTCCCTGTCCCTGCTGAAGAAAAGCAGGCCCAAACCATGATGCTGCCACCACCATGTTTGACAGTGGGGATGGTGTGTTCAGGGTGATGAGCTGTGTTGCTTTTACGCCAAACATATCGTTTTGCATTGTGGCCAAAAAGTTCGATTTTGGTTTCATCTGACCAGAGCACCTTCTCCCACATGTTTGGTGTGTCTCCCAAGTGGCTTGTGGCAAACTTTAAACAAGACTTTTTATGGATATCTTTGAGAAATGGCTTTCTTCTTGCCACTCTTCCATAAAGTCCAGATTTGTGCAGTGTACGACTGATTGTTGTCCTATGGACAGACTCTCCCACCTCAGCTGTAGATCTCTGCAGTTCATCCAGAGTGATCATGGGCCTCTTGGCTGCATCTCTGATCAGTCTTCTCCTTGTTTGAGATGAAAGTTTAGAGGGACGGCCGGGTCTTTGGTAGATTTGCAGTGGTTTGATACTCCTTCCATTTCAATATGATCGCTTGCACAGTGCTCCTTGAGATGTTTAAAGTTTGGGAAATCTTTTTGTATCCAAATCCAGCTTTAAACTTCTCCACAACAGTATCACGGACCTGCCTGGTGTGTTCCTTGGTCTTCATGATGCTCTCTGCGCTTTAAACAGAACCCTGAGACTATCACAGAGCAGGTGCATTTATACGGAGACTTGATTACACACAGGTGGATTATATTTATCATCATCAGTCATTTAGGACAACATTGGATCATTCAGAGATCCTAACTGAACTTCTGGAGTGAGTTTGCTGCACTGAAAGTAAAGAGGCCGAATAATATTGCACGCCCCACTTTCCAGTTTTTTATTTTTTTACAAAAGTTTAAAATAACCAATAAATTTCATTCCACTTCACAACTGTGTCCCACTTGTTGTTGATTCTTCACCAAAAAATTAAAATTTTATATCTTTATGTTTGAAGCCTGAAATGTGGCAAAAAGTTGAAAAGTTCAAGGGGGCCGAATACTTTCACAAGGCACTGTATATATATATATATGACAGAAGGGAACCTCTTGAAGGCTCCCAGGCTTATCATTAGATAGATTCTATTGCAGGCTGTGCTAGACAGTCTGTAATAGAAGTCTAGGTATTTCCCAATACATTGTAATGCATTATCATTGCAGTATACTGAATTATTGATTAGACCCCCTGGAGTTTGAGACCTCTATGGGGCTTAAAATAAAAGTTAAAAAACAAAAAAAAACTAAAACAGTTAAAAAATATATTTAAAAAACCCTAAAAATTCAAATCACCCCCCTTTCCCTAGAACACATATAAAAATAAATAAAGTAAAACACATAAACATGGCGCTTAGTCAGGGCACAAGACAGGTAAGCTATGAAAGTATACCAACTAAACTTACACCCAAAACAACAAGTTTTTAGACATGATATCAAAGTTTATTAACATTACCATTCATTAACACTACATTAACACTTGTTATCTTAGCAATTGCTCTAATGCAAAACTACCATCCATCAGTGCACACAATCCACATTGGTCCCTCTCTCCTCCCCTCTCCCATGTACAGCTCTCTCACACTTTTCAATCTCTTTAACCCCCCTTAGTCCTCTATTTCTTTTATCAGTTAAACTAAACATAAATGCCCACATAAATCACTGAACCACCTTCTGTCTCTGTCTATTTTGCTCCTACTAGCTTCTAGGGACATCTCTCCAAACCCTGGCCCAACTTCTTTCACTAACCTCACCTCTTCCTGCAAACATTGAATTCTCACTAACTTCACTATAATTCCCTCGTTATGCTTTCTCTCTTAAATCTCTCTGGAAGGCCTGATCAGTGTGTAACAAGTTTGAAAATATGAATAACTTATTCCTTACTAAATCACTTAACCTGCTAGTCCTCACTGAAACCTGGACCCAACAGTCTGATACTGCTTCCCTTGCTGCTCTGTCTCATGGTATACATTTCTCCCATTCTTTTAGGAGGTCTGACAATATGCAGGGTGGAGGGGTAGGCATACTTCTACCTTTCAGGTCATTCTCTCAGTACCCTCACTCACCTTCCCTTCATTTGAGGTCCACGCCATCAGACTCTTCTGCCCACTCTCCCTGCGCATAGTTGTAATCTACTGTCCACCTCGCTCACGCTACCAATTTCTGGACCACTTTGTTTCTTGGCTTCGCCTCTTTTTATCCTACCTTCATCATGGGTGACTTTAACATTCCTATTTGTTGCAGAGTGCGATTGCTGGATGTGGCAGAGTCAAAACCAGATAGACATTGGTATATAACAGGAACAGACTTTAGTGAAACATGAATGCAGTAAGAGAAAATCCACCTCACATGGTGAATAACAGATCTAGTTCAGCGCACACACGCTAACAATACAGGAAGTATATCAACCGCATCAAAAAAAAAAACAAAGTACAGAGTGTCTACAGATAAACATTTAGTAACAGCTACATCTAGTGTCATACAGTGCCTTGCGAAAGTATTCGGCCCCCTTGAACTTTTCAACCTTTTGCCACATTTCAGGCTTCAAACATAAAGATATAAAATTTTAATTTTTTGGTGAAGAATCAACAAGTGGGACACAATTGTGAAGTGGAACGAAATTTATTGGTTATTTTAAACTTTTGTAAAAAATAAAAAACTGAAAAGTGGGGCGTGCAATATTATTCGGCCCCTTTACTTTCAGTGCAGCAAACTCACTCCAGAAGTTCAGTGAGGATCTCAGAATGATCCAATGTTGTCCTAAATGACTGATGATGATAAATATAATCCATCTGTGTGTAATCAAGTCTCCGTATAAATGCACCTGCTCTATGATAGTCTCAGGGTTCTGTTTAAAGCGCAGAGAGCATCATGAAGAACAAGGAACACACCAGGCAGGTCCGTGATACTGTTGTGGAGAAGTTTAAAGCCGGATTTGGATACAAAAAGATTTCCCAAACTCTAAACATCCCAAGGAGCACTGTGCAAGCGATCATATTGAATTGGAAGGAGTATCACACCACTGCAAATCTACCAAGACCCGGCTGTCCCTCTAAACTTTCATCTCAAATCAGGAGAAGACTGATCAGAGATGCAGCCAAGAGGCCCATGATCACTCTGGATGAACTGCAGAGATCTACAGCTGAGGTGGGAGAGTCTGTCCATAGAACAACAATCAGTCGTACACTGCACAAATCTGGACTTTATGGAAGAGTGGCAAGAAGAAAGCCATTTCTCAAAGATATCCATAAAAAGTCTTGTTTAAAGTTTGCCACAAGCCACCTGGGAGACACACCAAACATGTGGAAGAAGGTGCTCTGGTCAGATTAAACCAAAATCGAACTTTTTGGCCACAATGCAAAACGATATGTTTGGCGTAAAAGCAACACAGCTCATCACCCTGAACACACCATCCCCACTGTCAAACATGGTGGTGGCAGCATCATGGTTTGGGCCTGCTTTTCTTCAGCAGGGACAGGGAAGATGGTTAAAATTGATGGGAAGATGGATGGAGCCAAATACAGGACCATTCTGGAAGAAAACCTGTTGGAGTCTGCAAAAGACCTGAGACTGGGACGGAGATTTATCTTCCAACAAGACAATGATCCCAAACATAAAGTAAAATCGGACTTGGCGTTGAAGTTTTTCTACATAGGATTCCAACTGCTGCTGCAATGTCAGGCCTTGTAGCAGTGCTAATGTACAGCAATTTCCCTATTGCTTTCCTGTACTGAGTGTTAGTTGGTAGTGGCATATCTTGGCTGTCTATCTTCTTCAGGTAGTTGGTTTCCATGGGAGATTTTACTGGTTTTTCATCTTCCATTCCAAATTTCTCAATTATCTCTTGTATTTTGTGCTTTTGGTTCAGAAGGAAGCTGCCATCTTCCTCTCTCTCAATCTGAATGCCAAGATAATTATTTACGTTGCCAAGATCTTTGGTCTCAAAGTGCTGATTTAGGGTTTGGAGTATTTCTCCTTCATCCCCTTCTTGCTTGAAACAAATCAGAATATCGTCCACATAAATGAGTACATAGATCCACCTATCTGCCAATTTCTTTGTGTATAAACAGGGGTCTGCTTTACTCCTCTGAAAGTCCTCCTGTGTAAGCACTTCATTTATTCTCATATTCCATGCTCTGGCGGCTTGCTTTAGACCATATATACTCCTCTGTAGTTTGCATACTAGGTCTGGTCTTTGCTCATCTTTGAATCCTGGTGGTTGTTCCATGTAGATATCTTCTGCTAACTCGCCATGTAGAAACGCTGTTTTTACATCAAAGTGTCTTACTTGCATTTTCCTAATTGCGGCTACTGTCAGCAAAGTTCTTATTGTAGCGTGTTTGACTACTGGCACAAATGTCTCATCATAGTCCTCTCCATATTTTTGAGAATATCCCTTGGCTACGAGTCTTGCTTTGTATCGCTCCACTGTACCATCTGCATTGTATTTTACTTTGAAAGTCCATTTACAACCTATGGATTTCCTTCCAGGTGGTAGTTCTGTAAGTGTACATGTTTTAGTGTCATGCAAGGATTTTATCTCTTCCTTTGCAGCCTTTATCCATTTACTGGCTTCCCCTTCTGAAAGCTGAGATATGTCTTTCCAAGTTGCAGGTTCATTAGCACTGGCAGTGCTTGCCTTGTATGAGAGACGTACAGGTGGTTTACCTTTATTCTCTCTCATCGAGCATCTTGGTTCTGTGTGTGAGCTTGGTTGTGTCTGTTCTTCAGTACTGATGGATTCTGCGCTCACTTCAACTGTTTGTTCGGAAGTTACAGGTGTTGGCTGATCAGTGTCAGTTTTCTCTTGTGTTCTTACTTCCTCTGTTGTCATTACATTGTCTCTCAAATCTTCAACAAAAGTTATGCTGTTGCTAATGGTAACCTTGTCAGTTTTGGGATTTAGGATTCTGTAACCCTTAACATTGTCACTGTATCCAACAAAGACGCCTTCAAATGCTCTTTTTTTCAAGTTTGGTGCGTTTTTCTTCTGGAATGTAGATGAACGCCTTGCATCCAAAACCTCTTAGATGTTTTACACTCGGCTTCTCATTGTGCCACAGTTCATATGGCGTTTTCTCTATTGTTCTAGAAAAGAGTCTATTTTGCAAATAAGTGGCTGTCATTGCTGCTTCACCCCAATATTTTTGTGGTAATCCAGAGTCTGTCAGCATGCATCTGATCATTTCAGTCAGAGTTCTGTTCTTTCTTTCAGCTACCCCGTTTTGCTCTGGTGTGTAGGGGACTGTCTTTTGATGCTCTATTCTATTCTGCTTTAAGTACTCTTGTATTTTATGTCCTGTGAATTCATCTCCATTGTCACTCCGAAGTATGAGAGGTTTTCTCTGAAACTTGTTAATTGTCCTTATTACATAGTACTGTAATTTGTCAAAAACTTCACTCTTGTGTTGCATTAGGTAAGTGACTGTGTATCTTGAATAGTTATCTATGAAAGTCACTATGTACCTGTTGCCTCCAGGTGTAGGTGGGTTTAGGGGACCACATACATCACTGTGAACTAGATCAAGAGGTCAAAGCTCTATTGTGACTTACTTTAGGAAGTGTTGCTCTTGTAGCTTTGGATTTGATGCAACATTCACATTTAACAATAACTGAACAAGGGGATACTGTTAGATCCTTTGTCAGATTCCTCTTTTGTAGTTCCTGTATGCATTCTGGGTGTCTGTGACCTAAATGCCTGTGCCACACGTGTATACAGTCATTGTGCTTATGTGTGCATAGTCTCACCTGCTCCTTCACTGTGTTGAGGTGATATAGATGAACATCCAACTTGACACTTGCTATCATCTGCTTGCCGTCTAGGATAGAACACTTGTCACCTTGGAATTTTACAGTGGGTCCTTTGCTTGTCAGACGCTTCACAGATAAGAGTTCTCCTTCTAGATCAGGAACATAAAGTTCTTCTTTTACTGGTATTGCTAAATTGTTTCCCGCATCATTGGGGCATACAAGGGTTCCATGCCCATATCATTCTGCACATATTTTACTCCCATCTGCGAGGTAAATAGTCTCTTTGTTATTCTGATCAAGTTCTGTGAAAAAACTTCTATCACTTTTCATTTGACTGGTTGCTCCAGAGTCAATGCACCAGCCTTGCAATTTATGGTTGCCTGTCACTTTAAATGTGGCATTCCCTTCACTTGAATCAGAAATTGTGGCTTTGACTTTCTGCTTAGTATAAGAGGGATTCTGCCTCATCTGCTCTGCTTTCCATATAGTGCAGTCTTTCTTTATGTGTCCTTGTCTGCAGCATCTAAAGCACACTCTGGTTTCCTACTTGTGTGACCTTGTGTCTGTAGCTTGGAGTGTATAATCATGTGTAAACTCCTTTTTTTGCTGATACTCATCTATGAGCCTGGTCTTTACGAATGTTAGTGTCAGATCCAGTGGTGAACCTAGCCTCTTTGCTGCCTGGGGCGGACTATAGAATGATGCCCCCCCCCCGAAAAAAAAAATTGAGTCTCCATGCTACTAGCTTCACACGCTGTTATCGTCGCACAATATACACAATACACAAAGTTATAAAGCAGTTTCTAAGAATTCTTCTTCCTGTATTACTTCAGTATCAGATCAACAACACGGCATTAACAATGAAAGTAACTTCACACATCTTCTGCTTGGTGAATGGATGAGCCCACGTGGCCCCCATTCTCTATAATAGGAGCGCCGCAGATAGCTGAGTACTGGACTTCGGCTATCTTTGGCACTCCCATTGAAGAGAATGAGAGCCACACGGGTTCGTCCATCCACCAAGTGACACACCTATATATATATATATATGGCTGCGGTCAGGCTGAATTCCCACCCAGTGGGGGAAAAAACCTAATTCTCACGTTCAGTGGGGGACTCAGCAGACAGACCACCATCACTCAGGTATCTATCCTCTATATTTTAAGTGAATACAGGGCAGTAACATTTTGTGTCTTACAGATGACGTCTCCGACTAATCCTTCATATTTCCCTTCTCTTCCCTTTGGACCGCCATGACCACTTCTTTCAGCTGTGACTTGTCTCTGTAAAGTTTGCAACACAGACATCTTTGGCTCCTCACTTTTCCAGGCATCCGACCCACATTGTCCTCACCTGCACACCCATCCTTCTGCTACCCCCAATTATAAAATATATGATATAACCCCCCCATAAAGAATAATACTCCCAAGTGCATCTTTATATTAATAATGTCCGTGTACCCTGTATAAATAGTGCCCCTTATTAATAATTCCCCGTAGGTTTCCTAATTAAAAGGTTTTCCAGGTCATTAAAAAGCGGGGCTCAAAAACCCAGGACCCCTACTGATCAGCTGTTTCAATGGTACCTGTGTATGTGCCATGACCGCTTCGCTGTTTACATAGTGTCATTCATCTCATAGCGGCCATGTCATGTAACTACAGCCTCGTCCTATACACGTCTATGTGACAAGGCTGTAATTACATCACACGGTCACTATAAACAGACAGCGTATAATATAAACAGGCACCATAGCCCCTGTTTATAGCGCCCCATTAACACACACTATAATGTTCCACAGCAGCCCCTGCACACAGTATTACAGCCCGCAGCGGCCCCAGCACACGGTATTATGCCTTGCAGCGGCCCCTTCACATGGTATTATGCTCCATATTGCCCCCTGCGCACGGTATTATGCTCCATATTGGCCCCTGCACACGGTATTATACTCCATAGTGGCCCCTGCACAGGGTATTATGCTCCATATTGCCCCCTGCACACGGTATTATGCTCCATATTGGCCCCTGCACACGGTATTATACTCCATAGTGGCCCCTGCACAGGGTATTATGCTCCACAGTGGCCCCTGCACACAGTATTATGCTCCATAGCAGCTCCTGCACACGGTATTATGCTCCATAGCGGCCCCTGCACACGGTATTATGCTCCATAGCGGCCTCTGCACACGGTATTATACTCCATAGTGGCCCCTGCACTCTGTATTATGCTCCACAGTGGCTCCAGCACTCGGTATTATACTCCACAGTGCCCCATGCACACGGTATTATGTCCCATAGTGGCACACACATGAACTATTATTATACTCTGGGGTCTTTTCAGACCCCAGAGTATAATGATTGGAGGGGGAGGATACAAACATAAAAACCAGTATTACTTACCTATCTTGGACACCGATGCACTCCCAGCAGCTTTCGGCCCTGTTTAATTGCGCACACACGTCACGTGATCAGGAAGGCAACGCGACCTGATGACGTCAACAGAAGGCCCAAGCCTGCTCGAAGTAAAATCGGATCGCAGGAGAGGTAAGTAGCATTGGTTTTTATGTTCCCTCACCTCCCCTGGGCCTCTGATTATTATACTCTGGGGTCTGAAAAGACCGCAGAGTATAATAATAGTAGTGTTTGAGGCCCGCGGCCTCACTTACCGATGCCCACGGTTGCTCATAGCGGCATCCACTTCCCTTTCTGCGTCCCATAACAGAAGGGGAAGCGGGGGGCGGCCACGAGCAGACGTGGGGTAGGTTATCCGCACCTGCCTGCGATGCCTTGATTGAGCCACCGCCTTCTCTTCTTGTCCACGACGTCTGTGTCTCAGCGTAGGAGGCGCGATGACATCATTGTATCGCCGCCTGCGCTGACATGTAGAGGTCTCGTAAACCAGCCCAGGACAGGCCCTGCTCAGCGTTGTTGTTTTTTTTTTTTTTTTTTTTAAAGCGGCTGGTTTACGGTAAATATAAAGTAAAAAATGCTGCCCCCCAGATAGTAACGGACAGTGCCGCCTGAGTTGGCCGCCTCATTAGCGGTGTGCCCCTGGGCAGATCTGTCTTAGGCCGTGTCTCCAGCGCATTGATCAGTGCAATGTATGTGTCAGGTAAACTGCATAATAAAATGGCTGCGGCGTGACTGTCTGTTATATTCTCACCGACTTATCTGAGTTGCGTGATCACTCCCAGCATGATGTTTATATGCTCTTGCATGCCCTGCTCTCTGCTAAGCCTCATTTTGTAGAATTTCCTCAGCAGAAACAACTTGCTGTTTAAACTGGATCTCTCATGCAGTCTTTTCAGTACATCCCACATGCCTTTCGCTGTGTTCTCACTGAGTATGTGAATAAGCTGATCATCTTCTACTAGTAAGCTTATAGTGGCCTGTGCCCGTCTGTTTTTCCTGTCCCAGTCCTGATAATCATCTTGTGGTCTCTCTGTAGTGATAACTTCCCACAAGTCATCCCTGGATAATAGCATTTCCACTTTAAATTTCCATAGCTGATAATTGCTATTGTTCAGCTTGGCCACTGATAGTTTAGGTTCTGAACTACAGGCCATTCTCCCTCCTTTATATCTATATAAACAGTCTTACTTCTGTACAGGAGATGTCTCTGTGGGAGCTTCCTTATATTGATCTCTACATCTGCCACACTGTCTTCTGTTCTGGACTTCACTCTGCCTGGGCCGCTTCTAGTTACTGGGGTTTATCCGGTTACTGGGGCTTCATTTGATCACTGGAGATTCATTTGATCACTGGGCCCATTACCTGTTGCAGAGTGTGATTGCTGGATGTGGCAGAGTCAAAACCAGATAGACATTGGTATATAACAGGAACAGACTTTAGTGAAACATGAGTGCAGTAAGAGAAAATCCACTTCACATGGTGAATAACAGATCTAGTTCAGCACACACACTAACAATACAGGAAGTATATCAATTGCATAAAAAAAACAAAAGTACAGAGTGTCTACAGATAAATATTTAGTAACAGCTACATCTAGTGTCATAAATGTGAACTGCTGTCAAACCAGCAAATATAGAGACGAAGCTGGCTGTTGCATATCTTCAACATTATTAACACCCTTGTCTCCCCAGCTGCCTCACAGTTTCACTCACTAACCACTTCTTTTGGTCTTTCAACGTTTTCCTCTTTTCCCACTCACAAAGATGACAACACGATTGATCAGGTCTTTCTCTGACTCCTTGCAGTTATTAAATTTATTAACTCTTCTCTCCCACTTTCTGAACATAACCTTCTCTCTTTTACCATCAGTACTTTCTCTCCTTCACAGAACACACCAACCCATTATACATAAAGGAATCTTCTACATGCCATTAACACCCAGCAACTCTCGCTCTATAGTCATCGCTGTCCCTTATCTCTTCACTCTCCTGTCCCAATCTGGCCACCAGTCACTATAATGAAACCCTTAAAAGTGGACTGGATGACCCCACTATTAACTGGGCTGCCCACAAGGCCACAATACGGGGTACCCTTATGGCAGAAGCATCTCGCTTGAAAAAAGAAAGGCCCAAAGTTCAAATGGACTTAGAACATAAACTCCTTAAAATTGAAACTGCCAACCAGTTCCAGTCCTCCCGATATCTAGTGAAATGTATCAAGAGATGTTAAACTACAACTTGACTCTGTCCTAAAGCATCGGACTGAAAAGGCCGTGCGCTGGACTTAAGCGAAATTTTATAAATACGCCAATAAAACGGATAAACTATTAGCATCTAAATTATGGGGAGTGGCTGAAAGCGGTCTATCAAATATGGGAACTTGGTAGTACTCTGACCTCTAATCCTAGCTTGATCTATGCACAATTTCACCAGTTTTACAAAAAACTCTATTCCTCCCCTCCCGCGGCCCATCCCCTGGAAATTGACTCTTTCCTCCGCTCCCTTCACCTCCCTTCTATTTCTTCCTCCCAGGCAACTGCCATAAGTGACCCCATTACCAAGAAAGAAGTAGATACTGTTATAGCTGCCCTCAAAATTTGGAATCCGGGGCCTGATAGCTTCTCTTCCCTATATTATAAAAAATATAAAGACATCCTTTCTCCTCACCTCCTTCAGATATTTAACTACATCCTGCAAGGAGGTAAATTCCCCCAAGACATGTGACCGCTGAGGCCAATAAGCGGCTTTAGCACAACGCCGGAAGAGACCACTGGGAGCAGACAATCCGGAAGGCGCGGGAGGACAACGGAGCAACTGGGACAGGTGAGTATGTATTTTTTTAAATTTTTTTCACTGCCCCCAGCAGATTTAAACTTTAAAAGTTTAGCCTGGACAACCCCTTTAAGCCCGTATAACCACCTTTAAAGATTCTAGGGGATAAGTATTAGATAAATTGCTGGGGGCCGCCGCCTGACCATTTGGGACCCCCAGCAATCATCAGAAAGGGGCCTTTAAGTCCCCTGGATGCTCGATCCATGCGAAAGAAGCACCAGTGCACATGCATGAAACCTTCTCCCACCCACTGTCCCCAAGCCCTGACGATTACCGTTCCCTGCTGCCGTTAAGTGTAAGAGATCAGAGCTTAGGGTCAGCGGACAGGAGATCAGTGTGCCTCCTTGTCGCTGTTAATATTATGTGTGGGGGCATAATGGCCACAATTATATGGTGGGGGGTTACTAAGCATACTGTGAAGAGACCATGGTATAATGCTCCTTAGTGCTCCCTCCTACCATATAATGTACCTTAATGCCCCTACGCACAGTATAATGCTCCTTAGTGCCCCTACGCACAATATAGTGCTACTTAGTGCCTCCACGCACAGTATAATGCTCCTTAGTGCCCCTACGCGCAGTATAATGCTCCTTAGTGCCCCTACACGCAGTATGATGCTCCTTAGTGCCCCCACACTCATTATAATGCTCCTTAGTGCTCCCATGCACAGTATAATGCCTCTTAGTTCTCCCACGCACAGTATAATGCTTCTTAGTTCCCCTACGCACAGTATAATGCTTCTTAGTTCTCCCACGCACAGTATAATGATTCTTAGTTCCCCCACGTACAGTATAATGTTTCTTAGTTCCCCCATGCACAGTATAATGCTTCTTAGTTCCCCCATGCACAGTATAATGCTTCTTAGTTCCCCCATGCACAGTATAATGCTTCTTAGTTCCCCCACGCACAGTATAATGCTCCTTAGTTCTCCCACGCACAGTATAATGCTCCTTAGTTCTCCCACACACAGTATAATGCTCCTTAGTTCTCCCACGCACAATATAATGCTCCTTAGTTCCCCCACGCACATTATAATGCTCCTTAGTGCCCCCACATTATAATGCTTCTTAGTTCACTCACGCACAATATAACGCTCCTTAGTGTCCTCTGCACTGTATAGTGCTCCTTAGTGCAAATTAAAAAAAAAAGAAGAAATTGCATTGAAGTGAAGGTTTTGTTTTTTCTCCATCCCCAATAGATTTTATTGCTGAGAACAGTACTTTCACGGAGAGGGCTGCAGAGCCTGAGAAGAGGGAGGACATCAGTGTGGACTGACACGTAAGTGATTTTAGCTACTTCAGCTATATTGACAGAAAAATGTGGTAGTGGTCAATGCTAAAATAACTGTGAGTCTATTTTCTGTTGCAAGGAATTGGGAATTTTTAAAAAAAATAAATTTCTGTTAACTAAAGGTTGTATCCACCTTTGTACACAGAGCTTATTGCTGAAAGCAGAACTTCTGAGCAGAGGACAGCTATACAGCAGAACCTGAGGGGAAGATCCTGACAACAGTGAGTACTGCTGATTTCAGCACTATGCACCTGCATCTCTCCTCCTCAGCCTCTGGATCTTATTAGAGGTGGAGGAGGATAGAATACATATACTTTTCACAGCTGTATATTAGTCTAGTACAGTAATGATTGTGCTGTTCAGCAGTGAGTTCCAAGCCCATGGGGTTTATGACCATCATGCAGACCATGTTTGCGGGAATGAATCTGATTGTTAGCTGGAGGCCTAAGGGTGAAGATACACTATATACCAAATGCAGTTATAACTGCACTCAGTTCTGGGGATACAGGTGCTTTCCTTTTATAAGAACTGGCTTAATTAACTACAAAATGTCACAGTTAGTGAGGTTGGGTTTACACAGTGCCTTTTTGATGCCATTTTTAATTGCAATTAGAGACAAAATGAGAAAACAAATCCAGAAAATCACATTGTCTGATTTTTAAAGAATTTATTTGTAAATTATGGTGGAAAATAAGTATTTGGTCACCTACAAACAAGCAAGATTTCTGCATCTCACAGACCTGTAACTTCTTCTTTAAGAGGCTCCTCTGTCCTCCACTCATTACCTGTAGTAATGGCACCTGTTTGAAATTGTTATCAGTATAAAAGACACCTGTCCACAACCTAAAACAGTCACACTCCAAACTCCACTATGGTGAAGACCACAGAGCTGTGGAAAGACACCAGAAACAAAATTGTAGACCTGCACCAGGCTGGGAAGACTGAATCTGCAATAGGCAAGCATCTTGGTGTGAAGAAATCAACTGTGGGAGCAATAATTAGAAAATGGAAGACATACAAGACCACTGATAATCTCACTCGATCAGGGGTTCCACACAAGATCTCACCCCGTGGGATCAAAATGATCACAAGAACGGTGAGCAAAAATCCCAGAACCACATGGGGGGGGGGGACCTAGTGAATGACCTGCAGAAAGCTGGCACTAACGTAACAAAGGCTACCGTCAGGAACACACTACACCGCCAGGGACTCAGATCCTGCAGTGCCAGACGTGTCCCCCTGCTTAAGCCAGTACATATCTGGGCCTGTCTGAAGTTTGCTAGAGAGTATTTGGATGTACTTTTTTCCCCACTGTAATTTCCTGTATAGAGAACAAAGGCCTAACATTGAACAAGTGTCATGGCCAGGAATATGATGGAGCTGCAACAATGAGTGGCATATACTCAGGAGTGCAGGCCAGAATTTTAGAGAGAGCAAAATGCACACATCCTCAACCTGGTCTAGCAAGATGCAATGGCAAATGTGAAAGAAATATCAAGCTTTTTTTGATATAGTGCAGAATTTATACACATTTTTTGCTGAA
The DNA here is from genome assembly GCA_947044405.1 of Leptodactylus fallax. Taxonomy (NCBI): domain Eukaryota; kingdom Metazoa; phylum Chordata; class Amphibia; order Anura; family Leptodactylidae; genus Leptodactylus; species Leptodactylus fallax. Next base: position 2,502,983 of record CAMRHE010000140.1, read on the forward strand.
AGTATAAGACATTGGGAAATTCTTTGTTCTTTTATGACAAAATCAAGCCTAACATTGAATAAGTTGTGTCCTACACGTTGGGCATCACGATATGAATCCCTGCTAGCATTACGTTTTAGTTTTATGGATATATTGCAAGCGCTGTCAAAGATAATTATTATTTCATCAAAAACAAAAGAAAGAGAAGAGGCCTAAAAAAAAAAAAAAAATTGAGTTATTTGATTTCATTGTTTTTAATAATAATAATAATAATAATAATAGTCCTTTAATAGTCCCACAATGGGGAAATTCAGTGTGTTACAGCAGCAAAGATAAGCAGATACAAATACAAATACAACATGTACAGTCATGGCCAAAAGTTTTGAGAATGACACAAATATTATATTTTCACATGATCCTGCTGCCCTCTGGTTTTTATGTGTGTTTGTCAGATGTTTTTATCACATACAGAAATATAATTGCATTCATATTATGAGTAACAGAAGCGTATATTGACAGTTAGAATGAGTTAATGCAGCAAGTCAATATTTGCAGTGCTGACCCTTCTTCTTCAGGACCTCTGCAATTCTCCCTGGCATGCTCTCAATCAACTTCTGGACCAAATCCTGACTGATAGCAGTCCATTCTTGCAGAATCAATGCTTTAATTTTGTCTGAATTTGTTGGTTTTTGTTTGTCCACCCGTCTCTTGATGATTGACCACAAGTTCTCAATGGGATTAAGATCTGGGGAGTTTCCAGGCCATGGACCCAAAATCTCTATGTTTTGTTCCCTGAGCCATTTAGTTATCACCTTTGCTTTATGGCAAGGTGCTCCATCATGCTGGAAAAGGCATTGTTGAGCGCCAAACTGCTCTTGGACGGTTGGGAGAAGTTGCTCTTGGAGGACATTCTGGTACCATTCTTTATTCATGGCTGTGTTTTTAGGCAAGACTGTGAGAGAGCCGATTCCCTTGGCTGAGAAGCAACCCCACACATGAATGGTTTCAGGATGCTTTACAGTTGGCATGAGACAAGACTGGTGGTAGCGCTCACCTCTTCTTCTCCGAATAAGCTGTTTTCCAGATGTTCCAAACAATGGAAAAGGGGATTCATCAGAGAAAATGACTTTACCCCAGTCCTCAGCAGTCCACTCCCTGTACCTTTTGCAGAATATCAGTCTGTCCCTGATGTTTTTTCTGGAGAGAAGTGGCTTCTTTGCTGCCCTCCTTGAGACCAGGCCTTGCTCCAAGAGTCTCCGCCTCACAGTGCGTGCAGATGCACTCACACCTGCCTGCTGCCATTCCTCAGCAAGCTCTGCACTGCTGGTAGCCCGATCCCGCAGCTGAAACACTTTTAAGAGACGGTCCTGCCGCTTGCTGGTCTTTCTTGGGCGCCCTGGAGCCTTTTTGGCACCAATGGAACCTCTCTCCTTGAAGTTCTTGATGATGCGATAGATTGTTGACTGAGGTGCAATCTTTCTAGCTGCAATACTCTTCCCAGTTAGGCCATTTTTGTGCAGTGCAATGATGACTGCACGTGTTTCTTTAGAGATAACCATGGTTAACAGAAGAGAAACAATGATAGCAAGCACCATCCTCCTTTTAAAGTGTCCAGTGGTGTCATTCTTACTTAATCATGACAGATTGATCTCCAGCCCTGTCCTCATCAACACCCACACCTGTGTTAATGGAGCAATCACTGAAACGATGTTAGGTGGTCCTTTTAAGGCAGGGCTGCAATAATGTTGAAATGTTTTTTGGGGGATAAAGTTCATTTTCTAGGCAAATATTGACTTTGCAAGTAATTGCTGTTAAACTGATCACTCTTTATAACATTCTGGAGTATATGCAAATTGCCATTAGAAAAACTGAAGCAGTAGACTTTGTAAAAATTAATATTTGTATCATTCTCAAAACTTTTGGCCATGACTGTACAGGAATGTTCCAAGGTAAGAGGCATTACATTGATAGCCGACAGACAGATAGGAAGTAGCGGGGGGGGGGGGGGATTTAACAAGCAGAAAGACATTTCAGTTCTCTGTATGTAATGATCTCCGCTTAGGTCGGTGTTGGTTGTACAGCCTAACCGCGGTGGGGAGGAAAGACTTCCGATAGCGCTCCTTCTCACACCTAGGGTGGAGCAGTCGGTCACTGACAGTACTGCTCAGCGCGATCACAGTCTCATGCATGGGATGGGACTTCTTCTTCTTCATGGAGCTCACCACGGACAGTATCCTTTTGTCACCCACCACCTGCACTTTGTCGTTGTTCTATCAAGAATTTTAGAAAAAGTCAATACAATTTGCAATGTTTTGCAAGCAAGAAACACGGATTTGGCCAAGGCGTCAAGTTTAATTAAGAATGCTGCAGACAGTCTTGGTCAGTACAGGAACCAATTTGAGGAAGCAAAACAGACTGCAGCTTCACTTGCACAACAGTGGGGCATTTCCCCTCAATTTCAAAGGAAAAGGGTCTCTAAAGTCAAGCGCCATTTTGATGAATTGTCAGTTGATGAATGATTGAATGATGGTGAAAAACATTTTAAAGTTACAGTTTTCCTCCCATGTTTTTAATATTATAACATCTCAGCTTGTAAACAGGTTTAAAGGACTTGATCAGGTTCTTGGGTGGTTTAACATAATTCAGCCTGCAATACTTTCATCTGCATCTGATGATGATCTATTCAAAGATGCATCAAATCTGCAAGAAATTTACCTGGAAGATTTATCACCATCTTTTCCTGGTCAAGTGCTTAGTTTTCAATCTGCTTTAGGGAAAGAAATTGAAGAGGCATCCTTGGTTAGTGACCTTGCTCACCTCCTCACCACCTTTTTGAGACTTAACTTAAAATCGTATTAGAGTGGTATACCCAGCGGAACAGAGGCAGCTTTTCAAAGAGGATGAGCACTATACCTAGTATACCATGGAACTGAAAATCTGTTACTAGAGATATGGACTGGATAAGGAGGTGATCCCCTCATAGAGGTGGTGGAGAGGTTTCACTGCATATTCAGCCCTTAGCACAGGTACCACAGTTGCGGTCTTAAAATAGTCATACACAAAAATAAAAACCTCAAATAAATATGTATTCTTGTTTCTTTAGGGTGATGGTTCATCCTGTTTATTATTCAGTTCAAGTACCGGTTTTGTTAATGTAAGCTAATTTTAAAAGCATTGTTATAACCAATACTGTAATCATTTTATCTGCAAAAAGCAGAATAGAACATCATATAGATCTTTTGTATTCCCTTTTTTATTCTTTAGGTTGCTTTGTTTTTGACTATTAAAAGTTGGCATATATTACACAAGAGATGAAAACAAGTTGGTTCTGCTACTTTTAGTTCCAAGTAAGTTTTGTTGCATTGTATATAAGTTTTTAAATGGGCTAAATTATTTTTATGCTGCTATGTTAAAAATACATTATGATATCTTTTCTGTGGTTTAGGTTGCACTTTTACATGTGAAAAGTTAGCACCATTATAAACAAATCCTCCCTGTTCTGGCTTTGAGATTAAGGTAAGCGTTTTCTTAAATTAACTAATATACATATGATATACCCAGGCCCAGCCTTTCCTAGTTACGCCAATGCCTAGGGGTGATATAGAAACTCCATATCCATCTTCATAAGGTACTGTCTGTGCTTGTACCTCTTCACTCTCACTGGACTTCTGCTCACTCCTTCCCATCCCCTCTCCTGTGAGCTATAATGTGACAACTCTGTGAGCTGAAGTTCTGTCTGTGAGCTGAAGTCCTGTGTAAATTATGACTAGTAAAAAAGCCTAGCTGCGCTGGCACCTTTCCCCTAACCTACCTTATAACTTATCCATATACCCATTAATGACACTGACACCAGAGCTTGGAAGGAAAGGCCACAGCGGCATTTTATTCAATGTTACAAACTTATATAAAAACCATCCTAAACCGGAAAACGTCCATAAATGATCATATAAATAACATAACAAATTTGATAACACCAAAATGAACATATAACATACAGTTTACCCTTTAGAAGGATGGGTCCCTGAAGGCACCAACCAACAAAACACGTCCCCAAGCCTCCGATTTTTACCCCCAGCCATGATCCACCTGGCCCAGGGGCACCATCCTCAGAGGGTAAGTCCATCCTGGGTATCCTGACCGCAGGACTTGCCAAACCTGTCTGGTTCCCAAACCAGCCTGCACTTTTCCATACCACCAATTGGGTGGAGACGACCCCTTGGTCCTCCACCCCCATTTTTCCACTTATGCCTCCAAAGACCCCTCCTTTGCACGCCACGACGGACATGTGTGACCACCTTACATGTGCACGTCTCCCCACACCTGAACGGCCAGCTCAACACCTTCCTGTATGCCCTGCAACCAAATGTCCAGTCTAATCGCATTGAGGTGCACCCCATCCGGACGAAACAAATCCTCCGACACCACCGCCAATTCCCTGAGGCGCACAACAAACGCCCCACCGCCTGTTCAACCTTGGCCCATGCACGGATTAACCTCAGCAATTGACCAGGCGTGCCGCGAACACTGTCGCACTACAAGGTCAGACCACACTACAATCAACCCTGAATAGGCAGACCACAGGCGCAACCGATCCAATTTGACGTCCCGCATCGCTTCCCTAGCGGCCCAAAGCTCCAGATCCCTACCCCCCATATGTATAACCAGTACGTCAAGAGGCCTGTCCATAGCCGTGTAGTAATGAGCTACTGGAAACAAGCGGGACCACAGCATTCCCCGGACGCCCAACCCCTTAACCTGAACCAAGGTACAATCAAAGCCCAGCTGCCGTCCAGACGGTCGGTCTGACATCTGCGTACACATCACCCCAGTGGACACAAGAATGCCCAACAAACCAGACCAAGCACGAAGAAGAACCGAAAAGACAACACAGAACAAATAACCAGCACCAGAAAAAACTATGCCCCACCATGCACCACAAGCAGGCCCCGAAGCCCCCCTCCCCTCCTTGTCACAAGAGCTGAGGCCACACATACAAGCAGAAGCGGTTGGACTCCCACCTCTCAAACTTCCAAATGACCTCCTCTGGTGACCCCGAGAGGAGCTCCAACTCCCGTAGACCTTCACGCAACACCTGCACGAACTGGAACTGCGACAAACAAGAGGAATTAGCGTGGACCAACAACGCCTCACCCCCCAGCCAGCCGCCAATGCATAAAAGAAGTGAAACATGCCACCGGGCCCACTGCCGAGCAGAGACTGCTACCACTCCACCAACCTATTGCCCCCCTTAGTCCGTTTTGGACCGGTGAACCTGGCAAACCAGAGCCTCCTGGGACACCGCGCAGTCCCCCATCGCCAAACCCCGGGGCGCACCCTGCTATGGGACACCAACTCCGACCCCCGGAAGGCCCCAAAGTAAACTAAAGAAAAGGCCAATCTAAAGAAATGGACCTCATAATCCCAGAAGCAAATCCGCCCAAGCACCCTGAGCAGATCCCCTAAGGTCCCAAAACCCAGGGGGCGACGGGTATCCCTAACCTTTGCACCACGCCTAAAACCGGTAACCGCCTGCCACACCAGAAAGAACTTCGTTCGGTCCCGAAACCCTCCAAATTTAAACCAAAAGGCCATGGCCGCCAGGCTCCTGGCCAACCCCGCGGCAGAAACATCATGCCCGAACACCAGTCCTCCCAGTCCTCAGGGACCCCTACCCCGTGGAGCTCTCACACCAAGGCTTCCCACTCCAACCAGTACCTAAGATGCCCCGTTCACATAGAAACACTCAAGGAACTCTGAACCAGCAACATTGCAGCCCTCAAACCAGATGCCATAACCCTTCCGTACAAGGCACGCCCAGCGGATCCGTCTCCGGCGCCATATCCCATGACCTGGCCTACTGAAAATGAGAAATGGAATCAGCAATAACATTCCTTGAACCTGGCAAGTGCACCACCACAAGATGCGCATTCATCTTCAACCCCTGCAACACCAATCTCTGTAAAAGCCGTGCCACCGGCGGGGTACTAGCGGACTGGGCATTAATGGCCTGCACCACTCCCATAATATCCCATAAAAAACTAATCCTCGGATCCCGAAGCTGCTCCCCCCAAACCACCATGGCCCACGACAATGGGAAACAGCTCTAGGAACGCCAAATTCTAGGAACCAGCCCGTCCCTTCACTACAACTCTGGCCATGTGCCCACCCGCACACCACTGACCCTGACCCGAGCGCCTCCGATGCATCAGTAAACAGCTCCAGGTCAACATTGGACACTGGGGACTCCAACACCAGGGACCTCCCAGTATACCACTCCAAAATCCCCCTCAAACTGCCAGATTGTCCCGCATTTCAGCAGTCAGGCGCATCTTCCTCTGCCGAACCGCCTTACCCTCCAGAGCCCACAACTCCCCCAATTTTTATTTTTTTTTGGAAGGCGACACTCCAGGAGGTCAGTGTCGATAACTATGCCCCTTAACGTAACCACCGTAGACGGGCCCTCCATCTGCTCTGCCCCTGGGGGACGCCAAAGTAACGGCAGACCGATTCCCTACCGGACAATAGCAACGGGCAAACCCGGGAGGCCAAGGAACAGGAAATCATCCAGGTAGTGCAACACCGAGTCAACCTGAGAGCGCTGTCACACCACCCACTCCAAGAAGGAGCTGAACGTCTCAAAATACGCCCAAGAGTTCGAACAGCCCAATGGGTGACACAAAACCCCATAATACCATTCCTGCCATGTACACCTCAGCAGGTGAAAGCTGTCCGGAGGTGCCGGCCTCTATGTCGGTCTTGGTCAACAACACTCTATTCCCATATCTACGAACCCCCCCCCCCCACCCCAACGCCACGTCAAAAGACGCGTAGGACACCGCACACAGCTCTGGGTCAATCCCGTCAGTGACCGACCCACCCTCAGGATGTGACAGATGGTGAACGAGGCAGAATTTATTAGGCTCTCTCTTTGGGACCACCCCCAAAGGGGAAATCGGCAAATGTTCCAAGGGGGGCCGTACAAAAGGCCCCCACCATGCGTCCCAATTCCACCTCCTTCCCCAGCTTCCGCGAGACTACTTCCGGATGCGCCCGCAACAACGCCAAGTTACGTGGCTCCGCCCCACCACCCATATTGGAACAAGGAATCCGAAACCCCTCTTTAAATCCCCCCGCCTGTCTCTGCCATCCTTTCCACCCTCACCTGCATCGCCTCTCTTCCGTTTAGTCTCGTCGCCCTTACCCCGTCCCGTCTTAAACCGGTGGTTGAGGGCATGTGCCCCACTACAACCAGAGCACTCGTGCCGAAATCGGCAATCGTTCCAAACTTGCACTGGCCTTCATTAAACTGCCAGCAACTGACCGCTCGCAGTCGACCGTACCGTTGCTGATCCCGGTTGCATCCTGAAAGGGCTGACTCCCCGCCCCCCAAGAAGCAGCATTCAGCTTCATCCTGAAGCTAATATCCTTGTGATCCCACCATAAAGAAGGGCGCACTGCCTTCCACTGACGGAAATGCGCATCGTACCTCAGTCAGGCATTCCCCCCATACACCCCATATGCCTTGTCGATGGAATCGAGATAGTAAAACAAGGCAGAGCGACTTCCCAGTTCCTTCTCCCTGATAACGTTGGCCAAAATTGCAAAGGCCAGCAGCCAATTCGAGAAGGTGGGAGTGATCAGGCAGTAACGCCACCGCTCCTCCTCCATCTTCTCACACTCGTCCAGTTTAACCCAATCCAAGTTAAACTGCTCCAGCGGAAGCAGTGAAAACATTTCCAGGTACTTCCCCTTCAGTATTTCCTACGCACTTCCAGCCTCAAATGGGCCCCCAAGGGCCCCTCGAAGAACCTGTAAACCTCCCCTTTAGCGGAGTCCGCCAAGCGAACCCCGTCCTGCTGTTTGGCTGCCGGCACCACCTCACCGGACCCCCTCCCCCAACATTCCCGCTTACCGCACCCGAAGATTCCAGAGCCAAGGGACTTGCTACTACTGCTGGAGCCTAGCCCCCCGCCATCAGTGAACCCCAGATCCCCAGCGGGGACCCCCCACAGCCTCCCCACACAACCACTTAACACCCTGGAAAAAACACTGCAACCTCTCAACAGACAGCATGGAATCCCCCCCCCCCCAAAGTGCCCCACAGCGGTGGAAAGGGTGGTACACTCACCCGTCTCACAAAGGCAGAAGCCCCAGCAGCTGTCCTTCCAAAGGTGCCACTGCCTCCAGGCAGGGAAAAGGAGGAATCCGCTCCTGACTCCAGGGCCAGCCGACTGCTGCCCGCGCTGCCATCTACAGACGCCGGAGACCTACCCTGGGTGCAGACCCGATGGCTCTGCCCCCTGGGCATCCGTGACTGCTGGTCCACAGGAGAACCAGGGGACAGAGACTCCTCCCCCCTCCCAGGAACTGCCGACCGCATCATCTCTGGGGGCGGGGTCTTCCGGACTGGACCCTGCCCCCATCTTCAGCCATATACGGCCCCAATGAAGATGGCTGCCGGCCCGCAACTTCCGGCTGGACCGCGGCGCCGCCCGAGGCACGCTGTGCCTGGCACAGAGACCCGGTAGCTGAGCGGGCAGAAGACAAAGGAGGCTCTGGACCAGCCCTCAGACCTCCGGTCTCGCTGGGCCCGCCCCCCCCTCGGAGCATCAGCGGGAGATGCAGCCGTGAACTCCACAGCACGCTTTCGCCACCAGGGGGAGGGGGAAGTGCGAAGGAATCCCCTGGGACCGCCCGCCCAGGCTGCACAACAGGATTCCTCCCAGCCTCACCACCTGCCGACCGGGAATGCCGGCCAGAGGCAGAGGCCAGAGGGTCCTGAACAGGTCTCCGACAGCAATGCCTGGGCGGCGGGGACAGCTCCGGACGGAGCTGTTCAGGCGGCCGCACGCTATGGCAGCGCGGCCTTAGCTCCCTCTCCACAGCAGGAGGTACAGAGGACGGAGGGACCCCCAAAAACCGCTCGTGAAGCCAGCCAGAGTACCGACACAGAACCTGCAGAAGCAGCACCTTTAGATTAGCAGACATGGTGAGTAGACAAACTGTCACTTCTTCACTCCTGTGCTAAGTGTGCCACCACCCTTTCTACCCCTCTTTATAAACTATTAATAATCCCCCACCCCTCTGTCTGACCCCTTAACTCTCCTTGACCCACTCTTGCTCTGCATCCCCTTTACTGTCATGTGCCCCCTCCACTACCCCTTTGGGTCCGTTACGTGGGGCTTTCTGTTTAGGTGGAGAAGAGAATAAAAAAAGCATCTGATAAGTGAAGAAAGAACATACTGTATGTTACAAAGTTTCATATATTTGCTTGTAATTTTAATGTATATAAGGTTCACACAAACGCTGTACCTTCTTCAAACAGTTGATCGGCTGGTGGCCCAGATATAAGACCCCTGATGATCTTTAATTGATGACCAATCCTACAGATAGGTCACCAATGACGTAGAATGTAAAACCCTTTTAACAGTACAGTGATATGAGTCGCCAAAAAAAGGCGAACTAAACAAAATAACCAGGATATGAATTAGGCGTACTGAAGGACAAATATGGACAAGCCTGCTGTAAGCCATCAGCTCCACTAGTCTCTAACAGACATACAGTATACGTGGTGGATGTGGCTGAATATTATAGCCAGTCCTCCCACAGGTGGGCTGACTGTTTTCTTAGTGTTCTCTGTCTGGACACACATTTATCTATTGGCTATAGTGTATCATATCACACTGAGACCTTTATGATATCCGACAGGGTCACTTATGTTACTGTGTGCAATATGTGGCCGTATCTCACTTTTTATTGAGCCATACGCTTCTATGTTCAGCTGGGTGTGTCTGTTTTTTTTCATGGACAGCTTATGCTTTATCTAGTTAGAGAGAGCCCTCTCACTATTTTAGCACTTCTACTATAGGTACTCACGTACATTTTGTCTTTTACTTATTCATGTTAGAATAGCTCCTTGCTATTTTTTTATTGGATCATCATTAAAAGTTAAATTTTAGTATACTTTTTCTTCTTTTTGAGAGCCAAAACTAAAGGCACCTACATCTCTGTTTGACATGAAATGTCCTTTTTAAGGGGTTTCCCATGAAAGCAAGTTATCCTCTATTCATAAGTAGAGGATTACTTGCAGATCAGTTGGGAGTCCAACCACTTAGACCACCACTGATCACAAGAATGGAACAGAGAGCTGATTGGGTGATATATGTACCACTCCATTCATTTTAATGGGAGTGCTGGAGATAGCCGAAGTACAGTGCTCAGGTATCTCCGGCGCTCCTATTGAAAATAATGGAGCAGTATGCATGCTGCCCAACCACTTAAGTGCTTTTACAGAAAACAGTTATGTTGTTAAACTTAAATGGTCACTAACTTTTAACAACACTTATTCTCAATTCACAGAATACAATATACTGAACATAATTGCAAATCCCTTAATGTTTTCCACCCTATAAAAAACAACTATGTGCCCAGCCAGCACATATAGTGAACATATACAGGTAGTGCATAAAGTGAAGTGTGTGTTATCGCAGCTCTACTGGTATTCAACTGTGCAGCTCTTCCAGCTGTCCCACAGATGGAATTATATTCATCTTCTCATGCCTGCTTTAGCACACCAGCAGTGTTGTTATAATGGGTCGTTGATATATACTGCCAGCCACTCCTTACATACTTTAGGAGCTGGGATAGGCCTATACACATGCTGTATATATACTATATGTGGGGAAATATTAATCATATGCCCAGCCATCACTTGGTGCAAATTTTGAAGTATATACTGTATATAATAATAATTTTATCTTCACTATTTTTCAACTGCACAGTTCTTCCTAATGTTGTACAGATAAAATTATACATATAAGTAAGTTATACAGTAGAAGAATGTGGCACCTTTTCATGCCAGCAGCGGTGACATTACAATGGGTCACTGATAGAGTGCAATATTTTACCTGCACACCTACAATTCATACAGATTCCTCATCTGCCTGTATTTTGGTTGGTAGATAGTTATAAATGAGGGATATTCCACAGCATACAGCTGTCTGTGTCTGATATTTTAATTGTTTTTACTTGGTATTACATATTTATATAGTAGTCAATTTAAGTTAAGGTTACAACATATCTTTTCCTTCCATACCTACTTTTGATCGTTTTACCCTTTTTCCTTGCCACTTTTCTTTCCATGTTATAATAGGGTGGTGTACACCTGGGTGTAATTACTTTGGGAGTAGTACTGTGCTCCTATACGCAGTAATATTTATAGATACCACAAATATTATTATACCTCATATACACACGTCAGTTTATCCTGATAAGCCACCTGAATTGACAGGTTGGTAGCTAGTGTATTGTTCATTAATACAGAGAAGGATGTCACTATATACCCAATCTAAAAGTAGATGTCTATTTTTCTTTATTACAAATGTATTATATTTAGCCCCAGTACCCACTGATATCACTGTTAAGAAAAATACTGCCACCTCAAAAGACAGGTTAATTGTCTCAAGATGCATCCCAATAGCTTGTTGGTCAAGTTGTGGAAGGAACGTTGTACTTTTGAATGAAATCTGCACACATAAGTAAAGAATTATAACCTTAAATATAGCAAATCAATAACCTGACACAGCAACTAACACTAATTGAAGACTTGTAAAGATTATCCATCAGCAGAGATGAAGAGTTAAATGCTGAAATGTAAATATATTTATATTAACTGAGCTTTAATTTATTTTTTCATGTCAATAAATTTAATCTAAAAGCAGTATTAGTTCACCATTTTACTGCATTAAATCATGACACCGTGACAAGCAGAAGGTTGTATAGTACAGCCTATACATTTTAGTAGGCCAGTTTAATAAGAATGCTACATATACAGTGGGGAAAAAAAAAAGTATTTAGTCAGCCACAAATTGTGCAAGTTCTCCCACTTAAAAAGATGAGAGAGGCCTGTAATTGACATCATAGGTAGACCTCAACTATGAGAGCCAAAATGAGAAAACATATCTAGAAAATTGTGGAAACACAGCGTTTTTTGTTGCAGATGTTGCTGCGTTTTTTTGAGCCAAATCCAGGAGTAGCTACAAAAGCAATGTGAAATATATAGCTGTTTTAACAGCCGTAACACAACTGAAATTAAATTCACTGTACGTGAATGTGGGCTATTCACATGACCAATTTTTAATGATCTGTTTTAATAGACTGTCAAAACATAAATAATCTATTTTTGTCCATTTTCAAAAATATTATGTATGAGGGATCCATGAAAAAGGGCACCCCCCAGGTGCAAGAAAAATGTACATTTCTGAAGGACATTTCTACAATGTTTGTATGAATGTAGGCTAAGAGATGTACTTTTACATTTAATTTTATACAGTGGGGAAAAAAGTATTTAGTCAGCCACCAATTGTGTAAGTTTTCCCACTTAAAAAGATGAGAGAGGCCTGTAATTGACATCATAGGTAGACCTCAACTATGAGAGACAAAATGAGAAAACATATCTAGAATATCACATTGTCTGATTTTTAAAGAATTTATTTGCAAATTATGGTGGAAGATAAGTATTTGGTCACCTACAAACAAGCAAGATTTCTGGCTCTCACAGACCTGTAACTTCTTCTTTTAGAGGCTTCTCTGTCCTCCACTCATTACCTGTAGTATTGGCACCTGTTTGAAATTGTTATCAGTATAAAAGACACCTGTCCACAACCTCAAACAGTCACACTCCAAACTCCACTATGGTGAAGACCAAAGAGCTGTGGAAGGACACCAGAAACAAAATTGTAGACCTGCACCAGGCTGGGAAGACTGAATCTGCAATAGGCAAGCAGTTTGGTGTGAAGAAATCAACTGTGGGAGCAATAATTAGAAAATGGAAGACATACAAGACCACTGATAATCTCTCTCGATCAGGGGCTCCACGCAAGATCTCACCCCGTGGGGTCAAAATGATCACAAGAACGGTGAGAAAAAAATCCCAGAACCACACGGGGGGACCTAGTGAATGACCTACAGAAAGCTGGGACTAATGTATCAAAGGCTACCATCAGTAACACACTACGCCGCCAGGGACTCAGATCCTGCAGTGCCAGACGTGTCCCCCTGCTTAAGCCAGTACATATCCGGGCCCGGCCCGTCTGAAGTTTGCTAGAGAGCATTTGGATGTTCCAGAAGAGTATTGGGAGAATGTCAGATGAAACCAAACAGTTAGAAACACAACTCGTCGTGTTTGGAGGAGAGTTAATGCTGAGTTGCAGCCAAAGAACACCATACCTACTGTGAAGCCTGGGGGTGGCAACATCATGCTTTGGGGCTTTTTCTCTGCAAAGGGACCAGGATGACTGATCTGTGTACATGACAGAATGAATGGGGCCATGTATCATGAGATTTTGAGTGCAAACCTCCTTCCATCAGCAAGGGCATTGAAGATGAAATGTGGCTCGGTCTTTCAGCATGACAATGATCCCAAGCACACCGCAAGGGCAATGAAGGAGTGGCTTTGTAAGAAGCATTTCAAGGTCCTGGAGTGGCCTAGCCAGTCTCCAGACTCAACCCCATAGAAAACCTTTGGAGGGAGTTGAAAGTCCGTGTTGCCCAGCAAGAGCCCCAAAACATCACTGCTCTAGAGGAGATCTGCATGGAGGAATGGGCTAACACACCAGCAACAATGTGTGCCAACCTTGTGAAGACTTACAGAAAACGTTTGATCTCTGTCATTGCCAACAAAGGATATATAACAAAGTACTGAGATTGAACTTTTGTTATTGACCAAATACTTATTTTCCACTATAATTTGCAAATACATTCTTTAAAAATCAGCCAATGTGGGGCGTGGCCTACGCGTTCATGGAGTAGGACGTGTGCTGCTCCTGCTCCGCTAGAGCGCTGCTCTCAGTGATGCCCCTGCTTAGGAAGACAACAAAGAGGGGGGTCCCCAGCACCACCAGACCAGCTGACCGCCCAGTCCGAACCACCCTAGACAATTATATAGCGCCATCGGCCGGCGCGCTTACTCAGCCTGCCGCGCGGGCGCAGCCATCTTGGCTTTCCTTGCAGCTCTCTTCCTCTCCGCAGCCGCTGGCAGTCACAAAGGAGCCTCCTCCTCCATCTGCTCCTTCGGGCGCCAGTTGCCCAGGGAAGAAGATTAAAGCCCCAGCAACCGGCTCCCCAGCTTCAGAACCGGGCACTATGGAACTGGGGGTACCTGAAACGGGCCCCAGCACCCCCTCGGTCTCTCCTGATCCACTGGCTGTGAGTACAGGGCACTCAGGTGCTCCCCCTGGCAGGCCCTCCACAACCCCTCCTGCTCCAGATCCTGCCTCTCCCCAGCCTCAGCACCTCACGCTGGCCCGTGGGGCTGGGGACTCAGACCCAGGCACCCCAGAGGCCCTGCTTCCTCTAGCTGCACAGGATGGTGACAACATGCCTCCTACCCCACCCCTGCTAGCATCTCCGGCCTCAGCTTTGGATTTCTCACAAGCTCCTCCGCAGTGGCAGTCTTTCCTCTCTCAGATTCCCAATAAGCAAGATTTCAAATCGTTGATTGCTGAAGTGACTGAGACTTTTCGCTCTGAAATATCTGTTCTGCGTACCGACATCCACTCCATTGCTACTAGAGTTGAGACCCTAGAGGAGGACCATGACACTACTAGCGTATATGTTGGGCAGCTTCATGACTCTACTTCTGCACAGGTTGCAACGCTGTGTGAGGTGCAACGCCACTTAGAGGACATTGATAATAGGGGCAGGCGCAATAATATTAGGATTAAGGGCCTACCTGAGGCTACCCACGATGAAGATCTCCACGCTACGCTTGAGACAATATTTAACAACGTCCTTCAGGAGCCTCAGTCCCACAAGATTAAGCTGGACAGAGCGTACCATGCCCTCCGACCTAAGAACCTCTCCTCTACCTCACGAGATGTGATCTGCTGTGTCCATGACTTCGCTACCAAGGAGGCTATCATGGCAAGGGCCTGCTCCATGTCGGATATAGACTTTGGGGGCGCCAAGATACAGCTTTTTCAAACCTCTCTCTCCTTACACTCCAGAAGCGGCGTCACCTACGCCCCCTCCTACAGATTTTGAGAGATCACCAGATTCCGTATCGGTGGGGCTTTCCATTTGTTCTCATAGCCTGTAAAGATGGCCGCTCAGCTACGTTAGGCTTTCACTCGGATTTTCCCTCCTTCTGCGGCCTGTTGGAGATCTCTGTACCGGAGCTGCCTGACTGGGAACTGGCGGAGCCCCCACCACCACCCCCACCTGTGTGGCAACACTAGCGCCCTAGCAGACGTCCCCTCCGCTCTCCTCGATCACCTGCTCAGAGGCACAGGCTAGGAGGTCCTGCTGACTGACTTCCATCACCTTAATGGACTTGCCCACCCTCTTGAGTTATGCTCTTTACGTTAATATTGTGTTTTTGCAGTCTTTATTCTTTTTCCTCCCTTAAGGTCCACGGATAAAATTTGTTCATAGTCCATTTGCAGTGTGCGCGGGGAGGAGTGGAGCTCATTGGACTCCCCGTGCTCTCTGCGAGAGCCATTACCCTCCATATTTTGGGGCTGTGGACGCTGCCCCTTTTTTTTTTTTTTTTTTTTTTGCCTTTTGGACGGGCGGCCCCCGACAGCCACTTGGCAGGAGTTTAGTTCTGCCCATGTCTTATTTGTTGAGTATTTTGTTGTCCTAATGATTGTTTTTCTTCTCTTATCCCCCTCCCTTTCCTCCCCCTCCCTGCCTCCACGACCTGACGGCCTCCTTGGAGAATTCTCCCTATGGACCTTGGTGTTGGTTTGGACTACGGGTGGGTGCCTACCGGATTGGCACAACTGTGGGTGAGCCAGACTGTCATCTGCAATTATGTATTTTTTTTTTTCCAATGGTTAGATGTGTATCCATTAATGTGAAGGGCCTAGGCTCCAACATCATGCGGCGAACGGTCCTGCGAGAGTTGCGCTCCCTTCGCGCTGCTGTTGCCTTTCTTCAGGAGACCCACTTTGATCCCACTGGATCGTTTAACTTTGCTAGACACCACTACCTGGTGGCATACTCCGCTACCGGTGATCGGCACAGGGATGGAGTGGCTATTCTCCTCTCCCGGTCGTGCCCGATTGCTACATGGTTAGTGGGGGTGGATTTCAATATGGTGTTTTCAGAACATGCCGATAGACTTGCAGTCCCCCCCCAAAGCCCCCATCCCGTGCTCAGGCTCAGTTGTCAAGGGAGTTCCGTCGCCTATTGTGCTCGTATGCTCTCTATGACTTGTGGCGGGTCGATAACCCTACGGCACGCTCTTATACCTTTTTTTCCCACCCTCCCTTAGGTTGCTGGTGGACACTGACATTGGGAGCCTCTGCTGGTCTGACCATGCTCCAGTTATTGTAACGTTGTCTTCTGCTCCGGTCCCCACTAGAAAATGCCACTGGCGCCTTAACGAGTCCCTACTTCGCAATCCTGCCACACTCTTTACCCTGCGGCCACATCTTGTGACATATTTCCAGGATAACGTGGGTTTGGTGTTCTCGTCTGCGGTGTTGTGGGAGGCCCACAAGGCGGTAATGCGCGGTCATTGCATTGCCTTGGCGTCGCGTTTAAAAAATGATAGGCTCAGAAACGGCGCCTCTTGGCCCGGATACACTTGTTATCGGATGCTCTATCTGCTCGCCCCTCCCTCAGGGTCCTTCATCAACTAGTAGTGGCACGTGCTGATCTCTGTTCTCTGGAGACACACCAGGTCCAACGCCTCCTCTTGTACACTCGTCAGAGGTACTATGAACTAGGAAACAAGGCGCATTCCCTCTTGGCGAAGACTCTCCATCGGGCTTCCTCGACCCCTCATGCTGTTCCTGACCCCTCCGGCATCCTTCAACACCACCCCGAGGTTATCGCCTCTACCTTTAGATAAAACTATATGAAGTTGCATAACCTCCCTAAACCTGGCACACGGTCATCTGCTGACCCCCCTCCCCCCTTTAGCCACATACCTAGGCGATTGCCACCTCCCTACCCTTTCCCCGGAGGCCGTCTCCTCGCTCAGTGCCCCTGTTACTGCAGAGGAGTTGGAGGGGGTTTTGAAAGATCTACATAATGGTAAGGCCCCCGGCCCTGACGGCTTTTCATACTTGTATTATAAATCATTTCAGGGGGAACTCTCGGGTTACCTAGTTGATTTATTTAATTCCTTCCTTTCGGGCTCCCCTATTCCTACCACTATGCTTCACTCCTATATCACCCTAGTCCCCAAAGCAGGGAAGGACCTGCAGGATTGCTCCAATTATCGTCCGATTGCTTTGCTAAATACTGACCTGAAGCTGTTTACCAAAATTTTGGCCAACTGCCTTAATGCTTGCCTTCCTTCCCTTGTTCATAAGGATCAGGTGGGATTCGTCCCTTGCAGGCAGGGGTGCGACAACACCAGAAGAGCTGTGGACTTGGTGGAGGTAGCCAATCATTATTCCACTCCAACTCTGTTACTGGGCTTGGATGCTGAGAAGGCCTTTGACCGCTTAGACTGGTCTGAAGTTATATAGGAACCTCTCAGGATACAAGGTTAACTCCTCCACGACTGAGGCCCTTCCCCTTAATGTCCCGAATGATCTTTTAGCTCTACTCTGCAGTAACTATAACTTCCAGTGGCGCTCGGACTCTATCAACTATTTAGGTGTCCGTATTACTCCATCCTATGCGACACTCTACACAAAAAATTACACGCGCCTTTTTTGGGAACTTCGATCTCTGCTGGATTCCTGGAAGTCTCTTCCAGTTTCCCTCCTCGGACGCATTACAGCGGTCAAGATGACCCTGCTCCCTAAATTGTTGTATTTTTTCCAGACATTACCAGTGGCGGTCCCTAGGAGTGAGCTCAGAAACCTACAGAAAGCCGTATTCCAGTTCATCTGGAATGCTAGATGTCACCGTATACCCCGCTCTGTCATGTTGGCGGGGAGGGGGTGTGGGGGTCTGGCCATTCCCAATCTGCTCCATTACTACTGGGCGACGCATCTGCGTTGTATTCCCTTTTGGGGCGACTATCCCAGCTTACACGAAGTGGATGGAAATAGAGAAGTTATGGATGGCACCTGTGCATCCTAATTCCCTCTTATGGGTCGGCTCTCCCCCCGCCCCCTGACTTATTGGGCCCTATTAGGTTTACAAGAGCGATATGGCTCATACCCCCGCTCTTCTCCACTCCCTCAACCCTACTATACCACTGGTGTGCTGGCGGTGCCTTTCAGGTCATGGCTCTTTGTATCATATATTATGGACTTGCCCACTCATATTGGGTTTTTGGAGGGAGGTCAGGGCAGTGACAGAGGCTCTCTTTCTCCACAGGGTCCCGTTAGACCCACGGATTTATCTACTTGGCCTCCCTCCTAGACACGTTGGCAAGGCACCGTCCCACCTTTTCTTCCATCTATGTGCAGCTGCGAAGACTCTTATAGCACGTAACTGGAGGTCGGTGTCCCCGCCTTCAGGGCCAGATTAACTTGACAGAATGAAGGACATTCATACCCTTGAACATCTGACAGCAAACATTAATAACACTGTGGAGGCATTCCAGTCTATCTGGTCACAATGGGATACGTCAGAGGCGTAGCTAGCGGGGGGGGGGTAGAGGGGGCGGCTGCCCCGGGCCCACTGAATTTTTGGTTCTGCAGACACCGATCTAGTTAAAACGTAACCTGCAACTTAACAGTATTGTAAACTGCAAGCCACTACAGGCTTGCGGTTTACAAGACGCCGAGACCACAGACGATGTCTTCTTCTCAGCACGGGCGGCGCGATGACGTCACAACAACGCGCCGCCCGCGCTCAGACACAGAAGTCCTGTGCGTAGACAGGGAGGAAGAGGCGTCGCAGGTGAGTATGACTTTTGTTTTTGTTTTTTTTAGCCTAGTTGTGGGTATATTAATAGTATAATGAGGGAAAAGAAGGGGGAAATATAACTATAAGGGAGGATTCATTAGGGGGCATTATGACGATGGGGGGGTCATTTATATAAGGGTTATTAGGAGGTATTATTAATACAAGGGGGAGGTTATTTATATAAGGGGCCATTAGGGGGCATCATTTACTGTATATTAGGAGGCATTATGAACATAAGGGGGTTTTCATTAATTTAAGGAGCCATTAGAGGTGCAGTATTTAATGTCAGGGGGAATTAGGGGCATAATATGAGAGTCAATTAATTTAATGAAAGTGGCACTTGGGCTTTATTAAGACTAAGGCCCCACGTACCAGGCTGCAGAAAAAAAAAGCACTGCAGGAAAAACCGCAGCGGTAACATTGTGGTTTTTCTCGCAGCACTTTTCACAGAAGGTCTGCAGAGGTTTCCCCTGTGGACTTTCTGATTTCAATACACCTATATGGAAACCGCCAGTGTTTCTGTAGGTATAATTGAAATGCTTCAATTTCCAAAACCGCAACGGTTTTGGAAAACGCAGTGCATCTGCTGCACGTATTTTTCCGCAATGTGTGGGATGGGATTTGTTAGATGTAAAATGCCGGGTTTTTTTCTGTGGGTTTTCGCCACTTGTGGCCCCCATCCCCACTTTGCAGTAAAATATGCGCAGCGGATATGCTGCGATTTCCAAAACAGACGCAGTTTTGGAAATCGCAGCATGTCAATTATACCTACGGAAATGCTGGCGGTTTTCCTGTAGATATAATTGAAGCAGAAAGTCCGCAGAGGAAACCTCTGCAAACTTTCTGTGCAAAGTGCTGCAGGAAAAACAGTGATGCGTCGCCGCTGCGTTTTTTTCCGCAGATCTTTTTTGCTGCAGGAAACCACACGGGGCCTTAGCCTTAAAGAGGACCTTTCACGTCCTCATGTATATGCTGTTTTACATACCGCTAGAAAGCCGACAGCACGCTGAATTCAGCGCACTGTCGGCTTTCCCGGTATGTGCCCCGGGGCTGGAGATATCGGGGGTCTTAGTTTCATGGTTTACTGTCAGAAGGGTGTTCCTGACAGTCTAGCTGCGCTGTGAGGAACGCCCTCTCTGACAGTTCTCGTTCATAGTCTTGTACTGGGGGGGGCGTTCCTCACAACTCAGCATCATCGCCAGGCAGTAAGGAACGCCCCCTCTCTGTACTCGTCTATAGCGCTTTTGTAGCGGTATGTAAAACAGCATATACATATACAGCTTTCTCCCAGCTTAAGGTTTTACCTGATCTACCACACATAAGTAAGGAATCTGGGAGAGATATAGCGACCTTCCAGAATCTTACCTGTCACCTTCTCACAGTAAATATAATTTTTCAATTTAATGTCCAGTCAGTAATATTAAATTGTACTTAAGCTTTCAAACCACTTTTTTTTTTTCTGTATTTCTGTATTTTTTTCCATGTTTCTCTCAGTGATTCTCACTGAAGTACGGGGGTGTACAGATTATTTTGTAATGCAAGGAAAGACGTTAGAGGGGTTCATTTCAGACAGTTATATCTGGGACACTATATAATATAGAACAGTGCTTTTGGTGTCATATGAAAGAAGACATTCTCATATTTCAAATGACACCTGTAATATTTCCAGAGAAATATTTGAAAACACAGTTGGGGTTAGGAGCAGCTGTATATAATGATGCCAATCCTGACTGTGTTTTTAAGTGATGATATCTTTGAAAATAATACAGGTACAACTGAAATTATGGTGTGATATGTAAGATGTTCTAAGTTTTATAATGCCTGAGATATAACTGTTTGAAGTGATGCCCCTCAGCCTCAATTTCCCTACGTTAGACAAATCCTGGCAGAAAATTAAGTTATTTAAATACTTAAGTATGCTTTACAGGTGTTTTTCAGTCTAAAAATATTGATGACTTATCCTCCACGTAGAACTGAGCTGTCTGCTTCCTGCTCCATTCTTTGTGTAAGAACTGCTGAGAACAGCTGATTTATGTGTGAGTGTCAGGTTCAGCATCCCCATTGATCTGGTATTCATGACCTATCCTTAGGA
The DNA here is from genome assembly GCA_947044405.1 of Leptodactylus fallax. Lineage (NCBI taxonomy): Eukaryota > Metazoa > Chordata > Amphibia > Anura > Leptodactylidae > Leptodactylus > Leptodactylus fallax. The sequence goes on from CAMRHE010000140.1 coordinate 2,523,873, forward strand.
TAGGGCAGTGATGGCGAACCTTTTAGAGACCGAGTGCCCAAACTGCAACCCAAAACCCACTAATTTATTGCCAAGTGCCAACACGGCAATTTAACCTTAAATTAACCAGGATCCGTTTTATAGTGACCGTGCAATGTTATTACAGCCTGTAATAATATCACATGTCTGCTATAAAACAGATACTGTGTGATATAAATAGTGAAGGGCCCCCACATAGTACAATTCGATCTGAAGTGGCCCCCAGATAGTACTATATGCTCCAGAATGGCCCCCAGACAGTATTATATGCTTCACAGTGGGGCCCCACACAGTATTATATGCTTCACAGTGGGGCCCCACACAGTAGTATATGCTTCACAGTGGGGCCCCCACACAGTAGTATATGCTTCACAGTGGGGCCCCCACACAGGATGCTTCACAGTGGGGCCCCCACACAGTAGTATAGCTTCACAGGGGCCCCACACAGAGTAAGCTCACAGTGGGGCCCCACACAGTAGATAGCCCGGGGCCCCCCACAGAGTAATGCTTCACAGTGGGGCCCCCACCAGAGTATATGCTTCACAGTGGGGCCCCCACACAGTAGTATATGCTTCACAGTGGGGCCCCCACACAGTAGTATATGCTTCACAGTGGGGCCCCCACACAGTAGCATATGCTTCACAGTGGGGCCCCCACACAGTAGTATATGCTTCACAGTGGGGCCCCACTCAGTAGTATATGCTTCACAGTGGGGCCCCCACACAGTAGTATATGCTTCACAGTGGGGCCCCACACAGTAGCATATGCTTCACAGTGGGGCCCCACACAGTAGTATATGCTTCACAGTGGGGCCCCACACAGTAGCATATGCTTCACAGTGGGGCCCCACACAGTAGCATATGCTTTACAGTTGGGCCCCACACAGTAGTATAAGCTTTACAGTGGGGCCCCACACAGTATTAGATGCTTCACAGTGGGGCTCCACAGCAGCATATGCTTCACAGTGGGGCCCCACATATATAGTTTATGCTTCATAGTGGGGCCCCACACAGTACTATATGCTCCACAGTGGGGCCCCACACAGCAGCATATGCTTCACAGTAGGCCCCTACACAGTAGTTTATATTACTTACCTAGTCCCATGAAGAGCTGCAGTCCCACGAAGAACATCCTCCTCCCGCTCGCGTGCGCTGATGAATGACGTCATCACGCCTGCGTCGGGGCAGAGGTTACACTCAGCAGTCAGTGTAGGCCGCGATCCGGACCGCGGCCTACACTGACAGCTCAGCCGAAAGACGCGATTGCTCACTAATAGGGAATCCTGTACCGGATTCCCTGTTAGTGAGCGATCATGGCGATGGCGCGCGTGCCAACTGAGAGGGCTCTGTGTGCCCTCTCTGGCACGCGTGCCATAGGTTCGCCATCACGGGGATAGGGCATCAGTATTTTTGCCTGAAAACCCTTTTAAGCAGAAGCTGTTCATTATGGATTTTCAGCACTTTACAGTATAATGATCACTTTACTTACTTCAAAAGATCTTTGGTCAAATCTTTGGCTACAACCAGTTACAATGTGCCTCTCTACATATCATGACAAGAGGCAGTGGAGTGTAACTCCTCTCTCTGAAACTAACCTGTTTCTTATGGTGACTAAAGCTAAAAGCAAATTATATCTGGCAATATATAGTTTATAAAAATGCTGGACGTCACAGGCCATGGCATATATTTTAATATGAGCACATTATGGTGATAATGTTGGTTTGATCTACAATGGAATGATTAGTCACCACTCTATAATCCACAAAATGCTTCTCCTTGAAGTCAAAGATATCTTATTATGTTCTTTTTATTCATGACCAAGCAGCCTAAGTGTTCTTTATTCTAAGTAGAATAGACACAGGGGATTTTCATCTTAGTGTCCAGGCAAATCTCAATATTTCTCAATGAATTGTTTTATCTGTGGGTGAATTTATGGCCTTAATGATAGCTTAGAATTAAAATACTAATATAGTTTAGTCTAACATATGAATAAACTTCTGGAATAGAAAGGTGTATTCAAGGATACATTAATAATAATGTGTGTATGTGTAAACAAAGTGCACCCTCAGTCAGCATGTTAAATGATCACATTCTTGACAATACAATTATTAGAATGCTGAAAAAGTATGGCTTGTTTGGAAGGGTTGCAAGGAGAAAGCCTCATTTTTCTAACAAGAACATGGCAGCATCGCTTAAGAACAGACCAGACCTGAACAGACCACAACAGTTCTTGAACAATGTCCTCTGGAAATATGAGGCTAATTTGTGAGAGATCTTTGGTCGTAATTTGCAAAAACCCAACAGAGCATAGCCGCACAAAGTTGTCAAGCATGGTGGTGGAGGGGTGATGATTTGGTTTTGTTTTGAAGCCACAGGACCTGGACACCTTGCAGTCATTGAGTTGACTACAAACTCCTGTATATATCAAAGTATTCTAGAGTCAGATGTGAAGCTAAATATTGGCCAAAGTAATAGAGAATAGATGTGTGCGGCACTCTGTTATGAAGAATTCAAGGTCCTGAAGTCGGGTCACAACCCAATAGTACATATCAGAAATAACTCGGTACTCAAAAAAGTTGAATGGTTAAATGCAATTAGTTGTTTATTTGAAATAATCCACAGATAGAGTTAAGAATGATGTTTCAGTCCACAAGACCTTCATCTCTCCTTTGTTTAGGGAAAAACTGCTAATTGCTAACAAAGAACAAGTAATTGTCCTGAGTTCTTTCTCATATTTTCTAAATCTTGGTCACACCTGGGTCATGTAACAGGACAATAATCTGAAGCACACTAGCAAATCTACAATTCAACCCAATTGAAATGCTCCTGTGTGACCTTAAAGAGGACCTTTCCCCACCTTCAGTTCCAGTACTTAGCATCTATTAATACTGCTCCACCAATTCTGGTGCAGTTGGACTCTTTTTCTCTAGCCTCCACTGTTCCCGAGCAATCAATGAGTTTTGGTGCCGAGTATAATAATTAGGTTCTCTTACTGTCAGGAGGGTGGTGTCAGGCCGGAGTAAGCAAGGGGTGTGATTCTGAACTCTGACACTGGCTGCCTCTGATTGGAGTTCTGAAATAACACCCCCTGCCTGACACTGCACTTCTGACATTACAGAACTTAATAAGCACATCAGGCACCAAAAATAACTGTGCTTGTTGATTTATAACCATTGTGGGCTAGAGAAAAAATTCCAGCTGCACTGAAATCAGTGGAGTAGTGCCTATCAACAGATACTAAGAACTAGAATTGGTGGGGGGTGCTGAAAGGTCCTCATTAAGAGCAGCCCACAAACCTTAATGAAATGAAGCAGCATTGTAAAGAAGATGTGGCCAAAATTCTACCAGAATGATGTGAATTCATAAATAAAATTAACTTATTGAAATTATTGCTCATAAAGGTAGTTCTTCAATGTATTGATTCATGGGGTATACTTAGTTTTTTACACATGCCTCCATGGAGCCATTTTTATGGAATAAATAATGAAATGGTGGAATCGGTTGTGTACTGTTCTATTTACCAAATTTTATAAACATATATATTTTAATAGTGGTATTCAAATATTTTGTACAAATGGCCAATCACTTTTCAATAAATTCCAAAAAATCAATAAATCAATAGTGATATATTGTGCTAGAGAAGATGCTTATTTCTCCACCTGCCAGGATCTTTTCCTCCTTCCTTCAGAAATTGACGTTCATTCTGAAAACTTTGCTCAATCAGAGTGTAATGACAGTGGTCTGCAATTGCTGTTGTACTACTACTCCCAGCAGGCATCGTCCCTTGGTTACTTTGGTTTCTCGTTGCACAGCCTGAGCTGCTTCATGTAGCTGCCCTTATACTGCTGATACACCTAGACCTGCCCATAGGGCGGGTGCGCCTTCCCTCTCTGCAACATGAGAGCTAATAGACACACCTATGGACCTTCCAACCAATCCTAGAAACCTTCTCAGCACTGTGCTTGAGCAACATAGTTTCTCGGATATCCAATTCTTACAAGGGATTCATGTTTGTATTCCTCATTAAGCTTTTGTTTAGTGACCTAGGACTCTGCTTCAGATATTGTTCCTGATCTGCCCTTTGGCTTCCTATGACTCTGCATCTTTGCTGCCTGCTCCTGTCCTTTGATCCGGATATGACCACGCTTTTGCCTGATCCTCTTGTACTTCGCACCAGCATCTCTCTGGCATTTAGGTCAGCTACCACCTACACCAGGACTACCTATCTAAGACCAGATCCCTGTATAGGGGTTAAAGGATGAATACCAGGGGACCATTTAGACAATGCCCTAAGGAGTAGCCCAAGGTCAAATGGTTTAGGTCACACAGTTGTTCAACGATCCGCTGTTCGTTCAAAGTACACAGAAAAGCATGTGGGGAGAGGGGGGATTATTAGTATAATAGTGCCTCCCCCCCCACAGGTAATACCATTACTTATGTGGGGGCACTTTTATTGTACTAGTGCCACCCCCACAGTTAATAACATTGCTTATGTTGGGGGAGAAATTATTACCTGTGGGGGTGCTATTAGGGTACTATTACAGTAATAGTGCCCGTCACAGCATTAATTATGAGGAGGGGCACTATTACTGATAGTGCCCCCCACACGTAATAAAATGACTCATGTAGGGGAATGATTATTGCCTGTGTGGGGGGGGGGCACTATTAGGACACTATTACAGTAATAGTGCCCCCCCACAGGTAATGTCATTACTTATGTGGGGAGGCACTATTATTGTAATAATACCCCCCCCCCCACACACACACACACACAGTTAATAACATTGCTTATGTTGGAGAGGTGACTTTTCCTGTGTAGGGGGCACTATTAGGGCACTATTACAGTAATAGTGCTCCCCCACAGGTAATAGCATTACTTATGTGGATGGGCTATTACCTATTTGTGGTGCTATTGCAGTAATAGTCTGTCTCTGGGGACCCCTCAGTAGTGGAGGCCCATGGAAGGTGAATAAACATAGAAAACAGTGTTATTCACCTCATCTGGGCTCAGGCGCTGCTCCCTGAGATCAGGCGCTGAGATCCCTAGTTCAACATTAGGAGACATAGCAACACTACATCCACACTCACTTAGTCTGCCTAGGCTGACGTACAGTACAGACCAAAAGTTTGGACATACCTTCTCATTCCAAGAGTTTTCTGTATTTTCATGACTATAAAAATTGTAGATTCACACTGAAGGCATCAAAACTATGAATTAACACACGTGGAATTATATACTTAACAAAAAAGTGTGAAACAACTGAAAATATGTCTTATATTCTAGGTTCTTCAAAGTAGCCACCTTTTGCTTTGATTACTGCTTTGCATACTCTTGGCATTCTCTTGATGAGATTCAAGAGGTAGTCACCTGAAATGGTCTTCCAACAGTCTTGAAGGAGTTCCCAGAGATGCTTAGCACTTGTTGGCCCTTTTGCCTTCACTCTGCGGTCCAGCTCACCCCAAACCATCTCGATTGGGTTCAGGTCTGGTGACTGTGGAGGCCAGGTCATCTGGCGTAGCACCCCATCACTCTCCTTCTTGGTCAAATAGCCCTTACACAGTCTATAGGTGTGTATGGGGTCATTGTCCTGTTGAAAAATAAATGATGGTCCAACTAAACGCAAACCGGATGGAATAGCATGCCACTGCAAGATGCTGTGGTAACCATACTGGTTCAGTATTCCTTCAATTTTGAATAAATCCCCAACAGTGTCACCAGCAAAGCACCCCCACACTATCACACCTCCTCCTCCATGCTTCACGGTGGGAACCAGGCATGTAGAGTCCATTCGTTCACCTTTTCTACGTCGCACAAAGACATGATGGTTGGAACCAAAGATCTCAAATTTAGACTCATCAGACCAAAGCACAGATTTCCACAGGTCTAATGTCCATTCCTTGTGTTCTTTAGCCCAAACAAGTCTCTTCTGCTTGTTGCCTGTCCTTAGCAGTGGTTTCCTAGCAGCTATTTTACCATGAAGGCCTGCTGCACACAGTCTCCTCTTAACAGTTGTTGTAGATATGTGTCTGCTGCTAGAACTCTGTGTGGCATTGACCTGGTCTCTAATCTGAGCTGCTGTTAACCTGCGATTTCTGAGGCTGGTGACTCGGATGAACTTATCCTCCGCAGCAGAGGTGACTCTTGGTCTTCCTTTCCTGGGGCGGTCCTCATGTGAGCCAGTTTCTTTGTAGCGCTTGATGGTTTTGGCCACTGCACTTGGGGACACTTTCAAAGTTTTCCCAATTTTTCAGACTGACTGACCTTCATTTCTTAAAGTAATGATGGCCACTCATTTTTCTTTACTTAGCTGCTTTTTCTTGCCATAATACAAATTCTAACACTCCATTCAGTAGGACTATCAGCTGTGTATCCACCTGACTTCTGAACAACACAACTGATGGTCCCAACCCCATTTATAAGGCAAGAAATCCCACTTATTAAACCTGACAGGGCACATCTGTGAAGTGAAAACCATTTCAGGTGACTACCTCTTGAAGCTCATCAAGAGAATGCCAAGAGTGTGCAAAGCAGTAATCAAAGCAAAAGGTGGCTACTTTGAAGAACCTAGAATATAAGACATATTTTCAGTTGTTTCACACTTTTTTGTTAAGTATATAATTCCACATGTGTTAATTCATAGTTTTGAGGCCTTCAGTGTGAATCTACAATTTCTATAGTCATGAAAATACAGAAAACTCTTGGAATGAGAAGGTGTGTCCAAACTTTTGGTCTGTACTGTATATCTAGTGGATTGCCCATATTATCTCCTTAACATAGGGATTTCATAAGTCCCTCTCTATATGCTTCTAGATGAGCAGCATGTGAGAAAGACCTGCCTCAGAGCTATGAGCCATTGTTTTCTGAGCTATAACTATTAGTTAGAAGCTCAATATCTACAGCTAGTTCAGGGACTCAGGTGTTATATTTGCTGAGACATAGCCATTGATTGGAGCTTATGTTACTGGTTTACCTAGGTACCTCAGTACTGCAGTGACTGAGAGCTGGTGCTTCACATAACTTTGCTGCTGAATACAATTCTATTTGCAATTTACTCTGACACCAGGGTGTTAAATTTGCGGGGGCATATATACCTGGGAGATCCAGTGCCTCCAGCTGCCCTGTGTGTCTGAGCACTGCCTACATACATAGTTACATAGTAGATGAGTTTGGATGAAGACATCAGTCCATCAAGTCCAACCTATAACCCTACAGTCCCCTACAGTGTTGATCCAGAGGAAGGCAAAAAAAAACCCCATGAGGCTTATGCCAATTGCCCCATTTCATGGGAAAAAATTCCTTCCCGACTCCTTCCAACCTGGATCAACGTGTCCTTAAAATCTAGAACCCATAACCGTAATGTTGTTCTGTTCAAGAAAGGCATCCAGGCCCTCTTTGAACTTGTTGAATGAATCCACCATCACCACTTCCTGGGGCAGAGAGTTCCATAGCCTTACTGTTCTTACTGTAAAGAATCCTCTTCTATGTTGCTGGTGAAATTTTCTCTCCTCCAGTCGTAGAGGATGTCCCCTTGTCACTGTCACTGGCCTAGGGGTAAAAAGATCATTAGAAAGTTCTTTGTGCTGTCCCTTCATGTATTTGTACATTGTTATTAGATCTCCCCGTAGACGTCTTTTCTCTAAACTGAATAACCCCAAGTTTGTTAATCTATCGTTGTACTCCAATCCACCCATTCCCCTAATAATTTTGGTTGCCCTTCTTTGCACTCTTTCTAGTTCGATTATGTCTTTCTTGTATACTGGGGCCGAGAGTTGTGCACAATACTCTGTGTGGCCGTACCAGTGATTTGTATAGAGGCATAACTATGTGCTTGTCATGTGCTTCTGAAAATACTACCTTGGAGGTCCTTGCCTTCAGCTTTCTCCCTAGATCCCTGAAATAATTTTTAAGGACCTTACACCTACCGCTAGCTTTGTCATTTGTGCCAACGTGCACCATGACTGATGTATCCACACCAGCCCCATCCAGTAATCTATCAACCCGATCTGCGATGTGTCGAACTCGAGCGCCAGGAAGGCAACACACCGTACGACGATCCCGGTCTTTGTGACAGATTGCCCCATCTGTTCCCCTAATAATTGAATCCCCCACTACCAGCACCTGTCTAGGCTTCTCTGCACTCCTATCCCTCTTCTTACTGGAGCAGACATTCCCCTGGTGGTCAGAGGCAGTGTCTTGCTGCAGCAGTGTTACCCCTGTACTAACATCCCCCTCAATGGATCTCAGTCTTGCAATTTGCTCATTTAGATCCATGATCTGGACTTCCAAAAGTGCAACGTACTTACATCTTGCACAGCAGTATGCCCCCTCAAGCGGCTGCTCAAGCAGAGAATACATGCTGCAAGATGTACACTGGACCGCATTGGTAAGCATGGAGCACATCTTACTTGATGGGGATGTTTTTTTTTTGTAAAGTCCCTGAATCTAAAGTCACTTAATCTTAAGTCACACTTAGATCAAACACACTTGGAATCAAACCACACTCGCCAGCTCACACACTCACTTTATACTTAGCTTTTAAAGCTGCTCCAGATTGCAGAAAAAGCTGCCACAGATTCCTCTGGTTGCAAAACTGCTTAGATCTATTTGTATTGTGCCCATAGGAGCCTGCCAGAAATAGAGGACTCTGGCACTAAGAGTGAGACTGAGATCCCTAGTTTAACATTGGGAGATATAAGGAGGGTGACATCAATCCAGCGGATTGCCCTTATTATCTCCTTAACAAAAGGATTTCATGAGAGTCCATCTCTATATGTTTCTAGATGAGCAGCATATGAGAAGCACCTGCCTCAGATGTCCCATATTGTATTTTATATACTGGGGTGTTCATATCAGTAAATTGGACCTGACTATTTTACATCATTGTAGTCATTGGTCTTTGTAGATTGATTGGCTGGTCATAAGCTACTTTGGTGGCTTTTACACCCACAGGTTCTATTGTTTGATCAATATACCAGCTTTTCAACTTATATCATCACTGAGATAGACTGATACATACATCCTCTCATGATTACACCCCTTCATCTTTGTATTCATGCCATTTGTCCCCTTTTTTATGTTCCAATAATAAAGGTTATGTTTTATTTTTATCTGTATTTTTGAGGGAATCCTCTTCTTTGATTTGTTTCTACTCTGTAGGATCCTGCCTGCACCATCTGTGATTTCTTTGGTCCTTTATAGAGCAGCGTCCCACCTTCACCCCTCAGCCACCAGAGGAAGCCAAAGGGCGAAATGTGCATTGGGACTGAGGGTTGGAGGTCGTGACTATTTGTCATCTGGTTGGTATTGCCTTTGGTATGTTTTCTGTTGATGTCATTCTGTGGTCTTTTATTTCAACATACTCCGGCAAGTTCATTTATCTCATCTATTGTTGCTATGAATGAATATAATGCTCACAACTGCCTACAATATTATAAATAGCATAACCCTGTGTGCTGAATACCACGTTCCGATATGATGATGTAATGTGCAGTGCATGGGGCCCCCTGGAAGCTGAAGAGAAAGTTATCGGCATAGCCTGAAACAGAAACCATGTAATGACAAGCCTGGGAACCTTCAATAAGCAGTTGTCATAGTAACGGATCACTGGTCCCACGAAATCCACTCCAAAATGGGGCTACTGCCAGGAAAATGGTGTTCGAGGCTTTAGGTAGGTTAATGCCCACGGTAATACAGTGGAATGTTGGGAAAGGGTTAATGACATTGGAAGGCTCACCCGATATGTAACAGAATTATTTGTGGATCAAGCCTGCTGGAGGTTGCCATATGTTACTGCATAAAAATGGTAGTCCTTTAACTCAAATTCAATGGTAAAATGATTTTAAAAAAATGTTTGCTATGTTTGAGCCTAGACCACCAATATTTTTTACTTATTCTTTGAGAATTGGGGCTGATACTGAAGCAGCATGTTTGGGCCTAGGTAAGTTTTCAACTTCCTGGCAGAGCTCGATTTTTCAAATCTGACATATGTCACTTCATGCAGTAATAACTTTGGAACACTTTAACTCACGAAAGTGATTTTAATATTGTGTTTTCGTGACACATTGTACTTCATCTTAGTGTTAAATTTTGGTCAATATGTTTTGTGATTAATTATGGAAAAAAAAGGAAATTTTGAAAAATATGCAATTTATGCATATTTGCAAAAGTTTGAAATTGTCTGGTTTTCAAACAGTTAGTCATACCACCCAAATTAGTTCATAAATCTAATTTACCATATCTCTGCTTTATGATGGCATTAAACTTTAATCACCCTTTAATTTTTTACAGACATTATAAGGCTTACAAGTCAAACAGCAATTTTCTAAATTTTCAAGAACATTTCCTAAACCCATTCAAGAGGCTAATTCAGTTCTGAAGGGGTTTTGAAAGGTCTCTGTATTAGAAACCCCCGTAAATCACCCCAGTTTCAAAACTGCAACCCTTAAATGAGTCAAAACAGCATATACAAAGTATCTTAACCCTATAAGCGTTTAACAGGAATTAAGACAAAATGGAGGTAAAATGTACACGTTTCAATTTCTTTTGGCCCCCTTGCAGACGACCGTATAAATGGTTAGTGTGCTATCCGGGTTTTTCCCAGATAGCACACTGACACATTCACTTCTATGGGCCCGTACACATGACCGTGAATTACAGAGTCCCGTGTACGGGCCAACAGTCCATGCCGCAAAATATTAATTTCATTAATTGAATGAAAGGGGCCGCAGAAGCACGGCCGGTGCACGGGCGGCACGTGGATGACATCCGTGTGTCCCCTGTGTGCTGCTCGTGCCGTTCATTCACGGCAGCTGGTTAGCACATGGTCGTGTGCAATCGGCTTTACTAACATGTTCATTTAGCCCTAGAATTTACACATTCACAATGGGTTAAAGGAGAAAATGCATCATACAATTTGTTATGCAAGTTCTCTCAACTACCATAATAACCCACATGTGGATGTAAACTGATATATGGGCACACAGCAAGAAGGAAGGAGCGCCAATGAGCTTTTGGAGGGCAGATTCTGCTGTGTTCAGGTTCAGGCATCATGTTGCATTTGCAGAGCCCCTGAGGTGCCAAAACAGTGGAAACCCCCATAAAGTGACCCCATTATGAAAACTAGATCTCTCAAGGAATTTATTAAGAGGTATACTGAGTATTTTGACCCTACATGTTTTTCACTGAAGTTATTACCATTGGGATGTGAAAATGAAAAATTACTTTTTTCCAATAAAATGTCGCTTTTGCCCCAAATTTTTAATTTTCACAAAGGGTTTAAGGGGAATAACCAACTAATATTTTTCTACTTAACACAATACCCAATATGTGCTGGTACATTGATGTACGGGCACATCGCAGTGCTTGAAACGGAATAAGAACTAATAGGCAAACAGATTTTACTGGAGTAGTTTTCAGGTACCATGTCCCACCGGCAGAGTCCCTGAGGTGCCAAAACAGTGGAAACCCCCCCCCCCCCAAAAAAAGTGACCCCATTTTGGATAATAGACCCCTCAGCGAATTTATCAATGGGCCATGAAAATTGAAAATTACATTCTTATCAATAAAATGTTGCTTGAACCCAAAATGTTTAATTTTTTACAAGGGGTTAAAGGAGAAAATGCACGCCACAATCTGTTAATCATTTTCTCCCAACTATGGAAATGTCCCACATGTGGATATAAATTTCTGTACTGGCATACAGAAGGGAAGGAGCACCAATGAGCTTTTCATAGGGCAGATTTTGCTGGAATTTGTTTCACGCGCAATATTGTATTTGCAGAGCACCTGAGGTACCAGCACAGTGGAAAGCCCCAACAAATGAGCTTATTTTGGGAACTAGACCCCTAAAGGAATTTATTGCGTGGTATAATCAGCATTTTGAACCCACAGCTGTTTCACCGAATTCACCACCAATGGGATGTGAAAATGAAAAATTACTTTTTTTTCTGATATAATGTTACATTAGGCCAAAATATCTAATTTTCACAAAAGGTTAAAGGAGAAAAAGCACCCCGCAGTTTGTTAAACAACTTCTCCTGAACACGGCAATACTCTATATGTGATCGTAAACTACTGTATGGGTACATGGCGGAGCTTGGAACGGAAATAGTGCAATCTAGCAAATTTTGCTGGAATAGTTTTTGGCTGCCATGTCTCATTTGCAGACCCCTAAAATACCAGTACAACAGGAAACCCCAAAACATGACCCCATTTTGGAAACTACACCCCTCAAGGAATTTATCATGGGCTATACTGAGCATTTTTATCCCACAGCTGTTTCATAGATTTTATTAACACCAGGCAGTGAAAATGAAAAATTACATTTTTTGCAATAAAATGTTGCTTTAGCCGCAAATTTTTCATTTCAATGGGTTAAAGGGGAAAATATATCCCACAATTTGTTATGCAATTTCTCCTGACTATAGAAATACACCACATGTGGAGGAAAACTGCTGTTTTGGCATACAGCAGGGCACTGAAGACAGGAAGCGCCATTAGGCTTTTGGAGGGCAGAATCATTCTCAGGTGCCATGACACATTTACTCCTAAGGTGCTTATGCAGTGGAGAGTACCAAGAAGTAATTTCATTTTGGAAACAGCACTCCTCAAAGGGTATAGTGATGATATTGACCAAAAAGAAATACGCAGAAGAAGGTGCAAAATGAAAAATGACATTTTCCGAGAGAGGCAATTTCAGTGCCCAATATATGTCATGCCCATGTCATGGCACTGTGAAAAGTCAGCTCTCCAGTTATTAAGCTCTGTTTCCTGATGGTGCATTCATTTGTGAAAAAATAAATTAATGCAACACTTGGGGGGTAAAAATGCTCACTGTACCCCTTGATAAATTCCTTGAGGGGTGTAGTTTTCTAAATGGGGTCACATGTCAGGGGATTCCACTTTACTGGCATTTCTGGACCTCTGCAAAATAGGCATTGCGTCCAAAAACCGTCTAAATCTGTGCTCCAAAACCCAAATAGCACTGCTTCTCTTCTGCACCCTGCTGTGTGAATAAACAGCAGTTTATATGCACATATGATAGTTAAGTGGAGTATCCTGGGTACAAGAATGTCATATTTGTGGGTATAAACTGCTGTTTGGACACAGAAGAGCTGTATGGCTTTCACAGTGCAGATTTATATGATTTGTTTTGTGGACGCCATGTCAAGTTTGCAGAGTCCCTGGAGTGCCAGTAAAGTGGAATCTGACCCCCATTTTGAAAACTGTGCCCCTCAAAGAATTAATCAATGGGGTAAGTGAGCGGGGGGGGGCATTTTGAGGGGTCAGAGCTGGTATATTGTCTCTCGCAAGCTCGAGCCATAAGCTGTACCCTGATGTACACTCGCACAGCTTATGCATTTACCTTCCTGCCGCAGCCAGTTTTGTCCTAAAGATGCAGCAATTTTTGTCTTTTTGGGCATTGCATTGTACAAGCTATATTTTTTCTATTTTCTGGTGATGTATCCATATGAGGGATTGATTTTTACAGGATGAGATGTACTTTTTATAACACCATGGGGTGCCTATAACTTATTGACTATATTTTATCAACTCTTTCAGGGTGGGATTTAAAAAAAAAAAAAATCTGGCATTCCTTTTTTTACACAAACTAAACTTTTATTGACTTTTCAGAATAAAAAAGACATTACAAATGAAAGTGAAAATAGCACCATACAAGGTGCCAATAAAACCGTGCACAAGGCATAAGGTGAATACTAGGAAAATGCATGATCAGATCATATATGTATCAGTAAATGCTTGCATATAGTGCCTAAAACAGCATAATAAGGGAAAATAAAGAGTGTTCCAAACAGTTGCAGAGGAGCAAGGTTGTGTAAAAGGCAAAGGATAGATAGGGAGGATAGTGGGGAAGAGAAGAGGAGGATGGAGGGGGGGAGCGGTGGAAAGGGGGGGAGGACTCAGGCAGGCACATCTGTCACTGTCAAAGAAGCCGTCTTAAGAGGCAGAGCCCAGCCAAGTATAAAAGGCAGGGTCAGTCTTAAAAGAGGTGTTGTCTTGTCTTCAGCCATGAGGAGTTCCATCCAGTAAATATGGTCAAGTTTGACTGTCCATTCTCTGATGGATGGAGGGACAGAGGTAGTGCAGTCCTAGCTGCTATAACAAAATGTCTAGTGAGGACCTTTTCTAGTTTAGAAACAGGATCCAGCGACAAGGAGAGCAAGTCCACTTGCGGAGTGAGCGGGAGGGAGGACCAGTAACATGGGCATAGATGTCAAATACCCCATGCAAAAAGGTCTGCAGTATTGGGCAGGACCACCACATGTGCAACACTGTACCTTCACCAGTTTCACAGCGCCAACACCTATCTGAAACCCCGAGGTAGAGTTTGTTGACCAAGTCAGGGTAGTGATACCACGTGACAAGATTTTGTAGTTTTTCTCTTGAGCCAGAGCATACCACAGGCAGCTTATGAGCGAGAGTAAATATTTTTTGATAATCCTTTTCAGAGACCACATTGCCCAAGTCATGGTTCCAGGCCTGCACAAATCCAGTCATCTCTTCCATGTCACCCTCAACCAGAACACCATGTAGAAGAGAAATCATATGAGGTGCATTATCAATATCCAGCAAGATGGACTCAAAAACTGTAGGAGAGAAGGAGCCCAGGTACGGGAAGACCGACCACCTCATGTGCATGTGCCTGTCAAATCAAAAACCTGGCGTAATCGGGGATGTATGGAGGCTTCCCCTATGCATCGCAGGGGCAAAAGCATAGTTGTTGAACAGAGGAGTCATCAGACCCGGTCTATGAGACAGTCAAATTTAATTAGTAGCTTATCCCAAACAATCAGGAGGTGGGAAGTCAGTGGAAGGAGCAGATCAGGAGTAGGTCTATTGTCAAGGAGTATCCAAGGCAAAGAGCATGTTAATATGGGGGATAGAGAGTTCTCCAGTTCAACCCTCTATTTGTCACTGTGGCAATGAATCGACTAAGCACATTAGAAGGGCAGCATGGTGATATCTAAGAAAATCGGGATGACCTTCCCCTCCCACCAACTTGTGTCTGGTGAGAGTATGCAGGGCCAACCGTGGACAGGTGGAGCCCCAACCAAAGCGTTGCAGAGCCCAGTGCAGAGTCTTGAAAAACTGGGAGGAGATGAAAATAGGGATGGCCTGAAAGATGTATAAGAACCTGGGCAGAATATCCATCTTGATCGAATTTATACGACCAAACCAGGACAAGCTAACCCTGTTGTAGGATGTCAGATCTCTCCGGGTGCGTTGTAACGGGAGCAAAGTTGAGAGATTGTAAGTCAGAGAGGTTAGCAGAGAAGTGGATCCCCAGATACTTAAGAGATGTGGGCTGCCAATGAAATGAAAAGCTGGACGGGAGCTGTGATGAAACCACCACCAGGAGAGTAAGGTTAAGGGCCTCTGTTTTGGAATAGTTAACTTTAATGTTGTTCACTCTCCCAAAGTTTTCAAATTTCCTAATCAAAGAGAGAAAGACAATAACAGGATTGAACACGTAAAGCAATAAACCGTCTGCATAAAGCGCAAGCTTATAATGCCGGCGACCTATTCAGATGCCTTGATTGTCTAGGCAACGTCTGATGGCCACTGCTAGATGTTCCATAGTGACAACATACAGCAATGGTGACAATGGACATCCCTGTCTGGTACCATTGGATATTGAGAATGAGGATGACAAAATACCATTTACTTGAACACTAGCCGTCGGATCCAAGTAGAGAAACATGATTTTACTGAGAAGGCCCCACCCCGATTTGTCTCAAGGTGCTTCAAATGAATGACCAGTGGACCCGGTCAATATTTTAGACTTGATATTGCGGATGAGGAATAGCTTTCTGCATGTCCACCGTTTCTTTCCTAATGCCCACTTAGTTTTTTCTTAGATTGTTTCAAGACTGTTATGGAGCAAGGCTATAGATTTGAAATTTTATAAGGTCAGGAAGACGGTTAAGATAAACTTAGCAAAATATTTGCCTTCTTTAGGTGGTTATTTTTTCCATCATACAGATCTCGAAGTTGGTGTGCCCGGCTTTTACAGACACTGTTCATCTTTTATATATTGGTTTAAATATATTTAATTTAAATCTGCAGGCTATGATTGAAATTTCTTCAGGTGGGGCCAAAATCTGTGTGGGGTTAGTCGCTCAGTAAATGAGTGGACAGATTTTCTGATGTGTTTGTAAGGCTTGAGCTTATGGCTAAGATGTAATTATGGTTTTGAAGTTAAAGTTAGATTTTTGATATTTTTATTTATACCTTTAACCCCTTCCCGACATCTGCCGTAATAGTACGGTGGATGTCGGGAGTTTAAACATGGCGACCGCTGTTTTATACAGCAGAGACCTGGCGGTAATGCCCGCGATCGAGGTGCCATTTTACCGGCGGCGCATGGTCGCCGACATTTTGCCGGGGATTGTCGGCACCCGGAGCAAGCTCTGGGGCCGCTGTCCTGATGCTATGACAGCTGGGAGCCTTGTGAAGACTCCCAGGCTTGTGTTTCATTAGTTTCTAATGCAGGCTACTCAATGTAGCCTGCAATAGA
Source organism: Leptodactylus fallax (assembly GCA_947044405.1). Taxonomy (NCBI): domain Eukaryota; kingdom Metazoa; phylum Chordata; class Amphibia; order Anura; family Leptodactylidae; genus Leptodactylus; species Leptodactylus fallax. The sequence continues at coordinate 2,540,428 of CAMRHE010000140.1, forward strand.
AATGCTGTTTTTTTGCAATGCATTAGCATTGTAATACATTGCATTAGTGATCAGACCCCCTGGGGTTCAGGACCCCCTAGGGAGTCTAATAAATGCAAAAAAAAAAAAAAATTAAAAGGTTAAAAAAAATATATATAAAAAATAAAATATATTATATTTTTTCATAGAGTATGAATGATAACACAAACTTTTTCTTCACTTATGGTTAGTGGTTGGTTGAAGCCATTTATTGTCAAACTTCTGTGTTTTCTCTTTTTAAATCATAATGACAACCAAAAACATCTAAATGACCCTGTTCAAAAGGGGTATGTAAACTTTTTAGCACAACTGTACAAACAGTGCAAAGTCTTGGTTACACTCCAGAGCTGTTTTCAAGAATCCGCCTGCCCACCCTCCCATATTGCTATTATTTGTAAATTATGTCACAGCCTTATTATAAGTGGGTTAGTTGCTTATTAAATGATTGGACAGATTTTTAGGATTTTAAGGGCAGATTTTAAGTTTAAATTTTAAGTAAAATTTTTGATTTTCTTATTTTATTTATAAATTTAATAAAGACCATGGTCAAAGTTAAAGGGGTATTCTTTTCTCAAGGATCATATTTAGACTTCTAACTTATATAAATTGTAAGTTTTCCTAAATACATTGCTTTAGAAATGCTGCTTCATTTATCTGCTATGTGAAATTATTCCTCCCATTGTTTACAGAACATTTCCTTGGTCCCCAGCCTGTTATCTGAACTCAGGATGGGTGACTTGACTCACTGCTTTCTGGAGGGGAAGGAGCTGACTCCAGATCATGCTTGCTTTCAGAGCTGTTATCTCCTGTTCTTATCAGGTCAGCTAATTGCATTTTGCTGATAAGGGCTCCACAGGGGTGTTGCTCAGTGCCTGTTATCTCTTAGGGCAATCCCACTCTCTGTCCTAAGCCTTGGTGGCATGTAAGTTGTTTTTTTTTTTTTTTTTTTTTTTCTAAACCTGTGTAATATAATATCCAAACCCTCAACACATCTTGCTGCCTCCAACTCAAGAACATCCATCGAATTCGCTCCTTCCTCACCCCTGAAACTTCAAAGATACTAGTCCATGCCCTCATAATCTCCTGCTTAGATTACTGTAACACCCTTCTTCATGGCCTCCCAGCAAATACTCTCGCCCCCCCTCCAGTCCACCTTTAACTGTGCTGCTTGCTTAATACACCTCTCACTCCGCTCTTCATCAGCCGCTCCTCTCTGCCAATCCCTTCACTGGCTACCCGTTGCCCAGTGAATAGAGTTCAAAATGCTAACACTGACATACAAAGCCATCCACATCCTGTCCCCTCCATATATCTCCAATCTCATCTCCCGCTACCTGCCCACACGCAACCTCCGATCCTTCAAAGACCTCCTACTCCGCTCTTATCCATTCTTCACACAACCGTCTCCAAGACTTCTCCCGTGCATCCCCCATACTCTGGAACTCATTACCAAGACACATAAGACTGACCCGCACAATCACAAGCTTCATGAAGGCCCTGAAGACTCACCTATTCAGGAAGGCCTACAACCACCAATAACACTACTGTTACCACATCACTATCTCAACAGCCTCTCCCTTCACCATTTGTTTCTATCCCTCTTCCCTCATAGATTGTAAGTCCTTGCGTGCAGGGCCCTCAATACCACTGTCCCAGTGATCAGTGTTAGTATTGAATTTGTTTTGTATATTTTGTGTACCGTATATAAACCCTCAAATGTACAACAACAATGGAATTAATGGTGCTATATAAATAAATAATAATATAGTATACATTTAATGTGCATATTATATGATTTGTATTTATATTAGATTTCTAGTAATCATAAGAAATAATCTTTTATGGGAAAGGCAATGTCTATTGTTACTGAAGTACTTCATAGTCCACCAAACTGTCAAATTCCGCCCACCAACTTGCTGAAGAATATAGGAAGTGTGAAGAAGAGACAGCAGGCAAAGCTGCTGAGAGAGGGAGATGGGAAAACCCCTTTAATTTTCACTAGCAGTCAAATTGTCACTTCTTATTTATAAGGTGACAAGCAATAAGCTATGTTATATAATCTGATTGAATTAGTGAAATAAATTAACTTTTCAAAGATATTCTAATTGATTGAGATTCACCTGCATGTAGATAAATTAAACATTTTCACTCATCTTTTTTATGTTTTTATTGATGTTTGGGCATGCTTTATGTCTGATCTGATATCTCTTCTTAAACCATCTTCTGGATTTTCTTTTCACTTGCCTGGCTGCATCCTCTAGTGGAGGATCTGGTTGCCCAGTGGAGCAGATTAAGAGAAGTGCTGAATGTTTAAAATCATGGACACTAACAAAGCCCAAAAAAAAAACATTAACTATAACACAGTCCATTAGACTGCCATTACGATGTCTCATTTTGCTAGACAAAAAAAGTCCTACATGCAGTAGGACCTATATGTCCACTTCTGGATGGTTAGGTCTGGACTGGCAGTGCTGAAGCAAATGATGTCTTCCTATGTGTCTTCATGTGATCTCTGCAGCCATTTTCCAGCCCCAGCAGTGACGTTTGTTTGAACAGCACATTTCTGGTGGTCTTCACTTGTGGAAGATGAGGACTGGAAACAGTGGGTACCAGAACATTGGCGCTGGAGTGGCAGGACATCTAAGAGGTGAACGTAATTTTGCTTTTTCAGGTTTCCTACTCACTTATTTTATCTAATAATATCTCAATCTCAGACAACCCTTTTAAAATGAGGACAGAATAGATGTGCAAAGATTATTTTTATGCAGGGTTGTCCAGACAATCCATCCAGTTCCTCTGACATTGGACATGGAAAGATGCTATTGACCACTGTCACTGAGTAGAACAATTGCTGAGGCAACAATCTGACGCCCATTAAATATTAATTATAATAATTAAGTATAAGAACTTCCTTTATATTTTCCATTCCTTTGGTAGCCATTCTTGGCTTTGGCTCAAAAAACTGCAGCAAAATCTGGAACAAAAAAAGCTGCGTTTCCGCAACGTGGGGTCTTAGCCTCAAGTGGTTTCCTTTACAGACACCCTGCCCAGCATGTACTAGCGTCTCTCAACATCCAGTATCAGTGTGGGTGGGAGAAACTGCCTGGACAACTAATAAACATAACATTATAAGCACAGTTAAAATCTGCTTCCCAACCCATGATGTGCTGTTTATTATGAGTGGATATTTATTGCAAAATGACATAATAGTACATCATAGTGATCACTCAAGCACAGAACTGTGACCGTGCCATCTGCAGTGGGATCTCTCTCTTTTCTTGGCCTTTTATCTCCTAAGTGACCAATGTATCTAAGGGGATTATAGAGGTACTATCACCCCATCAGTGCCTCTGCAATGTGATAGGCTGTCACGAAAGCTGGGGCTTAATCAGGGCCTTCAGGTCTGCCATTATGCACCGGTTAGGACCTGATAGCATGACTCTAACAGCAGAATGCACTGCAACACAAAAATATAGCTGTGTTTTATAGAAGTGATTACATAGCCTAGTCCTTATTGTGACCAAAATCAGGGGTGCTGAAGAGCAAAGAAAAGAAGCAAAAGAAAAAGCTAGTTTCATCTTTTGCCCCACTAACAAGCTACTTTTTTGTTAGCCAACTTACTGTTTCCACTGAGAAAACTGATGCTGTGGAAGATCAGAATCAACCTATCAGCACTCTGGTATTAGCTAACCAAGAAGACACTACTATCAGCATAGTGCACGGCAGCTCCTAAACCAGCTCCCAGTTTTTCACAGATAACGACCAACAAGAGCTTAGCTGGAGTAGTGATGATGACATATCTGAATTATGTGATCCTACTAGAATTGCTAGTTTAAGCTTACCTAGCAGTCCTACTAGCCACACTGATGAGCTTGACGGCAATCCAGACCCTAGCATCGCCACCACTAGCTCTGACAGCATATTGAAATTAAACCCTAAAGAGCCTTATCCTACCAATCCATTTCTCTTCAAAGATCAGACTCTTAGTGCTGATATAATTAGAGTTCTACTGGAACATGGCCCATGTCAGCAAGGATTGAATTATGGCTATGACAATTTTCCCTAAAACACAGAAAATAAGACGATTCAGCCCATCTTGCTACAGTCGCAAAGTGGAAAATTCATGCACAGTTCAACGACAAAGGTTAACTTACTCGCCCAAAACCCACCGGCTTTATTGTTTCTGCTGTGGGCTGAAACTGTTAGGATCTGGACATACCCATGTGTCGGCTTTTCTAACTTTAAAAAAGGCATTGAAAAAAATAGAACATCATGAGACATCTAACACTCATTGAAAAGCAGAGAAAACATTTCTCATGACTAAATACTGCATCAGTCAGGACAGCACAGTAATAGAAGGGCTCATCAAGGGCAAGAGGCAGAAGATAGAAAGGAACAGAAAAATCCTTCATCGGCTGATAGATGTCGCTCTTTTTTTTAAGCATGACAGGGTTTTGCATTTAGGGGGTCACAGAGAATAAGATGGCTTTGGTGGCTCAGATGTTAATGAATGCAATTTTTTGGAGCTGCATAAACTGCTAGCACAGTATGACACTGTTCTTGAAAATCATCTTAAAAATCCAGTAGGCCATGTTACTTATCTGAATCACAAAAATGAACTGATTTCTGTACTTGCAAGTAAAACAATAAGTGCTATCATAGAATAAGTGAAAGCAGCAAAGTTTTTCTCCACAATTGCTATCACAAAAATAGGACAGTTCTCCCTATCGTCACCAAAACAGCTAATAGCATTGAGAGTTTTATTAAATTTGAAGAGCTTCCAGCTGCGCAGAGTCATTCTATAACTTATTACTCAATGTATTCACCAAAGAAATTTTTTTTTTTTAATTAGGCTGGGGAAGGTGAAAAAAATTTTAAATAAAAAATACCTGTCCCCAGTGCTCCGGTGTCTTCCAGAGGGGTCAGGTCCTGCTGCTCTGCAGTACTCTTTTACGGGAAGTCCTCGCTGGCCTTGACGTCTCGTGTCCCTTTCTTTAGGCTGCTGATTGGCCTTAGCACTTATGTGATCTAAGGTAGTGATGTCCCATGTTCTTCTCTGAGGCAGCTGATTGGCTTCAGCATTCACATGCCAGGGGGGCTTCCGCTGGAAGAAAATATGGGAGCAAAAGGACCGGCTCGTGCTGGGAGACACCAGACCACCAGGGACAAGTAAGAATTTTTTAAATTGTTTTCACCTTCCCCGGCCTAAAAAAAAAAAAAAAAAAAATTCCTGGACAACCCCTTTTAATGAGAGGAAAAGCCTATGATGGGACAAGGACCATGTCAGGTCATTTAATGAGGCTGCAAGCCAGAGTAAAAGAAAACTGCTCTGAAAAAGCATTTTACGCGCATTGTTGTGCATACCTCAATTTTATTCTGATCCTTGCTGCGTGTGCATTATGCAGTTAAGATTTTCTTTGGTACACTTGAAACTCTGTATACATTTTTAACATCAAGTCTGCCTAGATATAAGATTCTTGAGGAAGAGCAAAATAAAATCCTGGAGGGAACAGTGTTGACACTAAGAAGGCTATCAATCAGACACAAGATGGTTACAGATATTAGCTGTACATCTAATAGATACAGTGGGGAAAGTATTTAGTCAGCCACCAATTGTGCAAGTTAGGTAGACCTCAACTATGAGAGACAAAATGAGAAAACATATCTAGAAAATCACATTGTCTGATTTTTTTAAGAATTTATTTGCAAATTCTGGTGGAAAATAAGTATTTCATCACCTACAAACAAGCAAGATTTCTGGCTCTCACAGACCTGTAACTTCTTCATTAAGAGGCTCCCCTGTCCTCTACTCATTACCTGTAGTAATGGCACCCTTTTGAAATTGTTATCACCAGAAACAAAATTGTAGACCTGCACCAGGCTGGGAAGACTGAATCTGCAATAGGCAAGCGGATTGGTGTGAAGAGATCAACTGTGGGAGCAATAATTAGAAAATGGAAGACATACAAGACCACTGATCTTGTATGAATCGTTTGATTGCAGTGATTGCCTCAAAAGGTTGTGCAACAAAATATTAAGTTACGAGAACCAACATTTCTGTCCAGGCCTGTTTCATGAGTTTTCTTTTTTTAAAAATTCTGTTGAAGCATGGTGGAAAAACAATGTCTGACTTTCATTTGTTCATTTTCATCGAATTTTTATATATTATTACTTTTGTCAGATTCAAGTTATTTCTGTGACCATTGTGGGTTTTTCTTTCATTAAACGAGGGGTACCAACAATTTTGTTCACGTGTGCATACAATGAACTATAAATTGAGAAAGAGCTGGTTACCATAGACAATTTCTTACCATTTCTCATTGCCACTGCATGCATTGAGCGTTTCCAAACTTGAATACACTTTATCGTATTTATCTCACCTGTCAGTAGTGCAAAAGTGGAGAGAAGTTTCAGCCGTCTGAAACTTCTAAAAACCCATCTACGAGCATGAGGCCAAAATGTCAAATTTAACCCTACTAAGTATTGAGAGGGACACCGAAATTGACATAGAAAGGTAGTTGTCAGATTTGTCAAAGGGAACGAGAGAGAAATGGCTCTGTAAGAAGTAAATTTTGCTTGTATATAGTTCAGCAGATTTTTTTGTTCGTCTATTAGTTTGAAAAATAGAATAGATGATTATGAAAATATTATTAGTTCAAACCAAAATGAACATGGATTTGTTGAGTAAGATATTTTAAAATCGAATTTATATTAGTATATTAAACCGTTTTTTCCATCTATAACAATGTGGAAGCTATTATCACCGCTCACACATGCTCTACTCTTGGGGGGTTTGGCAGGCTTTTGCTTAGTATTTGCTAAGGTCTATTTCATAGTTTAGAGACCATGTTTTCCTTTCTTGTGTTTGGCTAGTCTACTGCTGTCAAATATCAAATTTGTTTGGATTTGTATCTCCTTATAAACAGAATATCTACGTCTGCTGCTATACTTATATAGATTTAGATGTGTCTCTAATATTGAGCTGGTTGCTAATTCTACTGTTGTTCATTCTTAATTAGAGTGACCTTCTTATGTAGTAGGCTGCATTTATACTAGGATATAGATACTTTGTTAGGTAGACATCCTTTTAAGGTGCTCACAAACATTTATCACAGATAATTTAAAAGCATATGCAGCACTTTTATTTAGAATGCATTAAAAATACTCAATGACACCTCACATAATCTCCTGATTTTTTTGCTCTTCTTTTCTCTTATATTATAATTACAAAGCATGAAAATTAGAAAAGCAATAAGGTCTCTATGTGTGAAGCCATGTTTTTTCTCCCCTCCCTCTCCCCCTCAAATGCTAGTGAACGTTAGCCATGAAGTTTAGGAGGAGAGGGCAGGGTTTAGGCTCCACACTTTTTACCTATACAGTGAGTGTGGCCAAAAAGGAATCCCCCCAAGTAACTGACAGTATGAAATAGATACGAACAGTAGTACCACTAGTACCAGCATTAATAACAGCGCAGGCAGCATTACATACAGTGACAACAATAAAATCCAGTAAGGCTCCACAAGGAAAGTCACCCAAAGTTCTCCAACTGCAGAATGGAAAGTTTGTGTAGTTATGCTTTCCTGTATCCGTAAATACTATGCATGTTTACCTTTCAAAGCTGAGTAACAACCAATAGATTGGAATTCTGAATATCAGACCTCACTATTGCAGTGATACTAAATAGTATGGCACACCATGCCAGATTTTCTTTTGAGGGTCCCAAGAAAGCTGACTAGCATACCAGGTAATATGGACTGCTGAATAATAACTGAAGTCATATAATAGAAAATAAATCTTGATCCAGAGCTTTCCATATTTGCCTTTCAGACCTCTAGGTAACATAGCATGTGAAGCTGTAATAAGTAATACTATATACTATATTTACCTACAAAAATCTACCTCCATGCACTATTATCATACCATAGCATTCCAGGATTTCCCAGGATTCTGGGAAATCTGGGTAACATACCAGGTAGTACAACAATAGGGACTGCTGAATACTAAATATACCTGACTAATCCCTCTAAGTGTTCCTAAATCATATCAAATCTTGATAGTTTTCAGGGTTCTGAGAAAGCTGGTAGCACAGAATGTGGAGCTGTGATAGGGAATACTGAATACTACTTTTATCTAAATAAATCCCACTCATTGCCACATAAATGTGCCATATCATGTCAGATGTGATTCTTAGGATCCTGAAAGCTGGGTAGCATACCAGGTAATGCTGTATTAGGATTTGCTGAGTACTAAATACATCCAAGTAAACCCTCCTCCTTCCTCTGTAATTGTTCATTAATGTAATTAACAAATGTATTTTTCAAGGTCCCAAGAAAGCTGAGTAAAATTCCAGTTAGACTGCTGCTGAAGCAAAATCTAACTCTATATAAATCTCTTTCTATGTTATAACACAGTGGCCACACATTTCTCCGGAGAAGACCACTCTGTTGAAGATTTGCGGGTTGTGGTTTTAATGGGACATTTTAAGACGCAGAGGGAGAGAAAAGAATGGGAATATAAGTTAATGCAAAAATTTCAAACTCTGCAATTTGGACTTACTATTCATGCCACTTTCATGTCACACTATGTATGAATTGTGAGGGTCACAAATCACCACCTGATAGCAAACAGATAACAGCAAGAATTACTGATCCCTCCGTCACACCCCACAAGTTTCTAGATTGTTTATTTCTTGACCTGTTGTAAATAACTTCTCTACTTATATTGCATTTTGTTATTTTTAAAGCTCCTAAGATCCTTTGAAGGTCCATGTCTTTTGTATATAAAAAGTCTGTGAATTTTCAGTTTCTTGTATAACATCATGTCTGAAGAAGAGAGCTAGTACTCTTGAAAGCTTACCATCAAATATACTCAGTTAGCCTCTAAAAGGTATCGCCTGATTTCTTCACTTTTCCACTATGTTATAACACAGCCAATCTTGCTAGTTTACAGGAATCTGGGAAAGCTGGGTGATCTGCACAAAGTACATAAAAACCACACTTCTGTAATCCCCTTTTCCTGATATAATTCATGCTCTGGAGCTGCTTTGTCTCCATTACATCATTAGACTTAGTAGGAGTTAAGACCACCCCCCCCCTCTGTGATAAGCACCACCCCTCCCAAACTTCCTGTGATGTCATACTAGTGCATATAGCCAGTCATAAGCTGGTAATAGCACTGCACAGAGGCTGGAAGCACTGTCTGCACAGTATATGTCTGCAAGATTTCTGCTAAACTGCTCAGAGCTGCAGTTTAACCGTTAATCTTGCAGACATAGCTAGAAATAAAGTATATCATGCAGCTTTCTGTTAATATTCTTGGTTTTCTGGGTTTAGTGTCTCTTTAATAAAGCCCTATAAATAATAAATAGCAATCCTGTAAATAGCATTCCCAATCTTTAGTAAAAATAGAGTCATCCTTAATCCTTTAAGAATGCAGAGTAGTTTGTACGTTCATGCTCTGTGACTTTTTTCATATTTTCCCTCCCCGCCTTCCAAAATGTATTACTTTTTTTTTTCTGTCGACATAGGTATTTGAGGGCTTATTTTTTGCGTGACAAGTTTTACTTTCATTTTGCACCATTTTGGGGTACATATAATGTTTTGATTAGCTTTTGTTAACGTATTTGGGGGGTCCATGTGAAAAAAACCACCACTCTATTATAATTTTTTGCATTTTGTTTTTATGACATTCACTTTGCATTAAAAATGACATGGCAACTTTGTCAGGTCATTACGATTACAGTGATATCAAATTTATATTGGTTATATTATGTTTTACGTTTACTAATAAAACATCACTTTTTGAAAATGAACAACTTTCCTGGGGTCACTGTATTCTGACACCTATAACTTTTTTACTGTTTTGTTGATGAAGATACGTCAGGGCTCTTTATTTGGGGCAAGTTAATTGCACTTTCTGTTGGTACCAATGTTTGGTATGTAGGACTTTTTGGTCACTTTTTATTGCTATTTTTTGGAGAAAGCGAGGTGACCAAATACATTAATTTGCGCATTGCAGTATGCTTTTTACTGTGCTCACCGTATGCGAAAAAATAACGCTATTTTTGGATAGTGGGAACTTATACGCACACGGGGATACCTAACAAGTTTGTTTACGTTATGTGTTTGTTTTTTTTAAATGTAAAGGTGTTTTGTTTTGTTTTTTTATACTTATTTTTACATCTAGCTGACTTTACTTAGCCGACTTTATCAATGACATGTACTCAACAAAATCATCATTGGATGGATCAGACATTAATTCCACATAATATGAGGTAATTAGATGATATTTTACCAGTTTCCTTAACCTCTACCCGACCAGACCATGTAAATTAACCTTTTTTGTATAGTATGACTATTCCTCTTACAAGCAGAAAAATGTAAATTTTGAAATTTGCAATTTTTTCCTTTTTATAAATAATATTAAAATAAATAAATTCTAAACATATTGGGCAAAACTTACCACTAACAATAAGTGCAATGTCTGATAAAAAAAAAAAGGTTCACATATATGCACGGCTCTCCGTTGTTCTAGTCCACTGGGAGACCTGAATGATGGAGAGCTGGACCACTAAAACAGTGGATACCCCTGGACCCCATAAGACTATGATGGGGTCTGCCGGGTGTCCTCCATCTTTATACTGAAACCAGTGGAGTGAAAAGCCGGAGGTTTCTGCGGTGGAGTCTCAAGTGCAGATGTGAACCTAGCTTTAGAATCACAAGGTTAAGTAAAACATTCCAAAGTTATTGCTACATGAAATGTCTGATTTGAAAAATTGTGCTGCACCTTGAAGGTCAAAACTAATTTAATTATTAGGTACTGTTTATATAACAGTAGCACCCCATCTGCCCATTTTCCTTCTCATTGTTTGCTTACCATTCACCACTGCAAGCACCAGTTGGAGATCACCCTGATTGGCTATATTATATCTACTAGGTGACACCTGACTTGTGCATGTATCACTTGTGAAGTGTTAATAATCTGCACCATAATCTTTTTTTCTTGATTTACTTCTATAACTTAATATGCTGCTGCTTCATTTGGTCCTCAATCCCGGTTCCCTCTGGCCTAGTGTCCGCAACGACGATCATCTGTCAATGACACTAATCCATCAGCAAGGTGTGTTAGGCAGAGACTAACATTGGTTCACACATGGTTCGATTGCGTGGCTGCTGATCTCTGTGTGTTCGTTGGTATCTGCAGTCGAAGGATCATTAATGTTTTATGTATAATTGTACTTGGCATTCTAATGTTTGTCACTACTATAATATCTTTCTGTGTTTCTAAAGATAATAATGTAAATCCACAGTGAGTTATTTTTTGTTTGGCCACTGATGTCACTATTATGTTGCAAGGTCTCTCCATATGTATCAATATGAATATGTTCAAGCATTTTTAGAGTTAATACTGTGTAAGTATGTGAACCAGAGGGCGCTGTTGAGCGACCCAGCCCAGGCCAGAAAAGGCTCTCAGCCAAGCCTTTGGGGGGGGGGCGTGTAACTCCAGCAGTCTGGAGTATCCTGCAGGGAGCAGGAGATGGTGGACCCAGCTGGACAGATAGACGGTCTGTGACAGAAGTGCTGGGGTCCACAGGGGACTGATGCTGGAGCTGAGCAATAGTCAGGAGAGTTAGGGGCTCAAGGAGTCAGTTAGTGCCCTAGTGAAGCGCGAGTCAGAAATAAAGTTGGAAGAGCGCACTTTTCAGATGGAACAGTTGCAAGCCGAAGTGGAATCTAAAAGAGAAGAACTGGATCGATTGCAGCAGTCTCTATCCAATACTGAACAGTCGGCATCTGCACTATCTTCAAAGCTGGCAGCACTAGAAGCTGAGAAGGACTCGCTGCGGAGCCTGTTAACCTCTAAAGAATCAGAGCTGTTATCCCTGAAAAATGGATAAAGAGTCTTTATTCAACCAAGAGCAAGATAAGAGAGCCACTGAGATACGGGACTTGAATGAAAGACTTGGCAAAAAGTCTGCAGATGAGCAGAAGCTTTATCAGAAGATGTTGGAGGGTCAGTTCAATATAGTTCAGGGAACAGTGAGGGAAGCAGAAAATATTATCCAGGATGCTGACCTGACAACTGTTAGAAGAACACTGCAGAATATCCTAGAATCAGGAGGCATAGTGGATAAAGAGATGGCATCTACATCTGCTGCCCTAGAAGATGTCAGGAAGATTGAGGAAGAGTGTAATGTCTCTGCCGTTTCGGGTCTCGGTGCCGCCCTCTGTGGTGAAGGAGGCGTCTTCAATTTTGTTCTTTGTGTAAGCTTCTTGATGCTCAGTCTGAACATGGTCCTAGTTCTCTTGCTGTGTAAAGCCACACCCTTGTAATTAGGAACATTTCTCTCTGGACTGCATAGAGTTAATCTCTTCCTGGCCTGAGTGATTGACAGCCTGTGTACCTATCAGCTCTGGGGCTGGTCCCAGACTTTCTATAAACAGGTTGTCAGCCCTCACATGGCTGCCGGTTATTACACTTGTGTTTTGCCTGCTCTCTTCATTATTTCCCTTGCTACCTTGTTACCTGATTTTCTGACCACTGGCTTTGACTTTGACTATTCTCTTGGATATCGATTCTGTGCTGCAATTGCTCGATTGTTTCTGACCCCTTGGCTAGCTGACCTCCCTTTGTTGTTGTGCGTCTTGTCTGCGTTCTATGTGATCACTTATTATAAGGAGGGACTGTCGACGTGGTTGCTGGCTGTCACCTAGGACAGATCGGGCAAGTTAGCCAGGGACAGTGGGGGGATTCAGCTTAGGGTCCACTGTCTCGTTGTGCCCTTCCCCCCTAGTTCTCCAGCAGCTTCTGGGGAATCGCTCCTCTAGTGATTCCCTTACAAAGAGCTGCAAGGTGCACTAGTAAAAACTGAGATGGAGGCTGCTCAGAAAAATGTGGCAGTGAAGAAAGTTCTGGAGCTTGGATCAGAGATTTGTGCGCTACAGAAGGCATTAGAATTGGAGAAAGCTGCCGGCATAGAGGCAGAGAAAGGAGAATCATTAAGTCAGACAGACATGAGTGACCTGTCCACTGATGTTGATACCAATGATCAGATTATGATGAAACCACGTGATTCGGTAAAACGTCAAGTAGAGGGTATAGTTCCCCAGGAAGATGCTGCTAAAGGTGGACTTCCTGCAAAATGTGAGGAGGCCAAAGAAGGTCCAACAGAAGAAGAAACTGTGATTGGTCACACACTGCCTGTGACAGAGTGGGTCCAGCTTCAAATCAATGAGGTCCAAAGACTAGAGGGCTTTGAGAATACAAGTAGTATAGCAGCAAGAGTACTCTTCATGCGCGTAATCACGCGAGATCACAGGGCTAAAAAGCCTGTATATGCATAAATGTGAAGACAGAGGCTGCACTTGCTGAAATCTCATGAGAAAACGCTAGTACACGAGAATATAAGTGGTGTATGAGCAAAAAAACACTGCTCATGCACATAATTGCGTAATCACGTGAGATCTCACAAAATCACAGGACTAGAAAGATTGGATATGCATAAATGTAAAAATAGGGGCTGCACATGTGTGGTAGCATTAAATTATTACAAAATTACGCTAAAGGGAGAAAACTACAGAATATATGGCCACTATGAAAAGTTAATACTGCGCATATGTAGAATATACCACATTAGCGCCGATAAAACAAAATAAATAAAAACATTTTTTAATCAAGATAAGTAACCAGTGAAGGGAAGACAATATATTTTCTCTAACTGGGACTTCCAAAAGTGCTAAGTGCTGGAGAAAAACGCTAGTAATTTGTATAAGGTGCTATTTTTATCATATTACAAACATGAAGCCCAAATAACAGAGTTATACAGATACACAATTATACAAATATTGCAATGTAGCAAAAAGTGCAAAGGCAAAAAACCAAAAACCAAAAAAAATAACAGCGCCAAAAATAAAACGTGCCGATGCGCAATGCAAGTGCTTAAAAGTATAAATTTTATACTCATTAGATTTGCATTTATAACAAGTAATATGATACAACGTAATAAATGTGCCAACAAAAGTTGTAGTATATGGAAGAAGGGAAGGGATGTCTGATGTAGAGCAATAGTAGTGACTTCCTTAGCCGAAATTCAGAATAGCGAGAATATGTGACTGACCTGGGTATAACAAAAGGAAAAGAAAGGAGAAATAGAAAAAGAACACTGTTACAAAAACACACAAAAAAGTGTGTGTGTATATATATATATATATATATATATGAATAAACCACTCAGGTTGAAGCAGTAACCCTTCCAGTATGGAGATGGAGCACAATTGAATAATAACAAATAAAGAATTGTCAAATTGTAAAGCACGAAAAACAAAAAAAATAATAATACATTTTTAAATTGTAAAAATTATAAAAATGAAGCAAAACTTACGTGTTCGTTGAGGCCCGATGGATATACCGCCTTTAAATTTAAAAATCCAACAGCTTTCAGTTTGGGCCAACCTCTTTTTCCAATTTCCTGTTTGTGGGCCAATTTTGACTTGATTGATAGCTCTAATTCGCAGGCCAGATGATTCAGAGTTATGGTGGTCTGAAATGTTTTGGGATAGTTTTGAAAGTAGCAGGGTCCTCAACATCTTTAGCATTTATGATTCCCAGCACGTGTTCCCACACTCTCCTGCGTAATTCACGTGTGGTTAGACCAATATGGATTAAGCCACAAAGGCATTATGCAAAGTAAATTACCTCCATAGATTGACAATTTAAGGAGTGACGGATATGAAAGAATGGATTCTTCTCTGAATTCCAGAAATTGGTTGCTGTGTCAATGTTACAACACGCAACACATCAACCACACGGTTTGCATCCAAGTTTTGGAGGAGCCCCCCCAATAAATGTCTGACTGCCATCACCTTCAAAGTGACTAAGCACAAGTATGTCACGTAAGTTACGCAATCTCCGGTAGGTGATTATATATCTTCTCAGTGTAGAATCATTGGTCAAGATACCCCAATATTTCTTCAGTATACAGTACAGACCAAAAGTTTGGACACACCTTCTCATTCCAAGAGTTTTCTGTATTTTCATGACTATAAAAATTGTAGATTCACACTGAAGGCATCAAAACTATGAATTAACACATGTGGAATTATATACTTAACAAAAAAGTGTGAAACAACTGAAAATATGTCTTATATTCCAGGTTCTTCAAAGTAGCCACCTTTTGCTTTGATTACTGCTTTGCACACTCTTGGCATCCTCTTGATGAGCTTCAAGAGGTAGTCACCTGAAATGGTCTTCCAACAGTCTTGGAGGAGTTCCCAGAGATGCTTAGCACTTGTTGGCCCTTTTGCCTTCACTCTGCGGTCCAGCTCACCCCAAACCATCTCGATTGGGTTCAGGTCTGGTGATTGTGGAGGCCAGGTCATCTGGCGTAGCACCCCATCACTCTCCTTCTTGGTCAAATAGCCCTTACACAGTCTGGAGGTGTGTTTGGGGTCATTGTCCTGTTGAAAAATAAATGATGGTCCAACTAAACGCAAACCGGATGGAATAGCATGCCGCAGCAAGATGCTGTGGTAACCCTGCTGGTTCAGTATTCCTTCAATTTTGAATAAATCCCCAACAGTGTCACCAGCAAAGCACCCCCACACCTCCTCCTCCATGCTTCACGGTGGGAACCAAGCATGTAGAGTCCATTCGTTCACCTTTTCTGCGTCGCACAAAGACACGGTGGTTGGAACCAAAGATTTCAAATTTAGACTCATCAGACCAAAGCATAGATTTCCACAGGTCTAATGTCCATTCCTTGTGTTCTTTAGCCCAAACAAGTCTCTTCTGCTTGTTGCCTGTCCTTAGCAGTGGTTTCCTAGCAGCTATTTTACCATGACTCGGATGAACTTATCCTCCACAGCAGAGGTGACCCTTGGTCTTCCTTTCCTGGGGCGGTCCTCATGTGAGCCAGCTTCTTTGTAGTGCTTGATGGTTTTGGCCACTGCATACCACTTTTGCAGAGCTCCTGAAATGCCAGTAAGGTGAAATCCCCTGACATGTGACACCATTTTGGAAACTACACCCCTGAAGGAATTTATCCAGGGGTACAGTGAGCATTTTTAACCCCCAAGAGTTTCATTAATTTAATTTCCAGAAATGAATATGCAGTTGATGATGAAAGGTGAAAAAGACAATTGTTCCAGGAATACTTAATTTCAATGCATAATATGTTGTGCCCGGCTTGTATCAGAGATGAACACTCCAAAAGCTGTTTGTTGTGCTCAGGATACCTGCTTTACAGTTTTTGGAGTGTATGTCTCTGCTGACACAAGCTGGGCAGAACATATCAGGCACTGAAATGGTGAATCTCTGTAAAAATTGCAATTTTCATTTTTCATTATTACCTGCGCATTAATTTCTAGAAATTAAATTAATGCAATGCTCAAGGGTTGAAAATGCACCACTTGATAAATCCCTTGAGGGGTGTAGTTTCCAAAGTGGGGTCACATGTCTGTGTATTCCACTTTACTGGCAATTCAGTGGCTTTCCAAAAGTGGCATGACGTCCAAAAACCAAACTGTACTCTAAAAACCAAAATAGCGCTCCTTCCCAGCTGTGCCCAAACAGCAGTTTATATCCACATATGGCATTAAGTGCGTTATCCTGGGTACACCAGTGTCATACATGTGGGCATAAACTACCGTTTGGGCACACAGCAGGGTGCAGATGTGAAGGAAGGTTATGTGCTTTTGGAAAGCAGATTTAGATTGTTGGTTTTTGGAAGCCATGTCACATTTGCAAATTGCCCCTATAAAAGGGGGCCACTTTTTGGGGAATTACAATTTATTGGCACCTCCAGGACGCTGCAAAAACAACAAAGTGTCCAAAAAGTCCCTCTAAATCTGTACTCCAAAAGCTAAAAATTGCAGTGCTCCTTCCCTTCTGAGCCCTGCTGTGTGCCCAAGCAGCAGTTGACCACCACATATACAACTTTTTCGTACTCGGGATAGCCCACTTAATAGTTTTAGGAGTGCATGGTTCTGATGACTCAAAGTGGGCACAACATATTGGGCACTGAAATGGCATATTTCTCTAAAAATTTAAATTTTCACTTTGTACATTAATTTTGGGCTCAAAATGATAATACCCTGTTAGAAATTCCTTGAGGGGTGTAGTTTCTAAAATGGGATTACTTTTGAGGAGTTTCCATTGTATTAGTACATTAGGGGCTCTGCAAATGCAACATGGCACCTGAAAAGTATTCCAGCAAAATCTGCTTTTCAAAATCCAAATAGCGCTCTTTCCATTCTGAGACCCACCATGTACCCATACAGCAGTTTACGATCACATATGGGATATTCCTGTGTTCAGGAGAAATTGTGTAACAAACTGTGGTATGTTTTTTCTTCTTTCACCCTTTGTAAAAATGAAAAATTTGGGTTAAATGGACAGTTATTTTTAATTTTTTACAGCCCTATGCTAATAAAATCTGTGAAACAGCTGTGAGGTCAAAATGCTCACCATACCCCTAGATAAATTCCTTGAGGGGTGTAGTTTCCAAAATGGGGTCACTTTTTGGGGGTTTCCATTGTACTGGTACTTTAGGGGCTCTGCAAATGTGATATGGCACCTGAAAACTATTCCAGCAAAACTGCCCTGCAAAAGTCAAGTAGCGCTCTTTCCATTCTGAGACCCGTCATGTACCCATACAGCAGTTTACATCTACATGGGGGGGGGGGGGCATTTCTGTGTTCAGGAGAAGTTGTGTAACAAACTTTGAGGAGATTTTTCTCATTTATCATCTTGTGAAAATGAAAAATTTGGGGCTAAAGTTACAGTTTATTGGAAAAAAAAGTAATATTTAATTTTCACGTCCCATTGTTAATAAAATCCGTGAAACAGCTGTGGGGTCAAAATACTCACTATACCTTTTTATATGTTCTGATAGAGGTGCAGTTTCTAAAATGGGGTCAGTTGTTGGGGGTTTCCATTGCATTGGTACTCTAGGGTTTCTGCAAATGTGACCTGGCACCTGAAAACTATTCCAGCAAAATCTGCCCTCCAAAAGCCAAATAGTGCTCTTTCCATTGCAAGCCCCACCATGTACCCATACAGCATATTATGACCATACATGGGGTATTGTCCTGTTCAAGAGTAATTGTTTAACAAACTGTGGGGTCCTTTTTCTCCATTAACCCCTTGTGAAAATGAAATCTTTGGGGATAAAGTGATGTTTTATTAATTTTTCCATTTACACATCCCAATGTTAATAAAATCTGTGAAAAAAAAACTGTGGGGTCAAAATGATCATTATACCCCTTGATAAATTCTGTCAGGGGTGTAGTTTCCAAAATGGGGTCAGTTTTTGGGGCTTTCCTTTGTATTGGTACTCTAGGGGCTCTGCAAATGCGACATAGCACCTGAAAACTATTCCAGCAAAATCTGCTTTTCAATTGTCCAGTTTCGTTCCTTCCCTTCTACCTGCTGCTGTGTTCCCAAACATCACTTTATTCCCACCGTATTTATGTGGTCGGGAGAAATTGTATAACCTTTAACCCTTTTTGAATGCATTAATTTTAGGGCTAAATGAATGAATTATTGAAAAAAAATGAAATATCTAAATTTCACCTCCATATTATTTTAATTCCTGTCAAATGCTTAAAGTGTTAACAAACTCCTCATATGCTGTTTTGAATTATTTGAGGGGTGCAGTTTTGAAAATGGGGTAATTTATGGGGGTTTCTAATATATAGTCCTTTACAATCCCCTTCAGAACTAAAGTAGTCCCTAAAAAATCACTGTTTACACTTGTAAGTCTTCAAACGTTCAACTAAATTAAAGGATGATTAAAAGATGATGCTGATATAAAGCAGAGATATGGTAGATAATATTTATTAATGTATTTGGGTGGCATGACTTTCTAAAAAAAAAAGCATTTCACATTTTGAAAATTGCTATTTTTTTTTCTTTTCAAAATTTCCATCGCATTTCCTATTTTTTTTTTGTGTAAGTTAAGGCATCTCAAGTTATTGCCATATAAAGTGACCCATGTCAGTTTTGAAAAATGAGGCCTGGTCCTTTAAGCACTTTTAGGCTGTGTCCGTAAGGAGTTAATACATGGCGTGGTACTAGGCATGGGTGCCACCTGTCACCTTTATTAATCGCAGTAATTTTGGAACCCATGGTGATCAAAATAGGAGTGTAGAATGAAAACAGGATCTTATTATATTGCAGATAATGCTTCTTTTCCTGGGCAATATTTGGTTGGTGGAGCATCTCATTCACACACATAAGCAATTTAGAGCCCATTTAAGTCAAAATTAACTGAGCAAAATCCATTATTTTGTTACTAGACAACACTTTGGAGGTCATCTCCCTTTATGGTATCAGTTGGGAATTAGTGAATTCCATTACTTATGCTAGGTTCACACTATCGCCATGCTCTCTGTCATTCAGGTCCAACAGTTGTAACATATAATTGGTTACTTTAGCGATTGCTGGGATTGTGCGGATACCACAGTAAAGCCTGTGGTGAGGTCAGGGCAACCCATTGTGGGCAGTCTGTCTCATTATAAATAGCGCAGAGTTATGAAAGCCTAGCAGCAACATAACATTTATAAAAAGTCAGGGACCAACAGTCCACCCAATTTCTTATGATAATGCAGTGTATTTGCGCATTTGTGGTCATTTAAATGGCCATATAAAACTGAAAGTCTCCCTCTACAGGCTGGCTAAGAAGGAGGAGGTCACAGGGGTTGGGATGGAACGGAAATAATAAAGAATGCGAGGTAAAGTAATCATTTTAACCAAATGAATTCTTCCAACCCAGGAGAGGGTAGAACAGTGCCAGACAACAAGATCCTTCAGGAATTTCAGGATTAACATGGCATAGTTCCATTTGAAATGTGTATCGAGGAGACTGCAGAGATAGGGTAGGTATTTATCTGTAGTCTGAAAGCCAAAATTTAAAGGGATTCTATCATTAGAATTAGGCAAATTTGCCTAACGACATGTTGGAATAGCCTTTAGAAAGGCTATTCTATCCCTACCTTTCTTTAACTTTTCTCTGACGCTGTTTTTGAAATAAATACTTTTTTAAAAAAAACAAAACAATAGTTTTTATTGAAATGTTTACATAAATACAATACAGGAAATCAAAACATAACAAGAAACACAGGATACAGTCATAGCTTCATAATCTGCACATACAAAGGGGAGTACAAAATACTCAAGGGAAGTACAGCAGGAGCAAAGGTACATATTGCAATGCATACTAAGAACCAAGTAAATCTTGTACATATAAGTATCCAAACATGGCATAAAGAAGCATTATGCAAGTTGTGGCCATGAGGGAAGGAGAAAGATCAGAACAAGCAGGAAAAAGGACTAATGAGCAAATGAACAGGCCTAAGGAACAAAATTAGATCAGATCACTCTATAACAATCCATAAAGCATATGGCCTGCCAAGCAAACACGCGCACATGCCCACCTGCTACCAGTTATCAACATTAGAGGTAATTAGAGATAATTTATAGGGTATTCCAAGAATATTCTAGCAGAGTATCCAATAGGAAATTAAAAAAAATATATACCCATAGTACTAGAAATGGTCAAGAGGTATAGTCCATCAATGGGCATATGGTGGGGGGAAAGAAGTCGCCCATAGCTTCCAATATTTCCTAAAACTGTCCAGGTTTCCACCAATGCATGCACAGATTTGCATGCGCTGTAGTGAGAAGTGCTGCTTCTAACGCAGCGAAGAATAAGAAGATATCTTCACATGAAGGGGCATGCAGCAGCAAGAGAAGGTGCAATACTGGATATGACGGTGCTCACAGCACGGGGAACGCCCCCTATGCTCTGTGCACAGAATTAGCAGACAAGAATAAAGTATTTATTTCAAAAATGGCGTCGGAGAAAAGCTAATGAAAGGTAGGGATAGAATAGCCTTTCTAAAGGCTATTCCAACATGTCGTTAGACAAATTTGCCTAAATCTAATGATAGAATACTTTTAAGGTTAGCAATGTTTGGGTAGGTGAGCGAACATCACAATGTAATATTTCTGATTTAGAAGTGTTAAGTTTAAGGCCAGACACTTTTGCAAACTGAGAAACTGTATCGATCAAGTTTGGGAGCGTGAACAGAGGCTTTGAGCTAGTGAGCAGCAAATTATCAGCAAACAGATTCGTTTTATAATCATGGTTTCCAATCCACACACCTATAATATCAGGATGAGAGCAGATGGCAATCGCTAGTGGTTCTATAGCAAGGGCAAATAAAGTGGGGGATAGGAGACATCCTTTCCGGGTGCCATGACAAATCTTAATAGGCATCGAGGAATATGTTGGGAGTTTCAAAAAGGCAAGGCTCAGAGAGCTCTCTGAAATAGACCAGTTTTGCCCAAGAGCCTCAAAACATGGGCAAGATAGCTCTATGATAATCTATAAAAGGCTTTTTCAATATCCAAAGCCAACAGTGGAATAGGCTCATGGTGAAAATTAGCCCAATGAATAATGCTGCAAACTTTCCTAATATTAACTGAGGCCGGTATACCCTGAATAAACCTACACTAATCTTGCTCTGAAATCCACTTCTGCCACTTTTTTATTCTTTTCTGCTTTAATCTGTACACAGCTTCTCACTGGAGAGTACGCAGGGTGGGTTTTTGTATA
This sequence comes from Leptodactylus fallax, assembly GCA_947044405.1. Lineage (NCBI taxonomy): Eukaryota > Metazoa > Chordata > Amphibia > Anura > Leptodactylidae > Leptodactylus > Leptodactylus fallax. The sequence continues at coordinate 2,562,062 of CAMRHE010000140.1, forward strand.
ATACAGGGAAGTTGAAGCTGGGGTGGGGGGTTCAATTCAAATAGATATATTCTGGGCAATATAGAATTTAGAACAGTGGCTCTTGTATCATCTAAAAACCGGTTTTCAACCTGCAGCACGTGTACCCAAGGGGCACCCCCCCACAGATTCAGGGGGTACACCCCACAGATTTAGGAGGTTCACAGTACTGCTTCCTGCTATCCTCACCTGACCCATTGTGCATCTGCTGAGCAGCTTAAGGGTAAAGCTTTCTTATAATGTGCCTGCACCACAAGCTTTCTCTCACCTATCCAGAAGATGACAAGGGGTATAGTTATAGGGGCAACATGGTGATATGCATCAGGGGATACTTGGCTTGAAAAGGTTGAGAAACACTGCTCTAAAAATGAGATTCTCAGCTTTCTTGTGACATTAAGATTGTCATTCTACAATTTTCACAGATATTCAGATATTACCAATTGAAAGCACGGTTGGGATTGCTGTATTTCTATGCAACTGCTTCCAATCCTGACTGTTTTTTCAACTGTTGACATCTCTAGAAATAATACAGGTAGAATGTTGAGAATCTCATCCTGCAGACAACACCCGAACCACCGTTTTATAATGCCTGAGAAATAACAGTTTGAAGTGAGCAGCCTCAGTTTGCATGCATTACATGGAACTGGTACACCAGTACTCCAGTGAGTAGTGGTGTACTGATTAAAGAAAGAAGAATAACGAAGGGGTTTCAATGCAAGATTTCACACAAGGGAGTCAAAAATTTGATAATAAAGTATACTACAACATTTACTAATGTCAAAGTTGCTGCCAGAAAATTAAAATTGTTTGAAAGTCTAGGTAGGCTTTAACTTCTTCCGGACTGCCCGGTCCCTTTCTTGTTCTGCAAGAACATACCGATTCGTCCTTGCAGTTTAAGCAGCTGCACGAGATCATGCAGCTGCAGAAGCGAAGATCTATTTATGACCTTCAGGGGACACATAAAGAAATAAAGAAAGAAATAGAAAAGTAAAAAATAAAAATTAAAGTAAAAGTAAAATGATAAAAATAAATAAATAATACGCCAAAAGCACACCCGCATCACACTTTCTGGCCCCACCGCTGACGACACAATACAAAATAAAAATTCCCATAACGGAGAGGAAAAACTATTTTCAAAAGTTTTTTAGTAGTACTTTGTTCTGTTAAATAAAAAGAAAATGAAGAGTGAAAAACAGACCCGTTTATATCTTCCCGGATATAAAAAAAAATAAAAAGCCCTGTGTGGCAAAGAAAAAGACGCAAAAATTAATTGTTAAAAATGTTATAGCTAGAGATGAGCGAATTTCTCAAACGTTCTATTCTGCAGTTCGAGTCGAATTTCCAAAAATATTCTCTTTGATTGGATTAATTACATATAGTGACCCTGTGGCAGCGGCGTGAGGTGGCCATACAGTGAACCAAGGGCAGCGGCATGAGGAGGGTATACAGTAAACCAGTGGCAGCAGCATGAGGAATCCACAGATTGAACCAGTGGAATCAGCATGAGGAGGCCATACAGTGACCCGGTGGCAGCAGCATGGGGAGGCCACAGAGTGACCCGGTGGAAGCGGCATGAGGAGGCCATACAGTGACCTGATGGCAGCGGCATGAAGAGTACACAGGACCCAGGCGGCCGCACCGGCCAAACCCCCCCAGTGACCCAGTGGAAGCAGCATGAGGAACCCACCGAGGCCATACAGTGACCCAGTGGCTGCAGCATGAGGAGGCCATACAGTGACCAGGTGGCAGTGGCATGAGGAGGGCCATACAGTGACCAGGTGGCAGTGGCATCAGGAGGCCATACAGTGACCCTCAGTGGCAGCAGCATGGAGAGGGCATACAATGAACCGTGAAGGGCAGTGGCATGAGGAGGGCATACAGTGACCCAGTGGCAGCAGCATGAGGAGGCCATAGAGTGACCCAGTGGCAGCAGCATGAGGAGGCCATACAGTGAACCCAGGGCAGCGGCATGAGGAGGGCATAAAGAAACCCCAGTGGCAGCAGCATGAGGAGGCCATAAATTGACCCAGCAGGGAGCAGCAGGGGGGGGCACAGAGTGACCCGGTGGAAGCGGCAGGAGGAGGCCATATAGTGACCTGATGGCAGCGGCATGAAGAGGACACAGCAGTGACCCAGTGGAAGCAGCATGAGGAGGCCATACAGGACCAAGGGGGGGGCCATACAGTGACCCAGTGGCTGCGGCGTGGGGGGGCGGCCCGGGAACCAAGGGGGGGGGGGGGGGGGGAAACCCTGGGCATGAGGAGGGCATACAGTGACCCAGCAGTGGCAGCAGCATGAGGAGGCCACAGAGTGACCCAGCAGTGGCAGCGGCATGAGGAGGGCATACAGTGACCCCCTGATGGCAGCAGAATGAGGAGGCCACAGAGTGACCCAGTGGAAGCGGCAGGAGGAGGCCACAGACCCAGAGGGGGAGAGGGGGGGGGGGGGGGGGAAGATGGCGCCGCTGGAGTGGCTGCCAGCTACAGCAGCTCTGAGACTCTCTATCTTATTTTTCTTTCTATGACTCGTTTTGTACCTCTCTACTTAAGGACTTTGCACTATGAAACACACACAAAGACTTGGACCCTTGTGATACTTTTTTTTTTTTTTGTTTTTGTTTTTATCTGTCTTTGTTCTGCTTGAAAATGGGATCTTTTGTGTATGCAGACAATTCCTTTGTCTATACAAGAGAGGAAATTCTGCAGCTCAGAGGCACAGCAGGAGGACATACCATCTGGTCACACATCCCCCGTGAGATTTGGAGAAAGAAAAAGCGGGTGAGGGGATGCAGAGCAGGAACTCTTCAGAGGATTAAAAAGAGGCGTTACCGACCAGCTGTTCCCTCCATCATCATGGGCAATGTGAGATCTCTTGCAAACAAGATGGATGAACTAACAGCGCTCACCAGGCAGCATCAGGAGTTTCGGGCATGCAGCATGATGCTACTTACAGAGACTTGGCTCACTGAAGTTACTTCTGACCCTCTGGTCTCCTTGGATGGTTTTAAACTCCTTCGGGCAGACAGGACAAGGGAGAGCGGTAAGAGGAAAGGAGGAGGGCTGGCAATGTTTGTGAATAATAGATGGTGTAATCCTAGGCACATTGTGATTAAGGATCAAACTTGCTGTAAGGACATTGAACTATTAGCTGTGAGCATTAGACCTTTCTACCTACCAAGGGAACTATCACATGTCATCGTGATAGCTGCATATGTCCCCCCCTCTGCGAAAGCTGACGCTGCCTGCGAGGTCCTACAAGCCACGCTGAGCCAGTTACAGTCTCAGCACCCCCAGGCCCTCTTTCTTCTGTCGGGTGATTTCAACCATGCCTCTCCATCATCCACACTGCCCAGTTTCACACAGTATGTAACCTGCCACACAAGAGACAACAAAACACTGGACTTGTTCTTTGCCAACGTGAGGGAGGCATACAACTCATCAGCCCTACCGCCCCTGGGGAGATCGGATCACAACCTAGTACATCTCCGACCTGTGTACAAGCCACTTGTACGTAGAGAACCAGCTGTCACCCGCACAGTGAGGATATGGTCCGAGGAGAGTGATGAGGCTCTGAGGGATTGTTTTGACACAACCGCATGGGAAGTTCTGCAGGATTCTTATGGGGAAGATATAGAAGGACTCACACACTGCATAACGGACTACATTAATTTTTGTGTGGACAACACAGTACCCACAAAAGTGGTGAGGTGCTTCTCCAATAACAAACCATGGATTAACTCTGATATAAAAACACTACTTAAGGAGAAAAAGATGGCATTCAGGACAAGAGATAAGGAGGGGTTGAGGGAAGTACAAAAGGAGCTGAGGCATCAAATCAGGCAGGGAAAATCCAGTTATAAAGAAAAAATGGAAAAGCAAATGGAAAGAAAAGACATAAGGGGGGGTCTGGGAGGGGCTTAAGTCAATTTCGGGTCATAAACAGTCTGTCTGCCAGATTGAGGCAGATGTTAACTGGCTTAATGAACTAAACCTATTCTTCAACAGATTTGATCACACACCAGCTCCTCCCACCCCAGTATGTCCTTCAGCTCCCCCCACCACAATGACTTCTCCCCATGCGGCCACTTCCCAACAGACCAGTAAATCCAGAAATCCATCTTTATCTGGCCACAGTCTGACCTTCACACGGGCCCAGGTGAGGAAGGAGATGAAAAAGATCAAGGCGAGGAAAGCCGGAGGGCCAGATGACATCAGTGCAAGGCTAATTAAGACTTGTGGGGACCAGCTGTGTGGTATAATTACATATATGTATAATATGAGCCTGAGGCAGGAAATAGTCCCTGAATTATGGAAATCTTCTTGTGTGGTACCAGTTCCAAAGAAACCCCACCCTATGGACCTCAACGACTACAGACCTGTAGCACTGACATCCCACCTGATGAAGATCTTGGAGAGATTGGTTCTCACACATCTCCGCCCTCTAGTGAGCCCCGCTATGGACCCACTCCAGTTTGCTTATCGGCCGGGCATTGGGGTAGATGATGCCATCATCCATCTTCTGCACAGGGCTCTGTCTCACCTGGAGAAACCAGGGAACACAGTGAGAATAATGTTCTTTGACTTCTCCAGTGCTTTTAACACCATACAGCCCAGGTTATTGAGGGACAAGCTGGGCCTTGCTGGAGTGGACCACCACCTCTCCAACTGGATCCTAGACTACCTCACAAATCGACCTCAATACGTGAGAGCCCGAGACTGTGTGTCAGGTACAGTGATCTGTAATACGGGGGCACCTCAGGGTACGGTTCTCGCCCCTTTCCTCTTCACACTGTACACTGCAGATTTTAGGTGCAACTCATCCAGCTGCTACCTACAGAAGTATTCTGACGACTCTGCAATAGTGGGTCTCATCACAGATAATGATGACAGGGAGTACAGAGAACTGAACCGGGATTTTGTGGACTGGTGCCACCGGAACCACCTGAAGATTAACGCGGGGAAGACCAAGGAGATGGTGGTGGACTTCCGCAAAGGCAGAAGCCCTCCTAAACCAGTGGACATCCTGGGGACGGGCATCGAGATTGTGAACACCTATAAGTACCTGGGTTTGCTCCTTAATAATAAGCTGGACTGGGCAGATCATATGGAGGCCCTGTACAGGAAGGGCCACAGCAGGCTCTACCTGCTTAGGAAGCTGAGAGCCTTTGGAATCCGGGGGGCACTTCTTAGAACTTTCTTCAACTCGGTAGTGGCATCAGCCATCTTCTTTGGAGTGGCCTGCTGGGGGAGCAGTATATCAACCAGGGACAGAAATAAACTTGACAAGCTGATTAGAAGGGCCAGCTCTGTCCTGGGGAGCCCACTGGACCCAGTGCAGGTGGTGGGTGACAGAAGGATACTGTCCGTGGTGAGCTCCATGCAGAAGAAGAAGTCCCATCCCATGCATGAGACTGTGATCGCGCTGAGCAGTACTGTCAGTGACCGACTGCTCCACCCTAGGTGTGAGAAGGAGCGCTATCGGAAGTCTTTCCTCCCCACCGCGGTTAGGCTGTACAACCAACACCGACCTAAGCGGAGATCATTACACACAGAGAACTGAAATATCTCTCTGCCTGTTAAATCCCCCCCCCCCCCCGCTACGCCCTATCTGTCTGTCTGCTATCAATGTAATGCCTCTCACCTTGGAATATTCCTGTACATGTTGTATTTGTATTTGTATCTGCTTATCTTTGCTGCTGTAACACACTGAATTTCCCCACTGTGGGACTATTAAAGGACTATTATTATTATTATTATTATTATTATACAGTGACCTGGTGGCAGCGGCATGAAGAGTACACAGAGTGACCCAGTGGAAGCAGCATGAGGAGGCCATACAGTGACCCAGCAGTGGCAGCAGCATGAGGAGGACATACAGTGACCCAGTGGCAGCGACATGAGGAGGCCATACAGTGAACCAAGGGCAGAGGCATGAGGAGGCCATACAGTGACCCAGTGGCAGCGGCATGAGGAGGCCATACAGTCACCCAGCAGTGGCAGCAGCATGAGGAGGCCATACAGTGACCCAGTGGCAGCGGCATGAGGAGGCCATACAGTCACCCAGCAGTGGCAGCAGCATGAGGAGGGCATACAGTGACCCAGTGGCAACAGCATGAGGAGTACAGAGTGACCCAGTGGAAGCAGCATGAGGAGTACAGCATGACCCAGTGGAAGCGGCATGAGGAGGCCATACAGTGACCCTATGGCAGTGGCATGCGGAGGCCATACAGTGAACCAAGGGCATCGGCATGAGGAGGGCATACAGTGACCTAGCAGTGGCAGCAGCATGAGGAGTACACAGAGTGACCCAGTGGAAACGGCATGAGGAGGCCATACAGTTACCCAGTGGCAGCAGCATGAGGAGGTCATACAGTGACCCAGTGGCAGCGGCATGAGGAGGACAAAGAGTGAACCAAGGGCAGCGGCATGAGCAGAACATACAGTGACACAGTGGCAGCAGCATGTGGAGTACAGAGTGTCCCAGTGGAAACGGCATGAGGAGGCCATACAGTGACCCAGTGGCAGCAGCATGACGAGGCCATACACTGACCCTGTGGCAGTGGCATGAGGAGGCCATACAGTGAACCAAGGGCAGCGGCATGAGGAGGGCATACAGTGACCCAGTGGCAGCAGCATGAGGAATACACAGAGTGACCCAGTGGAAGCGACATGAGGCCATACAGTGACCCAGTGGAAGCAGCATGAGGAAGGCATACAATGAACCAAGGGCAGTGGCATAAGGAGGGCATACAGTGACCCAGTGGCAGCAGCATGAGGAGGCCATACAGTCACCCAGCAGTGGCAGCAGCATGAGAAGGGCATACAGTGACCCAGTGGCAACAGCATGAGGAGTACAGAGTGACCCAGTGGAAGCGGCATGAGGAGGCCATACAGTGAACCAAGGGCAGCGGCATGAGGAGGGCATACAGTGACCCAGTGGCAGCAGCATGAGGAATACACAGAGTGACCCAGTGGAAGCGGCATGAGGAGGCCATACAGTGACCCAGTGGCAGCAGCATGAGGAGTACACAGAGTGACCCAGTGGAAGCAACATGAGGAGGCCATACAGTGACTCTGTGGCAGCAGCATCAGGAGGGCAGACAATGAACTAAGGGCAGTGGCATGAGGAGGCCATACAGTGACCCAGTGGCAGCGGCATGAGGAGGCCATACAGTGACCCAGTGGCAGCGGCATGAGGAGGCCATACAGTCACCCAGCAGTGGCAGCAGCATGAGGAGAGCATACAGTGACCCAGTGGCAACAGCATGAGGAGTACAGAGTGACCCAGTGGAAGCGGCATGAGGAGGCCATACAGTGAACCAAGGGCAGCGGCATGAGGAGGGCATACAGTGACCCAGTGGCAGCAGCATGAGGAATACACAGAGTGACCCAGTGGAAGCAGCATGAGGCCATACAGTGACTCAGTGGCAGCAGCATGAGGAGGGCATACAATGAACTAAGGGCAGTGGCATAAGGAGGGCATACAGTGACCCAGTTGCAGCAGCATGAGGAGGCCATACAGTGACCCAGTGGCAGCGGCATGAGGAGGCCATACAGTCACCCAGCAGTGGCAGCAGCATGAGGAGGGCATACAATGACCCAGTGGCAGCAGCATGAGGAGTACAGAGTGACCCAGTGGAAGTGGCATGAGGAGGCCATACAGTGACCCAGTGGCAGCAGCATGAGGAGGCCATACAGTCACAACAGCAGTGGCAGCAGCATGAGGAGGGCATATAGTGACCCAGTGGCAGAATGAGGAGGTGGCGGAAGAGTGAGTAGGCCACAGAGTGGTAAGGTGATATAATGTGTAGATAGCAACAGCCTTAGGAGGCTATACAGTGACCCAGTGGCAGAGTGAGGAGGTGACAGCAGCGTGAGGAGGCCATACAGTCTCCCAGTAGCAGAGTGAAGAGATGGCAGCAGAGTGAGTAGGCCAGAGAGTGGCAAGGTAATATAATGTGTAGGTAGCAACAGCCTTAGGAAACCATACAGTGAACCAGTGGCAGAGTGTGGTGAGGCAGAATGGATCATTTAATCTGCTGCATCAGGCATTGGTGGGTGGAAATCCTGGTTCATCCACACCTGATTCATCTTCAAAAAGGTCAGTCTCTCCAAATTTTGGGTGGACAGGTGAGTTCTCCTTGGGGTAACTATGGCCCCCGCTGCACTAAACACCCGCTCTGATGCCACACTACTGGCCGGGCAGGACAGCTTTTCCAGGGCAAACTCAGCCAGTTGCGGCCACAAATCCAGTTTGGCTGCCCAGTAGTCCAGCGGATCTTCGATAAGGGTGGCAGGGTGCACTCTAAGTATGCCACCACCTGCTGGTTCAACTTCTGCTCTGTATCTAGCTGCTGATGAGCAGCTTCTTCACTATGCGGCTGTAGAAAGCTGCTCATCAGCGACTCTAGGCTCAGACTACTGCTGATGCCACCACCAGCTGCCATGCCAGTGAAAGTTGAGCTCTGGCTGTTCCGGTTGCTACTGCTCCTCCTCTCCACCCATTTGGCTACACATTGCTTGTGCTCCAATGTCCTCCTCATCCTCCAGTTCAGCCCCCACAGGACTCATGTGGCCGTGAGATGTAGATGCCACATCTCCAGTCCCCTGACCAGCCAGATTGAAAAGCAACTTTTCCAGGATGTGTATCAGTGGAATGACGTTGTTCATCCCGTAGCCCTAGCGACTAACAAAGTGACCTCCTCAAAGGGAACGAGCAAACGGCAGGTGCAACTGGCTAACGTTAAAGTTACGCAGGGGAGTACCTCTGTCCGCTTGCATCATCATGAAATCGTTTATGGCTTTTCTCTGTTCATATAGTGGATACAACATATGAATTCCAATGGGTGGAAACATCGCATATCAGCCTATGTTGTGGGAGGTGGTTCTGCCGCTGCAGCTGAAGGAGGGTGTGCTTGGCAATGTACGAGTGGCTGAAGCGCATGCAAAGTTTCCTTGACATTTTTAGGATGTCTTGCAGATGGGGGGAACAGTTAAGGAAATGCTTGACAACCATAATGAACACATGCGCCAATCAGGGCGCATGGCTCATCCCTCCTTGATGCAGCGCCAACACCATGTTCTTCCCGATGCTGGTCACCATTGTTCCGATTTTAAGTTCTCTTGGAGAAAGCCAGGATTCGATTTCTTGATTGAGGAAACGGAGCAGTTCTTCCCCTGTGTGACTTCTTTTGCCCACGCAAATGAGGTGTAGAACAGCGCAACACCGCTGTGCCCTGCACATGTGGTATGCTGGAAGAGCACTGGGAATTGCCCCTGCAGTGGAGGCTGAGGACACAGTGGAGGATGAGGCGAACATTGTTGCAGGACCAACGGCGTAAAAACGTGAAGGCAAAAGCTACGTCACCTGTCCAAGTTGCTGGTGTGCCTGGGCAGGCACCACATTATCCCAGTGGGCCGTAAATGACATATATTGTCCTTGACCGTAGTTACAGTTCCACGTTGGCGCTGCCGTGCACCTTGGCAGACACAGACAGGCTCAAGGACTGGACCACCTTCTGTTCTACATATTTGTGCAGGGCTGGTACTGCCTTCTTGCCAAAGAAATGACGGCTTGGGACTCTCCACCTCGGCTCAGTGCAAGCCATCTGTTCTCTGAAAGGTGCAGAGTCCACCAATTGGAAACGGACTGACTGCAGCACCAGCAACTTGGACAGGAGCACGTTCAGCTTCTGTACCGTTAGATGGGTGCATGCATACTGTTGTCTCTTAGATATAGATTCTCTGATCAATTGCTGACGCAATGACTGACTAGGAGGAAGAGGAGGAGCAGGAGCATCACAACCAGCAGATGATGGGAAGGACACATAGCTTCCTACGGTTGAGGTGGTGGAGCCTTGACTGCCTGAAATCAGGTGCGTGCCACTGGGTGATGCAGCAGTTCCTGTGGCAGGCTGAACCACCACATTGGAGCCACGGCTCTCCCAGGCCACTTTATGGTGACGCTGCATATGTAGACGCAGGGCTGTGGTGCCAACATTGGCACCCTGGCCACGCTTCACCTTCTGCCCACAGATTGAACATATGGCCATGTTCACCTCCCCCGGTGGCTTAACAAAAAACTGCCACACTGCCGAGTAGGTGATTTTACCCCCAACACTCCGCAATAACTGACTGATACCGCCGCTGCCTCCGTGAACCCCTGCACCACTGCTATCCGGGTAGGTAGGCTGCTGTGAAGCAGGTATTCTTCCCCTGGCACATTTGGCTTCCGACCTCCCACTGCTGCCTCGTGCGCAAGCTGCCACCCTCTTCTCCTGATGACGATGAGGCCCCTTCCTCACCCGGTTCCCAATTGCGATTGGCTACATCGTCATCCACTAATATCTGCAGTTCACTGATGTCCTCCTCAACGGTCTCTGAGCCAGGAGCCTGACAGCTCGCAACACCAGCTCCCACGCCACTCTCATCACTATTTGCCCACCTACTGGATGTCTCCTCCACATCTTGGCTGGGCACTAGCTGCTGACTGTTCTCTAGTAGCTCCTCCTCACTATATAGTGGATCTGAGCCCACAGCTTAGAGTACTTCTCTAGCTGAGGGAACAGAAAGGGACAGAGGCAGGTTGAGGACAGGTGAGGGCACATGGTCTGCTCCCAGACCTTGCCAACTAAGGGTTGTGTCTGACAAACCCACCGACTCTTGGCTGGGGGGTGTCTGATGTGACTTGGATGACGAGTCAACCATTCTACAACCGTTGGGTTGCTGGTCGACCGCTAGCTGACACTGGGAGCTCAGGCCTCTGGAAGTGACCCCTCCTGCCACGCCCCCTTACTCTGCTGCGACCTATGCCTGTGCCAGAAACATTTAGGCCTGTGGCCCTCCCCTGTGCATGGCCTCTCGCTTCTATGTCTGACATACTGTTATATGAAAAAACGTAATTGCAAAGGAAATAAATACAGGGCAAAAAGGTCTGTAATTTTCTACTTTGAAGAGAATGGCGAATATGCCCCTTATTTCTTTCCCCACTAATGAAGACCTTTAAAAATAGCGTGATAAAGGGAGAGATTACTGAATAAGAATTATGATTTTTTTTTTGGCAGTACTGCACTACAAAATGGCCTTTAGTTTTATACTTGGAACAAAACGGTGAATATGCCCCTTATTTGTTTCCACACTAATAAGCACCTTTAAATAAGTGTTAGAATAACAGCTAACTGCACAGATCATAATATTGAAATAATAAGTTGTACAGTATTATGTGCCAAGGCTAGTATATGACTAAATATAGGAGAGTCAATATTAAATTGTTGGCATCATCTTAGGTAAGTGTTATTTATTTAATCTATAGAACTTCAGTGCAGGTACGGTAAATATGTTTTCTTATTAATTTTTAGGCTATGCCCTTTCCAACATATGCTTCCCATTCCCCACTGATATTAGGCTTTTTCAGAGGTTAGGTACCTTCAGAAACGCGTAAGAATAGTGTTAATTTTGTTGTATTGGTTTACTAGTGCTGGTAGATAAAAAGCATTTACCTTGGTGTGAGCACTGGTTTATTATAGTGCTGATAGATGAATGTGTAGTTTGCCGTGAGCACTGGTTTGTTTATGGTGCTAGTCAATTGTAAATTCAAAGCGTGTTCACCTGTGCTGCTTCAGTATAGAAACCAAAGCTGGTTTAGCCATCCTGATACACCAGAGCCAATAGCTATAATTAATGAGGCAGGAACATTTATGGTATATAACAATCCTTGAAATTTACAGTTGTTGAGAATAATGAGAGAGATTGAGGTCTGTATATAGCTGTAGGTTTGTAGTTACTTTACAGCTATTCTACATATAAAGTTGTTATGTCCATGGAAATGAATGCTATACACAACTCTCTCTGATTTCTATGTAAATTTTAGGCAATTAGAGCCTTTTAATTAATATTGTGCACCCAATGTGTTTGTGTTTTGGTATCTTTTAAGTTTATTTAATAAAGATTTGAATTTTTATACGTCCATATAAAATTAGTGAGTGACTCTCCTATATTTAGTCTAACTGCACAGATCAGTGGCTATTATTGAATTTTGCCACTACTGTATAGAGAAATGGCCTGTAATTTTATACTCTGAATAAAATGGCAAATACGCCCCTTATTTGTTTCCATACTAATAAACACCTTTAAATAAGTGTTAGAATAACAGCTAACTGCACAGATCAGCAGCTATTATTGATTTTTGCCACTACTATATTGAGAAATGGCCTGTAATTTTATACTCTGAAGAAAATGGCGAATATGCCCCTTATTTGTTTCCACACTAATAAACGCCTTGAAAAAGGCATTAGAACAGATGACTGTAGAGATAACTGGATGAGAATAAAGTTTTCTTTTCCTCACCGCTGGGGCCTGTGATTGGGCCTCAGTAGTAAGATGGGCATGCCGAGTGTCATGACACTCAACATGCCTATGTGACCACTGTGGCCCAATCACAGGCCACATTGGTGATCTTGGGCACATGATGTCACCAGGAGAGTGCCGGACACCACAAGGAGGCCCAAAAGAGGTAAGGGAAGGGGAGTATAAATATTTTTTTTTACCTCCCTGGGCCTCCACCAATTATACTCTGGGGTCAGTAGAATTACAGTCATGGACTGGAGATTTATGAAGACCAGTGTTCTCTATCTCTTGTGAAGGTGGAGGATGCACATGCCTTATAGATCAGGCTCATGCCTCAAAGTTTTCAGATATTATTTACGTCAGTTTTCTGGTGTAACTGACTATATACGGTGGGTGCTGATGGCTCAGGGAGTCTAATAAATCTTTCCTACAATCTTTTCCAATCTATAATTTTTCTTTAATTAATTTACATGCAATATTTCATAACGAGAAAGGGAAATGCAGTTAGAAAAAATCAGTGCAAACGTGGCGTAAATACCGGGGAAGCAGCTGCCACAGGGCCCGAGACATTAGGGGGCCCAGAGCCCTGTGGCAGCCGCCACCGCGAACCCCACAAACCGGTGGCTTAACGATCGCGGTCACAAGGGGTGCGACCGGGCCAGGCAGGGTATGGTGCCCGTGGCCAGCTGGAGATGGCCGGGCCCCAGACCACTATGATAGCGGTCAAGGAAAGCCTGGTTCTCCGACTGCTATACATACTGTTATGTCAAATGTTTACCTTGGGGCCCAGCCATTCTTAGTTACACCACTGCTGATGACAGTACCTAAGTATTCAGACCCGCTCAGTACTTTGTTGACGAATCATTCTAAAATTCCAGTTGCGCGAAAACAGGAAGTGAGCTGTAATACTATACACAGGACAGGGGTGGCGCTGTTCCTGGTCCCGTTTTCTATCCTTGTACAACATTTGATATAAGATGTCTGCATGAAATGGCTCTTGCCACATGGAAACTAGGCTCACAAGGCTCAGCTGTGAACACGCACGTATCGCTCTCTCTATATAGGTTTGCCGAACACACAGCTCTGTAGCATACACATTGCATCCACCTAACTACTACAGAAGTCTAACCCATCCTGCCCACAGTAGACTCCTCCTTCACATGTGACTGATCACATGGTCGTGACCTCATCAAAGGTCCTTTAGTGTTTCGGTGCTCGTGACTGATCACATGACTAGGGAATCACAAAGGTCCTTTTACCGATTAAGAAGCAGCACCTTTCTGGTATAATGGAGGCGGCACTGGAGCAACACCTGGAGGAAACGTAAGTGTGTCTGTACGAACGACAACCAGCACTGATGGTTCTTCACAGCGATCTACACTTGTTACTTATACTACTAGATGCAAGCTGATGGGGAGACAGAGCTGTTCTGGGCTCCCAGTGTATTGCCTGTTCTTAAAATGGATTACCCTACCCATGCAGGAGGGGCTATTATCTATTTTAGATGAATGGGGGCCCACTGTGCACAAAATCACGTTGCTTATCCAGGTTGACATTCGATTTTGGTTGTTTTTCAGTTGATTGTCTAGCCCTAGGCAGTGGTGCTGGTGCTCCTTCATTGTTTACATTGAGTGCTGGCTCTATCACGGCACAGAATGCCATACTTTTCATAAGTGCATTTCTGGGTATTGCAGTGCTGTCCTGTTCAGGTGAATGGGCAACTCTGCAATACCTAGAATACCTAGGAAAGTATGGTGTTTTGTGTAGGTACAGCGCCAGGACCTGATGTACACTTAGAAGAGGCACAAGCACGTCACTCCTTAAAACAGTAGATCAGTTTGGAGCAAAGAGCTGGACTACCACCAATGGACCATCAATTTTAAAAAACTGGGGCCATGGTGCCAGAAGCTAGGCTTATGTGACCATTGAGACCAAATAGTGGCCTCAGCAGTCTCTGGTCTCTCCTCTCCAGCTCCTGATTGGTCTCAGCGGCCACATGAGGCTCCAGACTTCTGGTGTCGCAGCCCCAGAACGCAGCGAAAAGAGGACTGGTGGTGGCCAACAGAGTATTGTGAGTTTTAGATTTTTTTTTGTTTTTCTCTCTTACAACCTTCCCCAAGTCACCTAAAGAGTTGCTACAAATTCTGGGCAACCCCTCAATGACACAGATCCAACCATGCCTGTGCACTTTACACACCATGGCACTGTGTCCAGTATGACATTCATCTAAGTAGGGCTATTTGTGCAGCAAGCACAAGGATTCGTGCACGTCCCATTAAGATGAATGGGTCAGTTATTGTAGGCCTATCTACAACAGATCTGCCACATGTGAATATTCTTCGACAGGGTTCTGCTGCCCTAATCAGATGGTGACAGTGGCGTCACATTTGGCTGAGATCCTATTTGGGAGGTGTAAAGTGGGTACTTTTAGCGCCTTATAAATATTAGAGGCATTGTGACTTAACTTGAATCGGGAATACCCCTTTAAACTTGCTGATCGGTGGGTTTTCCTCTGCTGGGACCCCCACAAGTATTAAGAACCATGGTGTTTTATATGATTAGGACACCTGGTCATAAAGCGTGTGCTGCGCCATTGGGAACTGGCAAAGATAGCTGAATTCTAAATCTCCAGTGGTCCCCATTCAGTTGAATGGAGCAGCACATGCTGTACGACAAGGCATCCTGGTTGTAACAGGTACAGAATGCCCGCTGGGTCCCCCTCAGATTTGAAGAACCAGGACGGACACCCACCAATCATCAAGATACCCCCTATTTTTGTATAGGGGATAACTTGTTGTAGCTAGAATATCCCTTTATTATTTGGAGTGTGTTAGTTGCAATGAAATCATAAACATAAGTGCTTTTTATGTCGAGTTTTAAAACTTCTATAAGCCAATGTAACCTGATGTTTCAAGGAAAGATGGCCAACATGACCTCGCCTGCTGGAGTTTCCACCCAGCTTTCTCAAGGGTCCTCAATGGAATATCTGTCAAGTTATACAATGGTATAGGCTAGAGGATGATTGGTACAAGTCTTGAAAAGCTAGTAAGCTATCATCGCAGCCATATTGTTACCCAGCTTCCACAGATGTCATAAAGAAATGAGTGAGAGGAATTGTTAACATGACTACTTTCACTGATCTCTTTGTGTATGCAGTGATGTGTGGCTTCACATAATGTAGCTTTGTTTCTGTAAATGCTTTATAGTGTATCTTTTTTTTTTTTTTAATTGTAGGATGAAAATCCCATCTATTGTTGGCATCTTGTGCACAGATTCACAGGGACTTAACTTGGGGTGTAAGTCTTTTCTGTATTTTATACAAACAGGTTAGGAAAAAATATTCAGTTCTGTGTTTTTTTTTTTTTTTTTCCCCTATATTCTCACGTTGTTAAAGGGGTTTTTCCAGCCCCAAATGGAGTTTTCATACTGATGACCTATCCACAGAAGAGGTAATCGGTATGTGATCTGTGGAGGGGTCCAACACCCAGGAGCATGTGCAGTTTATTCCTATTCATGTAGTAGGAGCAATTCCCTGGAACCACTGCTATACAATGTACAGAGCTGTAGCACAGATCCTATTACTTGAATAGAAGCAGCATGCGCATAGTTCCTGTCCATTGTGCCAGTTTCCAGCACCTAGAGAATGCTTGAATAGCTAATATATACAAGGTTTAGGTACCATGCCCCCCCATAGATCACCTCTGTTTCCCCTTTTATATCATATATATTATACAGCTACATATAAATATCCTAATCCCAATTGTTTGATGTGACCCTCCCCTAACTTTCTCTACTTCTTACACAGCCCCGTACTCCCATACACAGTAACATTCAGTGAGAGTCAGAAACAGCTCTCAATACAGAAGTAAGGGAAAGAGTGAAAAAAATGCAGGATTTCATAGAAGGGATCCAAAACGTGTTAATAAAGTATATTATTTATTAATGACACAAATACTGCCAGAAAATCAAAAGTTGTCCGAAAGTTTAGTTACACTTTAAGATTTAAGGAATAACATGTAATGATGTCCTCTTTTTATAGGCTGTGGAAGTCTCTCTGATGAGCATGCGGGTGTCATCTCTATACTCCCTCAACAGGCAGCTAAGCTTACAGCAGATCCCACCGATGTGCCAGTTGTGTGCCTGGAATCTGACAGCGGGTATGATTATCGCTACTTTTCATTTATCTTAAATTTTTTTTAAATGTATTTATTAAAAAGTGTTTTTCCTAATCATTTTCTGTATATATATATATATATATATATATATATATATATTTAATTCTCTTTTTCTGTACATGATTATGGGTGCAACCATCTTGCCTGAGCTTTTTCTCTCCTCTGTTAATTGCATTTAGTGATATAGTGTGGAGCCGATTTGAGGTCTATGGGGGAGTTTTCGAAGTTAAAATTAAAAAAAAAAATAAAAAAAAATAAAAAATAAATTGGCTCCAACAGGAAGTGGTCAGACATTTTTATTTTTTCCTCCCTGTATTCCAAAAGTAATATTTTATTCGTTCAGAGTCAACAAATTGTACTTCATAATTTTATCATTTAAAGGGAACCTGTCACCATGAAAATGCTGTGTAATCTGCAAGCAGCATGTTATAGAGTGTGAGGAATGGATCAGATTGATATTTTGTGGGAAAAAATTCAACACAACATAATTTATTTCTCTGTTTAGGCGTATTTAGGTCCAGTGGGCGGTCCTATCAATGATTGACATCAAACTCTGAATGCACATAGAGGGGAGACTGTCAAACCCTGTTCGGACCACCCTCTAGACTCAATTACTCATTCTACACATAGAACAGTTAAATAAATTTTTATAAAAGACAAGTTAGTTATACTAAATATTTTCCCACAAGATTATATATGTATCTGCTCAGCTCCTCCTGCGCTATAACATGATGCCTACACATTAGACGGCATTTTCATGGTGACAGGTTCTCTGTACAAAATAACACATACTGGGAAGCTGGAAAAAAAAAAAAAACACAACTGTACCATTTTCTTATAGGTTTCATTTTTACGATACTCACCATGCAGTAAAAGACATATTACCTATATTTTGTGGGTCAGTATGATCACGATGATGCCAAATATATATAGTTATGTATTAATACCTTTTTAGAAAAACTTTCTTTCCACTAACATATTGAGAGGCTCATAACTTTAATATTTCCATGTACAGAGCTTTTTTCACTAGGGCAAGTTGTACTTTTTATTAGTAATATTTTTGGGAATGTATGCGGTTTTGTTCACTTTCTATTACATCTTTTTGAGGGTAGTCAGATGTCAGGGTTTTTTTTTTCCTCCCCCTCCTCACTTGGACATTATATTGATTGACTGAGGCACACCTTTTAGGTTTTTTTTTTTTTTGTTTGCTTTAACCAATTTTAATTTAGTGTAAATTGACTCCTGGCTTTGACTAGTTGTCAAAATCTGCAGTAAAAAAGAGCAATGAAAACTCTATTGGAAGAATTTACTAACTTGTCTATGCCATTTTTCTGGTGTAGATGGGGACATAGATATGGCACATCTGTGGTGCATGGCCCCATATATATATATATGGGGCCATATAGAAAACTAGCATGAGTTATATCTGAAATCTATGCCTGTCCGTGACTGACCAATGACTTCATTTCTGGTGCATGGGCCCTCCTTCGGTGCCCCTGCATTAATAAGAGGCACATCTCGTACCAGAGAGGACATTGAATATGAATGCTCCAAAAAATGCCAGTCTTAATAAACTCCCCCTGTATGTGGCTGTAGCTCAGGAGATTAATGAAATAAAAGCACAGGCTGTACTATTAGGATCGCTAGAAGTATGTCTGTTGAAATAATTTAATAACAGGTTTAATGGGGTTGTCCATGACTGGATACTGAAGGTGTATTATCAGGATAGGTCACTAAAATCCCCAAAAAAGGCCGTTAAATAAATTAGATTGTCACGTTAATACAAAATCCAACAAAAATAATCCTAGTATTAATTAAGGTAATTAATACATAACTTTTAATAATGATGAAATATAAAAATGTCGCAATAGATCATTAGATCAAAATACACATGTCATTCAATCTACATAAAAAAGACCTGTTGTCAATATTAAATACAAAAAAGGGGGAACTAGTAGTTCAAGCACGGCAGCCTGGCCAGAATAAATATATAAATAAACCAAGGCTTACCGTGACTCAGACGGACCACCGTTACCAAACACTAGCATAAGGATTAGGAGATGCGGCTCAACTGGAAACCATCAGCAAGGCAATCGAAGGGACCCAAATTAACAGTATGTATTCTGTCCCTAAATACCACCCTAACAACAAGGAAATCCTGATATGCCCTAATAGCCTACACTCGGGGGCAACCGCCCTATTAGCATGTGCCCCCGACAGGAACCTGACCCTAAGGTAAATATCCCTATTGTATATGTATCTGTTGTTTGTTAACACTTTCTAGGAGAGGGAGACTATAGGGATATTTACCTTAGGGTCAGGTTCCTGTCGGGGGCACATGCTAACATGGCGGTGGCCCCGAGTGTAGGCTATTAGGGCATATCAGGATTTCCTTGTTGTTAGGGTGGTATTTAGGGACAGAATATATACTGTTAATTTGGGTCCCTTCGATTGCCTTGCTGATGGTTTCCAGTTGAGCCGCATCTCCTAATCCTTATGCTAGTGTTTGGTAACGGTGGTCCGTCTGAATCACGGTAAGCCTTGGTTTATTTATATATTTATTCTGGCCAGGCCGCCGTGCTTGGACTACTAGTTCCCCCCTTTTTTTGTATTTAATATTGGCAACAGGTCTTTTTTATGTAGATTGATTGACATGTTTGTTTTGATCTAATGATCTATTGCGACATTTTTATATTTCAGGATAGGTCACTAGTATAAAATTGGTGAGGTTCTAACACCTGGAGCTTCCACCACCGCTAAGAGCACCATGAACAGAACTGGAAATAGACTCTTTGTACACTGTGTAGTGGTCAGCCCATGATATTGCCCTTTCACAGTACTCCAAACTGAAAGGGAGGTGTCTGACCCCCAGTAATAAGATATTGATGACTTCTAAAGATAGGCCAGTGTCCAGTCTTAAACCCCTTTAACCTTGTTTTCAAAGAATGAGATTTCCCTCTCTCTTCCACCTTAGCCCTGTATTTACATTATATTTGTTTGGAGCATGCCTTTCTTTTATTGTGTGGTTGTTGAATCCTACTTTTAGCATTCCCATAACGCTTATCTACAATTATTTGTGGCCTATATTTTGGAGGAAATATTAAAATGGTAAAAAAGAATGTTGATAATCACTGATATTTCACTAGGACATACAAATGACAACTTTAATTTTTTTTTCCTTACAGAACTATTATGATTCAGAAGCATGACCGCTTGACTGTAGCAGTTCACAAAATGACATCCTAAGAACGTCTCTAGGCACCAAAAAACATATGTTACACACGACACCAACTTTGGTCCTTCCTGAAACTATTTATTAACATGCTTAATAGTTGCTCTACAACTTATCTATTAAAAGTTGGACATCAGTTTGCAGTCTCCATTTCCTTTTTGACAAAATAAAAAGTGTGAACTTAGCCTTAAAGAGGTTGTCCAGTGGAATATCACTGTATGCATGTGTATATAACATATATATATAATTACTTTTTTTTTTTTTTTTTTTATGGTCAGCGTAGCATAATAAAATTAAATAATGCTACCATTTTGATGCTTACCAGATACCCTGGTCTCTACCTCCTGGTTCTGTTGACAAATTGCTATAAGTCACCAAGTCCTGGAAGTAGAGATCAGCGGGGACCTCCTAAGCATTAGAAAGGGAGCAGTGGAAGTTCCATGACTGTGTCACTGAAAAATACATACACATTTGTTATGCCATTTTAATCCTAAAATGGCTGAACATAGGGGTCATCGCATAACAAAATATAACTCTCCCTGATCACCCGCTGCCCAGGTCCTTGCTGCACTACACTTCTTGGTGCAGTAATAAAGAAAATTTCAGCACTCATCTGATAAAACACATTTATTCAGTCATAAAAGCAGATACAATATATAGGGAATAAAAAGTAGTCTCTTGAAAGTGTTCTATTTCTTATCTTTTCTGTTAGTAGTTAGATACCTTTTTAGTGTTGAATGTAAATAGTTGACCAGGGCAACACTAGAAAGCTAAAAACATATTACTTTAATAAAATGTATTAAAACCTGTAAAATTGCTGTTAACTTTTGTAGAGAGGTTCAGTATGATTTGTTTCATTGTGTGGCTGTGAGTAAACCTGTCACATGAAAAACGCTGTGCAATCTGTAGGCAGCATGCTATAGCCGCTGAGCAGATTAATGTGTATTTTTTTTTTTTTTAGTAAGAGAAGCAGCATAACCAGCCCTTTTTATATCTCTGCCCCTTCTTCCAAGGGGGAGGTCCTGCCTAGTGACTGACAACTTTACTTGAAGAACTGTGCATACAGAAATACTTGACTTCAAAGCATAGAAAGACTAGAGCTATAAATGAATCATTGACAAGCTATACTGAATATTTTCACACAAAGCTATATATAAACATGTTACCTACAGACTGAATTTTCCATGTGACAGGTTCTCTTTAATAACTGAATCCACAGGTTATTATAGAACATTTGTTATGATTAGCTATAAACCACTTTTTTTTTTTCCCCTCTTCTCTCCTCCAGGTACTGCCAACTGCTATCTTCTTAAACTGCAGCTGCAAATGTTACATTTTGAGGCAAATCCCCTTTAATAAAGTCGACACTTCATGCATGTATCACTGCTGAAAAGCTTAGGTGATAAATATATGTTCACTGGGACACACACTCCTGTGCTTAGTTATCCCCATAGACTGACTATTTGCAGCGTGGAAGCTCCATGTAAACAACTTCTCTTACAGTCATGGGACCTTGTCCTAGAGATCAGTGGGAGTCCAAACTCCATATATTTATCACATAACCTGTACTTAGCTGATAAATGAATTCTGTGGCAAAACCACTTCAAATTATCACTTCTTAGAGGACTTGGCTCAGTTGCCTCCATATTATGGGCAACTTTTGTTGTCATCCAAGTCTGATCATTAGTCTGTACTTTGTACTTTTTTTTTTTTTTTTTTTGTCTCTTCTCTCTTCCCCTTCCTCCTTGTGTGTAGACCAGAGGATGGTCCACCCTGTGTGGCTTCCCTAGCAGGGCAGAACTTATGAGATTCCTGCTTGCAAGTTTAGGGCTAATGCTGGCTCTCAAGACAGATTACCATTTTAAGAAACCATGCCAAAATCATAAACTAGGAGAATGGTCAAAAGATTAACAGTCATAAGCTAGCGTCGTAGACAATGGTTCAGAAACAAAGCCACAAACCAGATCAGATGCAAAGCTAGGCTTAGGATAAGGCCACAGGAATGTTCATTTGCTAGGGTGTGTGTATGGAAAGTATTCAGACCCCTTTACATTTTTCACTCTGTGTTTCATTGCAGCCATTTGCTAAAAGCAAAAAAGTTCATTTTTATCTCATTAATGTACAGTCATGGCCAAAAGTTTTGAGAATGATACAAATATTAATTTTTACAAAGTCTACTGCTTCAGTTTTTCTAATGGCAATTTGCATATACTCCAGAATGTTATAAAGAGTGATCAGCTTAACAGCAATTACTTGCAAAGTCAATATTTGCCTAGAAAATGAACTTTATCCCCCAAAACACATTTCAACATCATTGCAGCCCTGCCTTAAAAGGACCACCTAACATCGTTTCAGTGATTGCTCCATTAACACAGGTGTGGGTGTTGATGAGGACAGGGCTGGAGATCAATCTGTCATGATTAAGTAAGAATGACACCACTGGACACTTTAAAAGGAGGCTGGTGCTTGCCATCATTGTTTCTCTTCTGTTAACCATGGTTATCGCTAAAGAAACACGTGCAGTCATCATTGCACTGCACAAAAATGGCCTAAGTGGGAAGAGTATTGCAGCTAGAAAGATTGCACCTCAGTCAACAATCTATCGCATCATCAAGAACTTCAAGGAGAGAGGTTCCATTGGTGCCAAAAAGGCTCCAGGGCGCCCAAGAAAGACCAGCAAGCGGCAGGACCGTCTCTTAAAAGTGTTTCAGCTGTGGGATCGGGCTACCAGCAGTGCAGAGCTTGCTGAGGAATGGCAGCAGGCAGGTGTGAGTGCATCTGCACGCACTGTGAGGCGGAGACTCTTGGAGCAAGGCCTGGTCTCAAGGAGGGCAGAAAAGAAGCCACTTCTCTCCAGAAAAAACATCAGGGACAGACTGATATTCTGCAAAAGGTACAGGGAGTGGACTGCTGAGGACTGGGGTAAAGTCATTTTCTCTGATGAATCCCCTTTTCGATTGTTTGGAACATCTGGAAAACAGCTTATTCGGAGAAGAAGAGGTGAGCGCTACCACCAGTCTTGTCTCATGCCAACTGTAAAGCATCCTGAAACCATTCATGTGTGGGGTTGCTTCTCAGCCAAGGGAATCGGCTCTCTCACAGTCTTGCCTAAAAACACAGCCATGAATAAAGAATGGTACCAGAATGTCCTCCAAGAGCAACTTCTCCCAACCGTCCAAGAGCAGTTTGGCGCTCAACAATGCCTTTTCCAGCATGATGGAGCACCTTGCCATAAAGCAAAGGTGATAACTAAATGGCTCAGGGAACAAAACATAGAGATTTTGGGTCCATGGCCTGGAAACTCCCCAGATCTTAATCCCATTGAGAACTTGTGGTCAATCATCAAGAGACGGGTGGACAAACAAAAACCAACAAATTCAGACAAAATTAAAGCATTGATTCTGCAAGAATGGACTGCTATCAGTCAGGATTTGGTCCAGAAGTTGATTGAGAGCATGCCAGGGAGAATTGCAGAGGTCCTGAAGAAGAAGGGTCAACACTGCAAATATTGACTTGCTGCATTAACTCATTCTAACTGTCAATATAAGCTTCTGTTACTCATAATATGAATGCAATTATATTTCTGTATGTGATAAAAACATCTGACAAACACACATAAAAACCAGAGGGCAGCAGATCATGTGAAAATATAATATTTGTGTCATTCGCAAAACTTTTGGCCATGACTGTACACTCAGCACCCCATCTTGACGGAAAAAAAAATGTAGATATTTTTGCAAATTTATTAAAAAAAAAAAATATTACATGGTCGTAAGTATTCGGACCCTTTGCTGTGACACTCATATTTAACTCATATGCTGTCCATTTCCTTCTGATCCTCCTTGAGATGGTTCTACTCCTTCATTAGAGTCAAGCTGTGTTTAATTAAACTGATTGGACTTCCTTGATTAGGAAAGGCACACACCTGTCTATATAAGACCTCACAGGTCACAGTGCATGTCAGAGCAAATGAGAATCATGAGGTCAAAAGGAACTGCCCAAGGAGCTCAGAGACAGAATTGTGGCAAGGCACAGATCTGGCCAAGGATACAAAAGAATTTCTGCAGCACTCAAGGTTCCTAAGAGCACAGTGGCCTCCATAATCTTTAAAAGGAAGAAGTTTGGGACGACCAGAACTCTTCCTAGACCTGACCGTCCAGCCAAACTGAGCAATCGTGGGAGAAGAGCCTTGGTGAGAGAGGTAAAGATCACTGTGGCTGAGCTCAAGAGATGCAGTAGGGAGATGGAAGAAAGTTCCACAAAGTCAACTATCACTGCAGCCCTCCACCAGTCGGGGCATCATGGCAGAGTGGCCCGAAGGAAGCCTCTCAGTGCAAGAAGACATATGAAAGCCCGCATAGAGTTTGCCAAAAAACACAAGAAGGACTCCCAGCCTATGACAAATAAGATTCTCTGATCTGATGAGACGAATATTGAACTTTTTGGTGTTAAATCTAAGGGGTATGTGTGGAGAAAACCAGGCACAGTTCATCACCTGCCCAATACAATCCCAGCAGTGAAACATGGTGGTGGCAGCATCATGCTATGGGGCTGTTTTTCAGCTGCAGGGACAGGACGACTGGTTGCAATTGAAGGAAAGATGAATGCGGCCAAGTACAGTGATATCCTGGAAGAAAACCTCTTTCTTGCATCATTCCCAAGAAGATTCATGGCTGTACTAGCTCAAAAGGGTGCTTCTACTCAATACTGAGCAAAGGGTCTGAATACTTATGACCATGTGATATTTCAGTTTTTCTTTTTCAATAAATTTGCAAAAATATCTACATTTGTTTTTTTTCTGTCAAGATGGGGTGCTGAGTGTACATTAATGAGAAATAAAATGAACTTTTTTGCTTTTAGCAAATGGCTGCAATGAAACAAAGTGAAAAATGTAAAGGTGTCTGAATACTTTCCATACCCACTGTATATGGGGTGCAGCAGTAGCTACAGGGCCTCAGAGGTCCTTCTGCCACATGAAATGCATCACTGTTTTAAATGGCGGAACATAAGTAAAGGCCGCATTACAGACTTTGCATTGGGGTTCAAGGGCTTCCAGTTATTGTGCTGTTACAGCATGCAGGTGATTTTTTACCTGCAGATTTCTTTGCAGTCCCCCATGGCTTACATGGGCAAAGTCCACAGCAATGAATAACATGGTGCAGGTTTGGAACTCACAGCTCCTTTCTCACTTTACCCTCTGACGTTTTTTTTTTTTTATACAGCACGTGGGTGGGATTTGCTTAAATATGTCTTAGGTTGAAATACCAGAATCCTATAGTCAGGGTGGAGACACACTTTGGAGACTAAAATAGTGTTTTTGGTTAAGAACAAGATCTATAGAGGCTGTCTTATTAAATTGTTTACTAATTGGAGATAGTACCACACACTTGTCAACACAATATGGTATGTAGTTGAATGTCTCATTCACTAGTTGGAGCTCCAACTTTGGAAACAGCTGAAACATCTTCTGACAGGGGAAAAGAGCTGCTAAAATTGTCAAGCATGAAAAGTACTGCAAACAGTTCTGTTACAGTGGTTGACATTTGACTACCTGTCAACTACAGGTTTACATCAACAACTACTAGATCCCTCCTGGCAGCTGTAAGAGGCCCCACTCAAAGTTCTGTCCTTTTCAATAATCCAGTAATGAGATACACACTTCTTTGCTTTGGTTTTAAGAACTAACAAGAAGAAATCTATCAGTCACAAGAAGGCAGGGGAGAGCAGGATGAAGCTGTATGGAATACAATAGACTTAAGTGCTTTGGAGATTTTGTGTTACTGAGCTCTAACATTTACTGCTCTTATACAAGACTCAGAGCAGATAAAATGCAGTGAGATGAGACTTTGCTGCCCTCTTCCTCTGAAAAGCCAGTGGAATAATAGGAATGCAGGCAGTAGGGATCCACATCAAAGTGGAGAATGGACTAAGATGGGTGATGGCCTATGTTGACACCAACTAAAATACACAGACTTTTAAAGAAGAATCTATACATTATTCTTTAATAGCCTATGCTGCACTTTTTCTTTAAGTTGACTTGCTTAGAAATGGATGTATCTAGTCAGTCAATCATGCTGCCATAATAAACATGCAGACATAATAAAAAGTGTCAACGCTGTTCAGGTGACGTCCCGGAATAGAAATGTAAAGTTATCTATCACTATGATTTTGGATGAATGTTAATGGCTGCTGTCAAAGATTTACGTGCACACATTTCTACAATTTATGGAGAGCAGAGCAAAAAAACACCTGGTAGGTACTGGTTATGAAGTCACCTTTATTGAGAAAGGCCAAAAGGCAAATACTTAAAAAAAAAATAAAAATTACCAAGAATGAGAAACTGACTGTAAAAATTGTAAGTAAAGTGTAATCTGTTTTACACAATTTAGGCCCCTTAATATCAGCAGTTTTATAAACGGTATCTCAGGCTAGTGCAGTATGTCACAGCTCATATCACCACAAGATGCCCTACGTTTTACGGTCCGTCTCTATAACAGAATTCCTTACTACTTAAGCCTTCCTTAAAGGGTTGTCCCAGAATCACACAGGTTAGGTGATAAGTGTCTGACTGTTAGGAATCACATCACTGAGACCCCCAATAGTTATATGTATGGATTGTGAGCCCTATATGGGACAGTGACTGAAAAGCACTGCAGAATATGTTGGTGCTATACAAGTCAGGCTAGGTTCACACTTGCACTGGGCTCTCCAGCGCAAACAACGGCGAGCCCATCCACTAAAACAGTGGTTACCCGCAGACACCATAGACTAATGGGATCCGCCAGGTTTCCACAGTTTTTATACTAAAACTGGCAGAGAAAAAAAGTCCTCCATGCAGGAGAATCTGAAACAGATGTGAACCTACCCTTAATAAACCATACACCTAGCCTTAATAAACCAAACATTTTATATGTGGGATCATACTTGCTCATTGCTTTCTCTATCTTGCCAAAATCAGAACAAACCTATTGATTGTATTCTCTTTAGATAACAATATATAGAGATACCCTGGAGATCAAAATTAGAGAACATTGTAATCTATATTGATCAACATATGAAGGATTTTTGTAAGGGGTACACCATGCCACTAGAACAGTGTTTTACAAAATAACCAAAGTATATCAACATAAAACCTTTAATTTGCAAAAAATGTGATGATCAAAATTAGAGAACAGCAATGACTTTAGCACAGAGAAAGATAATTTTCTGAAGATTACAACAGTCACCAGTCAGTATGAAGTGTACAGGCCTTTGCTTTGAATGACTTCAGCACATCTGCAGCCACAAGACATCACTAGTCTCTCACACTGCTCTGGTGTGATTTTGGTCCACCCTTCTAACAGTCTCTTTCACAGTTCTGTGACTGTTGTGGGTTTCTTGGCCATAACTTTGTCACCAAAGATTTTCCAGAGGTTTTCTATTGAGTTTAGATCGGGACTCTGGGCTGGCCATTTTATTGTTTCAATGTTTTCAGTTTCAAACAACTGCTGCAGAAAACATTCCCCAAACCATGACACTTCCTCCTCCACCTTTCACTGATGACTTTACACACTTTGGGTTCAGTCCTTCCCCTGTTTGTCGATGAACATAATGTTTCCCATCAGACCCAAATAAATGAAACTTGCTTTCATCACTAAAATGAACTCTGGACCACTTCTCCTCTGTCCACACAACATGCTCCTCAGCAAAGGTGAGTCTAGCCTTTAGATTCTTTCTGCTAATGAGGTTTAGTCACTGCAGAGTGGGCTTTTAGTCCATCGAGACACTGTATGACAGCGAGACAGATCCTTACCCTGTTCAGCGCTGACCTTGGCCAGCAATTCCAGCTGCAGTGTTGAAACAATTACCCATAGAGATTCTCCGCATTATCCTGTCCTCTCTTGCATTTGTCTTTCAAGGGCGACCAGCCTTCTTGGGGGACTTGAATGAGTTTGTGATGTTGTAAAGATGCAATATTCTAGAAATCACAGACTTGGAACGACCAACTTCTCTTGCTATGGCTGATAGGGTAACCCCTTTGGCCTTCATCTGGACAACCTGCTGCCGGAGGGTTTCAGTTACTTTGGAACGGCACACCATTTTTGCAAAGTCAGTGAAAACTGGAAAGATAGGCTGCCAGTTACATAGGATTTGTCAGATAACTAAGGAAATTAACACCAGGTGCCAGATTAACACCAATGACTTGCAGGTATCTGAAAGTGTTCTCTCATTTTGATCAGTGTTCTTTTTCAATAATCTCTTTTACATTTTTATTCTGTGCTTTAGAATAAATACAATTTATGAAATAAGCTTAAAATACTGCTATTTTACTCATGTTAGGAGATATTCACATAGGACAACACAATGGCCTTGACATTTAGGAAATTGTGTGTTCTCTAATTTTGATCTCCAGTGTATATTATACATATATATTACTAGGAATGGTAAAAGTTTAGAAAATAAAGAAGCAAACAAATGTAAATAAATATGTGACTTTATTGATTCTGTTACAATGTAATCTGAATTGTTAAAATGTACAAAAAACATTTTTTAGTGTTTAGACTTACTTCTTTGCAGAGATAATCAGCTTGCTTAATATCATATAATTCTGAAAAAAAGAATAAATCACATACATACCAATGCTTTAGAAACATTAGCTTGCAAAAACAGATAAGTGAACTTCTATACAAAAGTTGAAAAGCCCAGCTTACGACTGGAGTGAAGACTCCCCTCGCAGCTCCATATTCACTCTTTCTGCCAAACTGACGTTAAGAAGTATGACTATCGATTCGGATGAGGATGTGTAAGAATAAATGATTTAAAAGGAAACTAACATGGATAAGGAAGGAAAGCAACAATTACAGTCTTAAGCTGGGGCCCTGCGTTACAAAATGCAACAATTTGGCTGCAGCAAAAAATGCTGTGTTTTATATTACCTGCAAATTAGATAGGATTTTGGCTAATACCATCCACACTGTAGAAAAAAAAAATCTGAAGCAGAAATGCTACGATTTCAAAAACCCAAGCGTTTTTGAAAAACGCAGCATGTCAATTATACCTGAGGAAACGCTGGCGTTTTCTGTATAGATATAATACAGGCAGAAAGACTGCAGAGGAAAACTCTGCAGATTTTCTGTGAAAAGCGTTGCGGAAAAAAAACGTGATGCGTTTTTGCCATGGTCTTTTGCTCAGTGATTCACTGCAAGGGGCCTTAGCTTTAAAGGGGTTGTCCATCTTCCAAAAATCATCTGCAAATACATCCACAGCAGTGCTAAATACTCACTGTTTCCTTGTGCAGCCTTTTCTTGGCTTTATTTTAGGTGAGACTCCTTGTATCACTGTTATTTACATGCAGTGAATCTGTGAAGAAACTACATTTCCCATGATGCATCTGCCTTGCTCTCACTCCCTGTGTTGAGGGGGGGGGGGTGAGCTTCCAAATAAACATCACAGCAGCATCTGACCTCAGATGTGGGAGTAATTTATTACCTGTGATTTCACTGGAGGGGAGAGCAGGCAGATGCATCATGGGAAACGTAGTTTGTTCACAGATTCACTGCATATAAATAACAGCGATACAAGGAGTCTTAAGTAAAATAAAGCCAAGAAAAGGCTGCACAAGGGAACAGCTGTTGATGTATTTGCAGATAATTTTTAGAAGCTGGATAACCCCTTTAAAGACATTCATTAGGACAGATGTCAAAATTAAGAGGGAAGAAGTTAAAACAACAATATTAGACATCCTCACCTGTTCTAGGCTGTCCCAGCCCCCTTTTATTTTGTTACTGAGCTCCAGTGACGATGTGTCTCGCACCCCCCCCCCCCCCACGTGGCTGCTGTACGGGCCTCAGCAATTACATGGATGGTTGGGGATGTCATCACTGCAGAGGAAGCGATACTTGTGTAAATACTTCTATTTCCTTTGAAATAACAATTCTAGAGCATATTTTCTTAGAACTTTGCATTATACTGTACACTTGATATTCCTACTAGAAATTTATGAATAAATTGACAACTGGAAGTTACCAAACTCGGACTGTGTCGCTACACAGTCTGATGCGTTCTACTCTGTGCTACCCGTCTCGGACAGGGTAGAGACACAATTTATACTTATTTAGAAAGTACAACATAGAAACGAAAAAATGCAGTTATAAAAAACTTCAGAATTGTTATTTCAAGTATTTACTGAATCAGGCATGTCAGCCTCAGCACAGTGCAACTTTAGCAAAGTTTGCATAGTGTGATTAGTGCAATATCTACCTGTGAAACTGCAATGAAGTGTTCAACAGCAACAGCTTTTCCAAAATAGAGGAAATTAACTAAACATGCCTGCCAACCACAATGACTCATGCATCTCTATCCAAAAACATGTATAGTACTAAACGGAAAAATACAGATAATAATCAGCTCACACATGCCATCTGTGTGCTGTCTGTTTTTCATGGATCCATGTTCAGAAGACTGCATTTGTGAGTAAGGCTAGTTTCACCATAGCGCTCCGTCGGACCCAAACAATGGAGAGCCTGTCCGCTAAAACAGCGGTTACCCGAGGACCCCATAGATTATAACGGGATCCGCCGGGTGTGTGTCGGGGTTTCCACAATTTTTATACTGAAACCAATTTTCGGCAGAATCTGTGGTGGAGTCTTCTACGGAGACTCAAACAAAGATATGAACCTAGCCGTAACCCTCCTTTAGTTTTTTAAATTGGCATGAAAAACGGATGCCATACATATGGAGAAAAATAGACTGATAAAAAAAAAAACTGACATTGCCAGAGATAAGAAACAGTCACACAGGGTGTCGACACACATTACAGAACCAACTCTGTGTGTCTCAAACCTGCTCACCAGCAGTGGCTAATGGTCGCATAATCTTGTGCAGAAAACCTTGGTCTTACCCACAGCATCCTATGGCCAGGTGCCACAAAGTGTCTGCAAACTAAAATCTCCACTTTATTGCAGAAGCTCAAATATACCCATACCTTCCAACTTTCGAAAGATAGAAAGAGGGACAGAACGTGCTGTGTGCACGCCACGACAATTTTAGCTCCACCCACTTTTACATTGACTTTGCCTATTCTCATCCATTTTTTTCTGTGCTCCCACACAGTATAATGCTCCTACAGTCACCCCAACATTATAATGTCCCCCTCCAACTGCCCCACAGTATGAAGTCCCTCTCCTGGTGCCCCACTTTAAACTGGGGGGAACTAGAGGGGGATATTAAACTGGGGCAGCTGGAGGGGGACAATAAACTGGGGGCAACTAGAGGCAGACATGTTCCCCTCCAGCTACCCCCAGTTAAATGTCCTCCTCCAGTTACCCCAAGTTTAATGTCCCTGTCCAGCGACCCCCACTGTTTAATGTCTCCCTCCAGTAGATCCCAGTTTAATGTCCCCCTTTCATCTGCCCCCAGTTTAGTGTCCCCCCTCCATTTGCCCCCGATTTAACATAATAAAAACATTGATACTCACCTCTCCTTACTCCCCTTCTGCTTTGTAGAAGTCTCTTCTCCCAGAGTGTTCAGGGAACTGCAGGCATGATGTGAGTGACGTTATCACATCGTGCCTGTAGCTCCCATGGCCGCAGCACACAGGGGTGTGCTTCACACAGAGTGGTGAGGCAGGAGCTGTCTGCAGACGGCTCCTGCTTCATCACTGTATTCAACTCTGAAACCTACATACCTCCCGCCGCTGAGTCCGGGACAGTTGGGAGGTATGTATACAGAAAAAAAAAAAGACGTTGCAGCTGTATTTATATGTACTTCTTGTGTGTCATGAGGTACCAGAAAGTAAAGGAGGCCAAGGGACCCAGGAGGTCTTGGAATGGGAGTTGCAGGGGATTGGTGATATCAATGTAACTTATTTTATACTTCACAGCATTTGGAAACATTTTTACAATGACTCTTCCTTGACAATCATCTGATCGTCAGAGCTCCAGATTCTGTAACAAAGCTGCAGGCAGTCACACATTTCGCTTGCGGGAAATCCGGAAGCCGCTTTTTATATGGCATCCATATGCCCTACTAAGCTGCAGATACTGTACTCGAAAACAGCAGTCTGTGACTAAGCAAAATTTTACTCATCATGCAGCATATTTAGGCAATGAACTTTTAAAGCTACCAGGTCCACCTTGTAGCAAATTTATGAAATATGAGGTCCATCTGCACAACCCTTCTTCTGCTGACTTCATAAAGAGTTGTATAAATGTAGACTAGGTTCACTAGATTTATCATCCAACACCAGCCACTGTGATAAATTTGGCACATCTTTAGACAGACTGCCTAAGTTTCATATGAGACAGTATCGCCCAAACCAACCCACTTTGGCCTGGAACATATTTAATTCTGCTGGGACTGTTATAAAAATTAGGGACTGTCCCAGAAAATTCCCTAAAATGAAACTGCACTGTGATTGGTTGCTGTTGGCAACAAAGATAGATTTCCTTTAGGCTAAGGCCCCATATAGTGAGCTGCAGCTGCACTGCGGGAGAAACCGCAGCAGAAATTCACAGTTTTTCCTGCAACGCTTTTCACAGAAAGTGCGCAGAGTTTTTCCACTGCAGGCTTTCTGCATCAATAATGCCAGCGTTTCCGTAAGTACAAATGACATGCTGCGAATTACAAAAACTCGACAGTTTTTGAAATCGCAGCATGTCCGCTGCGGACATTTTTCTATTATGTATGTATGGGATTAGCCAGAATCCCATCCACTTTGCAGGTACTGTAAAACGCTGTGCAAAATCGTGGCATTTACGCTACGTGGGGCCCAGGCTTAGGCAGTTTTGTAAGTCTGCCCCATTTTTTTAAGTCATAAGGCCACTTTCAGAGGGCAGTATTTTGTTCAGTAATTTGCATTAGTATTAGGGTGTGTTCACATGGCTGAAAATGAAAATCATTTTCCGACGCCGGAATTTTCACCACGGTCAGCTGCGACGGGATGCCGATGCAGTGCATCAGCATTCTGTCACGGCATCCCGCTCCTGATTAGGCCTGGATGAATGGGCCTAATCAAGAGCGTCTCGAGCCGCGGACGGAATCCTCGGCAAGATAGGTCATGCTGCTTTTTTTTTTATTTTCGCTAGCGGAAAAAAGCCGCTAATGACTCGCATTGAAATGAATGGGAGGAGTTTTTTCAGGCAGATTTTGAGATGGATTCTGCGTCAAAATCCGCTGCCAAAAAACTCCGTGTGAACACAGCCTTAGTAAGTCAAAACCTTGAATAGAACACTAACAAAGAAAAACTATATTGGAAAGATTCAAACACCTGCTTTTGGCTTACAAATACTGAGGCAAAATACTGATGAGAACAATGCAATCTGAATAAAGCTGAAAATTTAGGAATTGTATTTGAAAGTCTTGTAACATATATTTATGTGTAAGTGCAACATAAACAGGGCATATTTACTAATTCTGTTTAGCATTTAGGCAGTGTAAACTTAGACCAGAGTCTTAAAATGTGCCATATGTATTGCAATGGCTGATGCTAGTTGGTCAAGTCAAGTATAAGTTTATACATACCACCTATTAATTGTCCTGTTTTACACCAGAATGTTGAAGCACAGAGTCACATATTAAACCCCAACCCTTTTCCTGCAAACCCTACCCCATGTTTGGGGCAAATTAAGACACTTACCCATTTAGCTTAGTAAGTTTTCCCATAAAATACAAATGTATATTTTGATATCCAGGTGATTTGTTATTGTACATTGCCTATTTCATCATATTGTTTAATTATTGTACTTAAATGTATTGTACCCAAAATTAGTTTTGGTGCCTGATATGCTATATAGGCTCTCTACTGTCAAGTTGGTGGTCTCAGGCCAGAGCAGACAACAGGGCATGATTCTGAGCCCTGACAATGGCCACCTCTGATTGGATAGTGTCAAAGCTAAGAATCATGCCCTCTGTCTGCTCTGGCCCAAAACCACCCAATTGACAGTTAAGAGTCTAATTAGTACATCAGACATCAAAACAAACTGAACTCATTATTCTTTAAGCTGTTTTATTTTTTTGAGTGGATTCTTCTTTGTACATTTCGAAAACAGTAGAAATGGACGTTTTTCTACAAAAAGTGGTTGTATATTCCAAAGTGTAACAAACATATGTATTATACTGTCACAATCATAACTTTGATAATGAAGGTAACATGATACTTAAAAGGGTCCCTATCCATAGTAGAAGTCATCAATAATTTTAGCCTGAAAAACACCTTTTTCCTTCTAAGAAATAAGACCACACACAGCTATGTAGACGGAAATATAAAAAGTTACGAGCTGAGAATATAAAAAAAAAAAGTGTAATTCCTGTTTCCCCAAAATTAATTGATAAAATTTAAAAGGGAAATGTGCTGTTAAAAATATAGCTCATCCTGCAAAAAAAAGGTGTTAAATGGCACATTTCCTTACCTATGTCCATGGTTTACCATTACATGTTTCCATTTCACCTGTAGGCAAATCTGCAAGCTTCTAAAAGGAAATAAGCAGCAAACACATTTAGGCATCATGCATACAACTGTGTGCAATTTACGGTCCGGAAAATACAGCTCAGTGTTCAGTTTTTGCGGTCCATGTGTCATCAGAGTGTCTTCCGCATCAGAGCCGTATGTCAGCAAAAACGGTCAGTATTGCATCAGTGTGTCATCCACATTTGCAGATCCATAAAACAACCCCGTGGGTAGCTAGGTAACTGTTCTGCAAATATGGACGTCACAACAAATTACATCCCTGTAACCTCCATTGTTTTCTGTTTCCAATAGGCTTCTATGGACTAGTCTGTGCCGCAAACACCGAGCAGAATAGGACATGCTCTGAATTTTGAAAAACGAAAATCGAAAAATGTCAACGGCAGGAAGGGATTAAACATTTAGTTTAAACAAACAGTCTTATAGAAATCCTGTTACTCTTCTGTTGGTATGCTGCATGTTCAGCCACAGACTGGCGAAATAGTTGGGTCTTAGCCAAGATGACAGGGCTTAAAGAGGATCTGTCACCAAGTACAAAATGCTAACTGCCATACACCTTGATTCTTACTGGGCCCCTGATTATTATTATTATTATAATTTTTTTTTTTAATGCGTCCACCCTTTCAAAAGATATGGCCTTGGAAGGTTATAGCTCTGATTCTCCAAGTGGGCGGTAACCTTATGTTAATAGGTTTCCACCCACATGGAGAATCTGAGCTACATTAAATATAATTTTCTAGGGCCTACATGTTTTGAATGGGTGAACAGATTTTAAAAAGAAAAACACCAAATTGTTCACGGGAACAGCAAGAATCAAATGATGATCTTGTATGTTATGTTATTATATGTTATTTAGCATTTTCTATGTGATGATAGATCCTTTATAATAAGCAGTTTGTCCTACTGCAGACAAAGCACAGCAGGAAGGCTCCTGTAGCAGCCACTTCTATTACAGTCATAAGGCTGTGAGGAGATGGGGGGGGGGGGGGGTCATGGCTGAGCTCTTGGACTACACAAAGATTTCTTTATATATTTCTCAGTGTTCACATGGCTGTTTTAAAAACAACAAGAGTTACTGAGTGAATTGAAAACGGACATTTTTAATGGATTTTAGATCCGTGGAAAATAGCACTGTCGTTTGAATAAAGCCTAAAGCTATATTCACATTACAGTGAATGATGGCTGTGTGATGTCTGTTTTTTTAAACTTCACATGCCCATTGTTACAACAGACCGTTAAAATATAGGTCATAAATGTTTTGTACCTGTAGTCTAACAGTCTAAAAATTATATACTTACAACAGTTTATGCTCATCAGGTTAATATTTTTCTATATGCTCCACCCCATTTGTCTTGAAAGACCGATGTTTTTCTTGATTCGCAAGATAACCATGGTAGTCTGGTCAAGCAACCTCTTTTTGTACTGTTGTAGTGTACTTGCTGTAACTGCAGGTAAAAAAAAAAACATGACAAAAGAAACGTTTTGTTAGGGTGAGTTCACACAACCGTTATTTAACCGCTTGTAATATTACACAGGCTACATGTATATTGCAGTGTATACTACTGAACCAGGAATCAGTAGATCCCCTATTTGGACAAAAAAAACGTTAAATAAAAATTTTAAAGCCTGAACAGTCTAATTAAATAAATTAATAAAGCCCCAAAATATCTTTTTCCAATATAAAATGTTTAACACAAAGTGATCAAAAAGTCATATGAACCCCAAAATGGTACCAATAAAAAGCACAGCTCGGTTTTTAATTTTCAATTTGCAAAATAATTTTTTGGAAGCACTCTTGGGCTCAAAATGATCACTATGCACCTTGAGAAATTCCTTGAGGTCTGTAGTTTATAAAATAGGGTCATATTTTGGTGGTAATTTTTTAAAATTTTACCTCATTTATACCGCCAATGCAGTATAAATAACCAAATTAGGTCTCAAATGCACATGGTGCTCTTTCACTTCTGAGCCCTGCGTATTTCCAGGCAAAAGATTAGGGCTGCATGTAGGGTGTTTATGAACAGAGCGTAACAGAGCTGATTTGGGCACTGAAATAGCAGATATCTGGAAAAAATTTAATTTTTATTTTGCACAGCTGCATATTTATTTTTGTAACGCATCCCTGGGGTAAAAATGATCACTATACTCTTTTTTAAATTTTTGAGGGCTTAAAGAGGACCTTTCACTACATCCACCAATTGAAGTTCTTAGCATCTGTTAATAAGTGCCGATCCACTGATTCCATCACAGTTGGAATTTTCTCTCTAGCCCCCACCATTTCCAATGCAAACCAACGCTGGTAGTTTTGGTGCCTGATGTGCTATTTAAAGGGGTATTCCCATCTCAAAGACCCTATCTATACTGCTAGCTTATGTAAATTCAACAGTTTTCCTAAATAAATTTTTAGCAATGCTGCTTTGTTTGCCTGCTGTGTTAGATTATTCTTCCCATTATTTACATAGCGTCTCCATGGTGCATGACTCTGCTCTCTCGGGGGGGGGGGGCTGAGTTTTCTCTCTCTCTCTGCTCTGCAGCCAGGACAATCAGTTCAGCTAATTGCAGTTTGCTTATAGTCAAAAAAAAAATATATCACAATTTCCCATTGATTTCAATGTTTTTTTTCAAGGTGGAATCCTCCTGAAGATCCATGTCATGTTGCTTTTTTCCCTCTAGCTGAAAAAATCAGCTCAAGGAAAAAACTGCTACTGACCCGTATTGAAATTAATATGAGGCCTTTTTTTGAGGCGGATTTCTACTGCAAAAAACTCCATATGAACTCACCCTGCCACTGCTCACCTGACTGTACAAAGTCTCTAAACATATCAGACACCAAAGTTAACAGCATTGATTGCTTGGGAATGGTGGGGGAAAAGAGAAAAAAAATTCCATCTGTGCCAGAATCAGTGGAGCAGTGCCTATTAATTGATGTAAAGAGCTGGACTTGTTGGAGGTGATGAAAGGTCCTCTTTAATGAGGCTCCCCACTTCTGTGCCCAGCAGTTTTTATCCACATCAGGTATTTGCATTCAATTGCGTGACAATTTGTAGAGTGTATTTCTCCTTTAATCCTTTATGAAAATGAAAAATTTGTGGCTAAAGTAACATTTTTAATTTTCACTGCCCAATGTTAATAAAATCTATGAAACACCTGTGTGATAAAAACGCTCAATATAGCACTTGATAAATTCCCTGAAGTTTTCAAAATGGGGTCACTTTT
This sequence comes from Leptodactylus fallax, assembly GCA_947044405.1. NCBI lineage: Eukaryota > Metazoa > Chordata > Amphibia > Anura > Leptodactylidae > Leptodactylus > Leptodactylus fallax. The sequence goes on from CAMRHE010000140.1 coordinate 2,599,490, forward strand.
TGGGGTTTTCTGTTGTACTGGTATTACAGGGGTTGGCAAATGAGACATGGCAACTGAAACTATTTCAGCAAAATTTGCCTTCTAAAAACCATATAGCGCTCTTTCCATTTCAAACCCCTCATGTACCCATACAGAAGTTTACGACCAAGTGGGATGCTTTTTCTCCTTTAACCTTTTTGCTAAAATGAGAAATTTGGAGCTTAAACAACATCTTATTGGGAAAAAAATTAATTTATCATTTTCATGTCCCAATGGAAGTAAATTCTGTGAAACGGCTTGTGGGGTTAAAATAGTCACTATACCCCTTGATAAGTTCCTTCATGGGTCTAGTTTCCAAAATGGGGTCATTTGTTGAGGGTTTCCACTGTGCTGGTACCTCAGGGGCTCTGCAAATGGGACATGGTGCCTGAAATTGATTCCAGCAAAATCTGCCCTCCGAAACCTCATTGGTGCTCCTTCCCTTCTACATACTGCACTCACTCTGGTGAGTTATAGTGTTCCAAAGTTATTACCATATAAAGTGAAACATCAGATTTGAAAAATGGAGCTCTGTCAGGAAGTCTAAAACAGTAATCGGTATGGGACAGTATGTTGCTTGGAGGGAGGGACTCCTAGTATCATAGATGGCTGTACTGCAAGGAGTCCCTCTCCCAGCACACTGTTCAGGCTGGTAAATCCACTCTTTCCCTTGCTTCTGCATTGAGATCTGTTCCTGCCTCTCGCTGAATGTTACTGTGTATGGAGTACGGGGCTGTGCAATGTAGAGAAAATGAGGGTAGGGGAGGGTCACTTCAAACAGTTACATCTCGGACATATTTAAATGTACAAACTTGCTTTTTGTGTAATATGAAAAGAGGAGATTCTCTCATGTTACACTAAGCAGTGCAGTTTAGAGTGCTATCTAAATTATTTCCAGAGATATCACTGGTTGAAAACACAGTCGGGATTGGGACTTTTATATCATATATTATGAAGCTGTAGTCTAGTTTAGCTTAGACTGGGAAGTGTTTGTGTTTATGCTAATGGTGATTTTTTCCCTCTCCATGATTTTCCTTAAAGGAAACAACACTTATCATAGGATAAGAGATAGAGGTCTGATCTGTGGTGGGGCACCTGCTGGGGTTCCCAAAAGAACAGAGTTTCCGAAGTCCCCTATGTGAATGTAGCAGTGTGCAATGGATCATCAATTGGAGCTCAGTTGCTAAACCTTTACACGGGCCAATGCAAACTGCATGGGGGAAAAACAATTGCAACTGTAATGGTTCATCACCCATAACATTCTATCATATCAACAACATATCCTATATTTACACAGGGTACGGCCAAGAAACAATGATTTTTGATCAACCAACAAATAAGCATAAGTGCTCATTCAGTCGATATTAGCCTGACTTAAGATTTCGTTAATGCTATTTGCTTCTCTGTTTACTATTATAAAGGCTTCTACATTTGGTGTTCTTTTACCTCACTGGAACCACAGGCTGTAACATCTCAAGGAGCTGATTTTACTCTCAGCTATCTACTCTGATGTGACAGCCAGCCACCTCCACACCACATTGGGCTGAATAAATGAAAACTCCAATCTAGGACATTCATTTCTTGTGATGCTGCAATCAACAGCAAATGTGACATGACAAGGAAGGGGTGGCTTCATTGCCCCCTTATCATCAGCCCTGGTAATAACCAGGGCTTACAATTTAAAATACAAAATACAGAGAGTCCCTATTAGGGCTAAGCTGAAACTGTCATGAGGTCCTAATTTACATCAATGCTACATTAAATTTACAGCAATATTACATCACAATCAGCATAAAATATACCTGAAATCTGCCTCTCATGCATTTCAATGGGAGGCAAATGCTAATTTTTCAACTAGCAGAAAAAATAAAAGTTATGTTATGCTTGATCTTCAGGCACCTGATAACTTCCATTCATGTGAATGGGAGACAGAAAAATTCCAGATGGTTGGACATTTCTGAATGGGTGGCAGGGCATTTTTAGCCCTTTAGTGACCGGCCTGTTTTGCGTTTTTTCCATCATCACATATCAAGTCCTACAGCCTATAATGTAATTGTATGAGGACACCGTCAGGTTTTAGAGGAGGAAAGTAGGGAAAACAATTTAGAAGCAAAAAAATGTGGTAAAATATTTAACAACATAAATAACATATGGGAGTTGTAGTTTTGCAACAGCTGCAAGGCCACATTGACAGGCGGCCCTGCATAGGGCATCTTTTTTTGCGGGGCCAGGTGTACTTTTTAGTTAAACCATTTTGAGGAATTGCTATTGCTTTGGTGACTTTTTATTCAAATTAGAGGCACAACAGTGAAAAAAACGTCAGTTTGGAACTTTTGATGTTTTTTTCCCGTTATGACGTTCACCCTATGGGAAAATATATTTTTATAAGTTTGTAGACCAAGTGTTTTCGGACACAGGGGTACCTAATGTGTATGTGTTTCACAGTAATGTTCTACTTTTAGATGTATTCTAGGGAAAGGGTGTGATTTAAAACTTTTATTTATTTTTTTTTTAACTATTTTCTTAGCCCCTCCTAGGGGGCTTGAGCCAGCAAATGATTGGGACATTCTCTACATTACTATTGAGACTGGTCATAGACATTACAGCGAAGTCCTGGTAGCTATGCAGGTCGCCATTATATTTAATAGCACGGCGGATGTTGGGATGGGTTTGCACCGCCGGGACACCCTCTCCTCCAAACCCAGGGCCCGCATCGCCTCCACCCACCGACGATGCTGCAACCCCGCTCCTCCTCCCCCCCCCCACTTTCGGACTATAAGCCGCACCCCCCATTTTCCTCCCAAATTTGGGGGAAAAAAGTGTTACTTATAGTCTGAAAAATACGGTATATATTTTTGCAGAACAAGTTGTAGTGCTTAATGGATTTATTTTAGGGTAGATATAATTCATTAGTTTATTAACTCTTTCTGGGAAAGAATAGAAAAAAACAGCCCTTCCAAAACCCCTTAGATGCCATAGTCAATATTGACCACAGCATCTGATGGGTTAAATGCTCTGGATTGGCCCAATGTAGAAAATCTATGTGTCGCTAATGGGTTAGATACGGTTGTAGGGGCTGTGTCCTTGATGTAATCAATGTCAGGTACTGCATGCCCAGGAAATACCTGATCTCTGAGGGTTAGAACCTACCCATCTAAAACTGATGACCTAACTTAAAGATAGGACAGCTATTAAAAATTGCTAATATACCTGCATCACAAACCCTATTCAACATATTGACAGCAATTTTACCTGCTATTTTGTGCCATCTTGGGTTCCAAGGAAGAATTACATGCCAAACAGATCAAACCTCCACTGACAGCATGGGGTAATGTATAGAAGGCTTTATGTAACTTTTATGCCATAGAAAAGTGACAAATTAAAGGGATTAGGCCATGATTACATACAACAGAGAATACATTGCTGGTTGGTGGGGATCTCAGTGGTCCTTGGAGTGGGTTCATTTTAATGAAGGAATTGACACAGAGTGCACATGCCCACTCTATTCATTTCAATGGGCGCGACAGAAACAAAGTACAGCATCCCCATTTTCAGGATCAGTGAGAGCCATCGACCCCCACAGATTAGCAATTTATCTATTATTTATCCAATGGATAGGGGATAAATAATTTTTGTGGTATAACCCCTTTAAGGGGTGAGTGTGACAGATTTACAATCAAATTCTAGGACAAATTTATGAATGCCCATAGCCCAAGATGCGTCAAATTTATTGTGAAGTTTAAGTATGTCAAAATATGCAGAATGTACTATTTTCTAAAGTTTTGTGAGATGAAAAATGTCTGCTGAATTCTATAGAGAGTGATTAAAATATGGATAAATCTGTATTTGATCTGTACTCCACCCAATTTCCTGTCGAGAAGACAGCCCATCTGTATTACTGAAGCAATTTCATCTGTAACTTGTCCATATTGTAGATCTGTTTACCAATATACTTGTGTAAAACAGGCCATAATGATCTCTCGATATCAAAGACCTGAGATCTCAGAATCATCTTGTTGGATACCAGGCGCATTCTGCAAATTTAGTGCACTGTAAATACCTTCTTTATAGAAGAAATGTTGAGGGGCCACCCCTTGTCAAACAGAACTGCAACTTCCTGTCTTTCTAGAGAAGTGTTTTGCTGGAGGTGAGCTTCGGTAGGTCTCACTGTTGAGAAATTCCACAATTAGCTGTTATCTACAGAACTGCTATCTAAGGCTGAGGCCCCACGTTGCGTAAACGCAGCTTTTTTTGTTTTATATTTTGCTGCCTTTTTTTTTTAGCCAAAGTCAAGAATGGCTACAAAAGGAATTGGAAATCTATAGAATGTTCTTATACTTCTACCTTCTGCTCAATCCACTCCTGGCTTTGGCTCAAAAAAAAAAAAAAAAAAAAAAAAAAAAAAAAATCGCTGCAAAATCTGCAACAAAAAAAGCTGCATTTCCACAACGTTGGGCCTCAGCCTTAGATGCTATATTTGCAAGTCACAGTCATACAGCTTTATCAAAATCACGTCAGAAATCACAGTATGTCCACAAAGTATGAATATCCCTATAGACATCACTGATTTGCTGTAGATTTTTCTACAAATACCCAACTAATAGGAATCGGTTTGCAGAAATCCATGTAAACTGCTGCAGAAACCACTCCATTCAGCTTTAAGGAAAGTATTGTCAGTCTCAGAAATTTTTGAAACAATTGAGCAAACATATGCTTACAGGAAGCATACTTTGCTTAAAGAGAATATGTCAACAGAAAAACTATTTTTTAAACAAATTATGTTAACATTTTTTTTAAGAATTAAATTTTAAATAAAATTTGCCATGTTATTTAGATTTTTAAACATTCCTAAACATCCTGCTGTTTGGACTCTGAGCATTAACACAAATAATATGTTGACACTTGCTGTTTTCTATAGGAAGATTTCTTTGCAGCTGTCACCTTAATCACTTAACACACTGAGGATTACAGCTATCACATATATACGTAGATAAAACACAAAGTCCAGTCACAATATTTCAGTTTATCTGCTCCCTTCTCTGTACAATGACTTCTGCACAGGTCACAGAGCATACCTAGAAAATATTCTAATAGAAATCAATAGGGGCTGCTCCATGCCATTGTGTCTATGGCTCATGGTCCACTTCCAGGAAACAGGAAGTGACAGATTTTTTTTAGTCTAAATGATCACAGTTGGAACTGCAGGATATTTTTTTTTTTTTTTTTTTTTAATATAAATGTGGAATAACATGGAAATTAAAAAAAACAAAAAAAACATTAAACATAAAAATGTGATTTAAATAATAGGTTATATAATAATAGGCCACCATGTTGCCCCAGATAATGATAAATTCTAAAATATTTCCTATGATATACAAAATGAAAAACAGTTACAAATTCAGAAAAACATGACAAAAATAGCACACATTTTAGACTTTTTTATATCTCACTATATGAACACTTATGGATATGTTGGGAAAGCACGCCATAACATATCCATCTCTACCTAAGCACCATAGACTGTAAACTCTCGCGAGCAGGGCTCTTCACTCCTATTGTTTGATATCTTAATTTCCTTGTCACATTTTAATGTCAAATACTGTCTGATTTGTAAAGTGCTATATAAATACAGTTAGTATTATTATTAAGCACCAAGTGTATACTAAAAGACTGCCTTTTGGCATTCTCTTGGTCAGTATGCACGAGTATAAAAAAAATTAAGCATTAAGTGGCCTATGCCACTATATTCCTATAGTAGTTCTGCAATGCAGTTTTACAGGAAATATATTTATAATTTTTATTATAATAAATATATATTTTATTGGGGACGGGGAATAATACTGTAATAAGGAATTTTTTGCCTCCATCACAAGGACAAAAGAATCTACAAATCAATAGCTGTTTTCCCTTCCTGTAGATTAACAATATATAGCTTGAACTACAAGTGCCTTTATTTTTCAGCTGATGTTTATATGGCACGTTCATTTTATTTTGAAGATGACACAACATAAAAAGTAATGGTTAATACAGCTTTATGCAATTAAGGCCGGGGGCCCCACGTTGTGAAGATGCCGCGATTTGGCCATGGCAGAAACGCTGTGGCAAAAATTGCAGCATTTATTTACAGTACTTGCAATGTGGTTGGGATTCTGGTTCATCCCAAAAATATTGCCTATTTTTTGAGGGTCCGTTAAAACAAACCGTAAAAAAAGCAAACAAAAAATGCCATGTGAATACACACATTGAAATTATTGGGACATTATTTATGTACGCCAGTTTTCTGGAGTACAAGATATAAACAGTTGCAATTTTTTTCAGCAAATCCTGTTTTTTGCAGAAAAATAATTGCAACTTTTTTTTTCCTTTCCAATGGCAAGGGTGTGCAAATAGCTGAGCATCATTCCCACCAGATTTTAGAATACATTTCCTTTCAGGAACAAGGTGTGGCAGAGGGTGTGCCTCATTTAAGAAGAGGTGCACACCTAGTCATAAATAAGGCACACCCTCCGATGGCAATGGGGTTATGAAGACTGGGGTTAATTGTATTCTTCATAAATCTACCCCAATGTGTTAAAAAACAGCTGTTATTCATGTGAATAAGGCCTAAGAGTCTGTGTCTGCACTACCAAACATTTGATATTGACTATTTCATATTGTGAACCTGAAGACTGGCTTGCTCACACAGTGGAATTTTCTTTCAGAATTTCACAAGTATACTGCGCTGAAATCTGTGTGGGAATCACCTGAAGCCTGTGAACGTTCCCAAGGTTTATGGCAGTATTAGAAATGCTTGCCACATGACGTGCAGTTTTTGCACAAGAAAAAAAAAAAAAAAACAACTGAAAATGTGTTGCATTTACAAATTCTATATAAGTGACATGTACAGAGAGGTTTCTTCTAAATACCTTATTCGAATATTGGTGTTTGAAAACTATTTTTTCATGAATTGCTGCAGTTTTTTTAAACACAATGTGTTACAATATTTCCTCATTAATATCAACATCAATGAAAGGAAAACCAGTTTCAGTTTTCCAGAGAAGTTTGAGAATCATGTCCAAAAATTTAACCGCCATTCACAACTGATTAGCTTTTAGTCTTTTTCTTTCAGAGGATGAGGTTAGAAAGCTATTTATTGTACAACATAAATACTACACTAAAACCAGGATCACATGTGCATGCCTCCCAACCTTCCAGATTCAGTGGGACAAAGGATGCAAATAAGCTGCATACAAGTACAATGGTGAAGCAGGGAGTCCCTGCCTCTTGGGAGCCATAGATGTGATGTAAATTACATTGCGCCTGTTGTTTCCAGGACCAGAGACAGAAGAGAACTGCAGGAAAAAGTGCAGTTTTTTTTTTTTTTTTTTGATCCCTTATTCTGTGGGAGACAACTGGAGGGAGACATTACACTGTAATGTCGACTGGAGGGGAAATTATAAAGTAGGGGCATACTGTGTACAATTATCCATTATAAAGGTTATACTGTGTACAAAGAAACATGGGCAGAGTCAAAGTAGGAGTGGGTGGGTCTGGAGGTGGGTCTTACTATACATATGTTCACAGCAGCGCTGGAGTAGTTGCACTGGCTTAGCCACCAGATCCCATCCACACAACTCTATTAAAAACCCACACCAGGTTAATTTCTTGCGGGTTTGATGTTGTCTTCAGGTTGAAACCGGCCCAGCCACAGGAGTCAAACCTGCAATGAAAACCAATGCTTATCAGCTGGTTTCTTCTGCGAGCAGGTCTGCAGTGGACATCCTGCAGCTGTCCCAACACATTGGGCCTTAGCCTAACGGTATACTTACATCCTTGACAGATTTTGTCAAAAATCACAGACTAAACATGCATGCAGGGCTTTTTAATCGAGTCTGCAAGTCTTATAATTATCCAAGATCTGGATACGGAAACAGAGAAGAGCATTTCTATGCACTGAATATTGTGTATATGCGAGGACATTAATGGGAATCAATTTGGATCTGTACAATGGACCACATGCAGGCAAAAGGTCATTATTTACAACAAATCATTTTCTTTTCCTTTCTTACCTGCATTAAAAGCAAAATGAAAACTTGATTGGCTGCTCATCTTGGGCAATAATGCTCTATTTCATATACATGAGTTTCAATACTTTTATGATGACATTGAACTTCCTATCAGATTACATCACCAAAACACAATGCGGGCATAAAGTAATGGGGACCACAAATCTTAGTGTCATTTGCTGTTTTATGTAAGATACACCTCAATTTATTTACAATTGTATTGTTGTTAAGAGGGAATGGCAGTACACTGTGTTGACTTGGCTAGTAACACATAGAGGCTGCCACCCCCTTTGTAAGTATGGTTTTGTTTGACTGTGCCCCTGTGACAGACAACAGCTATCTGATAAACATTACAATAAACCATAATTTCTGCACTTGACCTTCTCATTCTGCATAAAAACACTTTCTATATTTTAGTGTACACAAAACAGCTTGTCTTGGTTGGGATATTCCCATCCCAAGTATTCGTAACATATACAAAGAATATGCTACAAATACTTTGATAGAAGTCACATGTTGGGGTTGGTCCTGATTGTATTGGTCTACTTGCATTATACTTTGCTGTACTGTATGGTATATGCAAGCTGTCATGTATGTTATATATATATATATATATATATATATAAATATAAATATATATATATATATATACACACACACACACACGATATATTGTTTCTAGTATAGGAATATATGTATTTGTGGGATATTTGTACATATTGGCAGCAATATACAATACAGACTTTATTTGGTGCCTTCTGTTTTGTACGGTGCATTTATTATATTTTATTACCTGGATTGAAAAAAAAGATTATTGTTTAAAATTTAGCATCCCATGCTTTGTTTTATGGAGAATACTGTATGAATTATGTACAGGCTTATTGTGGTATATATAAAGCACAAATGTATATTTTGGTATGCTTAAATGGGGTCCTTCACGTTACTGCATGCAGCACAAATTTCACCTTGCAGACAGACATGACACACTCTTCTGCAAGGTGACGATACACCCCTCAACACTGCCGGGCAAAGAGAAGCTCCTGAAATTCTTGCAAAGTTATGCACACTTTGTACGCACTTACAGGACTTCTCTTGCTCCACTTTGCCAGACAGTGTGTGAGGGGCAGGTCTTCACCTAAAAAAAAAAAAAAAGTTTGCAGCATATGCCGAGTAATTGACCAATTCCTACTGGTGGATGGGGGGCCTAATAGAAAACAGTGAGCCTCATTGTGGGAAGGGGGGGGGGGGACAGGCCATTGGGGGAAGGTTTGTGATGGAGGAAGAGCTGGGGGGGGGGGGTTGAGAATGGGGTGTAATGGAGTAACAGTGAGCCATGGGGGGGGGGGGGGAGATGTAATGTAGGAAAAGTAACCCTTTTCTTCAGGAATGTAAATATTTTTTTTTAAATTGAATGTTGTCAAACTGTCAGCTGTAAGGAGAAGAGATGTGGGCAACTACATACAGTAATTAGAAATTATATTTATCATAATTACATATTTATATGTTGTGACTAACATTTTGTTGAGTTAATGTACTATGGGTTTTTTTTTTTTCAACAATGAAATAATGTCCAATTTGAGCATTTTATTTTAAAATTAATGTGCTATTCTGATCCAGGAAAACAGAACAGGTCATGCTCTTAACATTTTAGGATTCAGGAATGAATAAATAAATAAACTGATATATGCTCATATTGCATCCCACCAGTGCTCAATAAAAGAACCATCTTACCAGGCTATAAAAAGTGAGGGGGGACCCAAGTCATTATCAACATCCGTATATCGGAGTAGGAAGAAGACTCACCCTTAACAAGCCCTACTGCCCCAAAATGTCTGACTCCCATCCTGACAAGGACAGTCCCAATCTTTCCCTAATATACCCTGGCTGGACTTTTCACTCCTTCCCTTATCAACGTATTTCCTACTCTCCTATAAAGGAGAATATTCATTAGGGGACTTGTGGCTACCCTCAGTGGATGTCAAAGGTAATGTTGGCCTACTCAACCCAAGTTTAGGGGAGTTTAAAGTTGTAATCTTCTAGCTCTACCCCTAGTTCAGGGGAGCGTCTTTGTCCTGTGGCGGTACTTATCCCCCCTTTTATACTTTATTTAGCACTGGTGGGAAGCAATATGAGCACTTACTGTGAATTTATATGTGATTTATTGAGGCCCTATTTTAGGACATTTTTATTTATTTCTCATTAAAAGTTATATTTTATATACTATATGATTATAAATAGTACTGATCCTGTTATTGGTAACTTTGTTTATAAACTGGATCTGTGGTGATACGTTATCTGGTAGGTCACCATTTGGCTTTTTTCTCCATTGGACCTAAGCAACCACTTTAGCAACCTTCGTCTGGGTTACCAGATTAAACTAAATGATAATTCAAATGAAAGCTTGGGTGAAAACCTGATGCAAAATCCACAGTGAAGCCACTACAAAATCTGTGTTTTGCAAAACATCAAACCCACAGGTTTTCTGCACAAATATGACATTTTTCAGCTATATGTTTAACTACTTCTAATCTACTGTATATCACTGCAAATCTGCCATGCCTTAAAGGGATTGTCAATTTTATCATTATTATTATTATTAAGGTCAGGACAACACCGACTATTGTGGCATTAAGGATTAATTTTAACTTTATTTATAATTGAGAAACAGCTATAATAATGCAATCTAGTGGGCTGCAGCTGCCATTAAATAGTTAAAATCAATTAGTCGGGCTACAAAAAGTCAAACTGTAGCCCTGGCCTAAAATTGCTGATAGTAGGGCTATAAACAAAACTTTACTCATCACTCCCTAGACCTCTGTTCATCTGTATACTGGTCATCAGTGCTGTCCCATTTGTGCGAGGGGACCACTGCAACCAAGCACAGGCCTTAGCAGTGGCCTCTTCACAAAACAGCATGTGACTGCTGTTACGTGCTGATTGTGAAGAGGTCATCACAAAGGTCCGAAAGTGGCAGCAGCAGTGAGCTGACATAGACCACCACAGGACCTGTATACAGAAGAATGGAGCTGCCGCCGCTGGAGCCAGTGAGCCGTAACTCAAAGTAGTATTAAACAAAAATTAAATGGACAATCTCTAACCACCTAGCCATAAAACAAAAAATATATATATCGAAAAATGGCCTAGAAACAGTCATGTTAAAGTAGCCCTTCAATCCTTTTAAAAGCTGGGGTAGAGGAAGTATCATTAGAAAAACACCTTTTTAACTAATGGCACATTGGAATAGACTTTAAAAAGGCCATTCTACTCCTACCTTCCATTCTTTTCTTCTCCCCGCCGTTTCTGATAAAATCCGTTTTTATGTTAAGTAGGATCACAGAGCACCGGGGGCGTTCCAACTGCGCATGCCCGGACCGCCATTTTCAAGTGGTCTGTTACAGCACTGCGTCCGATGCCTGCGAAAGGCAAAAGATACGGAGAAGAGGAAAAGGGGAGTGAACACAATGAGCTAAGGGGCGGTGGAAAGTTATGACACGGGGGTGCTCGGAGCACAAGGGGAATTCCCCCAATGCTCTGTGATCCTAATTAGCATTACAGAAGAAACAGTTCTTTTAATCAGAAACGGCAGAGAGAAGAAAAGAATGGAAGGTAGGAGTAGAATAGCCTTTTTAAAGGCTATTCCAACGTGCCATTAGTTAAAAAGGTGTTTTTCTAATTATAGACTCCCTTTAAGGCTAAGGCCCACACAGGACAAGTCTGCCATGGGATTTCCATAACTGACATATCACAGTGGTCCAGGCCGTAGCAAAAACCAGCCAATTTTCTGGGTGGCTGACCCAGCTTTCAACCTTTGCATAGTTCTACTATTGTTAGCAATATGTGAGGGCAATTTCTTACAGTTTGTTTAGTCATACAAGGTTTGCATCTTTTTCATGATAAAAAGGTGCATTATTTTTAGTTTATTTTTACTTCGGGATGGTATATAAGTATAATGCAAATTCATAAGGATCTGTAAAAAAAAAACAAATATTAAAAGGGATCCTCGCAGATCAGCAATTCCAGAACAGTGCAGCTCCCGACGTTTACATACTGCAGTAAACTGTGTACTGCAGCATTGTCTCAAACTTCAATGGAGCAGTTCTGCAGTACCTAAATCTTGCATGTAAACATTACAGGGAGTCCCAACTGCCTAAGGATAAACCACCAATTTTGGACAATCAATTCTTGGTCAATTTACATCATGGTTGTGTGAATAAGACCTTTCCCATTTAAGTTCCCCACATGGTGAGGAAGATCTGTTTTGGAGTAGGTGGCTTAAAAATGTTTTGAATGCATGTTACATGACTAAAATTGGCCTTGCACATTACATTTTGACAGCTGTGATGAGGCCATCTGATTGATTATGGGATCACAGATTTTCACAGCTGATTGTAAGCAAAAATGTGTATGGATAGTTTAACCGAACTTATAGGGGCCTTTAATAGGAGCAAAAAGCCTACATTCATGGCCACAAACCAATGAAACAAAGTAGAGATAATCATTGTTTTACGGATATACAAGTCAACCTGCAAGTGCCCTGGGGACAGCCCTGATTTACCAAATTTGACATCTGCAAGTGCTACATTTAATCAAGATTAACATTTTAGCCTCTGCCTGGATCACAGCTATCTGTGGACAAATCTGGTCTACCCCCAATGCTCTCCAGCTGATGCGCATAACTAAAATTATATATGTAATTATTGCTTCATTGGTTTGTGACCACAAATGTGTTTCTGCACCTATTAAAAGCCCCTAAATGGCACTATTACTGGTTTGAGAAGCATTTTGGATCTAATAGACTTCCTTTTAACCACTTCCAGACTGGCCATTGACTATATTCGTCTAGCCTGTCCATCCAGATCAGCTATGGAGTAAGATAGGAGGTAGCATTCCTGCTGTAACTAGAGTTAAAAATGCTGTAAAATAGTTAAAATGCTCCCACAAAGGTGTATTTTGATCTTATTGGGGGAGTGGGCGCAAAATGTAGAAAAAAAAAAAAAAAAAAAAGCCAATACCACACCCACATCACAGGTTCTACCACTGTCCCCAGGGATGCAATAAGTGTCAATTATCTAAATATGACCAATAATGGAGAGGGAAAAACTAAAAACTTTTTTTTTTTTGGTAGGACTTTGTGCAATTAAAAAAAAAAAAAAATCATGTTAATGTGAAAACACTTTTCCCCTCTATTTTAATATCAAAGAAAAGATATGGGGAAATAAAAACAAATAAAACTATTTAATCACTGAAAAAATAATTTGAATAACCCAAAAGGGGAAAAAAAAAAAAAAAAAAAAAAAAAGTTATAGCTCTCAAAATCACATGTATAAAAAAAAAAACCTGAAAAGGTGTCTGGTCCTAAACCATTACGATCCTCCAAAGCATTAATATATAGCAAGCAACATGTTAGAGCTAGGGCAATGAAAAGGAGATCTGTTCTTTAGGGATAGTAGAAACTGCCTGCTCTGGTCAGTCAGGTGTATTTTGAAAAGCTTTGGGGGGGGGGGGGGGGGGGAGTATAAATGATTCCTTTATATTTCCCCATTTATTTTCAATCCACTCTTGACATTGGTTCAAAAAAAATAAAATAAAAATACAACATGGGCCTTAGCCTAAGAAAGTATGCCAGTCCTATTTCTAATGGTCATGTAGTGATGTGACATCACTTCAAGTGACCTGGCAGAAAGTCGAGAAAGTACTGACAGTCCTCAGGGCTTTGGCATGATTAACTGCTGCCATAGTCATATGCCATTAAGCCACTACAAACAGCAGACTTGCACTAGAAAAAGCAGTAAAACCACATCCACATGTACTTGATCTTTATCCATAGTTAAAGGGATTCTCAAAAAACTTCATATTAATGACTTACCCTGGCCATCTGCCAGAAAATGGGCATAATTAGTTTAACAATTTTTAGCTATTGTGCTTTGGTAGCCCAAGTCACTCCACCAGCTTGGCTAGTCATTCCAGGAAGGTGTGGGGGTGGGAACAATCTGAGAAGTTGGTAACCATTTTACAGACATGAATTAAGGACTTGCAATTGGAAAAACTGAGCCAGAGATATTAATAAGGAGGGCACTGGGTATTAAAACTATGCATTTATTGTCTACAGGGCACAGGGTGTTGCAGATGTGCCAGAATCTGTAGCGGCAATAAGTACATTCTAAAGAGGCAAGTGCGCGTTTTGATTTGCACAGCAAAACACTTATGTTCCTACTAGCAGTAATAGTATGTTTGAGATTTTTAGGTAGATGGAGCAATCCTCACTATGTTCAGTTTCAGGCCAGGGCCCCACATTGGGAAAATCCCATCCACACATCGCAGACATTGGCGGTTTCTGTATAGGTATAATAGGGAGAGAGTCTGCAGAGGAAAACTCTCCTGATTTTCTGTGAAAAGCGTTGCAGACAAAACACTGTGTTTGCAACGCGGTCTCTTCCGCATCGCTTTTTGGCTGCGGCTCGCTTATGTGGGGACTTGGCCTCACACATATTTGCTCTGGATTCTTATTCTGGATGCCACACCAAGATACTGTACTCCACAAATCAATGGAATTTTTACAAAGCCCATTTCATACCTATTCTGTTTCTTCCAGCTTTTCAGTGGGATATCGCTTATGGCAATTCTAAGAGTAAAATCTACCGGAGACCTCTACATCAGAAATTTCATGAATTTCCATTACCAACAGTATATTACTGGAAAGTTTTTTTTTTGCCCCAAGCTAACTTAAAAAGGTAGTTATAGACAGGGCTGTGGAGGCAGTAGGCCAAAGCACTCACCTCGAAACCATCACTAATGGCAGCTATGGTCAGACAGAAGCCGCAAAGCTCCTCGAATTCATGAAAAATGTAGTGATTACTTTCATAAGAATTCAAATATGCAACAAACTATGCATCTAACCCATTACACAATACCAATAATTTTAGAATACTTTTTACCGACTCCACAGCCTTGGTTATACAACTTAGATCCCTAGCAAAAAAAAAAAAAAAAAAAAATTGCCAGGATTTGACAGACTTTTACAAAGCTGTGTGATATGGCAGTAGAAGAATGATATTCTGCTATTTTCCACAGCATCAAAAAAAAATAAAACTCACCAAACGGGGGTTTTATTTTTATGAAATAGCGTAATATTTGGATGCACTTATAAGGCTTAACGCATATTTCCCCCGATGTGTTGCTTAGGGTGAAACCTGTAATATAATCTGACATTCATATAAATTCCATTAAATTAAAATCAATTTATGTGCTGATTCCACAGTAATGTTGATGAGATTTGTTAAAATCTCATTTACTTTGCTACTACTATAAACACTGCAAATTCTTTGAAGGCAATTACACTGTGGAAAATCTGCAGCCAGTTCATCATGTGTGTATGGACCCTGAAACTCCCAAGGGCACTTTAATTGGAAAATAAATAAATAATGCAATTGAATATTTACAACTCTTGAACATATTAAAGCATAATGAAACTTTCAAACAACTTTATTTTTGGAACATTAATATTGTAATATACTTTATTAAATTGAGGCTTCTCTGCGTATGGGTGAGCACACCAATGGATAATAAAATAAACACGAAAGTGGGCAATTTCAAACAATATATCCAATAAGTGGGACTCTAATCAAAACTAACAACCAATTAAAGAAATCCACAGAACTATTAAAATAAAGCATAATTAAATAATCATAAAGACAATCACAAAAAAGACAAAAAGAGATGTATATACCTAAGCATAGCTACAATAAAATGCATCGAAGTATCTGAAATAAAGTCAAGAAAATGTATGTACCTTAAACATACCCAGGTGCAACGCTAGGTACATGCATTTTCTTGACTATTTCAGATACTTTCATTTTGTCAGCTTGGGTCTGAGTAGTAGCGTTAGATGTGTCTGGCATCCACTTTTTATGTTTGGGGACTTTATGTGGTATGAAATATGGTTTCTACAAGTGAAATGTATCACCCCTGCATCTTTGATCTATCCATTATTTTATGTATGAGGGCCCTTTGCGTTCTATTATTTCTCTATATCTGTAATTGCATGTAATGTCATATTCCTATTATACCCTTTTTTTTTTTCTTTTTTGTGATGTCTTTGATTATTTAATAAATTATGAACAGGTGATCTAGGTGTCATATGAAAGTTGAAAAACTCATCTTTCATATGACACCAGGAATTCTCCAGGTTCTAAAATACTCAAGATATCGGTTTAAGTTACCCCCTGCCAGACTCAGCTTCTATGGATTATACAGGAGCATGCTCACCCATACACAGGGAAAACACTGTACAGATTTCAGGTAAGGGTGGGTTCACACTTGTCTGCCGTGAATCCGACCTAAATGTCGGAAAAATGGATATGCATTGGATAGGGAAGGGTTTGCGACGCTTTGCTTAAAACCTCATTCACTTGAATAGGTTTTTAAAGCAATGCGCAAGTGTGCGCTTACACACTCTGCGCCGCGAAGCCGTTTTTTTTTTTTTTTCGTCGGACACAAAGTCCTGCATGTCCGACTTTGTTTACGATGAAAAAAACAGCTGGGGTTTTAAGCAAAACATCGCAAACCTTTCCCTATCCAGTTTTCTGAAACTTAGGTCGGATTCATGGCGGGCGGAGTGCCGCCGCAAGTGTGAACCCACCCTAATAGAAAAAGGAAAAGATGTATTTTAGTGCAAGTATATTACAACATTTATTAATGTCACATATGCTGACAAAATTAGCTTGAAAGTTTTTAGTCAAACGTTAAGAATCTCTTTTGTATAGATGTAATAGAGGCTTTAGGTCACTATCCAGTCACAGTGATATAAAATCTATAGGCATTTAGATTTTATATTGAGGAACAACACGTTTTTTCGAGATTGAATGAGAATCTGCACCCCCCCCCAAAAAAAAAAAAAAAAAAAAAAAATTATATGTGAAGTGCACAGCCAGAGTTAAAAAAATATCTAAAGAGGAATTGATGCTATTCCAGTTCTAGCAAATAATCATATACCCCTTGAAATACTTATTGTTGTGCATCACATCTTATAATGTGCAGTGACATTGTTGCGTTACTCTATATTCACTTGGCAGTGAAAATCAGACATGTGACGGCGAATTAATTTCAATATCTTTCAACAGGTACTATTCACATGAACAATATTTTGACGGTCCATTGTCATGAGCCGTCACAATACAGGTCATGCTCTACTTGTCACTGCAATTTATAAGGGATCTGTGAAACCGGATGCCCCTGAGGTGCAAAATGGCCATGAAAAATTGACGTTTTTGACAGTTGTGCAACTACCCTTGTGAAAGGGATGTCTTCCTATATAGTCTGGCACAGTTAGCACTGATTGAAATATTTGTTCATAGGATTCTGCATGGAATAGAGGAATGGAACAGCACACCAGTTATTAGAAATAATTGTTACTTCATGGGGGAATATATTTACCAAAACAGACAGATCAGGAGAAATGACATGCTGCCATAAAACCTTGTTATAAAATATAGCTTTTTTTAGAACTTTTAAGTTTTCCTCAAAAAGAAAAGTGAAAAAACAGACATTAAAAATCAGTATAAAATACTTTGTCTGCGCCATTACATTAAATGTATCAACACTTCAAAAGGCTTAATGGAAAATTCTGTGACATTCAGGAGTTTATGCCAATTTTTTTTTTTTTAAATAGTGAAGCATTAGGCACTAATCTCATACAAATAACTTGTATTCAGGTTGAACTAAAAGTTTACATCATTTGTGTGACAGGTTGAAAAGATTACCGATTTGTGCAGTGTGATCTTTCACTACCTTACCTTTTCACAAGAGCTTTCCACGGCAACCCACCTGCAGATTAGAGATCAGGGCAGTGGACATCCACCTGTCACCTAGAAGCAGACCGCTCATGTGGACGCTGCCACCACCCATGCTCTTCCCATCCGTTGGTAGATGGAAACAGTAACAGCTGCAATTGATCAACGCATGCACGACTTCACCACCTTTGTCAATGCTGCATCCTGACCAAGATCAGAGGCAAGATACAGAAGACTCCGTATGTTCTTCACTAGGTACTGTGTGCCTTGTCATATCCTGCTGTAACATTCTATGCTTTTTTTTTTTTTTTTTTTTTTTTAAAAACAGCAATTGACTTCCAACAGGGAGCTACAAAGTGCAAAACATGGTACAGAAGGATGCAGCAAATTTCATTTCAAGGAAGTCTCCAAAGAATTCATGCTTGACCTCAGAGTAAGATATAAGGCACACACAATGGGTTCCTGATGCTAAAATACCAGAATGAATGCATATCCAGTGTGTCACAGAACCCTTCCCAAATGGCCTCACAATGACCATTTCAAAGGATTACTTATTGGTGACGCACAGAAAATCTTCTCCTGCAGGGCCAACACCACCTACGCACAAAACAGAGCTCAGATCCCAGAAGTAGATGGTTCTTCCAATTGTCATGGAATGCTTTATTACATGGTTTAATTGCTACGGAGATTGATTTGTGTTTTGGCTGCTGCAAACGAAACATGATAAAAAAAAAAAAGTAAATCTCAAATGAAAACAAATCAGGATCATTGCTGATGATCCAAACAAATCAAACTCTTTACTGTATTCTCCAACAGTAGCATGTTACAGTGAGAAATGATGTAGGTTCTCTGCTTCTTGTAGAAGGTTACGGATCCCTCCTAAGGAGCACGAGCAGCCACTGCGATCCGTTCAGCAGAAACAGCAATCGGGACTAGCGGTTACTCCACTTGAACAACACAAAAGTTTTCAACTTAAAAAATAAACAAAAAAGGAAAAAAAGAAAAATAGACTTTAAAATGAGTATGTCAATGTTTTACTTCCTGAGGCTTATGAAACATCAATTTTTCTGCTACAATCAGGAATTGTGTACCCCTCAACCAAAACTGTCAGCTGTTTGTTGTCAATTCACTTCCAGGCAGAAAAGACATTTTCCTCAAAAGAAACAATTTATTGAGAATGAAAACAAAACCAGTTGAACTGTGTGCACGGACTGAATGACCATTATGATAAGCTGTGAGCCAGAGAGGGGAACGGCCTCACTTTCCAGAAATCTTGTGTATACAGCACAAAGTAATGAAGTCATCATCACGTTTTCACTTAAAACACGGGAACTGGCATCACAAAAGCAGATACACAATATGCATATTTTTCTGGGGTTTTTCTTTTTTTTTTGGCTGCCAGAATAGTAAAATGCGCAAGTACTAAACAGACACTTTTCTCCATCAATGTTCCATTTCTCTACAGCCACATGAAGAGCAGAATCTTCTTTTCTCCCAACTTGCTGCTGTACAATGAGGAGGGGAAACTGGTTGAGTGTAAAATACCAAACAATAAGAAAATCATTACAACGGAGTGCTGAAAACATTCAATAACCTTTAGCATTATTCTGCACCACTGGACCCAAAATGGTACAAGAGCTTCTCAGTGTACTAAATGATGACCTAGGAAATAAAGGATCTGCTCAGGGCACCTAAGCTGCTCTTGAATTTCATCTGTCATCTACACACGGAAAAAAATGCCATTTTCAAGTGTGAAAACACAAAAAACACAGGCCATTAATTCATAGGGACCCGTTGCATCCGCCGTACTGACCAAGACAGATCATAACTCTCCCCATTGAAAACAGATAAAAAGCAGATCTAAACAGTATATTATTACAAGAACTGTCTACCACAAAAACTGGCTCTGTTGCCAATAGAAGGTACAGCTCGGTTTTCATGCCTGAAACTGCTGTGGTAAAAAAAGCTTGCTATGGGCAACAACAATGCCACTACTTTTTCTGTTAGACAGTTTTGCTAAATTATTGGATTCAAGTTACATGATTGTTTTACACAGATAACTGGTAAAAAAAAACAAAAAAACTTTGGGGTATATTCACACAGCAGCTTTAGGAGAGGATTATCAGGCAGGAATTAATGCTTTTTTTTCAGCGCGCTAAAAAAAAAAAAAAAAAAAAAAAAAAAAGGCGTCCTGCTTGATCCTGTGGTGGTTTCCATGGCAGATTCACAGCTGAAACTGCACTGTGAGCCCTCAATTTCCTCTCCAAATGCTACTTTGTGAACAGACTTGAAGAGGTTCTAAGGTTGTACCCAGTGTTCTAGCACCACAGCACGATACATTCCACACAACTTAGGATTCGTTCACTTCTGCGTTATTTCCATGGCGCTGCTGTGTTATAGCAGCAGAGCAACGAAAGTAACAGAAGCCCCAAATCTGATACATGACGGACAACTACCAACTAAAGGACCCCAGTAGCTAAAATAGGGTTGTCAATTCATCACGGGACTTAGAATTTAGCCAAGTGCATTAGTTTGACCTTTTTAACAGGATCTACAACGAAGGTTCCAGGAGGAGCCTTCAACACAAATGTGAATAAAGCCTTACTTTACTGTTTGATGCTATGGTAATGACCACTGGGATGGTGTACAAGACATCATAGTCAGCTGTTTACACATATACAAAAGAAACAGCCTTGACACATTGCACAACTTTAAACATCAAAACAAGTAATGTACATGCTAAACTGTTCCAGCATTACAGCTCTAGTAGAAGAAACTTCCCTTGTTTAAAGAGTCTACCACCAAAATTGCTTCTGAACATATATGCTGTTGTAATGACTGTTAGCAGAAGCAAGTTAAGCCCCTACAACTGCATATACATAGTTTAGAAGTGATTCTAGTAGTAGTAGACTTACTTTAAATACATGTACATATCCAAGTGCTATTGAATGAAAATTCCCTAGTTACTTCATGTCTGTGGTGCCTCCATGAAGCACTGTATTCTCACCTCTGTAAGCAATATTTCTAGAGGTTATATCTGTAGTATGGTATGAGATTCTGTACTTCACAATTTCTTATGTGGATGAGGAGAAAAAAAAATGAAGTCTTAAGCAAATTAGGTAGTTTGTGCACTGGGGACAGGCTATTCAGTCCCCTACCATCTTCAGTCTGTGCCACCCCGTGCAGTGGGAGTTGACCCTCCCACTGCTATGAAATCACCCATCCTACTTGAGTGGCAAGAGCAGAGCTCCCAGGGCTGAAAGCCTGCCCCTTGTGAACCAACTACCTCATTTGCATAAGACTTAAAAGTGTTTTTTCTCTAAATCTACAAAATTGGCATACATATGGCATACAAGGTATGCTGTTTATCACTGTAATGTGCTCTAAGATGTGGTGGCGGCAGATGAATATGCTTGGGGGAGGTGACAGACTCCCTTTTAAACAAAGAAAAACAAATTATAGACCCAAAGAGGACAGCTATGGGTACCATATTCAGTATCTGTGCAACACTGTGGCAGACTGAGGCTAAGGATCAACTAACTGAATTATACCTAGCCTGCCATTAATCTCAGAAAAAGCAGGCCAACACTAACTCGTCGGTTCACAGATTTACTGCATAGAAGCACTGCTTTGCATGTTACACACACAGAATTTGCTTTTCAGTTGTATCTGGATAAGGAGCACACAAGTGATGTTTATCCCTTTGACTCTGCTCATGTACCCAAGAAGCATATCACAATACTGCAAACAAAATACTCAGATACCACATTATAATGGGAACAGTTGATGCAGAATAATCAAAATGAGGACTAAAACTGTATACTGGGACTGAAGTTGATAACAGAAAGATGCAATGCTGTTCAACAAAACAAAATAGCTGCCATCATGTTAATATACACAGATGTGAGGTTCCCAATTTAGAATATATAGCCTCAGCTTATGAACAAGATGAGGATCTAGTAATCTATATAATGTGTAATATGAAAAAGTAGGCACTCTGCCAAAGTTTATAGATTACACGGGAATAAAGCTTTTTACATCCCAATGTAATATCCAGCTCTTTATTTTTATAGGAACGCCCCCTCGGACAGTATGAGGCTATGTTGGGAGGGCGCCCTTCTGACAGTGGGGAGATATCGCTGCTGAAACTAACGGCACCACTATCTTCAACACCAGGGCACATCCCAGGAAAGCCGACAGTGCACTGAATTCAGCGCACTGTTGACTTTCTAGCGGTATATAACGCCGCACATGGATGGGGACATGAAATGTCCTCTTTAAACATTTACAAAGCCCTTATCTTTTAAAGACTAAGCTTTTTAAGGTTCCTTGTAATGCAATGAAACAGTACTTCATACCTTGAGATTCATTTTTGTAGACCACTTGGTCTTTAGATCATGTAAGTGAATATTTTCCCAAACAGCTTGAATTCTTTCTGTTAGCAAGCAGTGAGGTTGTAATGTCACCTGAAACACTCATAGGAATGTGTAGAACACACAGCATAGGATTTCAGATCCATTATACACATCTTGGCAATTACCTTAAATGTCTGTATGACAATCAACTTGCTCTCTAATGTAAAGCACATTGTAGCAATTTAAACAGGTTTCTTCTACATTTACCAAATGTAGTAACATTCACAACCCCGAACTGCATTATGGGATACAGTATACATACATAGCATATAGCTGCAACATTTATACAATGGCTTTCATGCTTTAAATAGCCACGAACAAGGTAATAAATAGATCACAAATATCTAATGGATGTGTAAAAGCAAGAGGTAGGAAGTAGCCATTGTATAAGCTGTTCCATCACAATGACAAATCTAGCAGTGTTCTTCCCATTTGCTGAGCTCCATGGTGTACACAACTAGACATCAGCTGTCCCCTGCTCTTTACTGAAATGTCAGACATTCTAAAAAAGCACACAAAGAAAAATTAAAAAGGGTACATCATGCAATTGTATAGGAATGTAATACCAAAATAACCAATAATCTCTAGGTACATGGATATCGTGCAGTTTAAAAAATAAATCAAAATATTTTACAGATAGCCAACATTCATTACAAGAATCCAAAAACTAACTGGTCATTATCACTATGAACCAACAGAGCTGGGATTTTGTGCGACACCTTACTTTCCATAATCCTAGCTTTAAAGGGATTATCCTGAAAACCTCATCCTTCAGTATTTTGGGATTTTTAGGATTTCAAAGTTTGACAGAGAAACCAATATACTATGTATTAAAATGTATCAAACTACCTCCTATTAAAAACTAAATTGAATCCAGATCCCACAAGTTAATATGAAAACATACGTACTCAAAGGAGGCAGACTGCTCTGAAAACTTCCGGGAATATATAAGCCAACATACAATCTGTGAGAATATAATATAAATATATATATATATATATATATATATTATACCCACATACACACACAAATGGCATTGTATGCCATCTGGGGGGGGGGGGAGGCTTTGTTAACAGCAGCAATGGTTATCTTTGTTCTGTTTTGTCATAGCAGAACAAAAATAATCACCAGTTCCATGACATGATGGATACTAACAGCACCAAGCAGACCAAGGTTTGGCTGAGTTCTGTCAATTTGTCCAGCATTTTTTACATAATCTGTGATGAGCTTCCTAATGGTGCTTCGAACTTCGAACACAGAAAGCTAACCCACCCACCATTACTGCAGCATATATTTCCTTTCATCTTTCAACATCCCATAGTTTAACGGGTGAAAGAATGCAGCATAAGACCCAGAGTCATCCAAGCTACAGTATGGATCATATGACAAGACTAGATCACTAAAACCTAGAAATAAAAAGCCTTTTAAAAAAAAAAAAAAAGTACATGACCGGCAAATATTCTCAGAGCTAGAGATGGGAGAGAAATCAGGAAGGGGGTCTGAACTTCATCTAAGGGTGCTGAAAATTGCAGTCAGCTTTCCACAGTCTGAAGCACCAGAGTAAGTGTACATATATTTTAGAGTAACCTAGTCATAAACATGAGATTAACATCATCCTAACCTGGCATATATATTCCATTGTAGCAAAGAATAGTAAACATTCCCAACCATTTACTCCCCAGGGACATAAGCTGCTGACAGGTGAAAGTGAAGTATAAGTTGCACAATAACAGGGGCTGCTATCTATTGTGTTTAGCCTGCTTTAGGTCAGCTTGTATTCTAGCTAAAGCTTCCAAGTAGACTGTTACACTCTCGAATTCAACACATTTTATAGCCTTAACAGAGAATGTGGTATGTCACATTAAACCTAAGCTTGAAGGTTTCAGAAATGCATCATCTACAAGAAAACCTGCAACTCTGCTTGTAAATGTCTATCAATTCATTTTAGCAGTTAGTGAGAAAATTATAGACCGTTTAATAGCATAAAAGAAGAAGCGGATGGGAGGGTGCGGTGGGGGAGAAGAAAAAAAAAAGTATTTGTTCTACAATATGGGATAGTGGACTGGTGAATACCTTTGCTGTGCCTGGCACGATATTACTGCACAAAGAATGAATTACCAAAACCAAAAGGAAACATTTGTACTGTATCCCATAATACCACATGGACAATGCATAAGAACAGAAAATGAATTAGGAGGCCCCACGCACTATTATCATTACAAGGTAGTCATCTTCAGATTTGGCAAGGGCTTTAGCTGTAGAATCCAGGAACTGCTGGGAAAATTCACAAGGTGGAAAAGCATGAAGAACACCAGTGTTCTCCTTATCTTTACTGCCCCCCACTGGAAGGCTAATAACACCAGCTGCCTGTTTTTGCTTTAGATAGGACACAAGGTTTCTCAAAGGACGTTGGGTTGAGCTTGCTTGATCTCCAGTGAAATTACCATCAGATGTACCAGGAACTGCAAGCAGGATGGCATAACCATTAGGACCAGCCACTTTAATGCGACGCGTCACTTCATCCAGTTTGGGTTGATCCAGGCGTAAACGTTGAGTTATTTTTAACTGGGCAACTTTCCCACCTGAGGATCCTTCAATAAGAAGGCTGGTTGCTACAGCAAGATCACCTTGTAACAAATGCATGTTGGACGGGAAGTTACTGTTCTTCAGGAGCAGCATACCTTGCCAGGCTAGACACAGTTTTTGAGTTGCATCTTGTTTCTGTGGGGATTTCACTTTACTACTGGGCTCTGGATGCTCATCTTTTCTTACAGGGCTCTTACTCTCCACAATACGATGTTTTCTCTCTCTTTCAACAGAGTTTGAGTTCTTTCGGTCCCGTTTGTCTCCAACACCATGCTCAAGGCTGCTGCGCCAGTCTCTGGAAGGTGACGTCTGCTGACTGCGCCCAGCTGCACGCTCTGTGTCACTGTAACGGCTGTCTCGTCCACCACTGCCATCAGGACTTCTATCAGGGCTATTACAGTGTCTCTTTCTAGACCGATCACTTTCAGGAGATCTGTCAATGTGACGTATTTCATCCATAAGCCTTCTTTTCCTAGGTTGATCTTTGCCTACTCCATCTCTCTCACGATCTCTGTCTAAAGTCCAGCCATCAGCTCGTCGGTCTATTGTCTCTATGGATTCATAGGCAACCCTGTTTCTGTCTCTCACAGGAAGGGGCACCCATTCAGAGTCGGAATACAAGTCTCTTTCTCTGTTCCTATACAACAGAGGTGGCGTGCGGTCTCTGGCTCTTAGAGGATCAGGTGCCCGGTGGCCAAAGCTATCTCCCACTAAGTCATAATGGGGTACAGGCAATGTCTGAAGGTAGGGGGGCTGGTAGATGTGATCTGTATCAGCAAAGTCCACACGCAGTTTTCTATGTTCGCCACCCAATGGAAAACCTCTCATTTGAGTGCAGGCAGCTTGTGCAGCATCTAAGCTTTCATACTGTATATAGGCCCAGCTATCCCCCTTCCTGTAATCAATAGATCTGATAGTGCCAAACCTGTCAAATTCACGGGCAAGTGATGCCATTGGCACCCACGGTCCAAGGCCTCCCACCCACAAGCGGTTGGTAGGGGTGGCTTTACCATAGCCAATCTTAATACAGTTGCGCAGGATGTACTTGCCAGACATTGCCACCTTGGCCCTGTGTGCCATGTCAAGGTTCTCAAACTTAAGAAATCCATAGGTAGAGGTCTGTCCCCGGGCTGCCCTCTTGATATCAACTTCAGTAATTGTCCCAAAGCGTTCAAATGCCCTACGCAGCTCACTCTCTGTCACATTGATGTCCAGGTTGCCCAGGAACAGGGTCCTATTAGCCCTCATGTCATTCTCAGGGGAGCTGTCCTCCTCTCGGATGCTCAGGCGGGGGTCTAAGGGGTACGCAGGCCGCACCCGACCCTCGTAGAAGCTGTAATCTCGGTCCCTCTCTAGGTCCCTGGGAAGCGGTGGAGGAGGGGGAGGAGGTAAGCGGCCTAATGCCAGCTGCTGCAGCCGATAGTCCCTGTAGCCGAGGCCACCAGGGGAGAGTCCTCGCTGGCCGTGCGGGTGCCGGTGTGCAGGTAAGGAGGACACGGCCGTAGAGAGGCTGGTATAGGGCTCCTTGTCTGCGGGGGGATCGACTCCTGCGCCGCTGGCTGACAGGCAGGTAGACCGCCTCGATCTTCAGCGGCCGGTCATAGAGCACCAGCCGGCCCCTGGCATGCTTGGCGGCTCGAGCATCCTCCGGGCGCCTGAAGTTGACCAGGGCCACCCGCTCATCCCCGGTGCGGGAGATCTTCACACTGACGTCCCCGAACTTCTTGAACTCGTGGAAAAGTCCGTCCTCTATGGCCTCATCGCTGAGAGACGAGCCCAGCTCACTGATCCGCAGAGACTTGTACTCCGACTCTCCGCGGCCCTCGGTGCTCCGGCCACTGGCTCCCCCTCTGCTCTCTGCGCCTTTGCTACTACCGCTGCCACTGCTGGCGCCTGGGGAACCATAGCTGTGCAGGCCAGGGCCTCTACCGGACGGCTCATAGTCCCGGCTGCTGGACAGGCTCTTGTCCAGGTGCAGGCCGCGGCGCCCGGAGCTGCTCTCTGAGGATTTACCGGCTGAGCCGCTGCCGTTACTGCCGCTTGCTGAGCTTAGCTTTTTTCCGCACCGCTCCCGAGAAGGCTCGTCCGCCCCCCGGGATCGTTTGGCTTTAGCCGGGGAGCGCTCTTTTCCTTTCATGGCTAATAGTGGAGGGATCTTGTCCTCATACACAGCTGCTCAGCGCCATCTTGCAATTTTTGCTTAATGGAATCCACCCTGTGTTCTGATTGGACAAGACCGGCCAACCTACAATTGCTATTGGCCAAATTTTCTGTCATTCGATTTACATCGGGCGGGATATTCACGCTTTCACGTTTAAAGACGTCAAGTCCGTAGGGGGGGAGTAGAGGGGTGGCTGCGGCCGTGCCGGGAAACGTGATGTGTCGTGGATCCACTAGATGGCGCTGCCTCTCTCCGGGAGTGTTAGATGTGTGGTTTGTCATACTGCCAGGCCGTCACAGATAACACACCCAAAGTCTTGGCATTTTCGGGTGTTGCGTGTTTGAAGAAGAGGCTAACTATGCCTTTCCTGTACCCAACCCTGAACCGCCTTTTTAGACGTGGATACAGCAGGTGGTGCCTCATACTAACAGTCACAGGAGGCAGCGCCACCTACTGGATATATAACATACAAGGCAGCTAATGGGCTTTGCTGGTTACAGGGGTAGCTATTACATCATGGATGTAGTACTGCGCTATTATTTTCTATTCACATCTGTACCCAGGGTCGGACTGGGGAGCCTAGGGCCCACCAGTGGGATTGATTCTAGGGGCCCACCCTACTGCCATATGAAATATCGCCCATCCAGTTTTTGGCATCATGCACGTTTAACGTGCATTTTAGCGCACAGTACAGTGTGCAAAACAGAACTGCATTGTCCTTTGTACTACATCAAAGTGAATTTTCTCTTAAGCAATGCAAATATCACTTTTAGCTGAGCCTTAGTTTACTGTCTTTGAATAGAAAAATGTATTTTATTTTATATATGGGTATGAATGGAGCGTATCTGAGATCTGTGTGATGCAGATCCTAAATACATTCAGGCATGAGATCTAGCACACAAACTATATTACGTTCTACACACATACACAGAAAAGCAAACCAAAATTATTTTATTGTACAACCAAAGGCAACCAAATAAATAATATTTAAATGCTATAAAATGAAACATTAACTTCTCCTCCATCACAGACATTAACTTCTTCATCACAGACATTAACTTCTCTCCAATCACAGAGTTCAACATTACAGATAAAATAGTGCGGATAGCCGGCCTGTTTTGCCAGGCAAAGTGACAAACATCAAAGTAGAAAACTGATGGACCCATTACAGTCAAAGGGGTTCATCAACATCGGTCATTTGATGGACCTGTCCCTGTCAGGATTTCCATTTTCTTTTTCTATAAACGTAGTTTAAATGTATCAGATGCACGATACAAATAACTAACCTTAAATAGAGCAGTATTAATATAATAAGACTCACAAAGAAAACCATTTTACACAACCAGGTTACAGCAGCAGTTTCTGAAGAGCAAAAGATGAGTTTGCAAATTGATCAACAATGTCATCATAATCTAAAGACATGGAAATATCGCTCTCAATGTTCATTAAAATGAGGGATTCTAAAAGTTCTTGTCCAATCAATGACCTCAACCGAATTTTTTACAATTTTTTATTTTTTTTAAAACCCTCTTTCACAGGAAAGGTGCATGCCAGAGTAAGGAGCACTTTATATGCCACAAAAAGATTAGTATATACAGCAGAATGTAAGTTATGATCGTATAAAAGTCTATAGCAGCAGGTCAGGCAGTTTTCACAAGCTACATGTTTTCCATCATTCATGTCATCCTCACCATCACTATCAACATCAGCTTCAATAATATCTAGTGGCATAGTTCTCTTGGAAGCCATTTTTGGCAAGGAGGCCGGGAAGGTGAAAAAAAAAACCCCCATACTAACTTGTTCCCAATGCTCCTGTGTCTCCCACCGCGGTCTGGTCCTGCTCCTCCCGGGTCTTGTTTAGGAGGAAGTCCTCGCCTCATGTGACCCCTGAGGCCAATCAGCGGCCTAAGTAAAGTAATCGGAACGTCACCTGGGAGCAGCAGGACCGGACTGCGGTGGGAGACACCAGAGCATCGGGGACAGGTGAGAGTATGTTTTTTTTTTTTTCACCTTCCCCCGAACTCCTTGCCAAAAACAGGTTATTCTGGACAACCCCTTTAACGCTAACAATTTTTCTGTCCATGTTCTATCTGTAAAAAATCATCATCCATGTGCTGTCCATTTTTCACACTTACATTGCTACAGACAGGGCCAGCGTTAGGGGGGCCAAACTGGGCAATTGCCCAGGGCCCCGTCCCTATAGGGGCCTCCGGGATCCGGAGCCTGATGACTCCGGATCCCGGAGTCAGGCCCGGCCATATCAATAACAGAAAGGGACCCAGCGTCACCTTTCCGAGGTGAGTAAAAATAACAAACATATTTACTCACCTGTCCTTGCGTCTGACATCATCTTCTGGCGTTGCGGACATCACCGCTGAGGCCAGGCCTCAGCCGTAGCGATCACGTGGGGCGTGCTCACGTAATCGCTGAGGCCCAATCACAGGCCTCAACGGTGACGTACACAACGCGTGACGTCAGCTGCAGAGAAGAGGAAGCGGTCGCCGGTGGGGAGAGCAGAGCAGCGCGAGGAGGCCCAGGAGAGGTAAGGCAAGTTGAGTATAACTGTTTGTTATTTTCCCTTACCTTCCCCGGGCCTTCGATTATACTCTTAGGTCTGAAGAGACCCCAGAGTATAATATAATAATAGAACTGACGGAGTCTGTAGGGCCACTGTGGAGCATTATACTGGGGGGGCCCCCTCTGGATAGCATATTATACTGTGTAGGGCCACTTTGGAGCATTATACTGGGGGGCCCCCTCTGGATAGCATATTATACTGTGTAGGGCCACTGTGGAGCATTATACTGGTGAGGGGGCACTTTGGAGAGCATGTTATATTCTGTGGAGCATTATAATGTGGGGGGGGCTCTGGAGAGCATGTTATATTCTGTGGGGTTACTTTTGAGCATTATGCTCTCCAGAGGGGCCCCCCAGTATAATCCTCCAAAGTGGCCCCACAGAATATAACATGCTCTCCAGAGGACCCCCTCCCCAGTATAATGCTCCACAGTGGCTCCACACAGTATAATATGCTATCCAGAGGCCCCCCCGTATAATACTCCACAGTGGCCCAAATCAGTATAATATGCTCTCCAGAGCCCCCCCCCCCAGTATAATGCTCCACCGTGGCCCCACACAGTATAATATGCTCTCCAGAGGGGCCCTCCAGTATATTATACTATGTGGGGCCACCATGGAGCATTATACTGGGCGGGGGTCCTCTGGAGAGCATGTTATATTCTGTGGGGCCACTTTGGAGGATTATACTGGGGGGCCCCTCTGGAGAGCATAATGCTCAAAAGTAACCCCACAGAATATAACATGCTCTCCAGAGCCCCCCCACATTATAATGCTCCACAGAATATAACATATTATATGTTTTGGGCCACTGTGGAGCATTATACTGGGGGGGGCCTCTGGAGAGCATATTATACTGTTTTGGGCCACCATGGAACATTATACTGCGTGGGGGGGGGCTCTGGAGAGCATATTATACTGTTTTGGGCCACCATGGAGTATTATACTTGGGGGGGACTCTGGAGAGCATATTATACTGTTTTGGGCCACCATGGAGTATTATACTGGGGGGGGGCCTCTGGAGAGCATATTATACTGTTTTGGGCCACTGTGGAGCATTATACTGGGGGGGCCTCTGGAGAGCATATTGTACTGTTTTGGGCCACTGTGGAGCATTATACTGGGGTAACCTCTCTGGGCTGTATATTATACTGTGTGGAGGCCATTCTGGGTGGGGTCACTGTGTAGCATTATTCTGGGGGGGGGGGCTTCAGCAGAGCATATTATATTGAGTGGCGCCACTGTGGAACATTATACTGGGGGGACACTCTGGGGAGCATAATATATTGTGTGGGGCCACTGTGGAGCAAAATACTGGGGGGGGGCACTGTGGAGCATTATACTAGCGGGGACCCTCTGGGGAGCATATTATACTATGGGCCACTCTGGAGCTTTATATTCGGGGGAAGGGGCAGTGTGGGGAGCCTGTTATACTGTGTGGGGCCACTGTGGAGTGTATTATATTGTGTGAGGCTTTTCGGGATTATATTATACTCTGTGGGGCCATTGTAGAGCATTATACTGGGGGGAACTGTGGGCAGCATATTATACTGTGGGGGACCCCTCTGGGGGAGTATATTATACTGTGTGAAGGCCATTGTGGAGCATGTTATACTGTGTTAGGCCACTGTGGAGCATTATAATGGGGGGCACTGTGGGGTGCATATTATACTGTATGGAGCATATTATATTGTGTGAGGCTGCTGGGGACCATATTGTACTATCTGGGGCCACTAAGGAGTAGTATACTGTGTGGGCCACTGTGGAGTATTATACTATGTGGAGCCTTATATACCATGTGGGGCCACTATGGGGGGGCTCAGGGGAGCATTTCATACTGTGTAGGGCCACTGTGGAGCATTATATACCATGTGGGCTAACTGTGGAGGGCTCAGGGGAGCATTTTATACTGGGGAGCATTATATACCATGTGGAGCATTATACTGTGGGGGAGGGGCTCAAAATTCCTGCTGGCAGCCCTGTGTGCTATGTCTGCATCACAGCTCCCTCACTATAATCTTGCACATACGTGTAGTGCTCCATGGCCATGTCATTCCTCCTTCAGTCCGACACTGTATAACGGAGAACTATTATATATAAGGGTGGGTTATTATATATAATTGGGAAAATTAAATATGAGGGGGCTATTTTAAAAAGGGGAACTATTATTTATAAGACGGGCTATTATTTATAAGGGGGAACTATTATATATAAGGCATCCATTACAAGGGGGAAGCTATTATTTATAAGAGGGGAACTGTTTATAAGGGGGGGGTATAATTGTTAAGTGGGCTTATTTATAAAGGGGGCTATTAGTGATAATGGAGACTATTATTTATAAGGGTAACTATTATTTATGAGAGGGCTATTATTAATAAGGGAGCAGTATTATTTTTACGGGGTGACTGTTACTGATAAGGGGGATATTACTGATACAGGGCACTATTTATCATTTATAAGGGAGCTATTACTGATAAAGGTGTAATATTATTTATAAGCAGGGACTATTATTTATAAGGAGGTGCTATATTAACTGATGACTGCGTGCAAAAATCTATTAGGCGGTACAAAGGTGCTCACTTGAATTGTGTGTGGTAAATGGGGCTTGTTATTACTTTTTTGTTGGCAGAAAGGAGGCGTTATTATAGGGGCTGCCACTGGAAGATGATGGTGTTGTTTACATATCAGCATTTGGGGCCCCACTTTTAATTTTGCCCAGGGCCCCACTTTGTCTAAAACCAGCCCTGGCTACAGATGTGGAGTAATGCAGGAGTGATATTTTGCACCTGCATTGCTCCCCCCTTGCAGGAGCTGCTTGTAAATGCAAATGAAGTACCTGCTGTGAATGCACGAGACGCCTTTCAATTCATATGCTTCTCCCGACCCCCAATGTGATTGTGTTACTCCTGGTCACATTGACAGGAGTAAAAACAATCACACAGCTAGTCCAGAGACTCTTCTGTAGCTTAGGAGTCCCTTCATTAGCTCATTCTGGGGAACAAACCTTTGAGATTAGACAGAATTCTGTCTCATTTCCAGATCCCCTGTGCCAGAATAGAAGCCAGTTTACCATTTACTATTTTACCACAGAAGACAGATGAAAGAAGACAGCTGTAGGTGAGTATAATTTTTTTTTATTATGCTGTGTTTTTTCTCTTTCAGAGTTGAGTATCGTCCAATACCTGGCCGTCTAAAGAGACAGCCGGGGATTGGGACAGTCGCAGGTTGGTATTATTAGGCTGGGAAGGGCCAAAAACCGTGACCCTTCCCACCCTTGTAATGTCAGGCTACTGCTTGTTATATCTGTCTGGTTCAGAAATATTGGGGGGACCCTATGATGCTTTATAATTGGAAAAAAACGACATAGGGTCCCCCCAATTTTTCATAACCAGCAGGATATAACAAGCAGCAGCAGCCTGACATTACAAGGGTAGGAAGGGCCACTATTTTTGGCCCTTCCCAGCCTAATAATACCAGCCTGCGACCGCCCGAATCCCCAGCAGTCTCTTTAGACAGCTGGGTATTGGACGATACCCAGCTCTTCCCGGCACCCCTGATGGTGTTGGGTACCGGGGTAATAATTCGAGGGTTAGTGCTAGAATATTCACCAGCTAACACTAAGCCACACCTTAGTAATAGATGCTGTCTATCAGACAGTCGCCATTACTAAGGGGGTAAGAAAGTATTTTTAAAAAATCAAGAGACATGAGAGAAATGTTTTTTATTGAAATAAAAACTCCAGACAACCCTCTTTGACCATTTTATTAAAAAAATTAAACAAAAATGATGATCATCAATGGAGACCAACAAATCTGATGTAATCCAAACGATCCATCATAAACTGAAAGATAAAAAAAACACAAAAGTTATAAGGAAAAAAATGGAAAAGCAAATGGAAAGAAAAGACATAAGGGGGGTCTGGGAGGGGCTTAAGTCAATTTCGGGTCATAAACAGTCGGTCTGCCATATTGAGGCAGATGTTAACTGGCTTAATGAACTAAACCTATTCTTCAACAGATTTGATCACACACCAGCTCCTCCCACCCCAGAATGTCCTTCAGCTCCCCTCACCACAATGACTTCTCCCCATGCGGCCACTTCCCAACAGACCAGTAAATCCAGAAATCCGTCTTTATCTGACCACAGTCTGACCTTCACACGGGCCCAGGTGAGGAAGGAGATGAAAAAGATCAAGGCGAGGAAAGCCGCAGGGCCAGATGACATCAGTGCAAGGCTAATTAAGACTTGTGGGGACCAGCTGTGTGGTATAATTACATATATGTATAATATGAGCCTGAGGCAGGAAATAGTCCCTGAATTATGGAAATCTTCTTGTGTGGTACCAGTTCCAAAGAAACCTCACCCTATGGACCTCAACGACTACAGACCTGTAGCACTGACATCCCACTTGATGAAGATCTTAGAGAGATTGATTCTCACACATCTCCGCCCTCTAGTGAGCCCCGCTATGGACCCTCTCCAGTTTGCTTATCGACCGGGCATTGGGGTAGATGATGCCATCATCCACCTTCTGCACAGGGCTCTGTCTCACCTGGAAAAACCAGGGAACACGGTGAGAATAATGTTCTTTGATTTCTCCAGTGCTTTTAACACCATACAGCCCAGGTTACTGAGAGACAAGCTGGGCCTTGCTGGAGTTGACCACCACCTCTCCAACTGGATCCTAGACTACCTCACAAATCGACCTCAATACGTGAGAGCCCAAGACTGTGTGTCAGGTACCGTGATCTGTAATACGTGGGGCACCTCAGGGTACGGTTCTCGCCCCTTTCCTCTTCACACTGTACACTGCTGATTTTAGGTGCAACTCATCCAGCTGCTACCTACAGAAGTATTCTGACGACTCTGCAATAGTAGGCCTCATCACAGACGATGATGACAAGGAGTACAGAGAACCGGTTTTTTGTGGACTGGTGCCACCAGAACCACCTGAAGATTAATGCGGGGAAGACCAAGGAGATGGTGGTGGACTTCCGTAAAGGCAGATGCCCTCCAAAACCAGTGGACATCCTGGGGACGGGCATCGAGATTGTGAACACCTATAAGTACCTGGGTCTGCTCCTTAATAATAAGCTGGACTGGGCAGATCATATGGAGGCCCTGTACAGGAAGGGCCACAGCAGGCTCTACCTGCTTAGGAAGCTGAGAGCCTTTGGAATCCGGGGGGCACTTCTTAGAACTTTCTTCAACTCGGTAGTGGCATCAGCCATCTTCTTTGGAGTGGCCTGCTGGGGGAGCAGTATATCAACCAGGGACAGAAATAAACTTGACAAGCTGATTAGAAGGGCCAGCTCTGTCCTGGGGAGCCCACTGGACCCAGTGCGGGGGGGGGGGGACAAAAGGATACTGCCCGGGGGGCGCCCCAGGGGGAAGAAACCCCCCCCCCCCCGGGCGGGGGGGGGGGGCGGGGGGGCCGTGCCGTCGCGGGCCCCCCCCCCCCCCCCCGGGGTGGGAGAGGGCGCGCTTGTGGCTCCCCCCCCCCCCCCGGGGGGGGGGGCCCAACAACAACCCCCCCCCGGGGGGGATAATAATATATAAAAAATATATATCTCTCTCTCTGTTTTCTCCCCCCCCCCCCCCCCCTCTCTCTCTTTTCTGTCTTTGTTTTATTTTTCTCGTCTCTCTTCTTCTTTTTTTTTTGTTTTTTTTTTTTTTGTTTCTTTTTTTTTTTTCTTTTTTTCCCTTAAAAATCCTTCTTCGGCGTTTTATAAAAAAAAAATAAATAATATTATTATTATTATTATTATTATTAAAAAAAATAATATTTTTAAAAAATTTAAAAAAATAAAAAAAATTTTTTTTTTTTTTTTTTATTATAATTTTTTTAAACTCGTTTTATTGAAAATTGCGTATCAGACAAAGGAAAAGAATCAAAACAAATACATAACATGTTGCGCACCAAAAAACGAGAATTTCAATGTAAATTCACTCAACGCACCACATCCCACCTCGCCAGGTCCTCGTCCCATCCGGACCATATAACGTAGACTCGGTACAGAAAGAATATAATCAGGACATGCGTAATACTGTATACATCAGTTATCATGTACAAAACATGCAGTCAATAAGTCAAGGGTAACAACAAGGATACACTCCAAAATGAGAGGTCGTGGATACTCCTGGTGTCTCGCACCCCTCACGGCATGAGTAAATTAATGGCAGAGCGCAATGAGGGAGCCGTATATTGGGTTACCGGAGAATTGCACCATGTTCCCCACACCTTATGGAATTTCTGAGGGCACCCTCTCCCTTTATACACAATCTGGTTATAAGGAAGAACAGTATTAACAAGTTTCTTCCACTGAGATACTGATGGGGGTTTCGGAGCCATCCATCGCAGTGCGATAGCTTTCCTAGCATAAAATAAAGACTCCCTCAAAAGGATTCTAACATGGTGTTGCCATATTTCTTCATCTAATACGCCGAAAAGGCATATCTCTGGGGTTAATGGTATAGGTTTAGCCAGAACTTCCGCCAGGAGATCCACGACCCCTTTCCAAAAACATTGTATGATCGGACATTCCCAAATCATATGCCAAAAGTCTGCCTGTGGACAAAGACACCTAAGGCATCCGGGGTTGGGCAGACGTCCCATTTTGTATAGACGGGAAGGTGTCAAGTAACATTGGTGTAGAATATACGTTTGAATCAGTTTGTTGTTAGCTGAAGGTGACACATGTTGAGGAGATTCAAGGATATCTTGAAACATCTCATCTGTGAGAGTTGGGATATTTATGCTCCATCGCGTCAAGGCCGGGGCGTCCAAAGTGGACACCTTGGCCTGTATCAGATGTGCATATAAAGTAGATATCAAACCCCCAGGGCCCTGTGAGCGAAGTATGCCGATAAGCGGATACTCAGATATATTGTCCAATCGATCCGGGAACTGAGAAGAAAGTGCATGTCTAATCTGTAGATATCTAAAGAACTGCGTTCTAGGGATGCCATAGGAGGAGCTTAGCGAGTCAAACGTTTTAAAAACCCCTTGTATGTACAGGTCACTAAGAGAGGACACGCCATACTGCGACCAGGCCCGGGCGCCAGGCAGGGCAAATAACGTCGGCAGACCAGGGTTGTGCCAAAGCGGGGTCTCCGCAGGTATATCAGAATAAGTGGACACCTTTTTCGCCTGACGCCAGACCTGTCCCGCCAGGGCATGGATGGGCAACAATTTCCCCCTAAACAAGGCCGGGTGTTCCAACACCGGCCACAGATTATGCAGACCCAGGTGGTGAGCCAGATGTGCCTCGGACCTCGGTAGGGGATCAGATGAGAGCCACTTCCTAATAAAACGGAGCTGTCCTGCCAGGTAGTAAAGAAACAGATCAGGGAGTGATGTGCCCCCGAGCTGCTTTGGTCGTTGTAGAGATGACAACCTAAGCTTAGATCTAGAGTTTCCCCATATAAAGGAGATAATGAGGGAGTCCATTTGTTTAAAAAATCTAAGGGGCACGGACACAGCAGAATGGCTTATAGCATATAGACATTTGGGTAGTACTATCATTTTAACTAGGTTGATTCTACCAGCCACCGACAAAGGCAGTGTAGCCCAAAGATTAAACTTAACCCTAAAGTGCGAGATGAGCGGAAAGATGTTCTGTTCCAAAAAACACCTATGGTCCCTAGATATAAAGATGCCCAGATATTTGCAGGTTGAGACTGTAGTCAATCCACATACCACATTCCCCTCAGCTACACTTGACGCACGGCCAATATGCATGTATGAGGACTTAGTCCAATTGGTCCGTAGGCCAGAATAATTACCAAATTCATCAATTATAGCCATGGCTCTGGGCAGAGACCGGGAGGGGTCGCTCATAAACAGGAGTAAGTCATCGGCATATAGTGCTGTTCTCTCCTCCCGGGTGCCTATCACTATGCCTTTATATATGGGGTCATTCCGAAGCAGTATTGCCAAGGGTTCCACCGCCAGAGCAAACAGTAGCGGTGACAATGGACATCCTTGTCTTGTACCCCTACCCAAAGGAAAGTAGGAAGACAACGCGCCATTAATGGACAGTGCCGCTCTAGGGGAACAGTATAGAAGGGAAATCCAGGTAACAAACCCCTCTCCAAATCCGTATCCTCGCAACACCTGCAATAGAAAAGGCCACTCGACAGAGTCGAACGCCTTTGTTGCATCTAAAGAAGCCATCGCCCAGTCATGTGAGGATGATGCCCCAATCTGAGTTATCACCTGAGCCCTTCTAAGATTATCCGATGTGGATTTTCCAGGCATAAAGCCTGTCTGATCCGGATGGACAAGGTCGAGAACAACAGAATTTAGCCTTTTCGCCAACATTTTAGTAAGGAGTTTATAATCTATATTAAGCAGTGATATAGGCCTATATGAGCCACAGTCCAGCGGATCCTTGTCAGGCTTAAGTAACAGGATAATGGTGGCGTCATAAAAGGACTCCGGGAGACTGGGACCCACAAAGGCAGCGTTATAACAGTCAAGCAACACCGGGAGAAGCAGGCCCCCATACTGGGCATAAACCTCCACCGGGATGCCGTCCGGACCCGGCGATTTGCCCCTTGCCATATCTGCCAGGGCACCCGATAGCTCCTCTAGCGTAAAAGGGGAATCTAAAAATTCACGTTGGTCTTCTGACAATGTAGGAAGGGGGATCAAGCCCAAATAGGTGGCAAGCTCTCCGTCAGTGACTCTAAGCTTGGAGAGGTATAACTCACTGTAATACCTATAAAATCTGTCACTAATGGCCAAGCTATTGGACAGTACCTCCCCCGTCTCTGAATGCACTCGTAGTATGGCAGGTGAGGCTGTGTTTTGATGTATTAGTTGAGCTAGAAAGCTGCTCGACTGGTTGCCGAGTTCGTAAAACTTCTGTTTGCTAAAAAACAGAGACCTACGTGCCTTGTCATGCAGTATATGCAGATATTGTCTACCTGTCTGCAACCATTGAGACCTAGCCTCATCAGTTGGATTAGCCACGTATGCGGCTTCGAGCGAGGCACACTGGGTCGCCAAGGTGGTCTCCAACAGCGAGGATTCCCTCTTTACAAAGGAAATGGAGGACTTAATACAACCCCTAAGATATGCCTTCATAGTTTCCCATAAGAGGAGCGGAGAAGTGTTTGGGGAATTAATGGTCAAAAACGTCTGAAGTTGATCAGGTATTCGATCATGTGGTACAAATAGTTTCAACCAAAATGGGTGGATTCGCCAACCCTGTCGTGGCTTAGCAGCCGTACTACTATTTAATTGGACCAACAACGGGGAATGATCAGACACTGCCCTGGGTAAATAGGATATGGTCTGCAACAAAGAATATGCTTTAGTATTTCCAAAAGCATGGTCAATCCTGGACAGAGTATGTCTGTTGGCAGAGTGACAGGAAAAGGTGCGGGCCTCCGGAAACCGGACCCGCCACAAATCCAACCACCCCAATTCACGGATCACTCCGGCCATTGTAGTAGGGCGAGGCAGAGAGGGGGAACCTGGCTCCGCGGAGAACCGATCCAATGCAATATCCATAACTTTGTTAAAGTCACCCAAACATAATGCAATAGCCCCAGGGAATCGGGTCGCAAACTGCGCAGCCTGCTGGAGCACAGCAAGATCAGACGCCGGTGGCAAGTACACACCCAGGATAACATACAGGACAGAGTCAACCCAGGCCTGGACAAAAACGTATCGTCCCTCGGGGTCCCTTACAATGAGGCCTGGCTCCCACCTGAGTCTACGATGCACCAAGATGGACACCCCCCTGGAATAGGAAGTGTGTGTAGAGTGAGCCGCCCACTGAACCCATGGCTTCTGAAGTCGCCTGGAATTATCTGGAACCAAATGAGTTTCCTGAAGGCATATGAGGTGTGGGTCAGCCCTCCTAATCTGAGAGAAAACCAACGACCTCTTTCGTGGGCTACCCAGGCCCCTCACATTCCAAGATAGTACACTAAAGGACGCCATGGTCGTCTAAGAGTGTAATGTAATCATGGCAATTCAGGACCCCAAAAGTGACCCGCCTATGAGTGTGTAGCACGTGGCTGAGTGAAACACAAAGTGGTGTGCAGCAACCTAAGAACCATATACAAACGAAATGAACCATTACACCCCTAAAGGGTGTGAGACATACTACTGGCATAAACAAACAATATTTGTTAAATTAACCGTGGCTACAATTAACGGGGGAAGAAGTGCACCCACAGTGGTTGGTATACGGGGCACTGTCTTAAAGGTATGGATAATCACTAGGCTAGGAGATATACTATTCAACAGAGCCAGGTTCACATGAGTAAATGAGATACACCGGCGCCCCGGGGGTCGCCAGCCCAGGTAACTATAAGACTACAGGATACTATAATAACAGAACCGCACTTTTCATAAAACTACTTATGCAATAAACAAGAGCATCCCGTAATACATAAGTCCTTATGTATGGTCCGATCGGACCTCTCACCACACGCCGTCAGGATCATCGTCTCGGAGATCGAGGAAGAAGAGATAGCCAGTCCTCCACATCCCTCGGTGAAGTAAAGAAAAGGGACCTGCCGTCATGGACGACCCGAAGACGTGCTGGGTAAATCATGGAGTATTGTATAGCCTTTTCTCTCAACCGCCTCTTAACGGCCACGAAGGATGCTCGGGTCTTCTGGAGAGCCGCCGAGAAATCTGGAAACATGGCCACTGCTGCTCCGTTGTACTTAAGCTCGCCGGCCTGGCGCGCAGCCTGCAACGCCGTATCCCGATCCGTGCTGTTAATCAGACGGGCCAACAAGGGTCGAGGAGGTGCGCCCTGAGGCGGCGGTTTAGCCGGAACCCTATGGGCCCGTTCCACTGCAAATATTGGTGAGAAGTGAGCCTCCGGCAGGACATTTTCCAGCCACCCCTCCACAAAGGCCCGAGGATCTTCACCCTCCGCCCGCTCCGGCAGGCCCAGGATACGGAGGTTGTTTCGTCGCAATCTATTCTCCAAGTCATCCGCACGCTGGGTCCACAAACTTGCAGCTCTCTCCAGCTCCTGGAGTTTGGCAGGAAGTGGGTTAACAGTGTCCTCTACCTGAGAGACCCGATCCTCCACCTCACACACCCTGCCTCGCAAGGTCTGAAAGTCCTGACGGAGCAGGCCCAGGTCGATTTTTACCTCCTCAATTTTCCCGGTCAGCGAGGAAGTGCCGGCATGGATCGCCTCCAGTAGCTGTCCAGTAACTTGCTTTAAAGTGGGCTCGGGGTCCTCCTCTGGAAGGGCAGGAGAGGCTGCCTCAAGCGATGGTGATGTAGAAGAGGATGCTGCCCTGGAGAACCCCCTCAGGCGATCAGAGACAGAGGTTGATTGCGGGCGACTCATTTTAGAGAGTCGGCGGCCGCTCTTCCTGCGTTCCGTACGGGTGGATATGTTGGCAGAGGAGGAGGTGTGATTGTAGCAAGACCTGGCCGGCCCCAGAGGATTATAGACAAGGTCTCTGGCTAATAGCAGTTGCACAGTAGGAGCCTCTATGTCAGGCCACAAGGGCCAATAAGCCAGCCGAGGACAGACAGTAACTCAACAGTCCAATAGTATCGATGGCAACAGACTCTGGATTATAAGCGATGTCTCCAAGAGAGAGCCGTCAGCATAGTAATGAAATAAATAGATTGCCAGGAGGAACTAAGAGGGAACGGATGGCAACTCAGCGATCCAATAGTGCCGATAGCAACAGTCACTGGATTATAAGTAAGGCCTCCAAGAAGGCCAGTAGCGAAGTGATGGAGTAGATAGATTGCCAGGAGGAACTAGAGGAGGACAGATGGTAACTCAACAGTCCAATAGCACATACAGCAACCGTCACTGGATTATAAGTAAAGCCTTCCAGAGAAGCAGTCAGCAGGACGATAAATCGTACAGAGGCACACACCTTCAATGGGTCAGAGACAGTTGATGGCTGCCACAGATATTGCCTTGCACTACTGCCCAGAGGAGCCAAGGAATGGTCCTATCGTGCCCAGCAGCAAGGAGGAGAGAGGAATGCCGGCTCCCAAACTTCCAGGCAGGGATAGAGGGAACCGTCAGAGATAGGCTCAGCTCGCCAGGAACGCCAGACTCAGCGCCCCCTCATCAGCAGATGGCCAAACCGGCCAGGGTTAAAATGGCCGCCCGCCACGTGGAGAGAGGGGAGACCGCCGTCCGGGTGCCAGCAGGACCAGCGGCCCCAGCGGTGCCTGCACAGCCCAGGCCGGCCCACGAGCGCAGCCCCAGAACAGCAGCTCCACCCCAGCTCCAGGCCACAGCAGCGCGGGACAGAGCGGCTCCGGCAGCGGCGGTGGGAGTGTATGGCCGCCGGCCACGTGTAGCGATCACCGACTACTACCCAACGGAGAAGGACACCGGCAGAACGGGAGCTCTGGAACCAGGAGGAGGGCCTCAGAAGTGCGTTCCAGCGGACAGCGAACCCGGGCACCGGTAAGCAAGGATGGATTTCAGGATGGATGAGCGGCTCTAGCCGGAGCTCCGCTCACATGCGACCGTCCATGTCGCGCGCTAGCCACGCCCCCCCCCGGGGGAAAAAAAAAGAACAGCGGGCGCTTCTGGGGGGGGGGGGGGGGGGGGGGGGGGGGAGAAAGACGGGCCCGTGGGGGGGGGCGGCGCCCCCCCCCCTCGGAGGGGGGGGGGGGGGGGGGGGGGGGGGGGGGGGGGGCCCCAGGTTACATCAGCCCCCCTTTACTTGTGGGGGGTGCTGTGTCCCCCCCCCCCTTTTTTATAGGGGGTAGTAAAGAGGGAGAGTGGGGGGGGGGGGGGGGGGGCAAGCGAAGTGTAGGGGGGGTAATATGTGGCGGGCGGGTGGGTGGGGGGTGGGGTGGTAGGGGTGTGGTTAGGGGGGTGGGAGGGGGGGGGGGGGGTGGGGCCCCCCCTGTTGTTGTTGATCCGCCCCCCTTTTTTTTGTTTTTTTTTTTTTTTGGTTGTGGGGGGGGGGGGGGGGGGGGGGGGGGGGGGGGTGGGTGGGGGGTGGGGGTGGGGGTCGGCCCCCCCCCCGTTTGGTTGTTGTTGGTTTTTCTTTTTGTTTGTTTTTTGTTTTTTTTTGTTTTTTTTTCCTTTTTAATTCATTAAAAAAAAAAAAAAGAAGGATTTTTTTTATTTTTTTGTTGTGGGGGGGACGTCCCTTTTTTTTTTTTTTTTTTTTTTTTTCGGAACTGTCTGTGCAGTAGTCTCAGGTCTGCACAAGGGCATATGTTCTGGTGGATTCCACAGTTTTTATGTTAATCCTAGAAAGAAGAATGCTTAATGCTATCATTTCATTCACTGCAGAGAGGAAACAGACTTGGGTGATATATTATCTTATTTTATATCTGTAGGACACAGTCTAGTTGGGGCTGAACCACATGGGGGACAAGGTGTCGGACCCCCAACAGATCTCCAATTGATGACATTTCTAAGGATAGGTCAGCAATAAAAAAAAAAGAAAGTCCTGGAAAACTCCTTTAAGCTAAGCCCCACATGGCGTCCTGCAGCAAAAAAGCTCTGCGGGAAAAACCACGGCAGCAACGCATTGCAGTTCTTCCTGCAGCGCTTTTGACAGAAAGTTCGTAGAGGCTTCCTCTGTGAATTTTCTGCTTCCATTATACCTATAGGGAATCCGCCGGCATTTCCGTAGGTATAATTGACATGCTGAGATTTCCAAAACCACAACAGTTTTGGAAATCGCCGCATGTCTGCAACACATATATTAACACAAAGTGGGGATGGGAATTGCTAGAATCCCATCCACTTTGCTGTGATTGTAAAATAACGCTTTTTTTCCCACAGCGTTTACGCCGTAGGCGAACCATGGTGTTTCCACCACGTGGGGCTCTGGCCTTACAGACAGAGAAGTGCCCTGACTATGGCTCTCGAAATGTGGTGACACAAGTCCCCACTGACCTACACTTCCTGCACCTGAATTCCTTACAAGCTCCAGAATAATTACGAGGCCAGAGTCACCTTACTACTACTACTTTATCCATAGGACAGACCATAATGAATCCATGTTCCTGGGCCAATCTGCAGCCACGGCGAAGGACACTACCTGTAACATCCCCGGGCCCCTTCTGTAGGACGCTGATTGACCTCAGCAGTCACGTGACCGCCGAGGCCAAGCGTCAGCCTCAGCGGAAGGGAGCCGGGACGTCACAGCCAGAAGACAGGCGAGTAGCAGGACCGGACTGCACTGGGAGGACACTGGAGCATCGGGGACAGGTGAGTATGGTATTTTTTTTTTTTTTTCACCTCCCCTGGCATAAACAAAAAAAAAAAAAAATTTACAACATATTGACAAAATTATATTGTATTGGGTAGTTAAAAAGGTTATATCTGCCATAAAAATAAATAAGCCGTATTAAATCAGTCTATTTGTACAGTGTAAATACTATTTATTTATTATGCTTACTTGTATAGTGCCATCATATTCCGCAGCGCTTTACAGACATTGACAGCCGCTGTCCCATATAGGGCTCACATATGACACATATGACTGACAATGTCTGTAAAGTGCTGCGGAATATGATGGCGCTATACAAGTAAGCATAATAAATAAATGGGGCTGATTTAACACAGCTTGTGTGCATAAAAAAAGTGGTGTACAAGCCATTAAAAAAGTAACAATTATTTTGCACAAGTGAAAAATTTTGCAAGAAAAATTGAGACTTTTTGAGTTTTGCACACCACTTTTCTGGCCCTATCATTTTTATAATCATTTGCTTCAGTTTTCTAGTGTTAATGATGCCAGAGATCTACACCAGTAAGGAGCTGGTGTGGAGTTCTGTTTAGGCGCACGGACACCGGAAGACGCGACTAATTTATGTGTGCACCTCATTATAAATTAGGCACAAAACTCCGGCAGGTGGAAAACATTCTTTTTGATGAATAAGCCGTGACTCCTGTCATGTGGATCACCGTGTCGCCTTGTAACTCCTTCACTCATGTTAGTGAATGGAGTCGCATTGCAACCTGAGGGTCCCAATGCGACTCCATTCACTAACGTGTGAAAGAGTCCCAAGGAGACACGGTGATCTTTGGTTGCATGACAGAATTTGTAGTGTAGCCACAGCCTTATGCTAGGTTCGCATCCGCAGCAAGCTCTCTGTCATACAGGTCCGCCACGGGACCCGAATGACTGAGAGGCGGACTGTTAACATGGCGGTTACACAAAGACACCGGCAGACCCCACTGACTATAATGAGGTTCGCCGGTGTCCGCCATTT
The DNA here is from genome assembly GCA_947044405.1 of Leptodactylus fallax. Lineage (NCBI taxonomy): Eukaryota > Metazoa > Chordata > Amphibia > Anura > Leptodactylidae > Leptodactylus > Leptodactylus fallax. The sequence continues at coordinate 2,644,279 of CAMRHE010000140.1, forward strand.
TCAAACTGAAAGTGACGGACAGAGAAGTCCTCAGCGGTTTCTGCGACTTAGGTATTGTTATGCTGCAGCCCTAGAGCAAGCACCAGCATAACAATACAGTGGGATATTCGTTTTGGGGGGTGGACTACAACTCTCAACAGATCCAGAGCATCTGGAGCTGCTGGGGTTGTAGTTCTCAGAGGGGTCAGTGAAGCTGAAAGATTTGGGGGCAAAATAGGGGAAAAAGTTGTTTTGTGTGTGGGTAAATAGTACTTACCTTCCACACTGTTGGTCTGGGCTCCTCTGCTGAATCCCGCCGCCGCGCACAGCGCCATGATGTCAGTGACGCTTGCAGCAATGCGCTGCAATTGGATTGGCTCCAGCAGCTGCCGATCAAGATGCAGGCTTCCGGAGGCGGGCCCATAACAAGGTAGGGACAGTCACTCGCTGCTGTGCTCCGCTGGCAGCCGGCCCCTAAGCACTACTATTCCACATTTTGCCAATGCAAATGCATTGGTCAGGGACCTGATTGGGGTGGTCAGGGGCCCAATTGGGCCCCTGACCATCCAGATCGGGCCCCTGACCAATGCATTTGCATTGGCAAAATGAGGACTAATAGTCGGGCTCGGGGCCCATCGGGGGATTCATCGGTTCCCTGGTGGGCCAGTCCGACCCTGTCTGTACCAGAGGATGGTTCATGTCCTCATGAATGTGCAGTTTTATATATTGTTAGAAAGCCGACAGTGTGCTGGATTCCCGGTATGTGTCCCGGTACTGGAGATATCGGTGCCATTAATTTCTGCACCGATATCTCCCTACTGTCAGAAGGGCAGGTCCTCTTTAAAATACACTGCACAGGTTTATCCAGCAAAAATTATGGGATCATATGACACCAACAGTTCTAGACCCCAATGACTGCTTGATTAACCACTTTGGGATATTTTCCCTGGTTCAAGACTGGACACATTTTCAGGTTTTTTTTCGTACATGAGGTTTTGATGGCTATAAAAAAATTTTCTTTTGGGTTATTCAATCATTTTTGCGTTGTTTTTCAGTGACACATAGGGCTTTATTTTTCTGTTGTTTTTATTTTTGTATGTTTTTCCTTTGTTTTAACCCCTAGGGTAATAGGGTCAGAGCGGGTGTTAGCTGTAATTTACAGCTACCACCCTGCTCCATCAACCCCGATCAGAGCTGCGGCATCTAAGATGCCGCAGTCAAACATGACCGTGGTATCTAGGGGGTTTCCGCTAATTTAATGCTCCCATCGCCTATGCGTCTGCCTCACAAAATATGCTACAAAAAGTCATATGTTCGTCTAAACAGTATCAATAAAAAGCACAGCTTGCCCCACAAAATGTAAGCCAACAACCAACTTTGTCAACCAAAAATAAAACTACACCGTACACCTTTCAGAATAAGTCATTTTAAAAGGTAAAAAGCAATGGCAGAATTGATGTTTTTTTTAATCCACCAACAGTTTATAAAATTTAGTCAATTAGATACAGTCATATGAAAAAGTTTGGGCACCCCTATTAATCTTAATCATTTTTAGTTCTAAATATTTGGGTGTTTGCAACAGTCATTTCAATTTGATATATCTAATAACTGATGGACACAGTAATATTTCAGGATTGAAATGAGGTTTATTGTACTAACAGAAAATGTGCAATATGCATTAAACCAAAATTTGACCGGTGCAAAAATGTGGGTACATTTTATTGATTTGAATACTCCTAACTACTTTTTACTGACTTACTGAAGCACAAAATTGGTTTTGTAACCTCACTGAGCTTTGAACTTCATAGCCAGGTGTATCCAATCATGAGAAAAGGTATTCAAGGTGGCCAATTGCAAGTTGTTCTCCTATTTGAATCTCCTCTGAAGAGTGACATCATGGGCTCCTCAAAACAACTCTCAAATGATCTGAAAACAAAGATTGTTCAACATAGTTGTTCAGGGGAAGGATACAAAAAGTTTTCTCAGAGATTTAACCTGTCATTTTCCACTGTGAGGAACATAGTAAGGAAATGGAAGACCACAGGGACAGTTCTTGTTAAGCCCAGAAGTGGCAGGCCAAGAAAAATATCAGAAAGGCAGAGAAGAAGAATGGTGAGAACAGTCAAGGACAATCCACAGACCACCTCCAAAGAGCTGCAGCATCATCTTGCTGCAGATGGTGTCACTGTGCATCGGTCAACAATACAGCACACTTTGCACAAGGAGAAGCTGTATGGGAGAGTGATGCCAAAGAAGCCGTTTCTGAAAGCACGCCACAAACAGAGTCGCCTGAGGTATGCAAAAGCACATTTGGACAAGCCAGCTTCATTTTGGAAGAAGGTCCTGTGGACTGATGAAACAAAGATTGAGTTGTTTGGTCATACAAAAAGGCGTTATGCATGGCGTCAAAAAAACACAGCATTCCAAGAAAAACACTTGCTGCCCACTGTAAAATTTGGTGGAGGTTCCATCATGCTTTGGGGCTGTGTGGCCAATGCCGGCACCGGGAATCTTGTTTAAAGTTGAGGGTCGCATGGATTCAACTCAGTATCAGCAGATTCTTGAGAATAATGTACAAGAATCAGTGACGAATTTGAAGTTACGCCGGGGATGGATATTTCAGCAAGACAATGATCCAAAACACAGCTCCAAATCTACTCAGGCATTCATGCAGAGGAACAATTACAATGTTCTGGAATGGCCATCCCAGTCCCCAGACCTGAATATCATTGAACATCTGTGGGATAATTTGAAGCGGGCTGTCCATGCTCGGCGACCATCAAACTTAACTGAACTGGAATTGTTTTGTAAAGAGGAATGGTCAAAAATACCTTCATCCAGGAACTGATTAAAAGCTACAGGAAGCAACTAGAGGCTGTTATTTTTGCAAAAGGAGGATCTACTAAATATTAATGTCACTTTTCTGTTGAGGTGCCCATATTTTTGCACCGGTCAAATTTTGGTTTAATGCATATTGCACATTTTCTGTTAGTACAATAAACCTCATTTCAATCCTGAAATATTACTGTGTCCATCAGTTATTAGATATATCAAATTGAAATGGCTGTTGCAAACACCCAAATATTTAGAACTAAAAATGATTAAGATTAATAGGGGTGCCCAAACTTTTTCATATGACTGTATAGCCACCCAAAAAGGGTGTCATTATACTACATACTACATAAAACAAGCCCTCATATGGCTACATCACCACAAAATAAAAAAATATAGCTTGCACAATGTGCAGACAAACATGCCAAAAATTTTCAAATCATTAGAACAGAACTGGCTGCGGCAGGAAGGGAATGTATAAGCTGTGCGAGCGTATATCAGGGGCACCCCAAATTTAGAGCTTACAAGGGAAAAGACAACAGAAGTGAGCCCCAGAGTGACACCCCTAATCGTAGGAGATATTAGCTTACATATTCACTTATTAACATCCGCGGTGCATTCACGTCTGGAAAACTAATGCTCACTACACCCCTTGATAAATTCTTTGAGGGGTGCAGTTTTCAAAATGGGGTCACTCCTTAGAGTATTCCACTTTTCTGGTATCTTAGAGACTCTGCAAACATGACATGGCATCCAGATGCCAAACATCTAAATCTGCACCTCCATGCCACATAGCGCCCCTTCCCTTCTGTGCCCTGCTGTGTGCCCAAACTGCAGTTTATGCCCACATGTATGACACCGTTATATCCAGGATAACATACTTAATGTCATATGTGGATATGAAGTGCTATTTGGACACACAGCCAGGCACAGAAGGGAAGGAGCGCTATTTGGTTTTTGGAGCACATACAGTGGCTTGTAAAAGTATTCATACCCCTTGAACTTTTTCACATTTTGTCACCTTACAATCACAAACTTAAATGTATTTTATTGAGATTTTAAGTGATAGACCAACACAAAGTAGCAGATAATTGTGATTTGGAACAAAAATGATACATGGTTTACAAAATTTTAATCAAAAATCTGAAAAGTGTGACGTGCAAAAGTATTCAGCCCCCCTATATCAATACTTTGTAGAGCCACCTTTCACTGTAATTACAGCTGCAGGTCTTTTGGGGGCATGTCTCTACCAGCTTTGCACATTTAGAGACAGAGATTTTTCTTCTTTGCAAAATAGCTGAAGCTCAGCCAGATTGGATGGAGATGGTCTGTGAACAGCAATTTTCATGTTGTGCAACAGATGCTCAATGGGATTTAGGTCTGGTCTGGACTATTCTAACACGTGAATAGTCTTTGATGTAAACCATTCAACTGTAGCTCTGGCTCTATGTTTAGGGTCATTGCCTTGATGGAAGGTGAATCTCATTCCCTGTCTCAAGTCTTTTGCAGCCTCCATCAGGTTTTCTTTCACAATTGCACTGTATTTAGCTCCATCCATCTTCCCATCAACTCTGACCAGCTTCCCTGTCCCTGCTGAAGAAAAGCATCCCAACAGAATGATGCTGCCACCATGTTTCACAGCGGGGATGGTGTGTTCACGGTGATGAGCAGTGTTACTTTTCCACCACACATAGCGCTTTCCATTTAGGCCAAAAAGTTCAACTTTGGTCTCATCTGACCAGAGCACCGTTTTCCTCTTGTTTGCTGTGTCTCTTATATGGCTTGTGGAAAACTGCAAACAACACTTTTTATGTCTTTCTTTCAACAATGGTTTTCTTCTTACCACTCTTTCAGAAAGGCCAGATTTGTGGAGCGCACAACTTAAAGTTGTCCTGTGGACAGATTTTCCCACCTGAGCTGTGGATTTCTGCAGCTCCTCTAGAGTGACCATGGGCCTTTTGGCTGCTTCTCTGACCAGTGCTCTCCTTGCTCGATCTTTTAGTTAAGGTGGACAGCCATGTCTTGGTAGGTTTGCAGTTGCAGAATACTTTTATCCATTTTTGGATGATGGATTGAACAGTGCTCATTGGGATGCTCAAAGCTTGGGATATGTTTTTACAAACTAACCCTGCTTTAAAATTCTGACTTGTCTGGTGAGTTCCTTGGTCTTCATGATGCTCTTTGTTCACTAGTGTTCTCTAACAAACCACTGAGGCCTTCACAAAACAGGTGTATTTATCCATGTTACCCCATTTTGGAAACTACATCCCTGAAGGAATGTATCCAAGGGTGCAGTTGGCAATTTTAACCTCCAAGTGTTACATTCATTTATTTTCCAGACAGGAATGTGCAGCTGATGGTAAAGGGAGAAAATGCCAATTTTTCCAAGAATACGTTATTTGAATGCGCAATATGTTGTGCCCATCTTGTATCAGAGATGAATGCTCTAATAGCTGTTGTACCCGGGATACCCGCTTAACAATTTATGGAGTGTGTGTCTCTGCTGACACAAGCTGAGTGCAAAATATCGGGCACTGAAATGACGTATCTCTGGAAAAATTTCAATTTTAAAAGGGTTGTCCAGGCAAAAATGGACAACCCTTTTAACTTTTAAATCAGCCTGGACATTGAAAAAAATTAAACAAATGCATACTCACTGTGATGATTCTGCTTAAATATGGCTATAACTCAAAGCTGTATTTTGGTCTCTGGGTAGCGTATCTCTTTACTCATAAGGTGCGCAGCTATAATCCTAGGTGTATATTGGCAGTAGTGGCAACACTGGAACAATAGGGCTTTGTATACATCCCAGCAGGGCTCCATTGTATTCCTATACAGCCCTGAGTGATCAAAGAAACATGCATTGTGCAGATAGATCAGACCTGGTTGATAACATTGTATCATTCCACTTGGTCTCAGCTCTATACAAAAAATCTGGACTTGAGTGCATTATTCAATCAGACTTGCTGCTGCCGGTGACCTCATTCTGGGAGGTGGCATAAAGGGTATAAAAGATGAGGTAAGAGGCAATGGGAGGAGATTGGGCTGAGACTACAAGAGTTTACTGAGAGACTGTGATGAGAGCATGCAGGCTGGAATATACTGTGATGCCACATGCTAGGAGTTAATGCTGAGAAGCCTCCACTGGGTATTCACACATGACAGAGCATGTGTGAGTGTTGGATTATAGAGCCACATCAAGGAGATGCGTGGTAAAGTAATTATTTCAATGTTATTCCCTTTTTATTTTTATTGTACTGTATATTGTAACTAGTAACTGTTAATGCTTGCATACATCTGCATATCTGTTCTGAACTGCATGTGTTAGATGTTAATACCGACCCATTTAGGGGTTAATAAATATATAAAATTTAGAAAGCTTGTCTTGTATTTATCTTGTGAACCCGGCACTCACTGGCGGTGAGTGTGGTTTTTATATGAAAGAAGACTCAGGTGGGGCCACAGCGGTGTTGGCGCACTGAGGATCTATCACACTCACCTGTCCCAGATGCTCCGGTGTGCTCCCAGCACATCCCGGTGGCGGCTTCTCCCGGGTCTCTTCTGGAGTTCCCCTGAAGTCGCTGAGGCAAGCGAATGGCATGCAATGTCACTACTTGTGAAATCACGGGTCCTCTTCCTTAGGCCTGCTGAGGCCAATCAGCGGCTTCAGCAGAACTCCAGAAGAGACCCGGGAGAAGCCACCACCGAGATGCCCCCGGCTGATTTAAAAGTTAAAAGGGTTGTCTATTTTTGCCTGGACAACCCGTTTAACTTTTTATTATCAGCTACGCATTAACTTCTGGAAATTAAATTAATGCACCACTCAAGGGTTAAAAATGCTTGCTACGCTGCTTGATAAATCCCTTGAGGGATATAGTTTCCAAAATGTGCCTGCGGATTCCAATTCAATGACGTCCAAAAGCCAAACTGTGTTCCAAAAACCAAAATAGCACTCCTTCCCTTCTGCGTCCGGATATACCCAAACAGCAGTTTACACCCACATATGGAATTGTTAAGTACATTATCCTGGGTACAGTGTCATATATGTGGGCTGTGAGAAGTTAAGATTCTGGAAGGTCGCTTTGTCTCTCCCAGATTCCTCATTTATGTGTGGTAGGTCAGGTTATAATTCAGGTAAAACCTTAGCTGTGAGAAGGCTGTCTCTGTTAACCTCTTATTCCCTAACGTCCCACCAGCAGCACAATACTGGGGTATTTCTGCCCCTGTGTGCAGGTAGGACAGAATGGAATTTTTAATGAACAACAAATAGTTAACCGTAACCCCTCCCCCTCCTCAATATAAGAAAGGAAGTACCAACCCCCCCAGCGTGTTTTTTTCTGTCCTGTGTTGGTGGGACAGTTGGAGAGAAGGTTATACAGTGGGGAAAAAAGTATTTAGTCAGCCACCAATTGTGCAAGTTCTCCCACTTAAAAAGATGAGACCGGCCTGTAATTGACATCATAGGTAGACCTCAACTATGAGAGACAAAATGAGAAAACAAATCCAGAAAGTCACATTGTCTGATTTTTTAAGAATTTATTTGCAAATTATGGTGGAAAATAAGTATTTGGTCACCTACAAACAAGCAAGATTTCTGGCTCTCACAGACCTGTAACTTCTTCTTTAAGAGGCTCCTCTGTCCTCCACTCATTACCTGTAGCAATGGTTCCTGTTTGACATTGTTATCAGTATAAAAGACACCTGTCCACAACCTCAAACAGTCACACTCCAAACTCCACTATGGTGAAGACCAAAGAGCTGTGGAAGGACACCAGAAACAAAATGGTAGACCTGCACCAGGCTGGGAAGACTGAATCTGCAATAGGCAAGCAGCTTGGTGTGAAGAAATCAGCTGTGGGAGCAATAATTAGAAAATGGAAGACATACAAGACCACTGATAATCTCCCTCGATCAGGGGCTCCACGCAAGATCTCACCCCATGGGGTCAAAATGATCACAAGAACAGTGAGCAAAAATCCCAGAACCACACGGGGGGACCTAGTGAATGACCTGTAGAAAGCTGGGACTAACGTAACAAAGGCTACCGTCAGTAACACATTACACCGCCAGGGATTCAGATCCTGCAGTGCCAGATGTGTCCCCCTGCTTAAGCCAGTACATATCCGGGCCCGTCTGTAGTTTGCTAGAGAGCATTTGGATGTTCCAGAAGAGTATTGGGAAAATGTCATATGGTCAGATGAAACCAAAGTAGAACTGTTTGGTAGAAACACAACTTGTTGTGTTTGGAGGAGCGTGAATGCTGAGTTGCATCCAAAGAACACCATACCTACTGTGAAGCATGGGGGTGGCAACATCATGCTTTGGGGCTGTTTCTCTGCACAGGGACCAGGACGACTGATCCGTGTAGATGAAAGAATAAATGGGGCCATGTATCGTGAGATTTTGAGTGCAAACCTCCTTCCATCAGCAAGAGCATTGAAGATGAAACGTGGCTTGGTCTTTCAGCATGACAATGATCCCAAGCACACCGCCAGGGTAATGAAGGAATGGCTTCGTAAAAAGCATTTCAAGGTCCTGGAGTGGCCTAGCCAGTCTCCAGATCTCAACCACATAGAAAACCTTTGGAGGGAGTTGAAAGTACGCGTTGCCCAGCGACAGCCCCAAAACATCACTGCTCTAGAGGAGATCTGCATGGAGGAATGGGCCAACATACCAGGAACAGTGTGTGCCAACCTTGTGAAGACTTACAGAAAACGTTTGACCTCTGTCATTGCCAACAAAGGATATATAACAAAGTATTGAGATGAACTTTTGTTATTGACCAAATACTTATTTTCCACCATAATTTGCAAATAAATTCTTTAAAAATCAGACAATGTGATTTTCTGGATTTGTTTTCTCATTTTGTGTCTCATAGTTGAGGTCTACGTATGATGTCAATTACAGGCCGGCCTCATCTTTTTAAGTGGGAGAACTTGCACAATTGATGGCTGACTAAATACTTTTTTTCCCCACTGTACCTTCCCTATAGTGAGGATATTCAGATTTCTGAATGAATTTCCCTTCCTCTCTCCTGTTTGAGTTTGTTTTGTCTATCCTCCTGTGAGGACTCTTTTCTGCCTTTGGTTCCTGCTGGAACAAAATTCAAAGGTTAAAACTCCTTATCTGTCTTTCCTGCCTCTGCTGCTTAGTCTGCTTAGATGCAGTGAAAGGCCTTTTTTCAGCTGTTGCTTATAATGGGTGAGTGTCCACGCTGAACCCGTTGTGGCTATGTAAGCCTTGCATTCCTTGTTTTATTGCAATGCAGGGCATTTCCTGCTACTTCTCTCCAGCTCCTGTGTGTGGGGGTGCCGGAGTCAAGAGTACGCTGGCTTGTGTGCGTGATGACACCTCCTTCAGGTGAGCTACTAGGTAATGTTTTTTTATCTTAACTTCCGCCATTTATTTTATAAAATCTGTGCGAGGTAGCTTGTTTTCTTCCAAAAAAAAAAAAGCTGAAGAGAAATAAAGGACTTTTATTTTCTGTGTAACCTGACTCAGGTATTGGGAGAGTCTTTGCTCTCCATTTCTCCTATATAAGTATGCTGCTTCCTTTCCTCTGCCTGTTTGTTGTTTGGCAGAGAGTGTGCATGCTGGGCACTCTAGTTCAACAGACTTGTACTGTTGCGTTTTTTTCTGGCTTTCTTGCTATTTACTCTTACACATGCGGCAAGATATCTTCCTCTGCATCTGGTGGTGATGAATCCTCCAGGTAAGTCTGTGTCTAGGCACAAACATCTAAATTGCCGCTCCTGTGAAATTCCCTTGCCTGATGGTTGCAATTTCAATATATGCCACCAGTGCTGCTTGGGCAGCCCAGTAGCTCAGTGGTTGACACTGCAGCCTCACAAAGCGCTGGAGTCCTGGGTTTGAATCTTGCCAGGGGCGACATCTGCGGGGAGTTTGTGGTTCTCCCTATGTTTGCATGGGTGTACTCCAGTTTTCCTCCCACACTCAAAGGCTTGCTGGTGGGGGGTATGGATTGTGAACCATATATGGGACAGTGACTGTCTGTGTCTGTGGAGCGCTGTGGAATATGATGGTGCTTCTGTCATATGATCTGATGAGGTATTCAGGATCATAGAGGAAGCTAATTCTTCATCTGAGGATTCAGATACGAATATAGAAAAAACGCTTTTTCCTCTGGAGAAAACTCAGAAATTACGGAAGTCCATCGGGTCAAGGGACCATAATGTTGACCTTGGGAAAGCCTCTTGTAAGGGTTAAACATGTTTTACTTGCTATATATATATATATATATATATATATATATATATATATATATAAGGAAAACAAAGAGAACAAAAGATTGCAGTAAACTCATTATGAGTTCTGGACCACATGTCTGCACAGGATGTAGACATGCTTATGTTTATGTTGCAAAGAAGCTAATCTCTGACCCCAGATGTCATGTGGCCTTTTGCTGACCTTAAGAAATGTCCCTGTTTGACGCACAACCCTCAGACTGGTTTAAAACGGTTTTTGGACATATAGAACAGCGGAACAGAAGACTAAATATAGATTATTGTGTTTCCTATATAACCTTGTTCTGCCAACCAATAAATCGAAGCATTCAATACATGATACTTTCAGTGTGTCAGCTTGTCTGTTTCCCGAGCTCGTAACTTCTTATCAATTAGGACTACGGCAACATAACCCAGGGGTCTTAGTCCCCACCCTAACAACTGACGCCCAGAAACATGGGGCATCAAGGATCGTCCGATGTGCAGCCGATAGCGTGCCAATCCACTCACCGACCGATTTGGAGACGGGACCGGAGGACCTCAGATAAATAAAACAGCGCTGTAATGTAAGCCCTTGTCTTTCCAAATAACTTATCTGAGCTCCTACGTGTCTTTGATCCTGTGTGTCGATGAGTGAGGTTAGTTGCTGCATGTTTTTGTGACACTTGATGCCATGTTATATAGTACGGAAGAACCTTAACTAAAGGGTGTGTTGTCTGTAGTGGAGTGGGAGATAGTATACATCAGTCTTTGTCTATTGATCATACTGTCATTTAGTTGTTACATCTGTTATAAAGTGTATAAGGCAGCACAAGAAGGGAGAGACATTCTCCATCCTTAATCCCTAGAGTTGCGGACAAGGTCCGGAAAGAAAAGTACTGAGTGATTGAAAAGTCCTTGTTTTGGAACATTAGCCTCCAGCTGTGCCTGGACGGTCAGGGTCGAATGAGACCCGAGTAGTAGCACGAAGGACTGAGTAGAATCCGCACAGGTACGTGCAATAATTCAGGTGTGTTTCGGTAAGGGGACACAGGCAGAAAGTTCAGTCTGTGGAAACCAATTGAGGTTTTGCCCTGAGCACTTCACCAGAACTTGCACATTAAGAATTAGTTCAAGGAAAACAGAGTGTCTGTTTGGGAGTTCCCACTAGAGAAGTCAAAGTGACCCTCTATTGTCTTAATTGCCCTAGAGGAGTGGGAATTCACGGCTGATTAGCTACCAGCCAGTATGGGGAAGGGACCCTCTAAGATATGGTACACCCCATATGAACTAATAGAGATAAGGGAAGGAAAGAAGTTGCTGCCCAAGTAAAAACGATCCTTAAGAGAGCAGGGGTTCACAAGACAGGACTGTTTGATAGTAAATTTTGGGACCAATGGAGATTAGACCATGTAGGATAAATCCAGGAGCACAAATTACAAAGGGGAATATATGCCCTAATTGAAGGTAGGGACAGAGGGAAAATAGGAAGTGTTTCAATTGTGGAAAACAAGGACATCTAGCCAGAGATTGCTGTTGTCCCAAACAAAATAACAAAAATAAAGGACAGTCTAGAAACTGCCCACCTGGCCCCGACCAAGGCCAGGATAATTCACAATGAAGGTTATGCCCTCCTGCCCCAGTGTCCCTCTTATCTTCAGCAGAGAGAGGTATACAAATCTTTCAACCTGTATTGATTAATGGAAAGGAGTTGCCGTTTCTAATAGACACTGGGGCCATAAAATCTTATGTCAGTAAGGACATTGTTAACAAATTTAACCTACCATTGTCAGGAGATAGCCAGATGGTTCAGGGAGTGTCAGGTCTCCCTGTTACCCTTGACCAAACAGACCCCATAGAGACATCATTTCAAGGATGTAGAATTCTAACTAGATACCTTGTCTCTGACACCTTAGATAATATATTAGGTACGGATGTGATGGGGGTCCTAGGTTGTGACATCATGTTACATCCCTCTGGTGAAGCTTATGTGAGGACCACACACACAAACCATGAGATCTTTGCCTAGTATCTGCTATAGTGAATACTCCACATTCAGTGTTCACCCTCACTGAAGAAGAGAGTATACTATAGTCACAGTTCCCAGAAAGTTTCTGGGCAACAAGTAAAACAGATCTAGGCCAAATTAATTTATGAGATGTTTCACTCTGATCATGAATGCCTGGGGCCCTCCCTCTGATGATGTTGTATTGTTGCAATATGTTGATGACCTTCTTCTTTGTGCCCCAGATAAACAGACATGTGAAGCTGCTATCATAAGCCTGTTGTGTTTCCTCTGCCAGAGCGGTTGCAAGGCCAGTAAAGACAAGCTGCAATTTTGCAAGCAAAAGGTGGTATTTCTGGGTCACTGTCTCAGCCAAGGTACCAAACATCTTTCAGATGAACGAACCAAAGTGGTAAGAGAAATGCAAGTACCGACATCCCATGCTCAGTTGCGTACCTTCTTAGGTTTAGTGTCATACTGTAGGCCATGGATCAGATCTGCATCCCTGACCATGCAGCCTTTGTATGCTAAACCATTCAGTCTGACACCAGAAGCTTTGGATGCATTTTATCAACTTAAACTCCAGATAGTCAGTGCACCTACCCTAGGCCTGCCTGACTATCAGAAGCCCTTTCAAATTTATGTCACTGAGATGATGGGACATGCTACTGCAGTTCTCACACAATAACATGGGGATAGAAAGCGTCCCGTGGTATACTACAGTGCACGTTTAGATACCATAGCAAGAGGAACACCCTCTTGTGTAAGGGTTGTACTTTCAGTACAAGCCCTGCTTGAAAAGAGCTCAGACATTGTCCTAGACCACCCCTTGGTGGTATATACACCACATGACATCCATGCAATCCTCACACAGGTAGACAGACGTCATCTTTCTTTGGCAAGACAAAGCAAAATGGAATTTGCTCTGCAATCCTCCTCCAACATCTCATTTCAGCATTGTTTGACCTTGAATCCTGCAACTCTTTTACCAGTAGGAGTTCATGATTCAAAGGGGGAGTAGATGATGAGATATTTTTAAACTCCCTCTCAGAAGATGACTTGTTTGACAGTCAACATGAGCATGACTGTGTGGCCCTAATGTCCCAAGAGACGGTGGGTTTCAGCCATGTCACGGACATCCCATTACAGAACCCTGACTATGAGATGTTTGTGGATTGTTCTAGGTACTTAACAGATGAAGGAAAATTTGTTACAGGGTATGCTGTAGTCACTACACACGACATCATAGTACAAGAAGCCCTTCTACCACACATGTCAGCTCAAGAAGCTGAATTGAAAGCCCTTACAGAGGCTTCCAAAATAGCTAAAGATAGCACAGCAAACATTTACACTGACTCCAGGTATGCTTTTGGCATTGCGCATGATTATGGTCCTATATGGAGGTCAAGGAACTTCCTGACGGCACAGGGCAAGCCAATCAAAAATGGAGATTCGGTAAGTCGATTGATGGAGGCCATATTGCTCCCTAAGCAGTTGGCAATTGTGAAGGTCAGAGCTCACAAAAAAGAAAGAGACCCTGAAAGTCTTGGAAATGAGAAGGCTGACACAGAAGCCAAAGCAGCAGCACTGCTGCCATGGAAGGGTCTCAACCAGGTGAGCAAAATGGACATTGACCTAACAGACCCCAAGGGGCTGTACTCTAATGTAACCAGTGTGGAAACTGGAAAAAGGCTGGTGCCAGAGAGTATGAAGGAACGTGGAAAATGGGGGATAGACTGTGTCTACCTGCAGCAGTATACCCCCAAATGGCTGGTTTAGCCCACGGTAAGGTGCATGCTTCTCGAAATGCCATGGAGTCATTAGTGGGTAAATTATGGTTTGCCCCAGGTTTTGGAAGGGCTGCTAGTAATCACATAAAAGCATGTCACATATATGCTCTACATAATCCAGGACAGGTAGTTAAAACACCTACCAAATGTACACCAAAATCCCTGTACCCATTCTAGAGAATACAAATAGATTATATACAGTTGCCTAAGTCTGGAACATATGAGTATGTATTGGTCTGTGTGGATTTGTTTTCAGGATGGCCTGAGGCCTACCCTGTGAGCAAAGCGACTGCACAAGTAACTGCCAAGAAATTGATGTCTGAGCTTGTGTGCAGATTCGGGATACCTGAGGTGATAGAATCTGATAGAGGTACACATTTCACAGGTGAGATAATGAAAGAAATAATGTCTGCATTGGGGATTGAGCAAGCTTTCCACACACCCTACCATCCTCAGAGTTCAGACAAAGTTGAAAGGTTGAATGGTACACTCAAGTTGAAGATTCAGAAAGCCATGGCAGAGACAAGAAAGCCCTGGTCCGAATGCCTGTCCTTAGCCTTATATTCAGTAAGGACTACTCCTAACAGGAGAACAGGGTTATCACCATTTGAGATATTGTTTGGAAGTGTGCCTAGGTTAGGGTTGTATTTTCCTCAGACTTTACAACTCAATTATGACAGCACTGCCAGCTATGTTCAGAGCTTGTGTCAAAGACTGAAAGTAACACATAAACAAGTGTTCTCTTCTATTCCAGACCCTTCTGATTTTTCAGGGACACATAGCCTGCAGTCTGGCAATTGGGTGGTTGTAAAAGGACAAGTCAGAAAAACCCTTGAACCTAGATTTGATGGCCCTTTCCAAGTACTGTTGACAACTGCCACTTCGGTCAAACTGGAAGGAAAGCGTAATTGGATACACGCTTCTTATTGTAAAAAGGTCCTTGAACCTGAGCAAGGATGAAGAAATGGACATTATTCGTTTTGTGCCTTCTAAGAGGAGTCACAATCAGTGAGACCTGGAAATCCCTTCAGGGAATTAAAGAAGTGGACAATAAGTTTATTAAACACCATCTTGTGATGGCGGAAGGGTTTAACTATACCCTCAAGGATTGCTGGATCTGTACACACTCTCCTATTACCTCCACTAGTTTACCCTTCCTGGCTGTACCTGTCCCTATTGATGAACTACTGCAGTGGCCAGGGTGTCTAGATAATGTTGCAGGTGACTTCAAGACCAGGTCATGGGCAAATGTTACTGTGGTGATACCAATAGTGGGATGGACAGACTATCCGTGGTGGCAAGGTAACCTTACTGGAAACAATAAGAATATCCAATACGTGGCATATAATGGGGAAAGATGGGTTTTTAGGAATAGATCCACAGCCACCATATTGGGTAAGATTCCCCAGACGAGGATACAGATAAGTTTTGGGGATGATGGACAAAAGAGAAGTGATTTTTGGGCACCTTGGGTCATAGAAAGAACAGTACACAACACTTCCTGGGAATATGCACACCTATTTGTAGAGGGAGACAATCATACGTGTAAAGGGATACCCGGGAACATAGAGTGTGTGAGTGAGATGGTTGAAGAAAGGCTTTACAGGAAAAAGAACTTTTAATTTGTTTGTGGAAATCGAGACCTCACTTGGTACAGTCAAGCACTGGGAATAAGATAGTAAGCACAATACTCATATATCCTATGATAATGCAGATGTGGGACAAGCTAGTGCAAAGTACTGAATATCTCGATGATCAAATATGGGAAATTCTGGGGATACTTAATACCACTATTACAGTACAGAATCAATTGATAATAGTCACTAATCAACACACATTAGTATTAGACTATATAACTGCAGCTCAGGGAGGAATGTGCCAGATAGTGGGACCCACCTGCTGCCACTACATTGACCCAGAAGGCAACATCAAAGAAAAACGAAAATTGGAGGAAGTATACAGGCTAAGAGAAGAGTATGAGAGGATGAATGTTCAGAACAAAGACGGTGGTCTGAAGCATTTTCATTTTTAAATCCAGTCAATTGGTTTAAAGGTATAGGTGGGTGGGTGGCAGGATTGATCCAGATGGTCATACAAATAGCAATGATTATATTACTGATATATTGCTTTGCAAAAATCGTTTTAATTTGTATTAATCACTGTAATCGAGATAAATATAAGTGGTAGACACCTAATGACAACTCCAATGCGGAATCCAGCTGGACTGGCACCTAGAAGGTGAATGTACTCATTGGAAAAGTTATTAGATGTCTAAAATGGGGGAGAATGTAAGGGTTAAACATGTTTTACTTGCTAATATATATATATACAGTACAGACCAAAAGTTTGGACACACCTTCTCATTCCAAGAGTTTTCTGTATTTTCATGACTATAAAAATTGTAGATTCACACTGAAGGCATCAAAACTATGAATTAACACATGTGGAATTATATACTTAACAAAAAAGTGTGAAACAACTGAAAATATGTCTTATATTCTAGGTTCGTCAAAGTAGCCACCTTTTGCTTTGATTACTGCTTTGCACACTCTTGGCATTCTCTTGATGAGCTTCAAGAGGTAGTCACCTGAAATGGTTTTCACTTCACAGATGTGCCCTGCCAGGTTTAATAAGTGGGATTTCTTGCCTTATAAATGGGGTTGGGACCATCAGTTGTGTTGTTCAGAAGTCAGGTGGATACACAGCTGATAGTCCTACTGAATGGAGTGTTAGAATTTGTATTATGGCAAGAAAAAAGCAGCTAAGTAAAGAAAAACTAGTGGCCATCATTACTTTAAGAAATGAAGGTCAGTCAGTCCGAAAAATTGGGAAAACTTTGAAAGTGTCCCCAAGTGCAGTGGCCAAAACCATCAAGCGCTACAAAGAAACTGGCTCACATGAGGACCGCCCCAGGAAAGGAAGACCAAGACTCACCTCTGCTGCGGAGGATAAGTTCATCCGAGTCACCAACCTCAGAAATCGCAGGTTAACAGCAGCTCAGATTAGAGACCAGGTCAATGCCACACAGAGTTCTAGCAGCAGACACATCTCTACAACAACTGTTAAGAGGAGACTGTGTGCAGCAGGCCTTCATGGTAAAATAGCTGCTAGGAAACCACTGCTAAGGATAGGCAACAAGCAGAAGAGACTTGTTTGGGCTAAAGAACACAAGGAATGGACATTAGACCTGTGGAAATCTGTGCTTTGGTCTGATGAGTCCAAATTTGAGATCTTTGGTTCCAACCACCGTGTCTTTGTGCGACGCAGAAAAGGTGAACGAATGGACTCTACATGCCTGGTTCCCACCGTGAAGCATGGAGGAGGAGGTGTGATGGTGTGGGGGTGCTTTGCTGGTGACACTGTTGGGGATTTATTCAAAATTGAAGGAATACTGAACCAGCATGGTTACCACAGCATCTTGCAGCGGCATGCTATTCCATCCAGTTTGCGTTTAGTTGGACCATCATTTATTTTTCAACAGGACAATGACCCCAAACACACCTCCAGACTGTGTAAGGGTTATTTGATCAAGAAGGAGAGTGATGGGGTGCTACGCCAGATGACCTGGCCTCCACAGTCACCAGACCTGAACCCAATCGAGATGGTTTGGGGTGAGCTGGACCGCACAGTAAAGGCAAAAGAGCCAACAAGTGCTAAGCATCTCTGGGAACTCCTTCAAGACTGTTGGAAGACCATTTCAGGTGACTACCTCTTGAAGCTCATCAAGAGAATGTCAAGAGTGTGCAAAGCAGTAATTAAAGTAACTTTTTTGTTAAGTATATAATTCCACATGTGTTAATTCATAGTTTTGATGCCTTCAGTGTGAATCTACAATTTTTATAGTCATGAAAATACAGAAAACTCTTGGAATGAGGAGGTGTGTCCAAACTTTTGGTCTGTACTGAGTATATATATATATATATATTGAGAGAGAGAGAGAGAGAGAGAGATAAGGAAAACAAAGGGAACAAAAGATTGCAGTAAGCTCATTATGAGTTCTGGACCACATGTCTGCACAGGATGTAGACATGCTTATGTTTATGTTGCAAAGAAGCTAATCTCTGACCCCAGATGTCATGTGGCCTTTTGCTGACCTTAAGAAATGTCCCTGTTTGACGCACAACCCTCAGACTGGTTTAAAACGGTTTTTGGACATATAGAACAGCGGAACAGAAGACTAAATATAGATTATTGTTTTTCCTATATAACCTTGTTCTGCCAACCAATAAATCGAAGCATTCAATACATGATACTTTCAGTGTGTCAGCTTGTCTGTTTCCCGAGCTCGTAACTTCTTATCAATTAGGACTACGGCAACATAACCCAGGGGTCTTAGTCCCCACACTAACACTCTAGTTCCACCTCTAGGGGGCCTAGGACCTTCAATGTGGATGACATGCTTAAAAGAGCTATGTCCACCCAGAGAAGACCTGCGTGTTATCCAAGAGGTTCAAGACACTCTTCCCAATAGCTGAGGAACAATTGGGTCCACCACCTAAGCTTGTCATGGCAGTCGCCAAATTGTCCAGGAAAACACTTGTACCCTCTGAGGACGGGTCTAGCCTTCAGGACCCCATGGACCACCGGGTAGAGTACTCCCTAAGGAAAACGTATACTGCTTTCTCTGCACAGTGTTTGATTGGTATCGCTACTAGTGAGGTAGCTAAGAAGCTGTGCTGTGGCCTCTCTTCATTAAAAAGAGATATTGATTTGGAGGTCTCCAGGGACGAATTGTTGTCCTCGTTGAAGGGTATAGCCCTTGAGGCAGATTACCTCAATGAAACCTCTTCTCCAGGTGAAGTTAGCTGCCAAGTCTAGGGCCTTGACTTCTGCTGCCTGTTGCCCCCTATGGTTAAAACCTTGGAGGATGGATTATGTGGACAGAGCAGACAGCGTCGTAGAGGACAGTCTCCTCAAAGACCTGCAAGAGGTCACGTGTAGACGTTCTAGGTTCCTGAGAGGGAACTCCAACCGTCTTTTTTTTTTTTCCGTGATGACAGGAAAATCAGCCAAATTTCTGACTATTACCTTCTCCCTCCCTCCAAGAGATAAGTTCCTGTGGGGATAACAGATCATGGGTCTTGATCATCAGGTCCGGTTTCGGCATAGTTTTTCTGTGCCTCCCTAGGACAGTATTATACAGACCTCTCGCCTCCCTGCTGTCCATCACAACTTCAAGGGTCTGGAATTTATTCCTCAGTGTTTCTGGTTCCAAAACCTTCAGAAGACTGGTTGATGATAACAGACCCACGATACCTCAGCAGAACTATCTCGGGAAAAATTTCCGTATGTGTAAGGGAATCACTAGAGGAGCGATTCCCCAGTAGCTGCTGGAGAACTTAGGGGGGAGGGGCACAACAAGACAGTGTACCCTAAGCTGAATCCCCCCACTGTCCCTGGCTAACTTGCCCGATCTGTCCTAGGTGACAGCCATCAACCAGTCGACAGTCCCTCCTTATAATAAGTGATAACACAGAACGCAGACAGGACGCACAACAACAAAGGGAGGTCAGCTAGCCAAGGGGTCGGTAACAAACGAGCAATGCAGTACAAAATCACAATCCAAGAGAAGTCAAAGGTAAGCCAGTGGTCAGAAAATCAGAAGAGCAGGTAACAAGGAACAAGGAGTATAGCCAGTAAGCGAAATGCAATAGCAGGCGCCAATGGGAAAGTGAGCAAACAATAAATAGGGAGAAAGAACCCGCCCCAGACTTCATAGGAGGATAGGCTGTCAATCATAAAGGTAGGACTAAAGTTAACTCTTAGTGGAGCAGGGGGAAAGCAAGGTGAAGGAGAAGGGCGTGGTGGAAAATCAATTAAGGAGGTGAGGGAATAGGACAGTGTTCAGACAATACAAGAAAAACCCAAAGGAAGGAATCACAACCGGGCACGCCTCCTGCGCCGCAGCGTGCGCCCGGAGGATGATGCCAAAGCCTGAACAGGCAAGGATGTTGCAGTAGTACTATGGAACATATGTCGAAGGGAATAGAGAGAGGGAGACCCTGCCTAATGAGAAAGACATAACCATGGCATTTAACCCCAGTGATAAATCAGAGCTGACGGTAATATGACAAACTTGGGATGTTGGACCTATCAACCCAGGGTGACCAAACTCTGTCAAAATGTGGCCAGGTATCAGATATGGTAGCGTTGATTTTTTTCATGAAAATATGATTGTGTCATGTAATAAAAGACCAATTAAGGCAGTCGAAGGCCTTCTCAGCATCCAGGCTCAGGAGGAGGGCTGGCGTAGAGTGATGGTTGACCTCCTTGACCAAATCCACAGTCCTTCTGGTGTTATCAGTCTCCTGACAGCAGGGGACAAAACCCACCTGGTCCTTGTTGATAAGTAAAGGGAGCCAAGCATTCAGCCTATTAGCCAGAGTTTTGGTGAAGAGTTACAAGTCAGTATTTCTTCTCGGCCTACGACCTGCAGTAGTGACCCTTTCCCCTCACACCTTTTCCAGTCTCTGTCGCCTGCTGTCACGACTTACCTTACTAAAATATTTAACCTCTCTCTTCTGGAATCTTTCCCTCCTCTTTCAAACATGCCGTCATAATCCCGCTATTGAAGAAATCCTCCCTTGACCCGTCCTGTGCTGTTAACTATCGACCTATCTCTAACCTTCCCTTCATCTCCAAAATCTTGGAACACTATTTTTCCGCTCTTTTCTTGACCCCTTACAATCTGGCTTCCGCACTCTGCACTCTACTGAAACGGCCGTCACAAAAGTCTTCAATGATCTCCTGACAGCTAAATCTAATGGTGACTATTCTCTTCTTATTCTTCTAGATATCTCAGCAGCATTTGACACTGATGACCAGCAACTCCTCCTCACTATGTTCCGCTCTGTCAGCCTCACAGACACTGCGCTCTCTTGGATCTCCTCTTATCTCTCAGACCGCACTTTCAGTGTATCATTTGCAGGCTCTGTTTTCCCCTTGTCGTTGGGGTTCCTTAGGGCTCAGTCCTAGGTCCCCTGCTCTTCTTTCTCCACAAATCCCCTATTGGACAAACCATCACCAGATTTGGCTTCCAGTACCATCTTTATGCCGATGACACCCAATTACTGTATATACGTCATCCCGGGACATCACCCCTTCACTAATGAACACTAGTCACTGTCTCTCTGCTGTCTCAAATATCATGTCTTTGCTTTATTTGAAACTGAATCTCTCAAAGACGTAACTACTGCTGTTTCCACCATCTAACAGACCTATCCCTGATATCTCCATTGCAGTCTCCAGCCTTACCATAACTCCTAGGCAGTATGCCCGCTGTCATGGGGTTATGTTTGACTCAGACCTTTCCTTCACCCCCCATATCCAATCACTTGCACGCTCATGTCATCTACACTTCAAAAACATCTCCAGAAATCGCCTTTTCCTTACCACACATACATTAAAGACCCTTATTGTTGCCCTGATTCACTCTTGCCTTGACTCCCTTCTAATCGGTCTTCCCCTTACTAAACTCTCCCCTCTACAATCTATTCTATTCTGAATGTAGCAGCCAGGCTAATCTATCAGTCTACAGCCTCCGGTCTGTGTCAGTCACTGCATTGGCAGAATACAATATAAACTTATCACCCTCATCCACAAGGCTCTCCATAATGCTGCACCTTCATACATTTCCTCCCTCATCTCTGTCTATTGCCCAACCCGTGCTCTCCTTTCACTCAATGACCTAAGACTAACATCCTCTATTATCAGAACCTCCCACTCCCGTATACAAGACTTCTCCCGAGATGCACCACTTTTCTGGTATGCTCTACCCTGGACAATCAGATTACCTCCCAATTTCTACAGCTTCAAGCTCAAACTAAAGACACATCTTTTCAGACACGCCTATCAAAATTCCTAATGTAAACCCTTCTGCACGTCCCTAAAACGAACCCTCCTCTGTTCACGCTCCTGCATTACCCCACAGGATATGATGCCGTATCAGATTGTAACTTTATATGTTCAGGCACCATATGCACATTAAAGGACACTGACAGGTGACGGCTCATATAGCTTTTTTGTGTAATGAAAGTAACCTCTATCTCAAAAATGTCTGGACCACTGTATAAACAATGCTACCTCCGATGCCGCCCCTGCTACTTCTTGTGTCACCCACTCTACCTCATAGATTGTAATCTCTAGCAAGCAGGGTCCTCTATCCCATTGTGTGAATTGACTATTTCTTTGTAATGTTTTTGTCTGTACTTGAATCCTACATTTTGTAAAGTGTTACGGAATATGTTGGCGCTATATAAATAAAATGTATTATTATTATTATTTAGCAGTGCAATGGGGTGGTAATTAGAACAGTTCTGTAGATCCTTCCCCAGCTTGGAGTTCAGGGTAATATGGGAGTGTAGCATAGAGGTGAGGATCGGGGAGCCCGTAAGAGAAGAGTTAAATAGGTCCAGGAGGTGACCTGACAGTTCGCTTTGAAAAGTTTTATAGTAGATATAGGTAAAGCCATCAGGACCCAGGGCCTTTCCACTTGGAAGTTTTTTTTTTCAGAACCTCCTCTAACTCTTCACTAGTGATAGGGGTATTAAGGGAAGACAGGGTATCCAATGACAACTGTGGTAATTGGCAGTTGCCAAGATATTCTGCAAGTCGGGAGTGTCTGTCAGCAGAGGCTACGGTATGAAGGGAGGGTAAGTTATAAAGCTTGGAATAGTAAGAGTGAAAGGCAGACGCGATAGACTCCGAATGATGTGGGATATGGCCAGAGGAGTCACGGACAGTGTGGGGAATGGAGGTCATGTGGTGGTCTCTGAGGATCTTAGCCAACAACGTGTGAGCTTTATTACGTCTTTCATAGTACCTCTGGCGAATGTGCAAGAGGAGTCGCTGCACATGGTGTCTATCTAAATCTCGGAGATCCGCTCAAGCCGAGACTAGCTGGCGGAGGCCGTGAGGGAGGGGCGCACTGTCAGTTTAGAGAGTAGAGTCTGGATGCGGGTCCGCAAAAATTGCATTCATAGACATCTGTCTTTTTTAAGCTGGGAGGCCACTGCAATACAATGTCCACTAGGGTGACAATGCGTTCTATAGAAAAAATAAAAATTAGATTTATTCAAAGTCTCACCCTCTATATTTGTTACAAATAATTTTCTGTAATATCCTTTAAAAGATCGTTTCTTTTGGTTGTGTTTAAAAGGTGGTTCAATGTCAGCCTTTGAACATGTAATAGCCGTTAAAATATAATTTGGGTAGTTTTAATGTTGAGCAGCAATAAGGGCCCGACTACTCCTTGAAACTCTCTCCAATTTACTTATTGGTAATGTGTAAAGAATATTTAATATTATTATTAGTTTATTTTTCCTGTTTCAATGTAAACTTGCTACATTACAGACAACATTCAGTATTATTCACTGTTTTAGGTAACACTAACCTATAAACTATGTGTCTTTTACTGTCTATTTAAATTTTTGCCTAAAATTCACTTACTTTAATTTATAATAGTAATTAGCAAGTTTTGATGAGCGATATTAGGGTGATTTGCAGCAACGTATCAAAATGTATTGAAATGTTGGTTTATGGCTGCTATTTAGGACGCCCACAAGTTTAGTCACCATTGTCAGAGAAAATGGCGTCTTCGAATTGCAGCGTTAGAGGAGTTTGTTTAATTGGAGGGACAGCAGACAATATTACCGGTTGTAAGCTGCCATCAAATCGGCAGGTGTTGGCCCGATTTTACTTTCTGCACTGTACAGAATTGCAACCAACATGTACCAGAGCTGCCATCACAGCCAACGAAGTACTTTGGTTCTGGGAAAAAGCAAGAATCCCGACAAGGCAACATTATCACGTGATCATTAAGGTGAAGAGTCTGTTTGGTCAATGGAAGAGTCTCAATACGAATGCTAAACAGCGAACCAAAACCCAAGAAGCCAAGAAGAAATTCATTAATAAACTTGAAGATTTGTTTGATGTTGCTCATGCTGATGCCATGAAACTTATAAAACTTCAGGAAGACCGTGACTTCTTGCTTGCTCAAAGAGAAAAAGGTCGTCGTGGAAACATGAGACCATTAGACAGAAAGCTGGTCAAGGTTGAGGAAAGAAGATTTATGAGAGAATTACAGGCAGAGAAACGAAGAAAAAAGGAAACTGAGCGAGTTCAGCAGTCGACAGCATCGGCTTTCAGCAGACACCTGTGGTAACTCAGTGAGATTGTGGTGGGTCTGGCTTTTTTTGACAATGAGGTTCCAACCGCAGAAAAGGTTGAGATGGTATTGGCTCTGCAGAAGGAAAGCAATAATGACTGCTTAACTCGCATGCAGCTTGCTGGAGACCTTGTGTCACACAAAAAGCTTCATCACTTCATATCGTCCAACACAAAAAAAAAATGTTTGTTGCACTGGAAATAAACCAAGATTTTCTTCATCAAGATCCTTGTCTGTGGCACACTAATGCAAGTTATATCAATGCATCCTCAAAAGTCGCCGTAATGAAAATTGTGAATGATGCCGCACAATGCTCTATTGCACTCATGAGTACATTCGTTTCATCACTGAGCACTCAAGAAGACCAGAAACAGTTTATTCTCCTATGTGTAGAGAAGCATCGCCATGACCATCCTGAACCAAATAAAGCATGCTTTGCAAAAAAAGTGAAACTGTGAAACCGCTTTAAAATTGTTCATTTACTTTGCTGCAAGACATTCATTACAAATAATCTTTGATTATAATGTTAATCTGTTTTCCCTTAGTCCCAACAGCAGCACAATATTTGGTATTCCTGCCCCTGTGTGCTGGTAGGACAGGCGGAACTTTTAATTAGCATAAATTATGCATGACTGCGTTACCCTATAAGAGGGCAAAGAGACCTCCCCCCTTGTGTGAGTTATAAAGTAAAAAAATTTCCAAATTTAGGGAGGGAAGTGTGACATGAAGCTGGCATGAATATTAAGTCCAAATTGCAGAGTTTGAAATTTTTGCATAAATTTGTATTCCGATTCTCTCCTTTTCTCCTGCGTCTTAAAATGTCCCATTAAAACCACAACCCGCAGGAGAAAAGGAAAGAATCGTAATACAAATTTATGCAAAAATTTCAAACTCTGCAATTTGGACTTAATATTCATGGCAGCTTCATGTCACACTATGTATGAACTGTGAGGGTCACAAATCACCACCTGATAGCAAACAGATAACAGATCCCTCTGTCACGCACCACAACTTTCCAGATTGTTTTTTGACCTGTTGTAAATAACTTCTCTACTTAGATTGCATTTTGTTTTGGTTTTTTTAAGGACTCTAAAATCCTTTGAAGACCATGTGTATAAAAATCTGTGAATTTTCAGTTCTTGTATAACACCATGTCTGATGAAGGGAGCTAGTACTCCTGAAAGCTTACTTATAAATATACTCAGTTAGCCTCTAAAAGGTATCGCCTGATTTCTTCACTCTTCCACTACTTTCAATGGCTAACACGGTACAACATTATACTGTTACCTATCCTATGGTAGCTTTTCCTGGTAGACTCTGCTCTGGCACAGGAAAGGGTCTTCAAGACGGCTTCTGACAGTCCACTAAATCTCCGTATGGACTGGTCAACCGCCAGGCTGTCAGGTTGAATCTCCTCAGATCCTGGTGCTTCTGAGTTCCTTGGGAAACCAGGCTCTGGGTGGGGGCGAAGCCTCCAATATGTCCCTCGACTCATGAACATGAGCTGGGCAATACCAAGTCCTTTTTGGCCAGAATGGTATGATGGCTATCACAGAGACTTGGTCCTGTTTGACTTTCATCAATACTCTTGGAATCATGGAAAGTGGAGGAAAGATGTACGCCAACCTGAACCTCCAAGGGATGGACAGGGAATCCACTGCCAAGGGATAGTCCTCCTGATACAGTGAGCAGAACGTCTCTACCTTGGCGCTGAGTCTAGTTGCCATGAGGTCTACATCTGGGAGACCACACTTCAGGGTAATTTGATGGAACACATCTGGATTGAGAGACCATTCACCTGATATGACAAGACTCCGACTCAACTGATCCGCTACTATGTTCAGGGAACCTTTGATGTGAACTGCGGATAAGTGGGTCAGATTTTTCTCTGCCCAGGTAAAAATCAGATCTGTCTCTGTGAGGGGAGACACTGATCTGGTGCCTCCCTGTCTGTTCAGGTACATTACGGTCATCATGCTGTCTGACCGAACCTTGACCGCTCTCCCTCCGAGGAGAGGAGAAAATGAAGTAGTGCCAGGTACATGGCTCTGAGCTCCTTCCAATTGGAGGATGTTTTTTTTTTTTGTTTGTTTTTTTTTGACTGCTTCAAATTCCTTGTATGGTCTTCTATGGTCTACCGGTGGGCTCCCCAACCCAAGAGGGATGCATCGGTAGTCAACAGGGTCCAACGAGGTTGGACCGTGGACATTCTGTCTTTCAGGTGTATCCACCATCTGAGGGAAAGACGGGTAATGGGAGATAGCTTGATCTTCCTGTCGAGATCGAAAGGAGTATGGTTCCAGGTTCTTAGTACTTCCATCTGGAGAGGACGCAAATGCCATAAAGCCCAAGGGACTGCAATGACTGAGGATAACATCAGGCCTAGGACTCTCATTGATGTTCTGATGGACACGAGACGTATCTTGAAGAGAAACCGGACCACTTTGATCAATCTTCCCTTCCTTGCAGGTGTTTAAGGAAATCTCCATGCGGTCTGAGTCCAACAGATACCCCAGGAACTTCCTGTAGGTAGAGGGAACCACTTCTGACTTCTCCCAATTTATTAGCCATCCCAAGCTCTGGAGAAGGGACACGGCTATCAGTAATTGCTGGAGCAGAATAGATTCTGACTGGCACTTTATTAGCCAGTCATCCAGGTATGGAACTACCAAAAAGGCCCTGCAGCCTGAGAGAGGCGGCTATAGGGGCCACAACCTTGGTGAAGGTATGAGGAGCTGAAGAGATGACAAAGGGCAGGGCTGCGAACTGAAGATGCTTCCTGAGGCCGGGAACTGAAACGGCGATTCTGAGAAACATTCTGTGTGGAGGATATATTGTGACATGCAGATAGGCACCCTTTAGAGCTAAGGTGACGAAAACTTTGCCCTGTTGAAGAAAGGATGTAACGGACTTTACAGTCTCCATACGAAAATTTTTTTTTCTTTATATAGCGATTCAGATATCTTTGGTCTATAATCATTCTCCAGTTGCCTGAGGGTATTGGCACCAGAAAAACTTGGGTGTAGACACTGAATCCTTCCACTGAACCTCTTCCAAGGCCCCCCTTGTGGATGTAATCGTGAATGGAGCACTCCAATATATCCTGCTGAGCCGCAGGAAGGGAGCAGGTTACGATGAATCGATCCTCGGGGGATGAAGAAACTCGATCGCGTAACCTTGCTGAACAACCTGCAAGACCAAGGGTCTTGAATTTTTTTCCTGCCAGACGGTGTAGGATTGGAATAGATGACCTCTAACAGGAGTCTCTGTCACAGGAAGAAGGCAACAGATGTCAAAGCTGATCTTCTTTTTGTCCCCATCCTTGGAAACCTTTCGTCCTGATCCCCTAGGCTGATACCTAGAACATCTGTGGAACTGAGGTCTGGGTTGAAACTGATAACCTCTACCCCGGCTGGAAGGTCGTGACCTGCCTCTAAAGGCCTGAGGCAGACTCTTACCCCTTTTTACCAGCCAGGTCTTCCACAATCTCATCTAAGCCTTTGTCCAAAAGCTTACCCGGCTCAAAGGGTAGCGAACAGAGGTTGAATTTGGAGGCAATATCCACTGTCCAGGGTTCCAACCATAATGGCCTTCTAGCTGCTGTAGAAAGGGCCAAAGATTTGGCCACCAGCGTTAACTGATGCTGGGAGGCTTTGGCTAAATAATCTACCGACAAAAAAACAGAGCTCAAAAAAGCTAGTAAATCATCTCTGGAAACTCCAGAGTAGATGTCTCTTGGAAGCTGGGCTAAATCATTCATTAGAGGCAATAGCCATGGAAGTCTGACCGGAGGCCAGAGAGTAAACCTTCCTGAGAGTACTCTCTATGCATCTATCCATGGGGTCCTGGAGGTTAGATCCATCATCCACTGGGACCACCGTACGACGGGATAACTTGGCCACTGCCGCATCAACTTTAGGTGGGAAACCCCTCCGATCCCGCTGGGACTCCACAATAGGGAACAGGGTTCTAAATCTCCTGGAATATATGGGAACTTTTTCCGGATATTACCATTCTGCAAGCATGAGTCTTTTCAGTGACTCGTCCACTTGGAAGGCCCTAGGCACCCTAGAGGCGGAACGGGAGGCTTCCCCGTCAACATCCCGGTCCCTTGACCAGATGGATTTCAGCAGCCTATTTATCTTCTCAAGAGAAAAGAGAGGTCTTCTGGAATTTTACAAGGTATCATCAGATGAAAGCGTCTCAACAATCACCTGGAGATCTTCAATAGGAACCAGAGTCTGCTTTTCCACATGAGGTTTCTTGAAAATCTTTGAAATGGAGTCCAGGACTTTCTGCAAGGAGTACTGCATCTATTCCTTGACCCACATGACGTCACGTACAACGGTTCATCGGGGGGTGGGGGAAGGGATGGGGGCCACGGCACTGACGGCAGCGGGAAAACTCATACCCATCCGGCAAGGGAGTATTACAGACAAACAAGACAGATGCTTGCGTTTGGAGGATCTCTTCCTTCTACAAACGTCACCATCCGCACCAGAGGTTGAGGAGGATATCTATAAGGAGACCAAAGACACCAGACAGTAAAGAAAGCTAAAACAAATAGCAAGAAAATACCTTTGGAGAATCAAGTGAATCAGACAGACAGAAGCGCTTAGCCGCAGGCAAATAATCCCAAAGGATAAGGAGCCGGACTCTGCAAAGAACTATGGGGCTTTATAGAGGGGAAAAAGGGGGGCAATGGAAAGCATCACAAACTTTCCCCTTCAAATTTCTTCAGCAGAGCTGCTTCAGCAATAAAGCAGCTCACAAGAAGAGAACAGGAATAAAATGCAATAGAATCCATATAAAAAAATATACCTTTTTAAATTTTCGCGGTACCGGAAGTAGGCCGCAGCATAGGTACGGCGAGAAATTGCGTCCCCGGAAACCCGGCATGAAAGAAAGGTTGCAGGAAGAAAAAAGACCTACGTCACTTCCAGTCGCGGCAAAGCGCGATGAAGCCCGCAGAGCAATGGAACTCCGGCGCGTGGACTAATAAGGCAGCAAGAACCGAAGTTGCCAAGAAGAAACTCCTTTCAACAGAGGGAAAGAAGACGACAGTAACAGTAAGTAACGAAAGAGAGAACGAACTCTATGAGAGGCCAAAGAGACCCTCCCTCCACCTGTCCCACCAGACAGGACAGAAAAAAACACAAGGGGGGAGGTCTCTTTGCCCTCTTATAGGGTAACGTAGTCATGCATAATTTATGCTAATTAAAAGTTACGCCTGTCCTACCAGCACACAGGGGCAGGAATACCCCATATTGTGCTGCTGTGGGACGTAAGGGAATTGCTAATTTTGTGATGATTGAGCCACCAGTAAACAATGTTGCAATGATACGAAATTTTGTGTATGTTACAATCACACCAAAGGAAATAATTCCCAGCGGTGAGACTTAAAAATCTGCACAAAAAATTTTTGACTGTCACCCTAGTGTCCACGCATGACAGCCTTGTGGGCTTCCCATAGGGTTTCGGCACATGTCACTGAGACGAGATTTCACGGAAATATATTTCCAGATGGGATTGCAACGTGGTCGAGGTGGGGGTGTTTGAGTAGGGATTTGTTAAGGCGCCAGTAGCAGCATTGCATGGGCATCAGAGTAGGGGACAAAGTTACCACTACAGGGGCATAGTCAGACTAGGAGAGGGGACCAGTGTCTGAGTCAATAAGCACCGGAGAGCAGGGGCATTCCCAAAGAAATAGTCAATAGGCGTATGAGTATTATGATGGTGGGAGAAGAAAGTGTAGGAACGCGCTATCTGGTTATTTAAGGCCCAGAGATTGTATAATGTGTGGGAGCGAATTAAGTGCCTAAACTCCTTTACTAGTTGAATTTGAGTATGATGCAGGGGCCTCTGGGGTATCAACAGGTGGTCAGCTTGTTCAGAAAATACCATATTAAAGTCACCGCACAGTAATCACGTCGTAGAAGGATGAGACCATAGGCAATTGAGGACCCGACGCAGGAAAGAGATCTGAGAGGTGTTAGGGGCATAGACATTACACAGGACGATAGGTTTACCATGGAGGAGGCCCTCATGGATGACGTAACTCCCTTGTGGTTCTAAATGAGTGGCTGTAATTGAAATTGGGCACATACGGGAGAGGAGGATGGCCACACCCAACCTACGGCGATCATCGAAAGTCAAGTAGGCAACAGGGAAATAGTCTTTGGCAAAATTAAACGTCCCTGTATTGTCATAATGAGTTTCCTGTAAAAATGCTACATCAGCGTGCAAGGAACGCTGCACGTTGGAGCCCAGCCCCTTAACATTAATAGTGACACAACAAACCATTGGGGCAGAATAGGGAGAAGAGCAGCAAAATGTAAGCAGGCTCATCGGCATCATAGGTAGCTGGTGGAATCCCAGGTGCATAGCATGGTTGCAAGTAGTTAACAGGTTCTCGTACCTCAGGGTAGAACTTATAGACCAGGAGGAGGGGGGAGGAAAGAGAGGGAGGGAGAGAGACAAAATACATCTGCAGGGGAAACAAAACATAAAAACAAATAAGTACCAAGTCATGAGCAGGACTTACTCTCCCACCAGGGGCCAAACGTGAACAATCAGTTTGATATAGTAGAGAGTATAGGTAACCTAGAGTAACGGCCCCTACTATGAGGGGGTGACCGGAGGGATAGGCGTAGAGCATCAGAAGGCTCTAAAACCGCTAGAGTAAAGAAATGTAGAAACAGAGTCAGATGAGCTCCACTCCGTCCTGCACAATAATAGGCTAAATTTAAAAGCTGGAAAAGTAACTCGTGGACCTGAAAAATAAAGAAAGAGAGAAACAGAGCAACATGAAAATACAAACAATTGCAGGCTAGACCAGGGAAAAATTGAAAGAAGGTGCAAAAGTTCACTCAAGGAGTTCCCCCACAGGTGGGGCCTTTGGGAGGATGGCATCAAGGAGGGCTGTTGGCTTCTCATGGACTTCTGTTGCCACACCGGAGGTGGAGTTGAAGGAGGGAATTACAGTTCCCAGTCAGATAACTCAGGGAGGGCATCTCCAGCAGGTCACAGAAAGATGGTAGATCTGAGTAGACACAGTGAGTTGTTGAGCAACCAGCCTTGCGAGCAGTGAGGGCAAATGGAAAACCCCAGCGATAGGGGATCTGATGGTCTTGCAGGATCTGTAGTAGAGGTTGAAGCTGGTGAAAGATCCTGGTATATCTGCAGTTTAGCTCCATCAAAGTCCTTGAGCCTCCTGGCTCTATTCATGATGGCCTCTTTCAGGGTAAAGTCAAGGACACAACAGATAACATCACGCAGGGTAGAGGAGGAGCCTTTAGGTTGCATGGAGTATGGGCAGGGGGGACCCCTGTATCTGAGTCCTCTGATTCAATATCAGTATCCCCCTCAGGCTCCAGGAGAGGAGAGGCAGCAGCTGGTGGTATATGCAAGAGCTGGAGGGAGGAAGGCATCTCTTCAGGAATAAAGGGCTCATGCTGCAGAGAGGGGACAGCAGGAGAGGACACACTGACCTTAGGAGAGGGGGCCGGGAAACCGAAGTTTTGTAATGCAGGTTGTTCTAGTGATGGAGGAGGGGCTGAGGTCTCCAGACATGCTGATGGTATGAGGGGGACCCTCTGGAACTGGCCAGTAATGCCCATGAACCTCAGGACATGGGCAAGGTAGCTCCACAATAGACTATCGAAGGCTTTCTCAATATCTAAAGCTAATAAGGAAATAGGTTTGTGGTGAAAATTAGCCCAATGAATAATGTTACAGTTTTCTAACTTTATCTGAGGCCTGTCTATCCATAATAAACTCTATTTGGTCAGAATGTATAAGGTAAGGGAGTAGACCATTTAATTGGGTGGCGAGGATGAAGGAAAACAGCTTCTTTTCTAGGTTTAGAAGTGATACGGGTCTGTAGTTAGCAGAATTAGTAGCATCTTTACCCGGTTTAGGAATAACTGTAATGGACATACTGAGCATAGGGCCATTTTAACACATTGGTGGGCCCATTGCAAAGGTTTCATAAGTTGCCCCCCCCATCACCACCTACTATTATACCCAAAAACTGCAAAAACTGGAATTTTATATGGTGACATTCATTGGGTGAAAATGTGTTATATGACTGATGGAACTTCCGCCTGTCAGAAATGTTTTATACATTCATCTCTAGTAATAATCGTTATTGCTATTATTTTAGGATGTAACGGATATCATTAGATAGGCAATCGGCGTATTTTACTTTATAAAGATATGGACAGGATAGGGACCGGGTCACATGTAAACTTTATTGATGACTTTGTGTATTTGTTGTATAAGTGTTTGGCTGCAACCTCGACGATGGTAAATGTCTGAGTCACAACGCCAATAACTTCTACTCCTTCCTCCTTCATGCAGCTCTAAGATGCTGCCTGAGGCTGGAGGGGGAGAACACTTTAGAGCCCCATATCTCAGGATCCATTAGGGTTATGAAGATGAATCTCATCTTTAAAATGATACCAAGATCATCACATCATGATAGCCCTTACAGATTCGTAGAGATTTGCTGTTAAAAATGCTGTTGGGAATTGAGATCTGCATTGGGATCTCAATGCCGAACATCGTTTTCACCAGCGAATCGCTCCAGATCTATAAGGGCTATCATGATGATCATTCATTTTAAAGATTCTCATCTTTAAAATGAATCCATGATCATCTTAATAGCCCTAACTGATTCTGAGAAATCGTCATTAGTAGCAAGGATATATTACATAGGTCCTCTGCAACTAAAGTTCCACTCTGGCCAGACAGCGGGGAAAGGGTTAAAGTCCCCCTACAGTTGTCCCTACAGTTTAATGTACCTCTCCTACCACACAAAAAAACCCCACTTATACTCACCTCTCCTCATTCCCTTGCTGTCCCGGGCTCCAAGTCTTCAGGGAGCTGCAGGCGCGATGTAAGTGAAGTCATCACATTGCGCCTGAAGCTTTCGGAGAAGAGAGGGGATGAATGGTGAAGCAGGGAACGGACGGCTCCCTGCTTCATCATTGTATGCAACTGGGGCAGCCAGTTGGAGCAGCCCAGAACAGCAGGAAGCATATGCAGGACTGTTCCGCTGTACCAATGGGGCCCCCGCTACCATAGCCCAGTACAATTGCACAATTGGCCCTATGGTTAAAGCAGCCCTGGCCACAAGATCCTCAGTGAAAATGTCTGGAGCTGAGTGTGCTTAGAATATTGGATAGCTTCCATAGTACCTGGTCTCCCTCATCATATGCCAACATCATGACTTATTATACATTACTTACGTAGAGAAAATCACATATGACGGAACTTAACTCCCACGATGGCTTTACACAAGATGGTAATAGGTTTGTAAAGAAGTCACTCTCTAAAACGTCGCTTTTAGTATAAAATAAAAGATGAATTTATAAATTAGCATGGACTACCTGTGAATATTCATGTGGGAGTTCCAGTTTCAGGAGTAGTCAGGCAGTTCTAGCTTGTAACCCAGCTCCAACGGTGCATGCCCACAAAAAGGCAGGGCTAATACAACTCACTTTACTGCCCATACACCTGTTACTGGTGAAGTTAGCTTGCAACCCAGTCCTGTATTACTACTCCTGAGATGAGTCCTGCCCATGTGACTATTATGAAACCTCATCTACAAAACTGAGCACAACAGCCGATCAAGTTAAAAATGATTATATCATAGGTACATAGGCGTGCTACGGAGGGAGAGAGGAAGAGTCCACTCAGCAAATATAACTCACATGGTTGTAATATCACATATTAGTCAATGTCTTAAATATAGGGTAATGGCCATACAATACAATATAGTTCGAATAATCATAATATCATGTGCCAGTCATGTGCTATGTGACTATTAACAGGCAGTGCAAACTCCGGCTTTCACAAGAGGTCCTAGCAATTCACATTTATGTCAGTTGTTTCCTGATGACTAGAGATCAGCGAATCAAAGCTGACGAAGTGGAATGCGATCCGAATTTCAGGAAATCTTCGATTCACATCGAATCCGGATTTTCTCACGCTTCGTGGTATTGAATCGCATTTTTTCCTAAGATGGCTGCTGCACATGTTAGGATATGGGGCAAGGAACTCTGGGAACGTGGGATCATCCACAATGCCATGCGTGAAGCCAATCAGCAGATAGACAGCCCAGATAGTCTGCCCTATAAATACCTTCCACCATCTTAGGTTCAAGCATTTTCCATTGTACTTAGTGCAGGGAGAGACTTCAGCAGGTGCTAGGGAAAGTGTTAGAAAACACATGAAAACTCAATCAAAGTTCAGGGAAAGAGCATTAGAAGTGTAGAGATAGCATAGGAAGGAATTTATACAAGAGTATTGAAGCAGAACAAAGTTCATTTGGGGTGTTTACAGCCTGGGTAATAGGAGCAATCCTACTACACCTTTCTGCACTGACTCTGCAGTATATAACTATCTGTTATAAATCTTTGCAGTTATCTGTTATAACGCCTTTTCTGGGTGTTTATGAGTGGGGAAAAAATAAGGGGCTTATTTGCCGTTGTGTCTTGAAGGTAGAAAATTACCGGCCTTTTTGCCATGCAGTAGTGGCAAAAAAAAAAGCATTGTTATCCATTAATCTCCGCAGTTATCTGATATAACGCCTTTTCTAGGGGTTTATTAGTGGGGAAAAAATAACGGGCTTATTCGCCATTGTGCCTTGAAAGTAGAAAATTACAGGCCTTTTTGCTGTGCATTAGTGGCAAAAAAAAGCATTGTTATCCATTAATCTCCGCAGTTATCTGTTATAACACCTTTTCTGGGGGTTTATTAGTGGGGAAAAAATAAGGGGCTTATTCGCCATTGTGCCTTGAAAGTAGAAAATAACAGGCCTTTTTGCCGTGCATTAGTGGCAAAAAAAAAAAGGATTTTTAGCCATTAATCTCTGCAGTTATCTGTTATAACGCCTTTTCAAGGCGTTTATTAGTGGGGAAAAAATAAGGGGCTTATTCGCCGTTGTGTCTTGAAGGTAGAAAATTACAGGCCTTTTTGCCGTGCATAAGTGGCAAAAAAAAAGGATTGTTATTCATTCATTTCCGCAGTTATCTGTTATAACACCTTTTCTGGGGGTTTATTAGTGGGGAAAAAAATAAAGGGCTTATTTGCCATTGTGTCTTGAAGGTAATAATAATAATAATAATAGTCCTTTAATAGTCCCACAATGGGGAAATTCAGTGTGTTACAGCAGCAAAGATAAGATAAGCAGATACAAATACAAATACAACATGTACAGGAATGTTCCAAGGTGAGAGGCATTACTTTGATAGCAGACAGACACATAGGACGTAGCAGAGGAGGGGGGGGGATTTAACAGGCAGAGAGATATTTCAGTTCTCTGTATGTAATGATCTCCGCTTAGGTCGGTGTTGGTTGTACAGCCTAACCGCGGTGGGGAGGAAAGACTTCCGATAGCGCTCCTTCTCACACCTAGGGTGGAGCAGTCGGTCACTGACAGTACTGCTCAGCGCGATCACAGTCTCATGCATGGGATGGGACTTCTTCTTCTTCATGGAGCTCACCACGGACAGTATCCTTCTGTCACCCACCACCTGCACTGGGTCCAGTGGGCTCCCCAGGACAGAGCTGGCCCTTCTAATCAGCTTGTCAAGTTTATTTCTGTCCCTGGTTGATATACTGCTCCCCCAGCAGGCCACTCCAAAGAAGATGGCTGATGCCACTACCGAGTTGAAGAAAGTTCTAAGAAGTGCCCCCCGGATTCCAAAGGCTCTCAGCTTCCTAAGCAGGTAGAGCCTGCTGTGGCCCTTCCTGTACAGGGCCTCCATATGATCTGCCCAGTCCAGCTTATTATTAAGGAGCAAACCCAGGTACTTATAGGTGTTCACAATCTCGATGCCCGTCCCCAGGATGTCCACTGGTTTAGGAGGGCTTCTGCCTTTGCGGAAGTCCACCACCATCTCCTTTTTGCCGTGCATAAGTGGCAAAATAAAAGGTTATTAACCATTAATCTGCGCAGTTATCTGTTATAACGCCTTTTCTGGGGGTTTATTAGTGGGGAAAAAAATAAGGGGCTTATTCGCCGTTGTGTGTTGAAGGGAGAAAATTACAGGCCTTTTTGCCCTGTATTATTTTCCTTTTCATTCACTTATTTGATGTAACAGTATGTCAAACAGAGAAGCGACAGGCCCTGCACAGGGGAGGGGCACAGGCCTAAATGTTTGTGGTGCAGGCACAGGTCGCAGCAGAGTAAGGGGTCATGGCAGCAGGGGTCACTTCCAGAAGCCTGAGCTCCCAGTGTCAGCTAGCAGTCATGTCTTGACCAGCAACCCAGCGGTTCTAGAATGGTTCACTCAGTCATCCACTTCATCCCAAGTCACATCAGACACCTCCAGCCAAGAGTCGGTGGGTTCGTCAGACACAACCCTTAGTTGGCTTGGCCTGGGAGCTGACCCTGTGTCCTCACGTGTCCTCAACTTGCCTATGTCCTTTTCTGTTCCCTCAGCCATAGAAGTACTCTATGCTGTGGGCTCAGATCTACTATACAATGAGGACAAGCTACTAGAGGACAGTCAGCAGCTACTGCCCAGCCAAGATGAGACATCCGCCACTTCCTCTGGTAGGCGGGCAAGTAGTGATGAGGAGAGTGGCGTGGGAGCTGGTTTTGCGAGTGGTCAGGCTCCTGGCTCAGAGACCGTTGAGGAGGACATCAGTGACGTGCAGACAGTACTCGATGATGATGTAGCTGATCGCGATTGGGAGCTGGGTGATGAAGGGGCTTCATCATCCTCGGGAGAAGAGTGTGGCAACTTGCGCATGAGGCAGCGTTGGAGCCAGCAAGTCGGTAGCGTGGCCAGAAGTCAACAGGGTGGTAGCAGTGGGAGGTTGGGAGCCAAACGTGCCTGGGGTAGACCATCTGCTTCGCAGGAGCCTACCTACCAGGAAAGTAGTGTTGCAGGGGTTCACGGAGTCAGTGGCGGTAGCAGTCAGTCAGTGAGGAGTGTTGGGCATAAAATCACCTACTCGGCGGTGTGGCAGTTTTTTTGTTAAGCCCCAGGGGAGTTGAACATGGCCATATGTCGAATCTGTGGGCAGAAGGTGA
The DNA here is from genome assembly GCA_947044405.1 of Leptodactylus fallax. Lineage (NCBI taxonomy): Eukaryota > Metazoa > Chordata > Amphibia > Anura > Leptodactylidae > Leptodactylus > Leptodactylus fallax. The sequence continues at coordinate 2,681,321 of CAMRHE010000140.1, forward strand.
AGCGTGGCCAGGGTGCCAATGTTGGCACCATAGGCCTGCGTCATCATATGCAATGTCACTGTTCTGTCCTCCTTATGTGTGTGAAGCATAAGTCAGCATGCAGTTAAACTCCCTCCTAGTAATTCATTCACTCTGGAGGGATGTCCAAACTTTAACTTTTATTACAGGGATAGGGTGAAACTGGGAAAAAGAAAGATAATGCATTTACTAATGCATACAAGCATGTAGCAACACACTATAATACAAAACAATGTATATACAGACATATGCATGAAATACAAGATGTATACAGTATGGTAGTACAGAAATGAGGAACATCCATAGACATACACACATGGACAAAATTGTTGGTACCCCTCGTTTAATGAAAGAAAAACCCACAATGGTCACAGAAATAACTTGAATCTGACAGACTGGAATTTGCCAAACTACATGTTGACAAGCCACAAAGCTTCTGGGAGAATGTCCTATGGACAGATGACACAAAAATCGAAATTTTTGGCAAAGCACATGAGCTCTATGTTCACAGACGGAAAAATGAAGCATATCTTGAAAAGAACACTGTCCCTACTGTGAAAAATAGAGGAGGCTCTGTTATGTTCTGGGGCTGCTTTTCTGCATCTGGCACGGGGTGTCTTGAATCTGTGCAGGGTACAATGAAATCTCAAGACTATCAAGGGATTTTAGAGAGAAATGTGCTGCCTAGTGTCAGAAAGCTTGGTCTCAGTCGCAGGTCATGGGTCTTGCAACAGGATAATGACCCAAAACACAGAGCTAAAAACACTCAAGAATGTCTAAGAGGAAAACATTGGACTATTCTGAATTGGCCTTCTATTGAGCATTTTTGGAAGGAGCTGCCATCTGGAAAAGGCACCCTTCAAACCCGAGACAACTAGAGCAGTTTTCTCATGAGGAGCGGGCCAAAATACCTGTTGAGAGGTGCAGAAGTCTCATTGACAGTTACAGGAATCGTTTGATTGCAGTGATTGCCTCAAAAGGTTATGCAACAAAATATTAAGTTAAGGGAACCATCATTTCTGTCCAGGCCTGTTTCATGAGTTTTCTTTTTAAAAAAATTCTGTTGAAGCATGGTTGAAAAGCAATGTCTGACTTTCATTTTCATAGAATTTTTATACAGTATATTATTACTTTTGTCAGATTCAAGTTATTTCTGTGACCATTGTGGGTTTTTCCTTTCATTAATCGAGGGGTATCAACAATTTTGTCCACGTGTGTATATTTTACATGTGTGATCCTGAATGGTGCTGTCCTAACTATAACAAGCATGGTGTCCAGCTATAGTAACTATGTGCTGGGAAATTACACCAGGAGACATGCAAACATAATAATGTGCATAAACACATAAACTATTGTGCTGGATTACAATTTGAACATACCAGCGATGCTACTGTAGGCCTAGAAGAGGAGGATGGGATTGGATGCTGCTAGCTGAACAGCAAGTTCCAAGTGAAATGGCCACTGATGAGCTGACTTGATGATGTCATTAGGTCATAGGTGAGAACTACAGTAGCTCTAGTAGGACATACAGGGAATAGTATGATGATTTGCTATTTGCACAAACAACCATTAGATGGAGCTATTACAATTAATACATGACATATTGCTGAAGGCATGACACTCCCCGCCTGGTATCCAAGGATACCACATTAAGTTATCTCTGAAGAGAACAACAAAATCAGTTCGGTAACTGGTCTGAAGAAAAGTCTAGGTTCACTTTGCATGCAAACCTTGAGTTCTACTTTCTTGACTTTCCCATCTTCACTTGGGAACACTTTGGTCACCAGTCCTAAAGGCCACTCATTTGTCTTGGACTGAGAGTCTTTTACAAGAACAACATTGCCAACTTCCATGTTGGGTTTGCTGGCTTGCCATTTGTTCCGTGTCTGTAAATTTGAGATATATTGTCGCCTTCACTTATCCCAGAAGGCATCTGTCAGGGTTTGTACTCGCCTCCATTGGCTCTGTTGTATACTTTAAGTCTTTAGTAGTAAACTAACCAAGTGGAGCTGCAGCTGTACCAACCTTTTGGGTAAGAAGAGTAGAAGGAGAAAGCAAAAGAGGATCCTCCGGATCATTTGGAATCAAAGTCAAAGGTCTGGCATTTATAATGGCCACTACTTCAGCCATGAAAGTTGTGAGTGTTTCATGGGTGAGCCTTGAAGTTCCTAGTTGTAGAAAGATTGAATGAAGGATCCTACGAGCTATGCCAATCATACGCTCCCAAGAACCTCCCATGTGAGAAGAGTTAGGAGGATTGAATGTCCATTTACAACCTTGGTGAACAAGATATCTCTGTAAATGGTCACTGTCAATGTTTGAAGCAATTCTAAGTTCCCTGCAGGCTCCAACAAAATTGGTACCTCTATCAGAGCAGCTATGTTTGACTGGACCTCTGATAGAAATAAAACGTCTGAGGGCATTTATGAAGCTGGATGTGTCCATAGACTCAATAACTTCAATAGGCACAGCCCTAATACTCATACAGGTAAATATGACTGCCCAACGTTTGCTGTTTGCATGGCCTCCTCTAGTGTGCCGTGCGGTGACAGACCAGGGCCCAATCACATCAAGACCAACATTTGTGAAAGGAGGTTAAGTACTAAGTCGGTCTGCAGGAAGATTAGTCAACTTCTGTGACTGAAACATACCACAGAGCTTTCAACAGATGATAAATCTGAATATTAGACAACTCAGAAGTCTTTTTGCTCCCACTATCCAGAAACCTGCTGTATGTAAATCCACCTCAGTGAACAAACATCCTTGGTGCTTTGTCTGTTCATGATAGTGCTGCACAAGTTAAGTTGCAATATGATTGTTTGGGAGTATCAAAGGACAGGTTTCATTCCTCTCAAGTTTTGCATTAGAGATACGCCCTCCAAGTCTCAACAGTCCTTTAGCATCTATAAATGGATCAAGTCTCCTGAGAGAACTGTCTTTAGGAACACACTTTTGATTTTGAAATTTTGAAGGCATTCAAGTTTACATGAATAAGTCTCTTGTTGGAAACAATGGATGATAACTTCTCTGGCCTACGTGAGCTCATCCACTGTGTAGGCTTTATGACAGTAGTGCCACCCTTTGCAATGCCCTAATGATGGTGGTGTGGCTCTGAATGATCTAGCAAAGTGAATCAAACAAGCTATGGCTCTGTTTAATGACTTCCAAGTAGAAAACTTGTTAAAGCATTTGGATCCAGGCTATGTGTTAGAGACTGTTGTGGCAAGTGTAGAAACTTGAGGTAGAATCTCTATAATAGATTCTGGCTCTAATAGTTCATATGTGCCTTCATCAAGAGTGTCAGGTATCGGTTTGTACAAGAATGTTGACCCTGTGAGCCATGTAGTGTCTTTTAGGTGAGATGCTGATACAGCTCTTGTAGCATGGTCTGCTGGGTTGAGGTCAGTCGGCACATATCACCACTGGGTAGGCTGTGTTGACTTCCTAATTCTTTGGACTCTATTATTCACATAGACATAAAATCTTCTAGTCTCATTGTAAATGTGTATTCTCATGTGTAAACAGTGTATTGTCAAGTCTCACATCTATTTTTGACGTAATCAGTTCCGCACAGAGTTCAAGTCTTGGTATGGTAGGTTCTGGACGAGGTGCCAACTTTGCCTTACCCATCACAAAGCCGACAGATACTTTGCCTTTAATGTCTTTTGTTCTAAGATAAGAAACTGCACTGACGGCTTTTACTGAGGTATCACAGAATACGCACAGCTCCCTAGACTGAACATCTTCAGGAGGGATGTGGGAATAAGGTCTAGGTATATGTAGGTTAGACAACACACACCTTTAGAGAGTCTCTCCATGTCACTCATAATGCGTCTTTCTCTGGGGAAAGTTGGGAGTCCCAATCACTTGTGTCTGTAGTTAACTCTGTGAGCAGAGTCTTACCTTGGATGGTCACAGGTGCTGCAAAGCCAAGTGGATCATATAGGCTGTTTATGGTGGATAAGACACCACATCTTGTGAAAGGCCTTTGCTCTTGGTCTACCTGAAAGGTAAAGGTGTCAGTTTTAAAGTCCCAATTGAGCCCTAGGCTGCGTTGCATAGGTATGGAGTCTGTTGCCAAGTCTAGATCTTTCAAATCACTGGCATGATCTTGAGTGGGGAAGGCCTCCATAAAAACTTTGCTGTTTGAGGCTATCTTATGCAGTCTGAGGTTTGAACAGGATAACAAACTTTGGGTCCTTCTGAGTAGGCTGATTGCAGCTTCTGGTGAAGGAAATGATTTTAGGCTATCATCTACATAAAAGTCTCTTTCAACGAACTGCCTGACATCTTGCCCATAGTCTTTTTCACCTTCCTGGGCAGACCGTCTTAGTCCATAGATAGCGACTGCAGGAGTTGGGCTGTTGCCAAAAACATGTACCTTCATGCGGTATTCTATGATGTGTTTGGTGGGGTCGTTGTCTCTGGACCAGAAGTTCCTGTGCTCTTCTTTGACTAGGAAACAATGAAACATTTGTTGTATGTCAGCAACAATGGCAATGGACTCCTTGCGAAATCTGATGAGGACACCAAGTAGTGTGTTGTTGAGATCTGGTCCAGTCAAAAGAACATCATTAAGGGATACTCCCTCATATTGTGAGCTAGAGTCAAATACTACCCGGATATATCCTGGCTTTTTAGGGTGGTAGATACCGAACATTGGTAGATACCAGCACTCTTCCTTTTCTTTTAGGGTTGGAGCCACCTCTGCATGGCCATTCTCAAATATCTTGCTCATGAATGAGAAGGAATGTTCCTTCACATCTGGGTTTCTTTGAAGGTTGCATCTGAGTGAATAAAGACGCTTTAGTGCCTGATCCCTGTTGTTGGGAAGATGGTGTCTCTGCATTCTGAAAGGCAGTGGTGCGACCCAGCTATTTGTTTCATCCTTGAAGAAACCTTGTTCCATTATCTTTAAAAAAAAAACTCATCTTCAATAGAGGGTGCTATTTTTTTGTCTTCTTTAGTCCTCTGGAAGATCATACACCCCAAGTGATCTCTATTCTCATCACAGGAATGGTTTCTGTAAGGTCAGGGCTAGTGGGCTTCTCCTTTATGAGGAACCTGCTAAGACAAGGCTGGAAAAGGGACGGATGCCCATTCCCCAATAAGTTTGTGTAAGGGGCATTTACAGTGGTTGGTTTGTGAACAGTTCATAGGAAGACATTGCCTATAATGACCCACCCTAGGTCAAGCTTCTGAGCATATGAGAAATTGTTAGGGCCATTTATTTGCTTTCTTGCCTTGTGGACTCTTATGATGTCTCTTCCGAGCAGAAGTACTATCTCAGCCTCTAAGTCTAGTGCAGGGATGAGAGGTGCTATGGTTTTCAAATGTCCATGATGTAACGCTGCCTGTGGTGTAGGGATCTCCTCCCTGTTGTTGGGGATCTGATTGCATTCGATCAAGGTAGGCAGAGATGTTTTGCCATCTATAGATTCAGTTTGATAGCCTGCGGCTCTTCTTCCTGTTTCTTTGCTCACACCTGAGCATGTCTTAAGTGAATATTAGGAGCTGTGTCCTTTAATCTTGAGCATATCAAAGAAGGATGAGCTTGCAAGGGATCTGTTGCTTTGATCATCAAGGATTGCATATAGCCTTACCGCCTTCTCTTTGTGGCCAATGGGGAAAACTGTAACAAGACAAATCTTAGAGCAGGATTTACCGCTAAGTCCTCTTCTGCAGACTTGGGTGCACTGGGGTGTCACTTCAGGAGGCACTGTCTCTTTCTTCTCCCCACCGTGCTCTGTATCTTTCTCTGAGGGTGTGAGAATCCATGGAGCTGGCCCTGGGTGTAAAGCTTTACTATGCTCTTTGCTGTTACATTCTGTGCACTTGATGTTTGCTGTACAGTTCTTTACAAGATGAGAAGTTGATGCACAACATCTGTAGCAAACGTGATTTTCCTTGAGGAAGGTTTTGCGATCCTTAAGAGGTTTCTCTCTAAACACTCTGCATTTTAGCAGTGCGTGAGGTTTCTTGTATAGAGGACACTCTCTATATGGGTCTGAAAGTACTTCAAGTTTCACGTGAGGAGTTTGCAGGGGGCACGCTGGTTTTGTGCACAGCAACAGGTGTAGCTTTCAGGTTATGAAACAATGCAGGTTTACCTGTTTTAGGATGAGCAGTGTCAGAAGTTGAGAAGTCAAAACTAGGATCATTTCTAGTCTTTGCTTCTTGGTGCACAAAGTCCACAAAAATGGAAGAAATGAAACATTGTGTAGTTTGAACCTGGAACCTTGATTTATCTCTCTTGCAGACTATAAGATAGCTTCTGTACAATGGGGTTGACGCCATGTGCTGTGTCTAAGAATGCAAGACCTTGCAAATCTCCTTCAGCTTTGGCTACTTGGAGTTCCATCAGCAGGTCACTTAATTCTCTCAGCTTCTGGAAACCTTTATTGGGGATTTTAGGAAAGTCATCAATTCTTTTAAAGAGTGCATTCTGTATAACTTCTGGTGAGCCATAACACTCGTCAAGTTTCTCCCATATCATGTTTAACCCTTTGCTTGGGTAGTTGATGTTTCTAATGCGCTTTGCATGCTCTGCTGACTCATTCCCCAGCCACTTGTCTAAAAGATCAACTTCTTCACTTGTAGACAGATCTAGATCTTTGATAGTATTTCTGAATGAAGCTCGCCAGGCTCTGTAGCCTTCAGGACGGTCGTCAAACTTTGAGAGTCCTTTGGTTATTAGCTCACGTCGTGCAAAGAACTTGAAGAAGTCAGATATCCCTTGATCTTTATGTGCTGCTTCTGGAGAGAAGCGACTGTGTAGAGGACTTGGTGGGCTATTGCGGTTTTTAAATGTGGTGTTGCTGTAATAGCCACCATCTTCTTGTTCCCTCTTAAAGGGCATCACTGCACTGCGCGCATTTGTTTGGTTAGGTACAGACTGCCCTGGGAGCTGATGGTAAACTGAAGATGCTTGTTGTGTGACAGGATTCTGCTGGAACACATTAGCAGGGGTTGACTCTGTTTCTGGATCAATATGCAGGCAGTCATCTGTCGTAGTACATAGTCTGAAGTACACTGCGTGTTATCACGATGACTGGGTTCAGGCCCAAGTATGCTGCTAGATCTTCCACTTGTAGGATTCACTGCTTCCCCTAGGGCCTCTGCCATAGCAGCTGCAGCTTCCTTTTCTGCTGCCAGTTTCTCTAGTGATGCTTCTAAGCATGCTCTCTCTATTTTCATCTGCCTTTCCTGCTCAGCAATGGTTGCTTCCAGGTGTGCTCTCTCTATTTTCATTTGCATTTCCTGCTCAGCAAAGGTGGCGCGTATTTTGGCAGCTTCGGCCTTTGCGTAGACAATGGTGAACGTGGAGCTGCACAATGACCTCTTTGAGCTCCTGGAGCTTGCTGAGATGTAAGACCTTGTCTCAAAGGGTCTGCTGTCGCTTGCTGACATGATGACACTGTGGACAGGCTTGTACACTTGAGCTGTCTTGGGTGTCTGGTAGCAGTGATGCTGCACTATAGCACCATGCAGGGTTCAGAATCCCACTGTCCGGCCTGTAAGAAGCCGCTGTTTCACTGTTCTGTCCTCCTTATGTGTGTGAGGCATAAGTCGACATGCAGCTAAACTCCCTCCTAGTAATTCATTGACTCTGGAGTGATGTCCAAACTTTATCTTTTATTACAAGGATAGGGTGAAACTGGGAAACAGAAAGATAATGCATTTACTAATGCATACAAGCATGTAGCAACACACTATAATACAAACCAATGTACAGTATACACTGACATATGCATGGAATACAAGATGTATACAGTATGGTAGTACAGAGATGAGGAACATCCATAGACTTATACTGTACATCAGTGTCGGACTGGGATGTCTAGGGCCCACCAGTGGAATTGTTTCTAGGGGCCCACCATCAGGACCCCTGCAGATCAGCGGTACCGAGACAGGTCGGCTAAACGTAATAACATGCCGGCAGCTATGCTGCTCACCCACTATACCATATGCACCACTGCACTACCTAAACCTACTGCTACACCTTGTATGGCAAATGAGCAGCGTGGCTCCAAGAATTGTTACCTTTACCTGTAGCCGCACTGTCCTAGAAAAGCTGATCTGCAGAGGTTCTGGCTGTTGTATCATCGCAGATGTAATATTGATGGCCTATCCTAAGGCGGGAGGCGTAAAGTAAAAATAAGTAAATTAAAAAGCATACTCACCTGTCCCCAGCGCTCCGTTGTCTGCTGCCAGTGTCCATTCAGTCTCATGCTGGCGCCTTCCTGCTGGGAGTCCTGCACCTCATGTGACCGCTAAGACCAATTAGGTACAGGATTTCCAGAAATGAGGCGCCGCCATGAGACCAAACAGACACAGGCAGGGGACAACGGGGTGCTGGGGACAGGTGAGTATCCTTTTTTTTAAAAAAGTTTCTTATTTTTACACCTCCCTGGCGGCCGCCACAGTGGTCGCTCCAGTTTATGGACAACCTCTTTTAAGGGGTTGTCTGGGCCAAATTTTTCTATGGTCACTTCACTGGTCCCCCATACTGTATGGGGAACAGTGATGGGGTCATTATATTGTGTGGGAGAAGTGATGGGGGCTAACATCCTGTGGGGGGGACATTAAACTGTGTGGGGCATATTAAAGGGGTTGTCCAGGGTTAATCTTTTTTATGGCCTATGGTCAGGATATATACCTGATCAGTATGGGGCTGACACACGGCCCTATCAGCTGTTCGGAGCCACTTCCGGCATCCGTTCTGTACACAACACAGGGCCGGAAGCAGAAAGATCCATTCGCTGTTTAGTCTCCCGGCACCTTCACTGCAGCTCAGCTCCTACTGACTTCAATAAGTGCTGAGATGCAGTGAAGGTGCCCAGCCCTTATACAGTGGACAGAGCTTTCTGCTTCTGTATTGTGTACAGGACGGGCATCAGAAGTGGCTCTGTACAGCTGATCGTTCCGGGGTCAGCCCCCTACACATCAGGTATCTATGGCCTATCCTGAGGATAAACCATAACAAATTATGCCTGGACAACCCCTTTAATATACCCCCCAGGGCCCCCCTAATGCGCCACACTTTAAAGAGGTTGCCAGTATAATTTTTTTCTTTTTTATAATTAGTCCGGGGGAGGTGAATCCTCCCTACCCCCCCCCAAAAAACCCCCCCCCCCAAAAAAAAACATACCTATCCCCGATGCTCCGGAGTCTTCCCAGTACGGTCCCATCCTGCAGCTCCGCTGTCTTCTTTTTGCCGGAAGTCCTCACTGGCTATAACGTCCCAGGTCCCTTCCCTTAGGTCGCTGATTGGCCTCAGGGGTCACATGAAGTCACAGGTAGTCATGTGCAGGGGGAACTTCAGTTGGAAGAAAACAGAACTGCAGGACCGAACTGCACTGGGAGACACTGGGGACAAGAAAGAAAGTTTGGTTTTTTTTTTTGTTTTGTTTTTTTTCACCTGCCCCGGCGTAATTAAAAAAAAAAAATGTTATCCTGCACAACCCCTTTAATGTCCCCTGGGCTATTGGCCTCCATCACTGCCCCCCCCCCCAACAATATAATGGCGCCATCAATGGGGCCCATACAGTATAGGGGACCAGTGAAGTGGCCACTGTATGGAGTATAAGTTCCACAGTGGCCCACACCCAGTATTATATGCTCTACAGTGGCCCCCACACAGTATTATATGCGCCCAATAGCTTCCCTCCGCTTCAGTGCTATTACTATACTCTGAGGTCTCCTCAGACCCCAGAGTATAAGGCCCAGGGAAGGTGATTAAAAATAACAAACATTCATACTTACAGTGTGGTAAAAAAAAAGTATTTAGTCAGCCACCAATTGTGCAAGTTCTCCCACTTAAAAAGATGAGAGAGACCTGTAATTGACATCATAGGTAGACCTCAGCTATGAGAGACAAAATGAGAAAACAAATCCAGAAAATCGCATTGTCTGATTTTTTAAGAATTTATTTGCAAATTATGGTGGAAAATAAGTATTTGGTCAATAACAAAAGTTCATCTCAATACTTTGTTATATATCTTTTGTTGGCAATGACAGAGGTCAAACGTTTTCTTTAAGTCTTCACAAGGTTGGCCCACACTGTTGCTGGTATGTTGGTCCATTCCTCCATGCAGATCTCCTCTAGAGCAGTGATGTTTTGGGGCTGTCGCTGGGCAAAATGGACTTTCAACTCCCTCCAAAGGTTTTCTACACTCAAAATCTCATGATACATGGCCCCATTCATTCTTTCATGTACACGGATCAGTCGTCCTGGTCCCTTTGCAGAGAAACAGCCCCAAAGCATGATGTTGCCACACCCATGCGTCACAGTAGGTATGGTGTTCTTTGGATGCAACTCAGCATTCACTCTCCTCCAAACACGACAAGTTGTGTTTCTACCAAATAGTTCTACTTTGGTTTTATCTGACCATACAACATTCTCCCAATACTCTTCTGGAACATCCAAATGCTCTCTAGCAAACTTCAGACGGGCCCAGATATGTACTGGCTTAAGTAGGGGGACACGTCTGGCACTGCAGGATCTGAGTCCCTGGTGGCGTAGTGTGTTACTGACGGTAGCCTTTGTTACGTTAGTCCCAGCTTTCTGCAGGTCATTCACCAGTTTCCCCCGTGTGGTTCTGGGAGTTTTGCTCACCATTCTTGTGATCATTTAGAGCCCACGGGGTGAGATTTTGCATGGAGCCCCTGATTGAGGGAGATTATCAGTGGTCTTGTATGTCTTCTATTTTCTAACTATTGCTCCCACAGTTGATTTCTTCACACCAAGCTGCTTGCCTATTGCAGATTCAGTCTTCCCAGCCTGGTGCAGGTCTACAATTTTGTTTCTGGTGTCCTCCCACAGCTCTTTGGTCTTCACCATAGTGGAGTTTGGAGTGTGACTGTTTGAGGTTGTGGACAGGTGTCTTTTATACTGATAACAATGTCAAACAGATGCCATTACTACAGGTATTGAGTGGAGGACAGAGGAACCTCTTAAAGAAGCAGTTACAGGTCTGTGAGAGCCAGAAATCTTGCTTGTTTGTAGGTGACCAAATACTTATTTTCCACCATAATTTGCAAATAAATTCTTAAAAAAAAATCAGACAATGTGATTTTCTAGATATGTTTGACGTCATTACGTGGCCGCGCCCCATGTGACCACTGGGGCCTAATCACAGGCCTCAGCAGCGACGTCGGAAAAGGGCTGGAGAGAACGCTGTGCCCAGGAGAGGTGAGAATATGTGATTATTGTTTTCAGTCACCTCCCCTGGGTGCCCTGCCATCTATTGGAAAGGGGCCTGCAATATGCCAGGGTCCCTTTCCAATAACAGTTGGTATAGCATTCAGGCAACCAGGCTTTCCCCGACCGCTATCATAGTGGTCCGGGGCCCCGGCCATCTCCAGCTGGCCATGGGCACCATACCCCGCCGAGCCCGGTTGCACCCCCTGCGACCACAATCGTTACGCCACTGGTTAGGAGCCCGATTGGGATGGTCAGGATCCCGATCGGGCCCCTGACCAATGCATCTGCATTGGTAACATGAGGACTAATAGTCGGGGCTCGGGGCCCACCGGTGGATTCACTAGTTCCACGGTGGGCCAGTCCGACTCTGCTGTACATATGCTCCTCAATGGTGCTGTCTTAACTATAACAAGCATGGTCTCTAGCTATAGTAACTATGGTCTGGGAAATTACACTAGGAGACATGCAAACATAATGTGCATAAACACAAACTATAGTGCTGGATTACAATTTGAACATACCAGCGATGCTACTGTAGGCCTAGAAGAGGAGGATGGGATTGGATGCTGCTAGCTGAACAGCAAGTTCCAAGTGAAATGGCCACTGATGAGCTGACTTGATGATGTCATTAGGTCATAGATGGGAACTACAGTAGCTCTAGTGGGACATGCAGGGAATAGTATGATGATTTGCAATTTTCACAAACAGCCATTAGATGGAGCTATTACAATTAATACATGACATATTGCTGAAGGCATGACAGTCACCATAAAGTGGCCTGGGAGAACATGTGCCTCCAATGTGGTGCTCCAGCCTGCCGCAGCAACCGCTGTACCACCCAGTTGCACGCACCCCATTTCAGGCAGTCAAGGCTCCACCACCTCAGCCGAAGGAAGCTTTGTGTCCTTCCCATCTGTTTATCCAGACATAATTCACTGATTATATATATATATCTATATCTATATATAGATATAGATATATATATACAGTCATATGAAAAAGTTTGGGCACCCCTATTAATCTTAATCATTTTTAGTTCTAAATATTTGGGTGTTTGCAACAGCCATTTCAATTTGATATATCTAATAACTGATGGACACAGTAATATTTCAGGATTGAAATGAGGTTTATTGTACTAACAGAAAATGTGCAATATGCATTAAACCAAAATTTGACCGGTGCAAAAGTATGGGCACCTCAACAGAAAAGTGACATTAATATTTAGTAGATCCTCCTTTTGCAAAAATAACAGCCTCTAGTCGCTTCCTGTAGCTTTTAATCAGTTCCTGGATCCTGGATGAAGGTATTTTTGACCATTCCTCTTTACAAAACAATTCCAGTTCAGTTAAGTTTGATGGTCGCCGAGCATGGACAGCCCGCTTCAAATTATCCCACAGATGTTCAATGATATTCAGGTCTGGGGACTGGGATGGCCATTCCAGAACATTGTATTTGTTCCTCTGCATGAATGCCTGAGTAGATTTGGAGCTGTGTTTTGGATCATTGTCTTGCTGAAATATCCATCCCCGGCGTAACTTCAAATTCGTCATTGATTCTTGTACATTATTCTCAAGAATCTGCTGATACTGAGTTGAATCCATGCGACCTTCAACTTTAACAAGATTCCCGGTGCCGGCATTGGCCACACAGCCCCAAAGCATGATGGAACCTCCACCAAATTTTACAGTGGGTAGCAAGTGTTTTTCTTGGAATGCTGTGTTTTTTTGACGCCATGCATAACGCCTTTTTGTATGACCAAACAACTCAATCTTTGTTTCATCAGTCCACAGGACCTTCTTCCAAAATGAAGCTGGCTTGTCCAAATGTGCTTTTGCATACCTCAGGCGACTCTGTTTGTGGCGTGCTTTCAGAAACGGCTTCTTTCGCATCACTCTCCCATACAGCTTCTCCTTGTGCAAAGTGTGCTGTATTGTTGACCGATGCACAGTGACACCATCTGCGGCAAGATGATGCTGCAGCTGTTTGGAGGTGGTCTGTGGATTGTCCTTGACTGTTCTCACCATTCTTCTTCTCTGCCTTTCTGATATTTTTCTTGGCCTGCCACTTCTGGGCTTAACAAGAACTGTCCCTGTGGTCTTCCATTTCCTTACTATGTTCCTCACAGTGGAAACTGACAGGTTAAATCTCTGAGACAACTTTTTGTATCCTTCCCCTGAACAACTATGTTGAACAATCTTTGTTTTCAGATCATTTGAGAGTTGTTTTGAGGAGCCCATGATGCCACTCTTCAGAGGAGATTCAAATAGGAGAACAACTTGCAATTGGCCACCTTAAATACCTTTTCTCATGATTGGATACACCTGGCTATGAAGTTCAAAGCTCAGTGAGGTTACAAAACCAATTTTGTGCTTCAGTAAGTCAGTAAAAAGTAGTTAGGAGTATTCAAATCAATAAAATGATAAGGGTACCCAAATTTTTGCACCAGTCAAATTTTGGTTTAATGCATATTGCACATTTTCTATTAGTACAATAAACCTCATTTCAATCCTGAAATATTACTGTGTCCATCAGTTATTAGATATATCAAATTGAAATGGCTGTTGCAAACACCCAAATATTTAGAACTAAAAATGATTAAGATTAATAGGGGTGCCCAAACTTTTTCATATGACTGTATAATGTCCCATAGTGGCTCCTTCACAAGGTATAATGTCCCATGGCAGCCCCTTCACACAGTTTAATGTCCCATAGTGGCCCCTTCACACAGTATAATGGCAGAACCCAGAAATTTTGGGGGATCACGAGCCACGGACTATTATTATGCTCTGGGGTCTCTTCAGAACCCAGAGTATAATGTTCGGAGGCCCAGGGGAAGTGAAAAAGAAAAATGGTGTTACTTACCTCTGCTGTGCTCCAGTGCTACTTCTGCTGTCTTCAATGACATCACAGATGTGGGTTACATGGGTGACGCATCATTGTGCGTCAATGACGCCAGCTGGACCCACGTGCCGTCTGTAACATCATTGAAAAGGGCTGAAGTCAGCAGGAATTCGCGTTGGAGCACAGGAGAGGTAAATAAGACCATTTTGGGGGGTTTTTTTTGCCTGCTCTAGGGCTCCAACATAACAATACCTAAGTCGCAGAAACTCCAATACTGCTATAGGGGATACCAGTGAAGGGGCATATAGTGGCCCCTTCAATATTCTCCTCCATACAGTGGCCACTCACTGGTCCCCTATACTGTATGGGGACCATTGATGGGGCCATTATATTGGGGGTGACAGTGATGGAGGACAATAGCCTGGGGGACATTAAACGAGTTGTGCAGGATAACATTTTTTTTTTTTTTTATTACACTGGGGCAGTTGAAAAAAAAAAACAAACAAAAAAAAAACAACAACTTTCTCTCCTGTCCCCAGTGTCTTCCAGCGCGGTTCGGTCCTGCAGCTCTGTTTTCTTCCAGCGGAAGTTCCCTCTACACGTGACTACCTGTGACATCACGTGACCCCTGAGGCCAATCAGCGGCTCAAGGGAAGGGACCTGGGATGTCACAGCCAGTGAGGACTTCCAGGAACAGAAGACAGCGGAGCAGCAGGACTGGACGACTGGACCGTGCTGTGACCTGCTGACACCAGAGCAGCGGGGACAGGTATGTTTAGTATGTTTTTTTTTTGTGGGGGGGTGTTCATCTCCCCCGGACTAATTATAAAAAAAGAAAAAAAAAATTATACTGGACAGCCTCTTTAAAGTGTGGCGCATTAGGGGGTATATTAAAGGGGTTGTCCAGGCATAATGTGTTATGGTTTATCCTCAGGATAGGCCATAGATACCTTATTTGTGCGGGGGCTGACCCCGGACCAATCAGCTGTACAGAGCCACTTCTGACGCCCATCCTGTACACAATACGGGGCTGGAAGCTGAAAGCTCTGTTCACTGTGTATTAGCCATGCACCTTCACTGCATCTCAGTACTTATTAAAGTCAGTAGGAGCTGAGCTGCAGTGAAGGTGCCGGCCGACTAAACAGTGGATGGAGCTTTCTGCTTCCGGCCCTGTGTTGTGTACAGAACAGGCGCCAGAAGTGACTCCGTACAGCTGATGGTGCCATGTGTCAACCCCTTAGCAATCAGGTATTTATTATGTCCTATCCTGAGCATAGGCCATAAAAAAGATTAACCCTGGACAACCCCTTTAATATGCATCACACAGGATGTTAGCCCCCATCACTTTTCCCACACAATATAATGGCCCCATCACTGTTCCCCATACAGTATGGGGGACCGGTGAAAAGGCCACTGTATGGGGGGACCAGTGAAGTGGCCATAAAAATATTTAACCCAGACAACCCCTTAAAAGAGGTTGTCCATAAATTCCACTGTGACGGCCGCCAGGGAGGTGTAAAAATAAAAAAAATTTAAAAAAAGCATACTCACCTGTCCCCAGCACCCTATTGTCCCCTGCTTGTGTCTGTTCAGTCTCATGGCGGCCCCTCATTTCTGGAAATCCTGTACCTAATTGGTCTTAGCGGTTACATGAAGTGTAGGACTCCCAAAAAGGAGGCGCCGGCACGAGAATGAATGGACACTGGCAGCGGACAAAGGAGCGCCGGGGACAGGTAAGTATGCTTTTTTATTTATTTATTTTTTATTTTACACCTCCCGCCCAGCACATGGGTTGCTCCAATTTCTGGACAACCTCTTTAAAGGATTTATCCATCTTTCTAATATTGATGGCCTGTCCTTAGGGGAGGCCATCAATATTACATCTGCAATGATCCAACAACCAGGACCTCTGCAGATCAGCTTTTCCAGGGCAGTGCGGCTACAGGTAATGGTAAGAATTCTAGGAGCCATGCTGTTCACTTGCCATAAAGGGTGTAGCAGTAGGTTTAGGTAGTTCAGTAGTGCACAAGATATGGCAGGTGAGCAACATGGCTCCCGACATGTTATTACGTTTAGCTGCCCTGTCTCAGTACCGCTGATCTGCAGGGGTCCTGATGGTGGGCCCCTAGAAACAATTCCACTGGTGGGCCCTATGCAAACAAGAATAGCAGAGACACCGAGCAGTACATAGTGTAATTCCATTTAGAGACACAGTGGTCTAATGGTAAAAGATGGCTTTTCACCTTAGGGGGTTGTGTGACCACAACAACTTTTAAGGCACAATCAACTTAGCAGGTGAGTTGGAGGGCCGCAGCTGTCGCACTGTAACATCATAGGAGGTGTGAACAGTATACAAAACCAAGGACCAAAGTTACAGGGACAGCGAAGAACCAATGGTGACTTAAACAAATTCTTTTATTCCAGGAAGTACAGAAAACACACACACGACGCGTTTAGGGGTTTTAAACACCCCTTTATCAAGTGTGTTTAACACTACAATAAACAACAATAACAATACCTGTAATCATAATTTAAAAAAATGTATAGATACAATAACCAGCAATATATATTGTATAGAAACAATATTAACCTTTAGTCAAAATGATGGCTAGCTTGAAAGCGGTGCTTTGGTACATAGTGATTATTACGGAGGGGCCAATTAATCAATTAGTGCATACGCAATACAGTGGGTAAATAGGAATATTATGAAATCTCACAACAGACAAACATTGTTCTAAATTGACAATTATCAACATGTAATGTTATGGAAATACCAATGGCAACAGAAACAGCTTAGAAAATGTAGAGTGGGAATGATATTGGAATGCCTCAACAGGTTGAAGGTGGTCAGCATCAATCAGAAGAATAAAGTTCCGTGGGTGCACCAATAAAAGCAGGACCAGATTTAATAACAACATAGGAGATAGCCAGTGTGCTTAAAATAGTACAAAACATGTTACCTTAATTGTAGTTTGTCCAGGAGCGGGACAGGTATTCGTAGCGTAGCGTTATCTTGCACAAATTTAAATAGCATCCAGCGGGTGCTACTGCTCATGTGCAAGTCACTGATATGCGCAGGTCAAATAGACGCCTGTCAAAATGAGGGTGGATGACTTCAAAAGTACTACCGCGCATGTCCAAGGTGTATTATCGTGCAAGCTCCGTAAGGTCTTCATAAAGATTGCTTTGTTAACCTATAGTAGTTGCTAGTAGCCAAAAAGGTTTATAAAAAGCGATTGAAAACCATTGTTGTTAATAAGGGAATACTGAAGGGATGCAAAATGAATAGCATTAAAGGCATGCAAAACAAATAACATGAACATGATAAATAGATAAATAAATAAATAAATAACAAACAAATAACATGTACATGTCAGAGGCGTAGCTAGGGGTTCAGCACAGGGAGGGCGAACATGTCCAAGTGGGCCCCCAACTTGGACATATTCGTATACCGATACTATGAGTATATGGTGAGCGTATAGTGGTATATAGCGGCTCTACAGTCATGGCCAAAAGTTTTGAGAATGATACAAATATTAATTTTTACAAAGTCCACTGCTTCAGTTTTTCTAATGGCAATTTGCATATACTCCAGAATGTTATAAAGAGTGATCAGCTTAACAGCAATTACTTGCAAAGTCAATATTTGCCTAGAAAATGAACTTTATCCCCCCAAAACACATTTCAACATCATTGCAGCCCTGCCTTAAAAGGACCACCTAACATCGTTTCAGTGATTGCTCCATTAACACAGGTGTGGGTGTTGATGAGGACAGGGCTGGAGATCAATCTGTCATGATTAAGTAAGAATGACACCACTGGACACTTTAAAAGGAGGCTGGTGCTTGCCATCATTGTTTCTCTTCTGTTAACCATGGTTATCTCTAAAGAAACACGTGCAGTCATCATTGCACTGCACAAAAATGGCCTAACTGGGAAGAGTATTGCAGCTAGAAAGATTGCACCTCAGTCAACAATCTATTGCATCATCAAGAACTTTAAGGAGAGAGGTTCCATTGGTGCCAAAAAGGCTCCAGGGTGCCCAAGAAAGACCAGCAAGCGGCAGGACCGTCTCTTAAAAGTGTTTCAGCTGCGGGATCGGGCTACCAGCAGTGCAGAGCTTGCTGAGGAATGGCAGCAGGCAGGTGTGAGTGCATCTGCACGCACTGTGAGGCGGAGACTCTTGGAGCAAGGCCTGGTCTCAAGGAGGGCAGCAAAGAAGCCACTTCTCTCCAGAAAAAACATCAGGGACAGACTGATATTCTGCAAAAGGTACAGGGAGTGGACTGCTGAGGACTGGGGTAAAGTCATTTTCTCTGATGAATCCCCTTTTCGATTGTTTGGAACATCTGGGAAACAGCTTATTCGGAGAAGAAGAGGTGAGCGCTACCACCAGTCTTGTCTCATGCCAACTGTAAAGCATCCTGAAACCATTCATGTGTGGGGTTGCTTCTCAGCCAAGGGAATCGGCTCTCTCACAGTCTTGCCTAAAAACACAGCCATGAATAAAGAATGGTACCAGAATGTCCTCCAAGAGCAACTTCTCCCAACCGTCCAAAAGCAGTTTGGCGCTCAACAATGCCTTTTCCAGCATGATGGAGCACCTTGCCATAAAGCAAAGGTGATAACTAAATGGCTCAGGGAACAAAACATAGAGATTTTGGGTCCATGGCCTGGAAACTCCCCAGATCTTAATCCCATTGAGAACTTGTGGTCAATCATCAAGAGACGGGTGGACAAACAAAAACCAACAAATTCAGACAAAATTAAAGCATTGATTCTGCAAGAATGGACTGCTATCAGTCAGGATTTGGTCCAGAAGTTGATTGAGAGCATGCCAGGGAGAATTGCAGAGGTCCTGAAGAAGAAGGGTCAACACTGCAAATATTGACTTGCTGCATTAACTCATTCTAACTGTCAATATAAGCTTCTGTTACTCATAATATGAATGCAATTATATTTCTGTATGTGATAAAAACATCTGACAAACACACATAAAAACCAGAGGGCAGCAGATCATGTGAAAATATAATATTTGTGTCATTCTCAAAACTTTTGGCCATGACTGTACACAGGGCTCTGCAGATGATTTAGGTGAATACAGTGCAGTAACATTTAATGACTTACTGGTGACGTCTAATCGTTCACATTCCCTGTCTTTTATCTGGACGGCCATGACCACTTCTTCCAGTCTCTGTAAAGTTTGCAACACAGACATCTTTGGCTCCTTACTTTTCCAGGCACCTGACCCATACTGTCCTCACCTACACAAAGCCCCCATCCTGCTGCTACCCCCAATTATAAAATATATAATATACCCCCATAATGAATAACACCCCTAAGTGCATCTTTAAATTAATAACTTCCCTGTGCACCCCTTTAAATAGTGCCCCTTATTAATAATGCCCCAGTTGTTTCCTAATTAAAAAGAAAAAAAAAAACACAAGGGAAAAAAAAATTATTGGGGTTCCAATACCCGAGACCCCGAGGATCAGCTGTTTGAATGAACTGTGGTACCTGTGTAAGCGCCGTGACACCTTCTCTGTTTACATAGTTTGATTCTTTTCATAGCGGCCATGTAATGTAACTACAGCTTCGTCCTATACACATCTATGTGACAAGACTGGAATGACATCACCCGGTCACTATAAACAGACAGCATGTGATATAAACAGGCGCCATAGCCCCTTCTTACAGCTGATCAGTGGGGAATCACTTATCTCATGATTTATTCTGAGGATAGACCATCAATAAAAATGAGCTGGAAAACGCCTTAAGGCCAAGGCCCAACGTGGCGTCCCACAGCAAAAAACAGCTGTGGGAAAAACCGCGGCGGCGACACATCGCGGTTCTTCTGCAGCATTTTGCACAGAATGCTTGCAGAGGTTTCCTCTGTGGACTTTCTGCTTCAATTATATCTATAGGGAAACCGCTGGCATTTCCATAGGTATAATTGACATGCTGCGATTTCCAAAACTGCGACTGTTTTGGAAATCGCAGCGTATCCGCTGCGTGTATTTTACTGCATAGTGGGGATGGGATGGGGCCCCATGTGGCAAAAACCCACAGAAAAAAACTGTGGAATTCTAGTAAATCCCATCCACACATAGTGGAAAAATACGTGCAGCAGACGCACTGCGATTTCCAAAACCGTTGCGGTTTTGGAAATCGCAGCATGTCAATTATACCTATGGAAACACTGGTGGTTTCCATATACTGTAGGTGTACTGAAACCCCTGCAGACCTTTTGTGAAAAGCGCTGCTGGAAAAACCACAATGTTACTGCCATGGTTTTTCCTGCAGCCCGCTATGTGGGGCCTTAGTCTAAATAAAGCCCAAGTGCCACTTTCATTAAATTAATTGACCCTCATATTATGCCCCTGATTCCCCCTGACATAAATACTGCACCTCTAATGACCCCTTATATCAATGACCACCCCCTTATGTTCATAATGCCTCCTAATATAAATGATGCCCCCTAATGGCTCCTTATATAAATAACCTCCCCCCTTGTATTCATAATACCCCGTAATAACCCTTATATAAATGACCCCCCATCGTCATAATGCCCCCTAATGAATCCTCCCTTTGTAGATATAATTCCCCCTCCTATCCACCCCTTATACTATTAATATACCCACAACTGCACTAAAAAAAAAAAAAAAAAAAGTCATACTCACCTCCGATTCTGATGAATGGAGCCGCCGCCACCGCTTCCTCCCTGTCCACGCACAGGACGTCTGTGTCTGAGCGCGGGCGGCGCGATGTTGTGACGTCATCGCGTCGCCTGTGTGAGAAGACATCGGTCTGTGGTCTCGGGGACTTGTAAACCGCAAGCCTCATGTGGCTTGCTTTTTACAATACTGTGAAGTTGCAGGATATGTTTTAACTACATCGGTGTCTTCAGACACCGATCCAGTTATAAATAAAGGATGTATTAATGGCGGCCCCAGGGTGGGCCCCAAAAAGTCAGTGGTCCCGGGGCAGCTGCCCCCTCTGCCCCCCCCAGCTAGCTACGCCTCTGGTACATGTAAATCAATAAGGGAAGCCCTAATCTGGTACTTTTATAATGTTGGAATAGTACATTAGAATAAGTACAGTGTCATATTGAGACACTGTACCAAATGATACATTATTAATAATAAATAATTAACAATAATAATTAATCGGTAAATAACAGACAGAATAATAACCATAATACATAAAACAGTAATAAATAACGGGATAAAAAGCCAATAAATCGGTACTAAAAAAGGTGTGATAAGATAAAAAGCTACAAGAGGTATATCATAGTAGGATTTAAAAAGAGACTTATAGCGACTAAAAATGACATAATAATAATATCATAATAATATTATTAATAATAATAATAATAATAATAATAATAATAATAATAATAATAACGTAATAATAAATTATGTATAGAATAAAAGTGCATGAAAAAATGCGACCCTCGTTAAGCTAGTTAGGGCAGGAAAGGACTGCTAGTAACCGGTCCCGGTCACGTCTTCTAACACTTCATTTAGCCCTTCTGGAACTAGTGTATTTAATTGAAAAATCCAATACATTTTTCTCCACTTTAAGGTATTGAACGGATCAGGTTTATCAGCAGGTATATGGCCGATAGGTATTACCGAAAAACCCTCGAAGTTGTTATTATGTTTTAAAGTGGCGAGAGACACTGTGTTTTAGGAAGCCATTCAGAACATTCGACCGGTGCTTGTTTAATCTCTCTCTCAAGCACATAATTGTCCGTCCTACGTATTGCAGGCCATAGGGGCACTCCAACACATAAATGACATATGATGTAGAGCAATACAGTCTGAACGGCACCTGAAAGGAGTCCCCAGTTGAGTGGCTGGTTAAAGTGGTGACGTTATGCTTAATACTATGACAGCATTTACATTTTTTGTGTCCACATTTAAAACTACCAATTTTGAGTGGAAAAGAGGTAGCTTGAGGGTCAGATTTAGTGGTCCCTTTCCGTAGGCGGCTCGGGGCTAAAAGATTCTTCAGTGTTTTGGCCCGTCTGAATGTTATGTTGGATCTATTAGGCAGACTCTTCTTAAGGTACTGGTCGTTTTTCAAAATTACCTGCTCTGATTTTGGCTGCTTTGATGATACTAAGTGGGTAGTTTTTTTCTATATAGTATAATATATTTGTTGTACAATTTCACCTAATGCGTTTAAACTGCCCAAAGGGCACATTACTCTTCCATTTGTGATAATGTTCGCTATGGAAATCCAGAAGACTATTGCAGTACACTTTTTTAAAATGAGTGCGTGTTGTGATCCTATCACCTGATTCAACTAAAACTAGATCCAAGAAATCAATTTCATTAGGCTCTGTTTTCCCTAGGAATTTGAGGCCCCAATCATTGTTATTTAGATAACGGGAAAAATCCTCAAATTCCTCAGGAGATCCATCCCAAATGAACAAAAGGTTGTCTATATATCTCTTAAAATAGATTATGCGCTGTAGCCAGACCGTATTTATGGTTTTCAATCGCTTTTTATAAACCTTTTTGGCTACTAGCAACTACTATAGTTTAACAAAGTGATCTTTAAGAAGCCCTTACTGAGTTTGCATGATAATACACCTTGAGCATGCGCGGTAGTACTTTTGAAGTCATCCACCCTCATTTTGACAGGGGTCTATTTGACTTGCATGTATCAGTGACTTGCGCATGCGCAGTAGCGCCCGCTGGACGCTATTTAAATTCGTGCAGCATAACGAAACGCTACGATACCTGTCCCACTCCTGGACAAACTACAATTAAGGTAACATGTTTTTACTATTTTAAGCACGCTGGCATCTCCTATGTTGTTATTAAATCTGGTCCTGCTTTTATCGGTGCACTCACGGAACTTTATTCTTCTGATTGATGCTGACCACCTTCAACCTGTTGAGGCATTCCAATATCATTCCCACTCTTGGGAATTTAGAACAATATTTGTCTGTTGTGAGATTTCATAATATTCCTATTTACCCACTGTATTACGTATGCACTAATTGATTAATTGGCCCGTCCGTAATAATCACTATGTACCAAAGCACCGCTTTCAAGCTAGCCATCATTTTGACTAGATACAATAATGTTGGTTAATGTATCTATATTTTTTTTTTAAATTATGTTTACAGGTATTGTTATTGTTGTTTTTTGTAGTGTTATACACACTTGATAAAGGGGTGTTTAAAACCCCGAAACGCGTCATGTGTGTTTTCTGTACTTCCTGGAATAAAAGAATTTGTTTAAGTCACCATTGGTCCTGCGCAGTCCCTGTAACTTTGGTCCTTGGTTTTGTATACTGGTGGGCCCTAGACATCCCAGTCCGACACTGACTGATGGCTTGAACGGAGCCGAGGTGGAGAGTCCCAAGCCGCCATTTCTTTGCCAAAAAGGCAGTATCAGCCCTGCACAAATATGTAGAACAGAAGGTGGGCCAGTCCTTGAGCCTGTCTGTGTCTGCCAAAGTGCACAGCAGCGCCGACGTGTGGAGCTGTAACTACAGTCAAGGACAATATATGTCATTTACGGCCCACTGGGTTAATGTGGTGCCTGCCCAGGCACACCAGCAACTTGGACAGGTGACGTAGCTTCTGCCTCCACGTTTTTACGTCATTGGTCCTGCAACAATATCCACCTCATCCTCCACTGTGTCCTCAGCTTCCACTGCAGGGACAATTCACAGCGCTCCTCCAGCATACCAAAAGTGCAGGGCACGGCAGTGTCACACTGTTCTACAACTCGTTTGCCTGGGTGAATGGAGTCACACAGGGGCGGAACTGCTCCATGTTCTTCATCAAGAAATCCAATCCTGACTTTGTCCGCGACAACTCAAATTTGGAACCATGGTGATCGACAATGGAAAGAACATGGTGTCGGCGCTGTGTCAAGGAGGGCTGAGCCATGCGCCCTGCATGGCGCACGTGTTCAATCTGGTTAAGTGTTCCACCCATCTGCAAGACATCCTAAAAATCGTCAGGAAACTTTGCATGCACTTCAGCCACTTGTACACCGCCAAGCACAACCTCCTTGAGTTACATGCTGCTGCCACCGAGTCATTCTATGGCTTCTTCATGCTGCTGCCAACGGGTCACGCTATGGCCTCCTCATGCTGCTGCCAACTCCACATTATGTCGCCTTGCCACTCTGTGGCCTCCTCATGCTGCTGCCACCTCCCTCCACATTATGTCGCCTTGCCACTCTGTGACCTACTCATGCTGCTGCCATCTCCACATTATGTCGCCTTGCCACTCTGTGGCCTCCTCATGCTGCTGCTACCTCCACATTATGTCGCCTTGCCACTCTGTGGCCTCCTCATTCTGCTGCCACCGGGTCACTCTATGACCTCCTCATGCTGCTGCCACCGAGTCACTCTATGGCCTCGTCATGCTGCTGCCACCTCCACATTATGTCGCCTTGCCACTCTGTGGCCTACTCATGCTGCTGTCACCGGGTCACTCTATGGCCTCCTCATGCTGCTGCCACCGAGTCATTCTATGGCCTCCTCATGCTGCTGCCAACTCCACATTATGTCGCCTTGCCACTCTGTGGCCTCCTCATTCTGCTGCCACCGGGTCACTCTATGACCTCCTCATGCTGCTGCCACTGAGTCACTCTATGGCCTCCTCATGCTGCTGCCACCTCCACATTATGTCGCCTTGCCACTTTGTGGCCTACTCATGGTACTGCCACCGGGTCGCTCCATGGCCTCCTCATGCTGCTGCCAACTCCACACTACCTTGCCACTCTGTGGCCTACTCATGCTGTTGCCACCGGGTCACTCTATGGCCTCCTCATGCTGCTACCAATTCCACATTATGTCGCCTTGCCACTCTGTGGCTTCCTCATGCTGCTGCCACCTCCCTCCACCTTATGTCGCCTTGCCACTCTGTGACCTACTCATGCTGCTGCCATCTCCACATTATGTCGCCTTGCCACTCTGTGGCCTACTCATGCTGCTGCCACCTCCCTTCACATTATGTCGCCTTGCCACTCTGTGACCTACTCATGCTGCTGCCATCTCCACATTATGTCACCTTGCCACTCTGTGGCCTACTCATGCTGCTGCCACCTCCCTCCACATTATGTCGCCTTGCCACTCTGTGGCCTCCTCATGCTGCCAACTCCACATTATGTTGCCTTGCCACTCTGTGGCCTCCTCATGCTGCTGCAAACTCCACATTATGTCGCCTTGCTACTCTGTGGCCTACTCATACTGCTGCTACCTCCACATTATGTCACCTTGCTACTTTCTAGACATCTTTGTGGAATCACCAGATGACGGTGTAAAAGGAGTGCGCTCTTTCATGCTACAGTAGGATCTTCTGCACGGTTCTTTCTATCTGGCACTAACATGGACCTGTAAGGCTGAGTTCACACTTGAGTTAGTTGGTCAGTTTTGGACCCGTAACTGGCCAAATAAGTCAAGTGTGCAGTGGTTCTAAGAGCGACGCCTGTCATGTGCGTGTCATACTGACTCACAGTAGTTTCGCTACCACAGCAGACTCCCTATGCATGTTACTGCAAGACACAGTGTTCTACACCACTATACAGTCTCTCTGCAGCCAGGAAATAGCTGTTTTTTAACGCAATTCGCAGCAAATTAATTTGGATCGAATCGAGTCGTTTTGGAAACTTCGTAGAATCGGTCGAATCGAATTTTTGAAAAATTCGCTCATCTCTATTATTATTATTATTATTATTATTATTAAAGGGTTAGAACTGTATGGGCAGGGCAGCGTTGTTCCCATGGTGCAAACAGTGGACCACAGATACAACTATTTGCGATTGGTGATTTTGTGAGATCCATCGATTTTTTTTTTTTTTTTTTTTTTTCTATTTCTGATATATGAATATACAGTGCCTTGCGAAAGTATTCGGCCCCCTTGAACTTTTCAACCTTTTGCCACATTTCAGACTTCAATCATAAAGATATAAAATTTTAATTTTTGGGTGAAGAATCAACAACAAGTGGGACACAATTGTGAAGTGGAATGAAATTTATTGGTTATTTTAAACTTTTGTAAAAAATAAAAACTGAAAAGTGGGGCGTGCAATATTATTCTGCCCCTTTACTTTCAGTGCAGCAAACTCACTCCAGAAGTTCAGTGAGGATCTCTGAATGATCCAATGTTGTCCTAAATGACTTATGATGATAAATATAATCCACCTGTGTAATCAAGTCTCCGTATAAATGCACCTGCTCTGTGATAGTCTCAGGGTTCTGTTTAAAGCGCATAGAGCATCATGAAGACCAAGGAACACACCAGGCAGTGTTTGCCACAAGCCACCTGGGAGACATACCAAACATGTGGAAGAAGGTGCTCTGGTCAGATGAAACCAAAATCGAACTTTTTGGCCACAATGCAAAACGATATGTTTGGCGTAAAAGCAACACAGCTCATCACCCTGAACACAACATCCCCACTGTCAAACATGGTGGTGGCAGCATCATGGTTTGGGCCTGCTTTTCTTCAGTAGGGACAGTGAAGATGGTTAAAATTGATGGGAAGATGGATGGAGTCAAATACAGGATCATTCTGGAAGAAAACCTGTTGGAGTCTGCAAAAGACCTGAGACTGGGATGGAGATTTATCTTCCAACAAGACAATGATCCCAAACATAAAGCAAAATCTACAATGGAATGGTTCACAAATAAACATATCCAGGTGTTAGAATGGCCAAGTCAAAGTCCAGACCTGAATCCAATCGAGAATCTGTGGAAAGAGCTGAAAACTGCTGTTCACAAACGCTCTCCATCCAACCTCACTGAACTCCAGCTGTTTTCCAAGGAAGAATGGGTCAGAATTTCAGTCTCTCGATGTGCAAAACTGATAGAGACATACCCCAAGCGACTTGCAGCTGCCATCGCAGCAAAAGGTGGCGCTACAAAGTATTAACTTAAGGGGGACGAATAATTTGGCACGTCCCACTTTTCAGTTTTTTATTTTTTACAAAAGTTTAAAATTTCCAATAAATTTCGTTCCACTTCACGATCGTGTCCCACTTGTTGATTCTTCACCAAAAAATGTAAATTTTATATCCTTATGTTTGAAGTCTGAAATGTAGCAAAAGGTTGAAAAGTTCAAGGGGGCCGAATACTTTCGCAAGGCACTGTTTTATAGGAGGACCATTTGTTATCAGGTCTTTGATGTGGGTTGTGCAGTTCTGAGACAGTGGTGTTAATATTTGGCATTGTGTCAACTATCTGTAACAATTCACTTTTGTTTCTTTATTTTTGGACTACACTTACCTAAACCTTATTGCCTCAGTCTACACATATATATGATGCGACTAGACTTTATCTATTTACACATTGATATGGGAAGTGTTTTATTGCATTTTAACCCCTTAAGGACACAGTCCAAAAGTGCATTAAGGACCAGGCCTCGTTTTTCAAAACTGACGTGCCACTTTATATGGCAATAACTTTGAGACGCTTTAACTTACACAAGTGATTTTGAGAATGTTTTTTGTGACATATTGTGCTTCATGTTAGTGATAAACACTAATCAATATTTTTGTATTTATTTATACAAAATATACGAAATTTGATGGAAATTTGGAAAAAATTGCAATTTTCACAATATGAAATGGTCTGCTTTTCAAACAGATAGTTAATATCATACAAATACATTAATAAATATTATCTACCATATCTCTGCTTTATATCGGCATCATCTTTTAATTGTCCTTTAATGTATTTTGGACATTATAAAGCTTACAAGTGTAACAGCGTTTTTCCAGATTTACAAGAAAATTTCTCAAACTAATTTTTTTTAGGAACCACTTCAGTTGTGAAGGGGATTATAAAGGCCTATATATTTGAAACCTCCAAGAATCACCCCATTTTCAAAACTGCACCCATCAAATAATTCAAAACAGCATTTGGGATGTTTGTTAATCCTTTTAGCATTTCACGGATATTAGAACAATATGGAGGTAAAATGTAAACATTTCATTTTTTTTTTCAATAATACATTTATTTAATCCTAAAATTAACACACTCACAAAAGGTTAAAGGACAAAATGCATCTCACAGTTTGTTATGCAATTTCTCCAGAGCACAGAAATACCCCACATGTGGGTGTAAACTGATGTTTGGGAACACGGCAACGCACAGAAGGGAAGGAGCAACACTGGACGTTCTGAAAAGCAGATTTTGCTGGAATAGTTTTTGGTGCCATGTCTCATTTGCAGAGCCCCTAAAGTAACAATACAAAGGAAGCCCCCAAAAGTGACCCCATTTTGGAAACTACACCCCTCTCAGAATTTATCAAGGGGTATAGTGAGCATTTTGACACAACAGCCTTTTCACAGATTTTATTAACACTGTGATGTGTAAATGAAAAATTACTAAAATGTCACTTTGTCCTCAAAGTTTTCATTTTCACAAGGGGTTATAGGAGAAAAAGCACCCCACAGTTTGTTAAACAATTGCTCCTGAACACGGCAATACCCCATATGTGGTCATAATCTGCTGTATGGGTACATGGTGGGGCTTGGAATGGAAAGAGCGCTATTTGGCTTTTGGAGGGCAGTTTTGCTGGAATAGTTTTCAGGTGTCATGTCGCATTTGCAGAGCCCCTAAAGTGCCAGTACAATTGAAACCCCCAAAATGTGAACCCATTTTGGAAACTATACCCCTCATAGAATTTATCAAGGGTTATGGTGAGCATTTTGACCTCACAGCAGTTCCACAGATTTTATTAACATTGGGATGTGTAAATGAAAAATTACTTTTTTTTCAATAAACCGTCAATTTAGTCCCACATTTTTTATTTTCAACAGAAGATAAAGTAGAAAAAGCTCCCCAAAGTTTGTTACACAATTTCTTCTAAACACGGCAATACCCCATATGTGGTCATAATCTGCTGTGTGGGTACATGGCGGGCTCGTAATGGAAAGAGTGCTATTTGTCTTTTGGAGGGCAGATTTTGCTGCATTAGATTTTGGATGCCATGTTACATTTGCAGAGCCCCTAGAGTACCAATACAATGGAAATCCGCAGACTTGTGACCCCATTTTGGAAACTACACCCCTCACAGAACATATCAAGGGATACAATGAGTAGTTTGACCTTACAGCTGTTTCACAGATTTTATTAATATTGGTACGTGAAAATGAAAAATTATTTTTTTCCGATTAAACCATCACATTAGTCCCAATTGTTCAGGTGCCATGTCGCATTTGCAGAGCCCCTAAAGTATCAATACAATGGGAACCCCCAAAAAGTGACCCCGTTTTAGAAACTACACCTCTCTCGGAATTTATCAAGGGGTATTATCATTTTGAGCCCAAGAGTGCGTCCCAAAAATAATGTACAAAGTGAAAAATTTAATTTTTAAAGAAATGTGCTATTTTGGTGCCCAATATTTTGTGCCCAGATTGTGTCATCAGAGACATGCACTCCTAAAACTATTAAGTGGGCTATCCCAGATAGAAAGAAGTTGTATATGTGGGTGTGAACTGCTGCTTGGGCACACATCAGGGCTCAGAAGGGAAGGAGCAGTGTGCTTTTTAGCTTTTAAAGTACAGATTTAGAGGGATTTTCTGGGCGCCATGTTGTTTTTGCAGTGCCCTGGAGGTGCCAGTAAATTGGAATTCCCCAAGAAATTACCCCATTTTCTGGGCCATTTTTAGAGTCTCTACAAATGTGACATGGCGTCCAAAAACCAACAATCGAAATCTGCGCTCCAAAACACATAGCGCTCCTTGACATCTGCGCCCTCTTGTGTGCCCAAACGACAGTTTATACCCACATGTATGATACTGTTGTACCCAGGATAATGTACTTAATAATGCCATATGTGGGTATAAACTGTTTGTTTAGGAACAGCCGGGCACAGAAGGGAAAGAGCGCTATTTTGCTTTTTGGAGCACTGTTTGGTTTTTGGACGTCATGCCACTTTTGCAGAGCCCCTGAATTGTCAGTAAAGTGGAACCTGCAGACACATAACCCCACTTTGGAAACTACACCACTGAAGGGATTTATCAAGTGGGGTAGCGAGTATTTTTAACCCTTGAGTGATGCATTCATTTAATTTCCAGAAAGGAATGCGCACCTGATAATGAAAAGTGAAAATTGCAATTTTTCCAGAGATACGCCATTTCAGTGCCCAATATGTTGTGCCCAGCTTGTGTCAGCAGAGACACACACTCCAAAACTGTTAAGTGGGTATCCTGGGCACAACAGCCTTTGGAGCATTCGTCTCTGATACAAGCCGGGCACAACATATTACACACTGAAATGAAGTATTCCTGGAAAAATTGTCATTTTCACCTTTCACCAACAGCTGCGTATTCATTTCTGGAAAATTAATTTATGCAACACTTGGGGGTTAAACATGTTTACTGTACCCCTGGATAAATTTCTTAAGGGGTGTAGTTTCCAAAATGGGGTCATGTGTCAGGGAATTCCACTTTATTGGCATTTCAGGGTTCTGCAAAAGTGTAATGGTGTCCAAAAACCAAACCATCTAAATCTGTGCTCCAAAAACCAAAATAGCGCTCCTTCCCTTCTGTGTCCGGCTGTGCCCAAACAGCAGTTTATAGCACATATGACATTAAGTACGTTATCCTGGGTACACCAGTGTCATACATGTGGGCATAAACTGCAGTATGGGCACACAGTAGGGCGCAGAAGGGAAGGAGCTCTATTTGGTTTTGAAGTATATATTTAGATGTTTGGAATCTGGATGCCATGTCATGTTTGCAGAGCCTCTAAGGTACCAGTAAAGTGGAATCCCCTAGGGAGTGACCCCATTTTGAAAACTGCACCCCTCAAAGAATTTATCAAGGGGTGTAGTGAACATTAGTATCCCAGACGTGAATGCACAGCGGATGGTGAACAGTGAATATGTAAGCTGTGCGGAGTACATTGGGTACACTAAATTCCCTACTATATCCCCAGTAGCTCCTATGATTGGGGGGGGGGGTCACTCTGGGGGTCACTTCTGGTGTCTTTTCCTTCGTAAACTCTAAATCTGGGGTGTCCCCTGATATACACTCACACAGCTTATACATTCTTTTCCTCAGTGGCGTAACTAAAGTCTTGTGGGCCCCATTGAAAACTTTTGTCTGGGGCCCCCTACCCCCTCCCTACAGTAAATTCTTGATGGTTACTGGGTCCCAAACAGTATAATATGCTCGAAAGTGGCTCCAGATAGTATTATATGCTTGACAGTGGCCCCCATACAGCATTATATGCTCCACATTGCTCCCCCCACACACGGTGTAATATGCTCCCCACAGTGGCCCCACACAGTATAATATGCTCCATACAGTGGCCCCATCCTGTATTTTATACTCCCCACAGTGGTCCCCTCCCAGTATTATATGCTTCTCACAGTGGCCCCCACCCAGTATTATATGCTTCCCACAGTGGGCCCCACCCAGAATTATATGCTCCACAGTGGCCCCCACACAGCATTATATGCTCCACAGTGGCCCCCATACAGCATTATATGCTCCACATTGCTCTCCCCCACACACAGTATAATATGCTCCCTACAGTGGCCCCGCACAGTATAATATGCTCCATACAGTGGCCCCACCCTGTATTTTATGCTCCCCACAGTAGTCCCCTCCCAGTATTATATGCTTCCCACAGTGGCCCCCACCCAGGATTATATGTCCCCCACAGTGGGCCCCACCCAGTATTATATGCTCGCCACAGTGGTGGGCCCCACCCATTATTATATGCTCCCCACAGTGGTGGGCCCCACCCAGTATTATATGCTCCACAGAGGCCCCCGCCCAGTAGTATATGCTTCCCAGTGGCCCCCACCCAGTATTATATGTTTCCCACAGTGGCCCCCACCCAGTAGTATATGCCCCCCACAGTGGACCCAACCCAGTATTATATGCCCCCCAGAGTATAATAATCGGAGGCCCAGGGAAGGTGATTAAAAATAACAAACATTCATACTCACCTTGCCTTACCTTTCCTTGGCATCCTCGCTCCATCCTGCCATCTTCAGCGTCTTCAGGCCCTCTTCCGACGTCGCTGCTGGGGCCTGTGATTGGGCCTCAGTGGTCACGTGGGGGCGCACTGACGTCATTACGCGGCCGTGCCCCATATGACTGCTGGGGCCTAATCACAGGCCTCAGTCATATGACAGAGGAGCGCCGGATAGAACTCTGTGCCCAGGAGAGGTGAGAATATGTATTTATTATTTTCAGTCACCTCCCCTGGGTGCCCTGCCCTGCCATCTATTGGAAAGGGGCCTGGCAATATGTATATAACCAGGCTTTCCCTGACCACTATCATACCACAGCCATCTTTACACCACTGCTCTTTCTGCCGCAGCCAGTTTTGTTCGAATGATTTGGTGATTTTTGGTGTTCTTGTCTTCACATTGTACAAGCTATATTTTCTTCATTTTTCTGGTGATGTAGCCATATGAGGGCTTGTTGTTTGCGGTATGAGATGTATTTTGTAATGACAACATTTTTGGGTGCCTATAACTTATAGAATACATTTTATTAACTCTTTCTTAGTGGATTTAAAAAAAAAACCAGCAATTCTGGTATTGCTTTTTACCTTTCTTTTTTTTTTTCTGCACGGCGTACAACATAAGTAACATGTTACCTTTATTCTGTGGGTCAGTACGATTATGGCGATACCTCATTTATATTGTTTTTTTATGCGTTACTAGTCTTGTAGAACAAAAACCCATTTGGGGAAAGAAATCAATTATATTTGCATTGCCATCTTCTGAGATGTGTAGAAATTTTTTTTTTTCAGTTGACAGAGCTGGTTGAGAGCTTACTTTTGCGGGACGATCTGTCCTTTTTATTGGTACTCTTTTGGGGTACATATGACTTTTTGATAATTTTTTATAGCATTTTTTTTAAGGCGAGATGGCGAAAAATCATTATTTCCCTGCTTTATTAATTAATTTTTTTTTTTCATACAGTTCACTTTTTTTTTTCCAACTTTTTTTTACTTCTTAGTGATGTCCCACTAGGACACCTGAACCAGTGATGCACTGATCCCTAATTCAGCACTATAGACTGTCATACACATGTATTGCAGTCTATAGAGGAAGTCAGCCTATGCAAACGCATAGGCTGACTACCAAAGGTCCTGGCAGTATCAACTAGGTAGTGGGGGCTCCAGGCAGCCGTGCTGCTGAAAATACATATGGGCACCCCCCGATCTCGCCGCTGGGGTGCCGTGGAGAGGGACGGACATTTGGCATGGTGAAACCCCTTGGGTGCCGCGGTCATGTTTGACTGCGGCAACCAAGGGGTTAAAACCCTTGAGTTCCGATGGGGGGGTTTAAGGAGCAGAATGTTAGCTGTCAATTGCAGATGCCGCCCGCAACTTTCACTTTGAAACACCTAAGATGCCGCGGTCTGCATCTTAAGTGTTAAACGGCGGGGATCGGTATTATCACCGTCCCCGCTGTTGCAGCGGAAACCTGGCTGTCAGATTCAGCTGGGCTCCGGCGGTGATCACACGGGCTCTGCTTCTGAGCCCACTCGATCACCGTCACGTACCTATACGTACGGATGCTAACTAACCACATTCCCTGACCTACATGTACGTGAAATAGCATTAAAGGGTTAATATATAGGTCCCTTTTTGTTATGTTTTTTTGATTAAAAGTTATGTTTTACAGATTTGTTCCACAACTGCTGGATTTATATTGGTTGGCATTTTTGCTGAGTTGTATTTATCCATTGTAACCCACAATTTTGCTGGGTACTGAAGTTGGAAGCAGTGGTTGTGGTCAATCAGAAATTTGCATATTGAAGTATATGCTCTCCTTCTCTGTGTGACATGCCTCTGATGCCTCTGAGTAATCTTCGAATATCTTTGTTTTTCACGCTTTTAAGATCTCTTCTTTTATCTGGAAGTGAAAAAATCTCGCCTTCACCTGGCGAGGTCTGGATTGCTGGTCTCATCTACTAGGGCCCACTTAGTGAACTCTTTCTGTCACTCTTTCTGTTGATTCTAATGTAAGATCTAAGACAGTCGGGATTTCTTTAGCCACAAAGTTCACCATGTCTCCCCCCTTGATTGAATCAGGTATACCCACGAAGTGTGGGTTATACCAATTTTTTTTTTCTTCCTGGAATGTAACTCTAGCTTGCCTTGTATTGCCTGTATCATTCAGTATTGTTGGTTTAGAGGTTGAAGGTTGCGAGTCAGGACCTGAATTTTTTGTTAGTCTCCATTGTGGTGGTTACAAGCTTATCTATGTCAGAAGATATACCTGTATAGTATAGTGTGGGAAGCTATGTTATGATAAATGGTCAGTGCTAAGGTCAAGGTGTATATAGAATCACATTGGTCAAAACTTGGTGAACTGAATCATCCAGTTATTACACTGAGTTTCATTGGTATAAAAGTTATGATAGTGATTTGAGGGTTCCAGTATGGTCATCAAGTGGCAGTCTCTAAACATCTTGATAGGTACTTGATAAGAGTGCAGCAGAGAAAGAATTCCATCTAAATGTGCACATATGGGTCAGTTCCAGCGTGTGTAATTTCCAGTGTGGCCACAGAGCAGCAGATTCAGATTAGATGTAAGCAAAATGGTCAGACGTGTTGTGTAAATAAACTGGTATGTAATTTCCAAGATGACCATTTGATGGCAGTCCAAGACTGTAGATATAAAGTTGTCTGAGAGTTACAATAGAAAGTAATGCAGGGCACTTAGATCAGTTACCACATGTTATGAACAGGTCTGTAGTATCAGTGGTACAAACAAGAGGCAGCAGGGGAAATGGGGCTGCAGGTATGTTAAACCATTTTCAATCTTTACACCATCTCCCTTTGTCTTAATTTATACGACCTACCAAATTAAACAACAAAGATTTTGTTTGGTAAAGTGGGGTTGGCCACAGCTTTTGTTATAAAACCAGTTTATTAACAAAAACTAGATAACATGTAAAGTTCATACTTTTAAACCGATTAACAGAAAAACCACTCCGAACGCCACAACTGGTAGCCAGCATCCATGTGGATGTTACCAACTTTCTTCCTCTGGACACAGACTTCTGCCTACAGCTGTGAGAACAATATCGGAAAGAGACACTGACGACTGGCTGTTGATCACCATCGCCATGTTATCTGACCAGAAACATATTCACCGATTAGTTATAAGTCGCCCCCACATTTCTATAGCCACCACTATTGGAAAAAAATTCTAGAGTCGAGTCATGTTTTTAATTAGACCTAGTTCAGACCAGTGATGGGGCCAATTATTTCTACACTGCCCGCCTCATGTGTAAAAAGGCATAATTCTGAACTAAACATTTCCAAGTTCTGACGAACAGCCCTAGGACAACTTTAACCATAGGGCCAATGGTGCAGCTGCACTGGGTCCCATGATTGCGGGGGTCCCATGATTGCGCGGGCCCCTTCAGCCACCCCAGATCATGCTGGACAGTCCCTATCATTCACTGACTCCCCAGAAGGGAATGAAAGGTGGTGTATCAATGTACACTTCCCCTCCTCCTTCTGTGGGACCAAATCTAACAGGGATACCCACAAATTCACCATGTAAGTGTCATCAAATAGGCCTGCCATATGAACTAAAGCTACTTCATTCAACATTTTTTCTATACCCAACAGGACATTGTCCAAAACATACTTCAGATTACCACAAATCAATAAAAAAGAAGATGCAGCATGGGGTATGTTAAACCCCTCCCTAAAGCTTTCAAATATTGGCCCTCCTCAAGATGGTATCCTCCCAGCACAGGTGTTCTGAGAGGATACCATTCAGGCAAATGAAAGCATACAGTGGCATCCGACAACAATTAAAGGGGTTGTCTGCTATATAATTTTTTATTTTTCCATTTATTTGTTTATAGAATAAAAAAATATTTTATAATATACATATATGTTAAATATTTGACTATATCAGGTGTTATACCAGTTAGCAACCGCTTGCTCTACACTTTGAATGAAGGGAAAGGCTTTGTCTGGAAATCTAGAGGGGAGGCTAAAGCCGAGCAAGCTAAGGCACCGTCTGAAGCACTTTTTTCTTCATTTGCGTATGACCAGTGTCAGACTGGGATGTCTAGGGCCCACCAGTGGAATTGTTTCTAGGGGTCCACCATCAGGACCCCTGCAGATCAGCGGTACTGATACAGGGCGGCTAAAGGTAATAACATGTTGGGAGCCATGCTGCTCACCTGCCATACCATGTGCATCAGTGCACTACCTAAACCTACTGCTACACCCTGTATGGCAAGTGATCAGCGTGGCTCCTAGAATTGTTACCATTACCTGTAGCCGCACTGTCCTGGAAAAGCTGATCTGTAGAGGTTCTGGCTGTTGTATCACTGCAGATATAATATTGATGGCCTCTCCTAAGGACAGGCCATCAATATTGGAAAGATGGATAACTCCTTGTCCAGGAATTGGAGCAACCCATGTGCCGGGCAGGAGGTGTAAAATAAAAAATAAATAAATAAGCACACTCACCTGTCCCCAGCGCTCCGTTGTCCACTGCCAGTGTCCATTCAGTCTGTCCATGCCAGCGACTCGTTGTTGGGAGTCTTGTACTTCATGTGACTGCTAAGACCAATTAGGTACAGGATTTCCAGAAATGAGGGGCCGCCGTGAGACCGAACAGACACAGGCAGGGGACAATGGGGTGCTGGGGAGAGTTGAGTATGCTTTTTAAAAAAAATATATATATATTTTTACACCTCCCTGGCGGCCGCCACAGCAGTTGCTCCAATTTATGGGAACCTCTTTTAAGGGGTTGTCTGGGCCAAATTTTCTATGGCCACTTCACTGGTCCCCATACTGTATGGGGAACAGTGATGGGGGCGGTACTGGGGGTGTGGCCTGGCCTTTATATATCGAGTTCCGGCGGGAGTCGCTGCGCTCAGCTGATACCCAAGTACCGGCACCCACATTCAGGGTGCTGGGAAGTGCATTTTTTACTGCAGTCTGTTGCCAGGACCAGTGGTGAACCTAGCCTCTTTGCTGCCTGAGGCAGACTATAGAAAGATGCCCCCCCCCCCAATAAATCACCGCACAATAAATATACACAATACACAAACTTATAAAACAGTTTTAAAGAATTCTTCTTCCTGCATTACTTCAGTATCAGATCAACAACACGGCATTAACAATGACAATAACTTCACACATCTTCTGCTTGGTGGATGGACGAGCCCAAGTGGCCCCGATTCTCTATAATAGGAGTGCCGCAGATAGCTGAGTACTGGACTTTGGCACTCCAATCGAAGTGAATGAGAGCCACGCGGGTTTGTCCATCCACCAAGCAACATGCCTATATTCAGTCTGGCTGCGGTCAGGCTGAATTCCCACCCAGTGTGGAGGGGGCAATTTTCAGGCCCAGTGGGGGTCTCAGCAGACAGATGCCCATCAATCAGGTATTTATCCTCTATCATTTAGGTGAATATAGTGCAGTAACATTTTGTGACTTTACAGGTGACATCTCTGGCTAATCGGTCACATTTCCCTTCTCTTCCCTTTGGACCGCCATGACCACTTCTTCCAGCTGTGACTTGTCTCTGTAAAGTTTGCAACACAGACATCTTTGGCACCTCACTTTTCCAGGTATTCGACCCACATTGTCCTCACCTACACAAAACCCCCATCCTGCTGCTACCCCAATTATAAAATATATGATATAACCCAACATAATGAATAATACCCCCAAGTGCATCTTTATATTAATAATGTCCGTGTGTACCCCCATAAATAGTGCTCCCTTATTAGTGCCCTTATTAGGTTTCCTAATTAAAAGGTTTTCCAGGTCATTAATAAAATAATCAGTGGGGCTCAGGACCCCCACTGATCAGCTGTTTGATTAAACTGTGGTATCTGTGTTAGCGTTGTGACTGCTTATCTGTTTATATAGTGTCGTTTATCTCATAGCGGCCATGTAATGTAACTACAGTGCCTTGCGAAAGTATTCGGCCCCCTTGAACTTTTCAACCTTTTGCCACATTTCAGGCTTCAAACATAAGGATATAAAATTTTCATTTTTTGGTGAAGAATCAACAAGTGGGACACAATCATGAAGTGGAACAAAATTTATTGGATATTTTAAACTTTTGTAAAAAATAAAAAACTGAAAAGTGGGGCGTGCCAAATTATTCGGCCCCCTTAAGTTAATACTTTGTAGCGCCACCTTTTGCTGCGATTACAGCTGCAAGTCGCTTGGGGTATGTCTCTATCAGTTTTGCACATTGAGAGACTGAAATTCTTGCCCAATCTTCCTTGGAAAACAGCTCGAGCTCAGTGAGGTTGGATGGAGAGTGTTTGTGAACAGCAGTTTTCAGCTCTTTCCAAAGATTCTCGATTGGATTCAGGTCTGGACTTTGATTTGGCCATTCTAACACCTGGATACGTTTATTTGTGAACCATTCCATTGTAGATTTTGCTTTATGTTTGGGATCATTGTCTTGTTGGAAGATAAATCTCCGTCCCAGTCTCAGGTCTTTTGCAGACTCCAACAGGTTTTCTTCCAGAATGGTCCTGTATTTGGCGCCATCCATCTTCCCATCAATTTTAACCATCTTCCCTGTCCCTGCTAAAGAAAAGCAGGCCCAAACATGATGCTGCCACCACCATGTTTGACAGTGGGGATGGTGTGTTCACGGTGATGAGCTGTGTTGCTTTTACGCCAAACATATCGTTTTGCATCGTGGGCAAAAAGTTCGATTTTGGTTTCATCTGACCAGAGCACCTTCTTCCACATGTTTGGTGTGTCTCCCAGGTGGCTTGTGGCAAACTTTAAACGAGACTTTTTATGGATATCTTTGAGAAATTGCTTTCTTCTTGCCACTCTTCCCTAAAAACCGGATTTGTGCAGTGTACGACTGATTGTTGTCCAATGGACAGACTCTCCCACCTCAGCTGTAGCTCTCTGCAGTTCATCCAGAGTGATCATGGGCCTCTTGGCTGCATCTCTGATCAGTCTTCTCTTTGTTTGAGATAAAAGTTTAGAGGGATGGCCGGGTCTTGGTAGATTTGAAGTGGTCTGATACTCCTTCCATTTCAATATGATCGCTTGCACAGTGCTCCTTGGGATGTTTAAAGTTTGGGAAATCTTTTTGTATCCAAATCCGGCTTTAAACTTCTCCACAACAGTATCACGGACCTGCCTGGTGTGTTCCTTGGTCTTCATGATGCTCTCTGCGCTTTAAACAGAACCCTGAGACTATCACAGAGCTGGTGCATTTATACGGAGACTTGATTACACACAGGTGGATTATATTTATCATTATCAGTCATTTAGGACAACATTGGATCATTCAGAGATCCTCACTGAACTTCTGGAGTGAGTTTGCTGCACTGAAAGTAAAGGGGCAGAATAATATTGCACGCTCCACTTTTCAGTTTTTTATTTTTTTACAAAAGTTTTAAATAACCAATAAATTTCGTTCCACTTCACAATTGTGTCCCACTTGTTGTTGATTCTTTACCAAAAAATTAAAATTTTATATCTTTATGTTTGAAGCCTGAAATGTGGCAAAAGGTTGAAAAGTTCAAGGGGGCCGAATACTTTCGCAAGGCACTGTACAGCCTCGTCCTATACACGTCTATGTGAAAAGGCTGTAATTACATCACAAGGTCACTATAAACAGACAGTGTGTGATATAAACAGGCGCTATAGCCCCTTCAAACTGCTGATCCGGGGGAGCTGAAAAGTCCCTTTATTAAAGCCCAAGTGCCACCTTAAAGGGGTTGTCCAGGATAACCACTTTTTTAATATGAGGCTACAGAAGGTTCTCCGGTGTCTTCCAGCGCGTTCCAGTGCTGCTGCTTCGGTGTTTTCTTCCCAACAGCACTGTGACATCCCATATCAGCGACCTCAGCGGTCATGTGTTTTGGGGACTTGCGCCAGAAGAAAACACCAGAGCAGCAGAACCAGACCACGGTGGGAGACATCAGAGCACGAGGGACAGGTGAGTAGGGTTTTTTTTTTTTTTAAATCACTTTCCCAGGTCTCATATTAATAAAGTGGTTATCCTGGACAAGCCCTTTAATTAATTGCCCTCTTTTATTATGCCCCTGATTCCCCCTGACATACAGTGACTTGCGAAAGTATTCGCCCCCCTTGAACTTTTCAACCTTTTGCCACATTTCAGGCTTCAAACATAAAGATATAAACTTTTAATTTTTTGGTGAAGAATCAACAAGTGGGACACAATTGTGAAGTGGAACAAAATTTATTGTGCATTCTATAGCAGAAGGGGAAGCGGGGGGTGGCCATGAGCAGGAAAGTAAACACAGTGGGTAAAAAAAGTATTTAGTCAACCACCAATTGTGCAAGTTCTCCCACTTAAAAAGATGAGAGAGGCCTGTAATTGTCATCATAGGTAGACCTCAACTAAGAGACAAAATGAGAAAACATATCTAGAAAATCACATTGTCTGATTTTTTCAGAATTTATTTGCAAATTATGGTGGAAAATAAGTATTTGGTCACATAAAAACAAGCAAGATTTCTGGCTCTCACAGACCTGTAACTTCTTCTTTAAGAGGCTCCTCTGTCCTCCACTCATTACCTGTAGTAATGGCACCTGTTTGACATTGTTATCAGTATAAAAGACACCTGTCCACAATTCCACTATGGTGAAGACCAAAGAGCCGTGGAAGGACACCAGAAACAAAATTGTAGACCTGCACCAGGCTGGGAAGACTGAATCTGTAATAGGCAAGCATCTTGGTGTGAAGAAATCAACTGTGGGAGCAATAATTAGAAAATGGAAGACATACAAAACCACTGATAATCTCTCTCTCCTTAGGTCACTGATTGGCCTCAGCGGTCATGTGTGGCAGGGACTTTCCCTGAAAGAAAAAACTAGAGCAGCAGGACTGGATCAAGCTGGGAGAAACCAGAGCAGTGGTGACAGGTGAGTGTTTTTTTTTTTTTTTTTCACCTTCCCTGGCCTAATATAACCTAATACAACCCTTTTTAATGATTCCACCTTTTATAGCCATGATGCCCCATAATTACCCTTTATATAAACGACCCACCCCCTTTATAGCTAGAATGCCCCATAATTATCCTTTATATAATTTATTCCCCACTTTATAGCTATAATGCCCAATAAATACTCCCCCCCCCCTTTAAAAAGAAAAAAAAAAACATTGTACTCACCTGCCTGCGATCCTTTGAAGGAGAGGGACGGAGAAGCCGCCTCCTCCTCTTCTTAAGCCGCGGTCTATGCGCTGTAATCACGCATAGGACATCAGTGTCTCAGCACAGGAGGCACGATGCTGTGACGTCATTGCGCCTCTTCTCTTGGCATCTTGTAAACCGCAAGCCTAAAGTGGCTTGCGGTTTACAAGATAGCACATCAGTAGGATGTATGTTTTATATTAATGTAAAGAGTGTAGAAGCTGCTGAGAAGTTGCTGTGAGTAAACCAATTAAGTCAGTCCCAAGAAGTGGAGATAACTCAAAACATATTATTAACCTGTTAACCCCTTAAGGACACAGCCCAAAAGTGCATTAAGGACCAGGCCTCATTTTTCAAAACTGACATGTGTCACTTTATATGGCAATAACTTTGACTTACACAAGTGATTTTGAGATTGTTTTTTCATGGCGCATTGTACTTCATGATAGTGGTAAACACTAATAAATATTTTTGTATTTATTTCTAAAAACAAAATAGGAAATTTGATGGAAATTTGGAAAAAAATTGCAATTTTCAAAATGTGAAATGCTCTGCTTTTCAAACATATAGTCATATCACACAAATACATTAATAAATATTTTCTACCATATCTCTGCTTTATATCAGCATAATCATTTAATTGTCATTTAATTTATTTTGGACCTTTCAAGGCTTTGAAGTATAACAGTGATTTTTCCAGATTTACAAGAAAATTTTTCAAACTAATTTTTTTGGGACCACTTCAGTTCTGAAGGGGATTATAAAGGCCTATTTATTAGAAACACCCCATAAATCACCACATTTTCAAAACTGCACCCCTCAAATAATTCAAAATAGCATTTGGGAAGTTTGTTAGCCCTTTAAGCATTTCATGGAAATTAAAACAATATGGAGGTGAAATTTAGACATTTCATTTTTTTCTATAATACAGTGGGGAAAAAAGTATTTAGTCAGCCACCAATTGCGCAAGTTCTCCCACTTAAAAAGATGAGAGACACCTGTAATTGACATCATAGGTAGAACTCAACTATGAGAGACAAAATGAAAAAACATATCTAGCAAATCACATTGTCTGATTTTTTTAAGAATTTATTTGCAAATTATGGTGGAAAATAAGTATTTGGTCACCTACAAACAAGCAAGATTTCTGGCTCTCACAGACCTGTAACTTCTTCTTTAAGAGGCTCCTCTGTCCTCCACTCATTACCTGTAGTAATGGCACCTGTTTGAAATTGTTATCAGTATAAAAGACACCTGTCCACAACCTCAAACAGTCACACTCCAAACTCCACTATGGTGAAGACCAAAGAGCTGTGGAAGGACACCAGAAACAAAATTGTAGACCTGCACCAGGCTGGGAAGACTGAATCTGCAATAGGCAAGCAGCTTGGTGTGAAGAAATCAACTGTGGGAGCAACAATTAGAAAATGGAAGACATACAAGTCCACTGATAATCTCTCTCGATCAGGGGCTCCACGCAAGATCTCACCCCGTGGGGTCAAAATGATCACAAGAACGGTGAGCAAAAATCCCAGAACCACACGGGGGGACCTAGTGAATGACCTGTAGAAAGCTGGGACTAACGTAACAAAGGCTGCCATCAGTAACACACTACGCCACCAGGGACTCAGATCCTGCAGTGCCAGTCGTGTCCCCCTGCTTAAGCCAGTACATATCTGGGCCCGTCTGAAGTTTTCTAGAGAGCATTTGGATGTTCCAGAATAGTACTGGGGGAATGTCATATGGTCAGATGAAACCAAAGTAGAACTGTTTGGTAGAAACACAACTCGTCGTGTTTGGAGGAGAGTGAATGCTGAGTTGCATCCAAAGAACACCATATCTACTGTGAAGCATGGGGGTGGTAACATTGTGAACCGAGAGCAAGGCAGGTGGTTTGGACTCCGCAACCAGAAATGAACGCACACGCGGTAGTTCAAGAAAAAAAATATATATTTACTATAAGTTAATAAAGGCTAGTTAAAGGTAAAATGACAGGGCTAAAGACAAGCAAAATATACAATATAGCATGAACAATTTCAAGGCAAATTCTGCAATGGTTTCTACTTTTACTCTGTCCACTTCTGCAGTATGGACACTGAATGAACAATATACTCAAAACTATCCCTAACTGACCCTGACATCACATTTGGGTGCACCCCCTTTTCCCCAGTGGTCCAGGTGGACCGCTTACAGTCCGTAGAAGCGCGCGGTGGGGCCCAAAGTCGTTCCTTTCTTTT
Organism: Leptodactylus fallax; assembly: GCA_947044405.1. NCBI lineage: Eukaryota > Metazoa > Chordata > Amphibia > Anura > Leptodactylidae > Leptodactylus > Leptodactylus fallax. The sequence goes on from CAMRHE010000140.1 coordinate 2,724,764, forward strand.
ATAGCGAAACGTCCTCTCCTCACGGTTATCAGGATCTTGGGAGAAATGAAGTCCTCTTTAACAGGGAAACCCAATGAATGCAATGTAATCCAACAGCAGATTCCACTCAGCACACTGACAGTCCTGCCGAATCCATACACTGAGCTGGGATGTAAGCCGGGGTTTAGCAGGTGCTGTCCAGTACATCAACAGCACTGCGAGTCTCTATATGTGATATCCATATACACAGTCACAATGTCAGTCTCACTGATCAGCCACTGAGCACAGTTCCTTTCACGTGGACTCACTAGTCCTGTTGTCTCTTTACACTCTGTTTGTCTCTGGACCAAGATACAGCTTAGCTGTACAGAATAATCTCCACACCAGTTCAATACAACACTTGCTAAGATGGCTGCTGCTCTCTGTCTCGTCACTTCCTGCTTCTCTGCTCACATTCTGTCTGCAGAACAGGCAAGCTGACATAAAAGGGGGGGGGAGTCACTCCAGCATCATGTCACAATTACAATGGCTGCTGTCTTAAAGGAACAGAATCACAGAAATACATTCAACATTAACAGTTTATACAGACAAATAAAGCTTAGGACAACATTGGCTGTCTCTTACAACATCATGCTTTGGGGCTGTTTCTCTGAAAAGGGACCAGGATGACTGATCCGTGTACATGAAAGAATGAATGGGGCCATGTATCATGAGATTTTGAGTGCAAATCTCCTTCCATCAGAAAGGGCATTGAAGATGAAACGTGGCTGGGTCTTTCAGCATGACAATGATCCCAAGCACACTGCCAGGGCAACGTGGCTTCGTAAGAAGCATTTCAAGGTACTGGAGCGGCCTAGCCAGTCTCCAGATCTCAACCCCATAGAAAACCTTTGGAGGGAGTTGAAAGTCCGTGTTGCCCAGCGACAGCCCCAAAAGATCACTGCTTTAGAGGAGATCTGCATAGAGGAATGGGCCAACATACCAGCAACAGTGTGTGCCAACCTTGTGAAGACTTACAGAAAATGTTTGACCTCTGTCATGGCCAACAAAGTATTGAGATGAACTTTTGTTATTGACCAAATACTTATTTTCCACCATAATTTGCAAATAAATTCTTTAAAAATCAGACAATGTGATTTTCTGGATTTGTTTTCTCATTTTGTCTCTCATAGTTGAGGTCTACCTATGATGTCAATTACAGACCTCTCTCATCTTTTTAAGTGGGAGAACTTGCACTTGCACAATTGGTGGCTGACTAAATACTTTTTTTCCCCCTCTGTATGTTATATATATATATATATATATATATATATATATATATGGGGTACCCAAAAAAATAAGAATAATTTTGTTTTTATATATATATATATATATATATATATATATATATATATATATATATATATATAATAGAGCTGTCAGGTTAATGGTATCAGCAACTGTGTAGCTAGCAAAACCTATATGTGCCATGTAGCATTACTCAGTGGTCCACAAAAACCTGTTATGCAACATGAAAAATATAACATTTTAAATGTACTACCTTCACTCCATGAGCATATTTTGATGGCAACTATTGGCGGTAAATGTAAATCACTGGTGTCTGGAACCATTTTGATCATTACTGTTGCTGTGGGGAATGACAGATCCTAAAGATAGAGGATTATATACCGGTATTATGAATTATGATGTTACTGCCATAAAAGGTAGCGTATCTTGTGACTGGTAATCTAAATTTAGCAGTTTCTTGCACTGCAGGAAAACCCCTTTAACATATACTGTAAAACTGACACATTGTGGGTGTGGGAAAATCTGTCATATAGATAGCAGCTTCTGATCTATTGCTGCAGCAGAGAATACAAGCAACACAAAGCTTTCTCTCTGTACAGTTGGCGAACACATACATACATTATGTGAAAATAATTTTATATTTTTTGACTGGAGTTAAAAGAAAGACATCATTTTACCTTTTTTTAAAAAAAATATCTCTGTCAGGGCAGACACACATAGTTAAATAGTTAGCAGGCTGAATAAATAGCAGGCTGAAAAAAAGACCTAGTGTGAAAGATCTCGTCCTACCGAAACCCGCTTTCGGCACACCTGAGATAACTTCAATTACCTCACACCCTCCTCCAGTGACTGTTCTGGGCCAATAAGATAATACGAAAGACGAGCTTTCTAAATTTTATATATTTATTAACCCCTAAAGGGGTTAGTACTAGACACGTAACACATACAGAGAATACATACAGTGATTAGCAAGCAAATACAAGTGGAAAGCAACATAACACGGTGCACAAAATAAAAATGGGAATAACAGAAGGAAAAGAACATATTACCAACACAAGCCTGTGATTGGTTCTCTGGCTTCAGATGATGATGATGATGATGATGATGAGCTCAGGGCACGTACTTCAAAAGTCCAAAAGCATGCATTCAGGCATGCTATTCCAAGGGTATCATCCTGGACAGTGCTATCCATCCGGGTGACTTTCAGCAGAACCAAAGGCAAAAGACAATTTCCAGAACAAATAGCTAGTCCATTTCTCTGAGCCCATGTGCTGGCTGCAGTGTTCTTCCTTAAGCAAAGCATGTGTTCCCTACATGCTGTTACACCTCTTCCAGGTTAACAAAAGGGTCTCAGGCCTGAATGCTAGGCCACATGGTAGAGCACATGGTGGGAGTCTCCAACTTGATGTTTTCCACACTTCTCCTCCAGGAACAGCACATCCCAAAGGACAGAAGACAAAAAAGACCATCTCAACCTGGTCTGAGACCTTTTACCTCCCCTGGTCTCCTCCCTAAGTGAGGTCACCAGGAGGAGGAGCCCTGCCCCCCTCTCTACATCTCTTAGAATCATATTTCCTTTTATAATTCCTTGCCCGATGACTGTAGAGTCGGGCCAGCGGTATGATAAGGTTCGTGGCGAGATCCCCAACTGACACGTAGACGCCAAGGTTGACACCCCAATTCCCTTTGGGTAAGGAGATCAGTGCCTGGACCTTTTCCGGGCTTTGAACTGTGACATGTGTGTATTCTGAGCGTGTGCCTTGACCTGATGCATCTTGGGGATTTATCGGGGCGACTGTAAGATGTCCCCAGGCCAGATATTGTCATAAAACTATTATCCCTTTGAAGTAAAGCTGGCTCCGGTCTGTCTGCAGACAATATGCAGAGCGCTTCCCCAGCACATCCTTTCTGCAGGACCCCCCACCAGGTTAATGAGTGTAGCAGTCTTAGGCAAATAAAGGCCTGTGTCAGTGACTCTCTGGGGATCAAAGAGTTGCTGATTACAGATCCCACAAACCACATCCCCCAAGCCTATAACCAAATTGCTGATAACAGACAGGAACCACACTATATGAGCGAATATTAGTACAATAAATCCATATCTGAGTCTTGTGTTATCACTCCTCCCCTTTTTAGAGCGTGCATGGAGGAAGGCGGATCCGGAGATCACCTTCTGCAGGCACCTTGGCATACTCACCCCATCAGGACCTGCTTTGGTCCCTGACCCAATTCCCGGCACCCCGATACCCTTTTCCTCTCCAGTCTGAGTGGAGACACTTCTAAGGTACAGGCTCTGAGCCATGTACACCTGGCTACCTCCTGCCTGCTCTGGGTCCCTTCCCTGAGTGCTGGTGTCCCTCAGACTCACATTCACAACCCCAGGCTCTTGGGGTACCAGTCCAGAGATCCCATCCCGACAATCTCCGCACTCCTGGCCTGCTCTGGGTCCATTTCCAGAGTGCTGGCATCCCGCAGATCCATACTCACAACCTCAGGCCCTTGGGGTACCAGTTCAGAGACCCCATCCTGGCGGTCCCTCAGGGTCTCTTCCACACTAGCCGCTAACTGGGAGAGTTCTAGGGGATTCCGCACCTCCCCCTTTGCTTCCTTACCTGGGGACACCTCTGGTTCTGGCACAGGTTTAACCGGACCCTGTCCTCCCTCCCAGACACATTGTACCCCTGGCCTGCGCCCCTTAGTTCTCAGAGGTTCCTCACCTTCTCCTAGCCTCCTCACATGGGGACACCTCTGGTTCTGGCACAGGTCTAATTGGACCCTGTCCTCCCTCCAAGACACATTGTCTCCCTTGGCCTACACCCCTTAGGTCTCTGGGGTTCCTCACCTTCCCCTGAGCCTCCTCACCTGGGGACACCTCTGGTTCTGGCACAGGTCTAATTGGACCCTGTCCTCCCTCCCAGACACATTGTCCCTCTTGGCCTACACCCCTTAGGTCTCATGGGTTGCTCACCTTCCCCTGAGCCTCCTCACCTGGGGACACCTCTGGTTCTGGCACAGGTCTAACCGGACCCTGTCCTCCCTCCTAGACATATTGTCCCCCTGGGCCTACACCCCTTAGGTCTCGGGGGTTCCTCACCTTCCCCTGAGCCTCCTCACCTGGGGACACCTCTGGTTCTGGCACAGGTCTAACAGGCCCTGTCCTCCCTCCTAGACACATTGTCCCCCTGGGCCTAAACCCCTTAGGTCTCGGGGGTTCCTCACCTTCCCCTGAGCCTCCTCACCTGGGGACACCTCTGGTTCTGGCACAGGTCTAACTGGACCCTGTTCTCCCTCCCAGACACATTGTCCCCCTGGGCCTACACCCCTTAGGTCTCGGGGATTCCTCACCTTCCCCTGAGCCTCCTCACATGGGGACACCTCTGGTTCTGGCACAGGTCTAACCGGACCCTGTCCTCCCTCCCAGACACACTGTCCCCCTGGGCCAATGCCCCTTTCCTCCTGTACTTGGCTGGGTGATGGTGATACCTTGGGCAAATAACAGAGATCATATTCCCCCAAACCATCCCCCCACAATACATTGACAGGTATTACAATTGACATACCCCCTTCTTGGATCCCACCCCAGCACCCCAGGCCATACGCACTTGGGCCACGGGTACTCCTGGAATAGAACTAGACAGAAGAGACGTGCATGTCTCATACCCGCTGGACTCCTCCGGCTTCAATGTGGTGAGTCTAGTCACGACAGTCTCAGTACCAACTCCGGGTGATATAGGGGATGCCCTCCACTCTTTTAGCACTCTGGCTGCGGGTTAATACCACAATACCAGCAGTCCGTCCCTCACCTGGATCGGCCTTGAGATCCCCATGGCCTACCTGACCACCTGGCACATAGTCAGCAGTTGGGTGCTGATCTGAGGCACTGGGTGAAGTGGTTGAAGTCGCATCCAATGTCTAAGAGGAGCTACCCTGTACATTTTCACAACAAGCATTGGCAATTACATTGACAGTACATTCATTAGCAATTGTTAATTCACACCGAGCTTCCGTGAGGTCTGGGGAAGACAGGGTTACAAGCTGGGAGGGAGAGGTCCCCGCAGATGTGGGCTTGTCTACAGACCAGGTCTCACTAGCTCCTGGCACAGGAGTAATCAAAGCATCATTAGAATTTACACTGACTGCCATTGGAAGCATCTCAGAGGGAGGGTTAAAGGCCCCTTCTACATATATGACAGGTTGGGACACGTCATCAAAATCAACATGATCATTTTTCATAGACAGTTTATCACAGTAAGTTGGGGTGCTCCCCACCCCATATTGGGACACCATAGGCCCTAAATCCTTTCCCAACAGTACGTTAGCGGACAGATCAGTCATTAGATCCACATCTCGCATTCCTTTTCCCGCACTCCAGTCCAGATGGACACAAGCCATGGGTACAGTGAAGCGTTCCTGTCCAATTCCCCTCAGGGTTAAAGTTTTCCTGGGGATAATACTGTCCAGAGGGACCAAATCAGGTTGCACCAGAGTAACATCTGCCCCAGTGTCCCAAAATCCCATGACCACTTTATGCCCCATAATGACCGGCTGATGGTGGGCTTTGGATTGTGACCCCCCCCTTCCACTCAAATACACAGATGGGACAGCTTCTGTGACCTGGGGGTTCTCAGGTCAGTTGGGGCACTCCGCCTTGAAATGTCCTGGCCGGTTACAGGCATGGCACCGCTGGACCTCGCTTTGGGGCTTGGGGAAGGTCGACGGAGCGCCCCAAATTCTTGGGACAGGAGAAGGACCACCCGGGGCATAGTTTGTCTCACCCAACCTGAAAACAGACGGCTGTGGTGAACTCCAGCCTGGCCTCTCCTTCCAACTTGGGGATGTCTGCAGCGTTGCCCCTCCCTTAGTCTCAGGCATCCTGTTGGCCGCATAGGAGTCAGTGATCTGTGCAGCTTGGTCTGTGGTCTTGGGTTCACGGTCACACACGAACTGGTGGACATCCCGGACTTGGTTCTGGGAAGAGTTGCTAATCCCCACCGTTCCTGAGCCTCCCTCTTGACCCGACGTTCCTAGGCCTCCCTCTTGGCCCGACGTTCTACAGCTTCCCTCTCTTGATATTGGAGGATCAACTGTAGGTGAGCATTAGAGTCACTGGAGCCTAGCTGCTGTAAGGCCAGTTGCAAATAGAAGACCATTCTCCCCACAGGGCTGGGGTTACTGGTCCCAGGTGAAGTGATCTCTGGGACCGGGCTAGTTGCTGTACCTTCTGGCCTGGCAATGAGTTCTAGTCCCAACCCTTCAGCACTTTGCCCCTCCTCCAGCATGGCTGTAGCACCTTCCATCTCAGCCATCTCCTGGAGTTCTCTAGAAGCCAGTTGCTGCAGACCTCTGGTTTTGCTTCTGGAAGCCGTTGCGAAATAAAAGACAGAATAGAAAAAGAAAGAGAAAGGGAATGTTACAGCACCATACCAAACTTTCACCTTATCTTACAGCCTGCCCTAGTACAGAGTTCGCTTCTGTTATAGAAATTAAATGTCTGTCACTTTAACTTCTCATTAGCTTGCTATTCTTAACAATTATAGAAATGCATCTAGTAGAAGAAGCTTACAGCCTTCGATGATAAGGATATACACTGAGAGCAAGGCCAGACACCCAGTCTAGGGCAGCATGTCCTAGTGGACTTACTTGTTTATAAACTTTCTGTGAGCTGTCCTTCGAGAAGGCTGGAGATTAACCCTACTTACGCAAACAGCCCCCAGCACGTAACTGTGCAGTTTCTCCCCTCAGATGTGCAATGGTCCCAGCCATGCTTTGCATTACGCAGCTCATAGTACTAATATACTTTGATTATTGAGATGAGTAAGGGGGGCGTGTCAAGACCCTCCTCCCTCCAATGGTCAATCAGGTTTGCCAGTTTTCACACATGCTCTGTTATAATTAATAATTATCTACTATTCTCTATAAAAGCTTATGCTATGTTTTTAATAAACACGACTTGTTTAACACCGACTGAGTGTGTCAAGCTAGTTCTTTCTCTGTGAGCTCACAATATATATATCAATATGGATTATAAATAATTTGGCACCACTTGACAATCAGGATTTTAAACCCAGTTTGGGTTTCGATAACACTTCGTAGGATTTTGCCGCAAATCCCCAGCATCTGAATGACCTGTTTATCCTATATCCCACAACGCTGCCACCACTGTGAAGGATCTCGCCTTGCCAAGCCGCTTGGCACACCTGCGACCAACCTTCTTAACCTTCCACTCACACCCCGTGAGCGGACCGGATCATAGGATAATACAAAACAAGCTTCCTAAGTTTTATATATTTATTAACCCCTAAACGGGTCGGCACTAGACACTTAACACATACAGAGATTACATGTAGCAATTAGCAAGCAAATACAAGTGGAAAGCAACATGACATGGTGCACAAAATAAAAATGGGGATAACAGAAGGAAAAGAACATATTACCCACACAAGCCTGTGGTTGGTTCTCTGGATCCAGATGATGAGGATGATGAGCTCAGGGCACATACTTCATAAGTCCAAAAACAGGTATCCAGGCATGCTATTCCAGGGGTACCACCCTGGGCAGTGCTATCTGGATGATTTTCAGCAGAACAAAAGGCAAAAGACAGTTTCCAGAACAAGTAGCTAGTCCATTTCTCTGAGCCCATGTGCTGGCTGCAGGGTTCTTCCTTAAGCAAAGTATGTGTTTCCTACATGCTGTTACACCTCTTCCAGGTTAACAAAAGGGTCTCAGGCCTGAATGCTAGGCCGCATGGTAGAGCACATGGTGGGAGTCTCCAACTTGACCTCCCCCACACTTCTCCTCCAGGAACAGCACATCCCAAAGGACAGAGGACAAAAGAGACCGTCTCAACCTGGACAGAGACTTTTTACCTCCCTTGGTCTCCTCCCTAAGTGAGTTCACCAGGAGGAGGAGCCCTGCCCCCCTCTCTACATCTTTCAGAGTCATTTTTCTTTATAATTCCTTGCCCGATGACTATAGAGTTGGGCCGGCAGTATGATAAGGTTTGTGGCAAGATCCCCAAAACGTAGACTCCAAGGTTGACACCCCAATTCCCTTTGGGTAAGGAGATCAGTGCCTGGACCTTTTCTTGGCTTTGAACTGTGACATGTGTGTATTCTGAACATGTGCCTTGACCTGACGCATCTGGTGAATTTATCGGGGAAACTGTAAGATGTCCCCCAGGCCAGATACACTACCGTTCAAAAGTTTGGGATCACCCAGACAATTTTGTGTTTTCTATGAAAACTCACACTTTTATTTATCAAATGAGTTGCAAAATGAATAGAAAATATATTCAAGACATTGACAAGGTTAGAAATAATGATTTTTATTAGAAATAATAATTTTCTCCTTCAAACTTTGCTTTCGTCAAAGAATGCTCCATTTGCAGCAATTACAGCATTGCAGACCTTTGGCATTCTAGCTGTTAATTTGCTGAGGTAATCTGGAGAAATTTCACCCCATGCTTCCAGAAGCACCTCCCACAAGTTGGATTGGCTTGATGGACACTTTTTGCGTACCATACGGTCAAGCTGCTCCCACAACAGCTCAATGGGGTTGAAATCTGGTGACTGCGCTGGCCACTCCATTACAGATAGAATACCAGCTGCCTGCTTCTTCCCTAAATAGTTCTTGCATATTTTGGAGGTGTGCTTTGGGTCATTGTCCTGTTGTAGGATGAAATTGGCTCCAATCAAGCGCTGTCCACAGGGTATGGCATGGTGTTGCAAAATGGAGTGATAGCCTTCCTTATTCAAAATCCCTTTTACCTTGTACAAATCTCCCACTTTACCAGCACCAAAGCAACCCCAGACCATCACATTACCTCCACCATGCTTGACAGATGGCGTCAGGCACTCTTCCAGCATCTTTTCAGTTGTTCTGCGTCTCACAAATGTTCTTCTGTGTGATCCAAACACCTCAAACTTCGATTCGTCTGTCCATAACACTTTTTTCCAATCTTCCTCTGTGTTCTTTTCCCCATATTAATCTTTTCCTTTTATTAGCCAGTCTCAGATATGGCTTTATCTTGGCCACTCTGCCAAGAAGGCCAGCATCCCTGAGTTGCCTCTTCACTGTAGACGCTGACACTGGCGTTTTGCGGGTACTATTTAATTATATTACAGCTAGAAAGTTTAAGAGGGTCTCTTTTCATAACATTTTATAAATAAAACGTAACTTTTAATAAATGTAAGAAATAAAATTTAACTGAACACACACCCAAAAATGAATTAAAAAGTCTTTGTTGTTATTTGTATATAAAGCAGGCTTATCTAATTATTCACCGCTTGAGAAAAAAAAAAAAAAAAAAAAAAACATATATATATTATCTATCTTTCTTTTTTCTTTTCTTTTCCCCTTCCTTCCTCTCTTCCCTTCCTTTTGGATAATATTATTTACGCATAAATCCCAGCACTAACGCTATAGATAGAGGATATTGTTTAAAGAGTTATAGGTAGATAGTATAGCAACATAACCTATTAGCCCAAACCATACTTATAAAACATAAATCCCAGCGTTATAATAGGGGATAGCCTTTAGGCAGTCTTATTGCTCATTGATTGGAAAAACTGGGTCCCAGATATTAAACATAAGTCACAGCACAAAGGCGGCAGTAAAAAAGTAACACTGAGACCAAGGTTCCAGATATTAAACATAAGTCACAGCACAGAGGTAGTTAATAAAAAGATGGTGTTTTAAGCAGTTTTAAAGCCCATAAAGATATTGGACATAAGATGGCGTTTTCAAAGCGGTTTTAAAGCCTGTGTATTAATAGGCAGAAGTTCCAACATGTTTCCCCATAAAAACAAATAAAGCCTAAAGTAAACAGAACAAGACCAAAAAATAATAAAGTTGTGCTCTGATAGTGGTTCAGAAACACAGCAATGAAGTGCACACACAGTGTTCAGTCTTTTAAAGGCAACGAACCACACCCAATGTCAAGTGATCCCTTCCACCGGCCAATCAGAAAATTTTACTTTAGGCTTTATTTGTTCCCTGATGAACCAATATGGGGAAACATGTTGGAACTTCTGCCTATTAATACACAGGCTTTAAAACCGCTTTGAAAACGCCATCTTATGCCCAATATCTTTATGGGCTTTAAAACTGCTTAAAACGCCATCTTTTTATTAACTACCTCTGTGCTGTGACTTATGTTTAATATCTGGAACCTTGGTCTCAGTGTTACTTTTTAACTGCCGCCTTTGTGCTGTGACTTATGTTTAATATCTGGGACCCAGTTTTTCCAATCAATGAGCAATAAGACTGCCTAAAGGCTATCCCCTATTATAACGCTGGGATTTATGTTTTATAAGTATGGTTTGGGCTAATAGGATATGTTGCTATACTATCTACCTATAACTCTTTAAACAATATCCTCTATCTATAGCGTTAGTGCTAGGATTTATGCGTAAATAATATTATCCAAAAGGAAGGGAAGAGAGGAAGGAAGGGGAAAAGAAAAGAAAAAAGAAAGATAGATAATATATATATATGTTTTTTTTTTTTTTTTTTTTTTTCTCAAGCGGTGAATAATTAGATAAGCCTGCTTTATATACAAATAACAACAAAGACTTTTTAATTCATTTTTGGGTGTGTGTTCAGTTAAATTTTATTTCTTACATTTATTAAAAGTTACGTTTTATTTATAAAATGTTATGAAAAGAGACCCTCTTAAACTTTCTAGCTGTAATATATGGAATTGAGTCTCATTTGTATCTTATAGATTTTTGTATACAGTTTGTACTATTTAATTAAGCTGCCAGTTGAGGACCTGTGAGGCGTCGATTTCTCAAACTAGAGACTCTAATGTACTTGTCTTGTTGCTCAGTTGTGCAGCGGGGCCTCCCACTTCTCTTTCTACTCTGGTTAGAGCCTGTTTGTGCTGTCCTCTGAAGGGAGTAGTACACACAGTTGTAGGAAATCTTCAGTTTCTTGGCAATTTCTTGCATGGAATAGCCTTCATTTCTAAGAACAAGAATAGAATGTCGAGTTTCACATGAAAGTTCTCTTTTTCTGGCCATTTTGAGAGTTTAATCAAACTAACAAATGTAATGCTCCAGATTCTCAACTAGCTCAAAGAAAGGTCAGTTTTATAGCTTTTCTAACCAGCAAAACTGTTTTCAGCTGTGCTAACATACACAGTTAGCAAACACAATGCACAATGCACTGGAGTGATGGTTGCTCTATACACCTATGTAGATATTGCATTAAAAACCAGACGTTTGCAGCTAGAATAGTCATTTACCACATTAACAATGTATAGAGTGTATTTCTGATTCATTTAATGTTATCTTCATTGAAAAAAAACTGTGCTTTTCTTTCAAAAATAAGGAAATTTCTAAGTGACCCTAAATTTTTGAACGGTAGTGTATTGTCATAAAACCATAATCCCTTTGAAGTAAAGCTGGCTCCAGTCTGCCTGAAGACAATATGCAGAGCGCTTCCCAAGCACATCGTTTCTGCAGGACAACCTGCCTGGTTAATGAGTGTAGCAGTTTTATGCAAATAAAGGCCTGTGTCAGTGACTCTCTGTGGTTCAAAGGGTTGCTGATTACAGATCCCACGAACCACATTCCCCAAACCTATAATCAAATTGCTGATAACAGACAGGAATCACACTATATGAGCGAATATTAGTACAATAAATCCATATCTGAGTTTCGTAGCATCACACCTAGGTTAATCAAGTTCAATCATTTTATACTTATAGATCCAAGCTGATCCAGTCTAAGGCCCCTTGCAGTCTAAGACCGTGGGCAAGATCCATTTGCTATCCGTTTTTTTTGTATGGGCATATGCACACAACCATGTTTTTCACTGATCAGTGTGTGAGCCTTGATTCCGCGCCGCATCAAATTGAACAGGTCCTATTCTGTTCAATTTTTCCAGAATGGACTCGCTCATAGAAGCCTATGGGAGACTAAAAACCTAGGATGTACTCAGTGTGTCATCAGTGTGCCGTCCATTTTCACGGACAAGCTTGGGATATAATTAGATGTCACCTGTGTTTTTTTTTATGGTGGATCCGCATTTGGGTCTGTGACCTGTATAGTTGATTTGTGTGGGGTTGGTTGTCAGCCACCCATCAATCAGATATTTATGGCTTGTCTTTAGTATAGGCCATAAATTAAAAAAAAAAATCTGACAACCCCTTTAATGGTAGAATACCAATTCTCTATAAAGTGAAAAAAAACTCCTTTCTGACCTCTGCTGGCAATCGAATAGTGTTTTAAATCTTGCGATGCAAATAGCCAGCTGAGCATAAAGCTTATGTGAAAGCTCTTGGTGGATGTTTTAAAAGGAAGTCATTAGAACCCAGCATATTATCCCAGCCTGGCAGATAGATTAGGATCACCTGAATCAAATGGTGTTTTCCCCTTGTGAATTGGTCTTTCATTGCTGCGATATTGCCATTTTTGTCAATATGCAAATGAGCTCTTTGAAGCCACAAGGGCATGTCCACTTTCAGCTTTACAGCAACAATCTCATTTCCACAAAGAGCTCATTTGTATATTGACAAGAACAGTGATATCTCAGCAACATAGGCAATGATTTACAAGGGGAAAACACCATTTGATTCAGGTGACCCTAACTAATATTTTTGTTGGGCTGGATTGATATACTGGGTTTAGGTGACAGACCCTCTTTAAGAGGACTGAATGGCATTCATCCTGCACAGACTCCATGTTGTGGTATGGATGCTGGTGATGCCAAGAAACCCAATAGCTGGTTGCAAGGTCAGAGAGCATTTGATTCCATGCCTCTCTCCATTGCTCTGTCTGTAGCATCTCCACAACTTGTTCTTATCCTGCCACCTAAAATTTCACTGTTGCTGTGCAGAAAATGTAAATGACTGAACAACTTAATAACAGGAACAATAACAAAGCAGGAGAACATTAGAACAGGTATAACAACATCACATCTCTCCCTCCTAACAGGGGAGTATTTATTGTACTTGGGTGTCAGTGCCGCAACCCAGTCGGATGAGACCGGAGGATGGGAGTAGTAGTGGCGGATGCTGTGCCACTTAGCAGGCCAAGCACGCTCCCAAACGGCTCCAGTCCCACTCCTAGGCCGGACAAGGTCAAGGGGGGTCCTGCAGCACTACCGGATGGTGGTGGTAGTAGTTCTTTCCCCCGGGGCACTTCCAGTTGCAGAGGAATCTCTCCTACCTGAGCCGGTGTGGTGTTGGTCGGAAGAGCCCTGATGTTAAAGCAGGCAAGACTCAGGATTCAGCGTTGCAGGTAAACCAAACAGCCTTTTATTTAGGCAACTTGAACAAAAGGACAACAGCATCTTCCTGATGGGGGTAGTAGTCCTGCAGTGTCCTAACCCCAGCCTTGGTTCTAGGAGGTTGCCCCAAAGACAGTATAGGCTCCACAAGATGGCTTCCTCTACTCCACCTCTGTACCTCTCCCAGCTTGCTATACTGGGGATAGAGTTACAGGGAGTCCTGACAAGGATCTGGTTACCTGGATACTAGGCCCGAATGCGACTCTCCTGTCAGGGTCCTCTCCTGCTCCTCCGGGCACAACACGAAATAAGTCCAGCCACTTGGAAAGCTCTACTCTCTAGCTCTGAGCTGTCTTGAGATGAGCCTGGGGCTGATGTTATCCCTCCTGAGGCTGTGGTAGCGGCGGTTGGCCTTCAGTCCAGTCCGGTGGCAGGTCAGCTCTGCACACCTTGTCTGGCTTGCTGCATACACTGAACTACACTTCAACCGTCGCCGGGGAGATAATATCTCCTCACAACCCCGCCCAGTGGCCTGTGATAGGCCAGGGCTGAACCCAGTCTGGGTTTGAACACTGCAGGGGGGAAAATACAAAGGGAAAGCTGCACAAAAATACACTTAACACAGAACAGAACTTACAGACATATAACCCAGAGGCACACAATACAAACACATAAATGCAGTAGCACTCTGGGATGCTGCATTAGCAGTGCCCAAACTCCCACACTTAATTCCAATTGTTTGCCACAATGCCTGCTTTTATCTGTATAGCTTTAATTTTGCAATGGAATTGCTGAGAACCAATAGGGTCCTGACAGGAGGTCTTGGGATACTCGGAACTTCGATGTGCAAAGGCCTGTTGTAAAGCACTGTTGCTTGCGGAATACCAGTTGAAGAATGTGGTGTTGCCCTGTATTGTCTCAGGCATTTTTACAATTTTTGTAGCAAATCCTTGTTTGTTGTTCTGGCAATTCGAAGAATTTTGTTGATAGATTGCATGAAGCGTTCCACTTTGCCATTGGCCAGAGGCCATCATGGAGTGTGTGAAGCCAAAATAGGTTGCAAAGGATTGAAAGTCTGTACCACTGAAAGAAGGACCATTATGGTCTTCCACTGTTTCAGGTATGCTGTACACTGAAAAGAGTTTGTCCAACTTTGGTATAACAGCTCTTGCAGACATCGTTCAATAACTGGAAACCTCAAAAAATCACCAATGACAAGTAGTAAGTAGGACTGATCTGGCAAAGAACAAAAAACAACACCCGACAGAATTCCATGGACTGTCAGGCATGGACCTATTACAGCTGATATCCACTATGATCGCAGGCAGGCCCCATACCTTCTATGTTGCAGGACAGCTCACGTGCGGTGACATTCTGGAAGCCATCCTGTTCCTATGCAAGTTGGAAACTTTCTGAAGGCTCCCAGGCCTGCCATAGGAATAAAAATATTTAAAAAATCAATAAAAACCTAAAAATTCAAATCACCCCCCTTTCCCAAGATTTGAAATAAAAGTAAATAAACAATAATAAACATAAACAAATTATACATCCCTGTATCCAAAATGTCTAGTCTTCAAATATCTAAAAATATTTTTCCCATACAACAAACACTGTAGCTAGAAAAAAATACATCAAAAGAGCCAAACCGCCATTTTTTGATTCCCATAAAATTTGAATAAAATTCGATCAAAATATCAGACATTACTCAAAATGTTATAACTAAAAAGTACACCTGGCTCTAAAATGCATCCCTGTACACCAAAATATAAAAAACCTTACGGGTGTAAAATTTAAAAAAATGTTAAAAAAAATTTTTTTTTTGCAAAGTTTGAGATTTTTTTTAATGGGTTAAAACATAAAAAAAAAAAAAAAAACAATATAAATTTAATATCCCCAGAATCATACTGAAACAGAGAATAAAGGTGACATGTCATTTTGGCTGCCCAGTGACCGCCGTAAAAACACAGCCCGTAAAAAAGTTTTTCTCCAATTCCCTCCCCCAATCTGAATTTTTTTCCAGCTTCCCTGTATGTCGCACGGAATATTAAATGGTACCCTTGCGAATTACAATTTGTCCCACAAACACTAAGCCCTCATATGCCTCTGTGAACGGAAAAATAACAAAGTTATTAGGTTTAGAAGGCGGGGAGTCAAAAACGAAAGTTGAAAAATGCCTACAGCTGGAAGGGGTTAATGAGAGCTCCCACTTCATTTTCAATTCCAAGAAACCAAAATTTCTCACTAAGCAATTACTTTGAAGAGCTTTGTAAGCCAGATCTAGCACTTTGTCCTGAAGTTTCTGAGGCAATTGTCTCTCACAAGAAACATTTATGTCTAACACAGAGAGTGAATGTCTGGCATTAATCCCTTCCCGCCGGAAGAATTTTTTTTGATTTTCGTTTTTAACTCCCCCGTTCCAAACCCCATAACTTTTTTATTTTGCTGCTCTCAGAGCCATATGAAGTCTTAATGTTTGCAGGACAAATTTTTCTTCATGGTGCTACCATTAATTATTCTGTACAATGTATTGGGAAGCTGGAAAAAAATTCAGAATGGGGTAGATTTGAAGAAAAACTGCATTTGTTTGACTTTCTTACGGGCTTCGTTTTTACGGCGTTCACTGTGCAGCCAAAATGACATGTCACCTGTATTCCATGTTCCGGAGGTAGCAAATTTAGATGGTTTTATTTACATTTTAACCCCTTAACAAAAATTCTAAACTGTGCAAAAAATTTTTTTTTTTCTAAAAGTCGCCATATTTGACACCCGTAACTTTTTTTATATTTCTGTCTACGATAATGCATAGGGCATCTTTTTTTTGTGGGACCAGTTGTACTTTTTAGATAACATTTTGGGGAATTGCTATTGCTTTGTTCACTTTTTATTCAAATTTTTATCAGAGGCAAAACAGTGAAAAAACAGCAGTTTGGCACATTTAATTTTTTTTTTCCCGCTACGGTGTTTACCGTATGGGAAAAATATTTTTATACATTTGTAGACCTAGCGACACAGGGATACCTAATTTGTATGTGTTTCACAGTATTTAAGTACTTTTATATGTGTTCTATGGAAAGGGGGGGTGATTTGAACTTGAAATTTTTTATTTTTTATATTTTTTTTAATTTACTTTTTTTTTTTTGCATTTATTAGACCCCCCTAGGGGTCTTGAACCTCAGGGGGTCTGATCACTAATGCAATGCATTACAATGCTAATGCACTGCAATGTATTGCAAAAAAACGGCATTGTATTGCAGGCTACATAGAGTAGCCTGCAATAGAAACTAATGAAAGACAGGCCTGTCATAGCAACAGGACGCCGGCTCTGGAGCTTGCTCCAGGTGCTGGTGATCCCCGGCAAAATGGCGGCGCCCGCGCGCCACCAGTAATATTGCGCCTCGGTCAGCTTTGGCACTAGTGCCAGGTCTCTGCTCCCAAGCGGCCGCCATATTTAAACACCCGACATCAGCTGTACTATTACGGCGGATGTCGGGAAGGGTGTTAAAGACCATGAGCAAGTATGTCATTTACTCAGGTAGCTGGGGGTGAGCCTTTGTACAGTTCTTAAACCAAACTGTTTCAATAACTAATTGAAACTGGGGGTCAGTTATTTCCTCAATGGTCATTGTGTTAGGCACAGACTGTGCGACATCAAAGTTTACATCTTCCTCAGCTAATATCATTGCTGGTATGTCTTGGCAGATTGTGGCCTTGAAAAAAATAGTCTGCAGGATTGCCAGCTCCTTCCTAATATCTCAATTTAAAATGGTAGTTCTGTAGTCGGAGTATCCAATATTCAATTTGTGGGGGAGGCTTAGAGGCATGTTTATTGAAGATTAGTATGAGTGGTTTGTGGTCACTTACCACTGTGAACTGGCGACCAAGGAGGTATAAAAGAAAATGAAGGCGACCCTACTTAGCAGCAAGAGCTTCTCTTTCAGTTTGTGAGTAGAACTGTTCTGTCTCTGTTAGGACTTTGCTTGCATGGGAAATCGTAGAGATGCTCCCAGTTTTGGACACCTGAGGTAAAATTGCACTACTGGCTTAGCACTGACTATAAGCTCTGTAGACTTAACAGGATCAAAATAGACCATGACCGCGTCATTTTCCTGGCTGGATTTCAGTGTGTCAAATGCTTTTGAGTAGCCCATGACCAAGGGATATGTTTTTTTTTTTTTGTTACCACAGGGGCTCAGAAATAGTGGCCAGGTCAGGTATGAAATATCCACAGTATGTGACCAGCTCAAGAAAACTGTGACACATTTTGAGGCTGGTTTGCAGACTTAATGGCAGTAATTTGATGGTTGTGATGTGCCTCTCTCTTTGAATAAAATGCAATGTAAAGGGAGAATCACTTCGCAAATCCTGTGCCACTAAAAATATATCTTTATTAGTAACTTTTAAAATAAGCACCAAAAGTGACACCCTATCTGTACTGAAAAATATATTTGACGGGAGAATGACCGGTACTAAATTTCATCACTCCCCACTTGTCACAGAGCAGAGTGAAGTACAATTTTCCAGATTACAGAGGAAGCTGATATCTATCATGTATACTACTGCTGCTTTGTATAGATACTGACTTGGTATGAAGCATGTGCCATAAAACTAGACAAGTCAGCCCCGTAAACTACAGTAGTATTCACATATAAACAACTGACTGGCAAAAAAGTATAAATATCCTATATTTCAATTAACGTTTTTCCACATCATCCATATATCGTGGTGCACGACTTGTGCACTGGTTCACATCAAAAGAAGAAAATGAAGGTAAGACAGGCCATAGTAAGTTCACTGGCACTGTGACCCAGACGTTTACCATCTTCCAGATTGCGGTGCCAAAAGAGATGCACCAAACACTTACACAAAGTCATCACCAAAGAAGGCGAAGCCTGCTGGGAGTAACATCGGATCACAGGAGAGGTGAGTAACAATGATTTTTATGTCTATCACCTCCCTTGGGTCTCTGATTATTATACTCCGGGGTCTGAAAAGACCCCGGAGTATAATAATAGTGGTATTTGAGGCCCACGGCCTCACTTACCTATCCCCGCTCCTGCTCACAGCCGCCCCCGCTTCCCCTGTAGTAACCCCAGCCGGTAACGGCCTATTTATATATATAAAAAAAAAAAACTTATCCTCACCTCCCTGCGATCCCTTGATGGAGCCGCCGCCTCCTCTTCTTGTCCGCGCATAGGACGTCTGCGTCTCAGTGCAGGAGGAGCAATGACGTCATTGTATCGCCACCTGTGCTGAAATGCAGATGTCTCGTAAGTCAGCCCAAGACAGGTACCGCGCAGCTTTGGTTTTTTTTAAGCGGCCTGTCCTGGGCTGGTTTACGTTAAATAGGCGGCTGTCTCACTTCACCTCAATAGAGGTGCGCCCCTGAATGGCCCAACAAATCTCCTAGGATCACCATGAACAAAGTCCTGATCTGCGATTCCTGATCTACACAGAGTGGCGGAACTAAAGTCTTGTGGGCCCCGGTGCAAACTTTTGTCCGGGGCCCCCTACCCCCTCCCTACAGCAAATTCTTGATAGTGACGGTTATGGGGCCCCAAACAGTATAATATGCTCTGCTCGACAGTGGCCCCAGATAGTATTATATGCTCGACAGTGGCCCCCACACAGCATTATATGCTCCATAGTGGCCCCCATACAGCATTATATGCTCCACATTGCTCCCCCCACGCACAGTATAATATGGTCCACAGTAGCAGCACACACAGCATAATATGCTCCCCACAGTGGCCCCACACAGTATAATATGCTCCACACAGTGGCCCCACCCTGTATTATATGCTCCCCACAGTGGTCCCCACCCAGTATTATATGCTTCCCACAGTGGCCCTCACTCAGTATTATATGCTCCACAGTGGCCCCCACACAGTATTATATGCTCTACAGTGGCCTTCACACAGTATTTTATGCTCTACAGTGGCCCCCACACAGTATTATTTGCTCCACAGTGGCCCCCACACAATATTATATGCTCTACAGTGGCCCCCACCCAGTATTATATGCTTCCCACAGTGGCCCTCACCCAGTGTTATGTGCCCCCCACAGTGGGCCGCACCCAGTATTATATGCTCCACAGTGGCTCCCACCCAGTAGTATATGCTCCACAGTGGCCCCCACCCAGTATTATATGCTTCCCACAGTGAGCCCCACCCAGTATTATATGCTTCACAGTGGCCCCCACCCAGTATTATATGCTCCACAGTGGCCCCCACACAGTATTATATGCTCCCAACAGCCTCCCTCCGCTTCGGTGCTATTATTATACTCTGGGGTCTCCGCTGGCCACGGGCCCCATATCCCTCTGGGCCTGGTTGCACCTCCTGCGACCATGATCGTTACGCCACTGATAGGCTGAGTGAGTATGCGCATACATACTCATTGCCTTTTTTTTTTTTTTTTTTTTTAACAGCAGAGCCTAATCCGGCTAATCTTGATTTGGACATGCGCTTAGGTTGTGGTCTGGTGGGCTGAGCAAGCACATGCACACTTACTGTTATCTGTTTTATCCCAAAGACTAAGTCCAGTAAGGCTATATTGGTGCATGCTCTGCAGGTCAGCGCTGATAGGTTACTATCATGTAAGGAAGGTGGTGCGAGATGCCCACCTTTCATCCGTATAGGGGCTAGCTTATTGGTCTTTTTGTATGCCAATCATTGATCACTCCTCGTGGCACCTTGATATTGGCTGGATGCCAGTAACACCTGCCTCTGATGTCATAACCGAGTCTTTACAGATCTATGCTACCAATAAACAGTGTCAGTACCTCACTACCCCTGAGGATGCCTAGTCTTACAAGAAGCATGTTGGGGGGGAGGTCTTAATTTCAATTTAGCCTTGTGCCGCTTGTCGATAATTATGTTGGACTTTTGTGCGTACTGCAGACGTTCTATGTTTGACTGAAGTGTTGCTAATGAAATAGGAGACACTTTGTGCATACTAGCAATATAAACCATTGAATAGCCATAGTTTTGCTTATAGTTAGAGATGAGCGAATTTCTCAAAAATTCGATTCGTCAGCTTCGCCAAATTTTCCAAAACGATTTGATTCGATCCGAATTAATTTGCGGCGAATAGTGTTAAAAAACATCTATTTTCTTGGCTGCAGAGAGCCTGGGGATATGCATTTTAAACTAAGGACACGTTGGAATAGCCTTTAGAAAGGCTATTCTACTTCTACCTTTGCCGTTGCATCACGCCCCCTGCGATGTCCTGGTCCTACTAGCTCGTGTAGGAAAAGAATAAAGATGGCCACCGGGCATGCGCAGAGCCGACAGAGCATGCTCGGTGGCCCTCCTTATTCTATTCCTACACGAGCGGCTCTGCGCATACCTGGCGGCCATTTTTATTCTATTCCTACATGAGCGGCTCTGCGAATGCCCGACGGCCATCTTTTTTCTATTCCTACATGAGCGGCTCTGCAAATTCCCGACGGCCATCTTTTTTCTATTCCTACACGAGCGGCTCTGCGCATGCCCGGCAGCCATCTTTATTCTTTTCCTACACAAGCTAGGAGGACCAGGACATCGCAGGGGACGTGATGCAATGGCAAAGGTAGGTGTAGAATAGCCTTTCTAAAGGCTATTCCGACGTGTCCTTCGTTTAAAAGCTTATGTTAAATAGATAATTGCAGCTGCTTTTAGACTATATTTATACGAATATGTGTTGTATTACTAAGCTATCACATGATTCATGGTAGATCTACATTTGGGACCTCTGCCAGTTAATGCCATCAATTCTGAAGGGAAAAGCCCTTTAGTTGTAATTTAAATAGAAGCAAAAAGTTTAAGAATAGTGATAGTTTGCGTAGTTTTGAGGGCTCATGCATATGATTGTGCATTGATTTGTTTTATATGGAACAGTAAATAATATGCCGTATAAGGAGCCATACCGACCACGTAAAAAAAAACTGTGACATGCTTCAGTTAACTTTATATGTAAGGAGGTAGAGTATCATACAAGCACTGTATACAGTTCACTTACGGTCAATGCACACAACATTGTCTCTGGATGAACCTTACACATATTATAACCAAGCTATCCTATGGAATTGAAAGCCATCAGAAATAAACCTCCATATAAAGTTAAAGGAACATGGAAGTGTAGTATTTACCCATAGAATTCTATGAGCACAGGGTCATTTTAATATTAGGGGGCCTTGTTAAAACTTTTTTAATTGCCCCCCCATAATTAAATTTCTCCATAACCATAGTTAGCCCCCTCATAAGGCCCCCTGCCCCTCAACCACCACACAATAAAAAAAACAAAAAAAAACAAAGAATACTCACTGCCTGCCACCTGGAACAGCAAGACAGCGCCCGAAATGCAGGAATGGCCCGCTTGATCTGGGGCAGCTGAGGGGCCCCCCCACAACCATAGGGCCCTATGGTTAAAGCGGCCTTGTATGATCAACATATTATGTATTTTTTATTAGCCCTAAAGGTGTTGACAAATTTGGGCTGATTTTAACTGTTGTACTACATTATCTGGATTTTATTTTTTATTTATTTATAAATATTAGAGGGGAATTCAAATCTTGTAAAGTGATGACAAATATCTATGATATGCCATAACTTTATGATTGATGGGCTTCTGACCTCTGGGACCACCATTCATCCTGAGAATGAAGGAGTGACAGTACTGGTGTACTGAATCCTCTTCATTGTGTTATGACTTGTTCACATTTCAATTTGTCATGTACAGTATGTGGTTCTATTGATGTTAAATGGGTATGTGCATCTGTCCATGAAAAAATAATCAAGGACATGCTCTATTTTGATCTGTTTTGCAGACCAATCATGCCCATTAAAGTCTATGGGCCCATAAAAATCGCCATCTGTGTGCTGTCCATTTTTATTGGATCCAAGGCATTATATAGACAATAGTATAGGATTGAACTGTTTTCACTGAAATGAAAGTGGATCAATTATGGATGAAACGCATCCATAAAATCAATAGTAAAGTGTGCTTTCTGTGTAGAACAGAAAATGTCAGTGAAAAACAGGTGTTTAATTTCTGTGTGATAAAAATGGATAAATTAAGTGGGTTGTCTCATGAGATAGCCAGTCTTTATATGCCTTGTTAGGCTAAGGCCCCATGTAGTGGCGGCAAAGCATCATGGTTTTTCCCTCAGAGCTTTGCACAGAAAGTCTGCAAAGGTTTCCTGCTTCAATTACACCTATAGGGAAACCGCCAGCGTTTTTGGAAATCGCAGCGTGTCCATTTGCATATATTTTCCCATAATGTGTGGATAGGAAAATATGCAGGGACTGTAAAACGCCGTGTTTTTCTCTGCGGTGTTTCCACCGCAACCAAACTACACCATTTACGCCATGTGGGGCTCCCTGGCCTTAGGGTAATTTATCATATTTTTAGGTATTTTAGAAATCGGTTTAACCCCTAGACGTCGCTAATCTGGCTATTTACGTCACTCTATCTGATGCCCCGTGCTTCAGTCATGTGCTGCAGTGACTTTAAAATCAAACACCTGTGATTCACAACTGCTCGTGTAGGAGTGATAAGTGCTGGAATCTCCATGATGAGTGTATTGTCCAGGAGTTACACTATGATAAGGGAAACTTTTAGGACTTTTATAGTCACTTTTATCTACAAAATGTAACTCTTTATAGTGATCATAGTAAAGTGAAAGAGACTTCACATTTACATTGTGCTAGCAGAACTTGCTCCCCTGCCAGCCCCTCCCATCACATACTCCCTGGATGTTTGCTCTGTCTCAGCAGGGAACCTAGCTAGAGATAGCAGTTTACAGCCCTCTACTATACTAAACTACTGGTTAATTTACACAAGGACCGGGGTCCACAAAATAAGCCATGCTGAATAAAATACCATATAAAACCTAATTTTTTGTTGAAAAACTATATAAATGTGTAGCCCCTGTGATTTGAAGAACTAGGAAAGCAGATTTTAATATGTTTACATGCAATAGTATATGCAAAAACAATTTTGTTTTAGGTAAAAGAAGCTAAATTTACATTTTTTCACATTTTATGCCATTCTTCTACTTCCAGCAAAAAAAATATTCAACTTATTTAACAAATAAGGCTACTTATTTCAATCCTTATGTGTCCTGAAAAAACATGGTAAAAATAGTTGAGATATGTAAAGCCATTAAAAAGATATTGCTGTGTAAAGCAATGCATACCAAAGCAAATTGATAAATTTGGCCTGAGCATTGGAGCATCAATGACACTTGGTCTTAAAGGGTTAATTGAACTGTTTGTGATCAATTTATTAAAATGTTGCACGACATTAATAAGTGTCACATCTTTAGATATTTCTTCAGTTTTACGCCACACACCTATTAAAGCATTATTAACATTACTAAAGACTGTGCATACATTCAGAAACATTTTAAAAAGTCACATTTTATAACTGTGTCTAGACCCTTGCCAAGCAAAGACATGCTTACTTTTCACTCTACTTTTACAAACCGTGCTCTTTTTTACTGATACAGTTTGTTAATAAATTTGATATACATTTATGATTATGAGACCTTATATTTTTTGTGGATTAATTTATTGTTAATAAATTTGTCCTACAGAAAATAACACAGTATTCTGCAGTAAAATGCATCAGAAAAAAACCCATAAATACATTGATAAATTTGGTATAACAGGCATCATCAAGGAGGTTGCCCTGCTTGGTGCTCCCATTGCGGTGGACATGGTAAGTCCATACATTATATGGACAGACATTCATTTGCCAACATGTATAGCCACATAAGGAATCAGCTGATGACCTGTTCAGCTTTCATTCAAAAAAGGGGTAAGAAACATTTAACTCCTTAAGGACACAGCCTAAAACCATGTTAAGGCTGAGGTACCACGTTGCGGAAACACAGCTTTTTTTGTTGCAAATTTTAATGCGTTTTTTTGAGCCAAAGCCAGAAGTAGATTTAGCAGACGTGAGAGATATAAGGGTTTTCTATATGTCTCCCACTCCTTTTGTAGCCATTCTTGGCTTTGGCTCAAAAAACTGAAGCAAAATCTCCAAGAAAAAAAAGCAGCATTTGTGCAACTTGGGACCTCAGCCTTAAGGGATTTTCCCATCTCCCTCTCTCAGCTGTTTGCCTGCTGTCTCTTCTTCTCACTTCCTGTATTGTCCAACAAGCTGGGGGAAGGCTTTGACTGTTTGATAGACAGGACACTATGAAGTACCTCAGTAGATACAGACATTGCCTTTACAAGAGAGACTATTATGTTTGCTAGAAATCTAATATAAATGCATATCAAATATGCACAGTAATTGTATATTACATTACACAGGTTTGTAGAGAACGTGACATGCTGCTAGGACAGACAATGTTTTTGCAGTAAACGCAATGTTATCTTTATGTTTACATATTGTGATAAAATAGACTGTCCGAGACTTTATCGGTAAACTGCAATTAGCTGACCTGATAACAGCTCTAAACGTAAACAGTATCTGGAGAACTCAGTCCCCTTTAACTTTTTTCAGATATTGTAAGGCTTACATCTCAAACAGCAATTTTCCAGGAAACGGGCATTTTTGGGGCTGTATTTGGTTTTAAGCACTTTAGATTTTTTTTTTTTTTACATTGCTTTGTTTTCCCGCTACGAGGCTTGATCAAGTGATCTTTTGCTCACTGGTTCAGTCATATACAGTGCCTTGCGAAAGTATTCGGCCCCCTTGAACTTTTCAACCTTTTGCCACATTTCAGGCTTCAAACATAAGGATATAAAATTTTAATTTTTTTGGTGAAGAATCAACAACAAGTGGGACACAATTGTGAAGTGGAATGAAATTTAGTGGTTATTTTAAACTTTTGTAAAAAATAAAAAACTGAAAAGTGGGGCGTGCAATATTATTCGGCCCCTTTACTTTCATTGCAGCAAACTCACTCCAGAAGTTCAGTGAGGATCTCTGAATGATCCAATGTTGTCCTAAATGACTGATGATGATAAATATAATCCACCTGTGTGTAATCAAGTCTCCGTATAAATGCACCTGCTCTGTGATAGGCTCAGGGTTCTGTTTAAAGTGCAGAGAGCATCATGAAGACCAAGGAACACACCAGGCAGGTCCGTGATACTGTTGTGGAGAAGTTTAAAGCCGTATTTGGATACAAAAAGATTTCCCAAACTTTAAACATCCCAAGGAGCACTGTGCAAGCGATCATATTGGAATGGAAGGAGTATCAGACCACTGCAAATCTACCAAGACCCGGCCGTCCCTCTAAACTTTCATATCAAACAAGGAGAAGACTGATAAGAGCTGCAGCCAAGAGGCCCATGATCACTCTGGATGAACTGCAGAGATCTACAGCTGAGGTGGGAGAGTCTGTCCATAGGACAACAATCAGTCGTACACTGTACAAATCTGGCCTTTATGGAAGAGTGGCAAGAAGAAAGCCATTTCTCAAAGATATCCATAAAAATTCTCGTTTAAAGTTTGCCACAAGCCACCTGGGAGACACACCAAACATGTGGAAGAAGGTGCTCTGGTCAGATAAAACCAAAATCCAACTTTTTGGCCACAATGCAAAACGATATGTTTGGCGTAAAAGCAACACAGCTCATCACCCTGAACACACCATCCCCACTGTCAAACATGGTGGTGGCAGCATCATGGTTTGGGCCTGCTTTTCTTTAGCAGGGACAGGGAAGATAGTTAAAATTGATGGGAAGATGGATGGAGCCAAATACAGGACCATTCTGGAAGAAAACCTGTTGGAGTCTGCAAAAGACCTGAGACTGGGACGGAGATTTATCTTCCAACAAGACAATGATCCCAAACATAAAGCAAAATCTACAATGGAATGGTTCACAAATACATGTATCCAGGTGTTAGAATGGCCGAGTCAAAGTCCAGACCTGAATCCAATCGAGAATCTGTGAAAAGAGCTGAAAACTGCTGTTCATAAACGCTCTCCATCCAACCTCACTGAGCTTGAGCTATTTTCAAAGGAAGAACGGGCAAGAATTTCAGTCTCTCGATGTGCAAAACTGATAGAGACATACCCCAAGCGACTTGCAGCTGTAATCGCAGCAAAAGGTGGCGCTACAAAGTATTAACTTAAGGGGGCCAAATAATTTGGCACGCCCCACTTTTCAGTTTTTTATTTTTTACAAAAGTTTAAAATATCCAATAAATTTCGTTCCACTTCACAATTGTGTCTCACTTGTTGTTGATTCTTCAACAAAAAATTAAAATTTTATATCTTTATGTTTGAAGCCTGAAATGTGGCAAAAGGTTGAAAAGTTCAAGGGGGCCGAATACTTTCGCAAGGCACTGTACACTGCAATAGAAGTGTATTGCAGTGTATACAGGAAGTCAGTCTATGCAGACACTTCCTGTGTCTCCAGACTTACGAACAAGGAGCAACTCTTTAAATGTCAATGTCATGCAGAAAGTGAAGCTGTGGTTCAAGTTGTTAAAAAAAGAAAAACGCTTTTATAAAGTCTGAATCCAGATGTTAATTTTTTTTCTCCATATCCTGTCATATTTTTGTCTCAATATGCATTTTAACTACTTCAGTACTGGGCTATTTTCCCAGGTTCAGGACACATTTTTAAGTTTTTCCATACATGCGGTTTTGAGGGCTATAACATTTTTTTTCCTTTGGGTTATTCAAATAATTTTTGTGTCTTTTTTTTTGGTGATAAATAGGGCTTTATTTTTATGTTTTTATTTTTTCATGTTTTTTTCTTTATTTTCACCCTTACGTGATGCAGACAATTTTCATTTTTGTGCTTTCGTTTTTTACTTCCTGTAGTCCAATAGCCATAACTTTCTCAATTTTCCATTTATGTAGTCATATGAGGGCTTGATTTCTGCATGACAAGTTGTACTTCAAAATGGTACCATTTATTATTCTGAACAATGTACTGGGAAGTGGGAAAAAAATTCAGAATGAGGTGGAATTTAAAAAAATGGAGTTCTGCCATTTTCTTTTGGGTTTTGTTCTTACAGCGTCTATTGTGTGGTAATAATGCTATGTTAGCTTTATTTTCCGGGTTGGTATGATCACGATGATACCAAATTTATATTTTTTTATGTTTTAATAACTTTACAAAAATTCTAAATTCTCATGAAAAAATTACTTTGAATCACGATATTCTGACACCTGTAACTTTTTTTTATATTTCAGCTGTGTAATTTTGCGGGACAATATGTAGTTTCTATTGATACCATGCTGGGGAATGTATGATGTTTTGTTCACTTTTTATTCCATTTTTTTAAGAAGGCAAATCGTCAAAAAAAAAAAAAAAAAAAAAAAAAAACACCAATTCAACCATTTTGATTTTTTTTTCCAGCTACGGCATTTACCATAAGGGACAAATGCTTTTATGTTTTAATAGTTTGGCTATTTTTGGAGTTAGGGGTGCCTAATGTGTTTATGTATTTTATTTATTTAGATTTATATGTGATCGAGGGAAAGGAGGGTGATTTAACCTTATAGGTTTTTAAAATTTTTGTTATATTTTCAAAAACTTTTTAAAAATTTTTTTAGCCTCCCTAGCAGACTTGAACTTGCGATCTTCAGATCGCTTGAGCTATAGACTGCAATACTACTGGCAGGCCGGCTTCAGTAGTTACACTACTATGGCAGGGCTGGGAGCCTTCAGAAAGCTCCTGGCTACCATGGTAATGGGATGGTTCCTGTGATTACACCACTGGGGGGATGCCCGTATCAAAAATGAAATGGAACGTGAAAGTAACCACTCAAATTCCATATTCAGACGCCATAGTTAGTCATGTGCACCAGGACGTACATGTACAAACTGGTGCATATAAGGGTTAATATCTGAGAAAATGTAAACAAAAAGGAGAGGAAATGTCTTGTTTTTCACATTTTTCGTGTTAGCACAAAGTCCTACTAAAAAAAAAAAAAAAAAATTAAATAGTCTATTGCAGTCTGTTTTTACTTTTTGTTGTGTTGCTGGGGGTAGGGCTACAACCTGTGACGGGGGTGGTAGTGGTGGTGGGGGTTACTTAATTTATATTTTTATATTATTTTTTAGTACATTGTGCATAATAACCATTTAACTGATGATTTCACCTGTAACTGGGACTGATACATACAGTTACGGGAGGAATACAGCCTCCTATGCTATACTCTAGAGCTGATCTGGGTCCTGTAGGACCCAGCAGCTCTTGGAGTTCCTATCTCCCTAGTGATCATGTGGTCTCTGGGTCGGAGGGGAGTCGTATCGTGACAGCTCTCATAGCTGTGCCCACAGCACTCATTGAGAACTGTGTACACAGTGATTGGGAAGGCAGAGATGGTAATAAACCATCCCTGCGTTCCCTATGGGATGTCTGGCTGTAGTAACAGCTGGCATACCGATCTCATTGCTGCATGATTTTGTGCAGCAGGCTAACCTTGCAAGGACGTATATAGTTGGACAGCCTTACAGGCTTAGAGTTGGACAGCCTGGACATATAAAGTCTATGGACGGTCCAAAAGTGGTTAAATGATTTCAGTATGCTTTGACAGATCAATTGTGTATTATCAGTACATTCTGTAAATCTATATTTCTATGTTTGACTACTTGCACTATACAAAATCATTATGACCGACACATCCAAAAAGACACAATTCATATAATAGAAGTACAGTAAAGTGAATATTGCACAATATCCTTACATTTTCTTTTCCCAACTGAAGTTTGAAAACTTTGAAGATTTTTCAGAACACATGGATTACGTTGTCATTTAACAATTGAATTCATAAAAACTCCCTAAAATGATTATCTCTCAGTTAGTGTTCTCCTTTAATAAATAATGAGTAGTTATGAGACCATTAGTACATTTTACTTCGGCGGATAATGGAAAAGAGGAAGCAAAAAGCAGGTTATCAAGGGAATGCTATCTACTCCTCCATTATCAGATCAATGGTATGGATGATGTGAACCACCAATGAAGTCAAGTTTACTCTTCTGATTTTTTTCTCCTCACTCTTTATGATATCTGTTTAAGGACTAATGAGTGCATTAACAAACAGGCCCCTATATATCCGTATATATTTAATGCATGCAAAATTGTCTTAAGGACTCCCTACCATATGAATCTCCACAAGGAGAATTAGTACTTTCCAAGAGCCCATATATATGAATGAGCGTCAATGGTTTCTCTAGATCTAATGAGCTCTGTTTTTTTTCCCCAGCGTCTTCACCACAGGAAAGTCATAGACACTCTTACCAACTGAAATCACTATGAATCAGACAGACTGGGTGATGTATAGCCAGCATTTAAATTGTTGTACAGAATTAGAAAAACTGCTTTCTTCTGGAAACAGTGCCACACCTGTCTAGAAGTGTGTAGCTATGCATATCTAATCCCAGAAACCCCTTTAAAGTTGGTAATCATTTAATCCATGTCAGAAATTTATAGAAACTGAAATGCAATACATGTCATTTAAACCTTTTTAACTGGAGAAAAGAACAGCAAAACAGAGTTGTAAGAAAAGATGCTCCAGAATTGTTATTTCATGAAGAATACAATTACGTGGTGTATGGAGACAAATCTGGGCCTTCAATGGCAGCTCACTCATGTAGCTATTTATACCAATGACTATCTGAAACCAAGGGCAGGAAGTTAAGCACTCAGTGTTTGGTGAAATGTGTCCAAAATAGTGTCAATTCCCACATAATAGTGCCAGTTGTAATTCTTACGTAAAAGGGCTTTCCCTCCAAAAGCAATTCAATTCCTATCGAGAAGATAGGGAATAAGTTGGAGATCTGTGGGGATCACAAAAATGCAGGGTGTTTTACTCCCTAGTCTGAACTGTGTGGTGCTTGGAAAGGTACACTCCTGCTCCAATTCATTTCAGAGCGACTACCAGAGATAGCCAAGCACTGAACTCTGGCCATCTCCAGCAGTCCCATAGAAGTGAATGTATTGATTGTATCGTTAGTACAATTATTAATATGATATAGTATTTGACATTTTCAGGGGGAATAGCTTCTGAGTTAGATGGCCTTATAGCACCATGAAGTTTACTGCAACACATAGGATTCTCATTCAAATTGGCAGCTACCAGCAATTGTCCGTCCAATAACTAAACATAAAAGCTCCCTAGCTATCCATTGAAAGAACTACTGCCTAAAATCTAAAAACACAAATTTGTACATGCTAGTCTTGATGCCCAGACAGGCTAGCATCACCAGAGATGTTTCTGGAAATTGGCTAGCTGAGAAACACACATGTCAAAATGATCAGGTACGCAACAAACTTGACTACATCTATGACCTCTTCATTTCTCATAAATTATCATTTCTTGGTATCGCAGAAACGTGGATAACACCCTCAGACACCACTTCCCCTGCTGCCCTTTCCTATGGAGGTATGCAATTCTCGCACACTCCCTGCCCCAACAATAAACCTGGTGGAGGCGTAGGCGTACTCCTGTCTGACAATTGCTCTTTCGCCCCAATCCAACCGCTACCTACTCTCACCCTCCCCTCCTTTGAAGTGCGCTCTGTTTGCATTTACTCATCCTCCAACCTCCAACTGGCCGTCATATATCGACCGCCAGGACCTACTGCTGCCTTTATCGGCCACTTCACCACCTGGCTAATGCACTTCCTATCCACTGACACCCCCACCATCATCATGGGTGATTTCAACATCCCCATTAACACAAACCACACCCCTGCTTCCAGTCTCCTGTCCCTTTGGTCTCTCTCAATGGTCCTCCTCTGCCACCCACACTAAGGGGCACACGCTGGACCTCATATTCACCCACCTATGCTCTCTAGTCAACCTCTCTAACTCTCTGTCCACGCTCTCTGACCACAACCTGCTGACATTCTCTGCCCTCTCCTCTGTAATAAACCCCCCAACCCCTAAACCAACATGCCCCCACAGGAACCTTAATCACCTTGACATCCGCATGCTCTCAGATTCTATCCTACCACTCACTAATATATCCTCACTCCAGGAAGCAGATACCACCGCTGACTTCTACAATACCACCATCACTTCAGCCCTTGACTATAACACCAGAGCCCGACCGATCAATAGGCAACCCTGGCACACTGACCTGACTAAAAAACTGAGACGTGCCTAACGAGCTGCAGAACGCCTCTGGAAGAAAAGCCACTCCCAGGTGGACTTCCTTAAGTATAAAGAGGCAGTTCTCACATTCAAGAATGCAAAGCAGGTCTACTTCTCCACACTAATATCTGCCCTATCCCGCAACCCCAAACAGCTATTCACTACCTTCAACTCCCTTCTCTGTCCTCCTGCACCCCCTTCGACATCACTTATCACAGCTGATGACTTTGCCTCTTATTTCAAAAGCAAAATTGACACCATCAGAGACAGTCTACACCCTCGACAACCACCCCACCCAACTGTCCTGTGCTCCTCATCTTTAACCTGTTTCTCCACCATCACTGATGAAAAGCTCTCCACCCTAATCTCTAAATCCCACCTCACCTCCTGCGCGCTTGACCCAATGCAGTCACATCTCATCCCCAAACTCTCTGAAGTCATTACTCCTGCCCTAACCCATCTCTTCAACCTATCCCTAACCAATGGATCCTTCCCTTCTGCCTTCAAACATGCTACCGCCACATCTATACTTAAGAAACCCTCCCTTGACCCGTCCTCTCCAGCCAACTACCGCCCCATCTCACTGCTCCCGTACGCCTCTAAATTGCTGGAGCAATACGTCCACTCCGAACTGTCCTCCTATCTCTCGTCCAATATGCTCTTTGACAGACAACAGTCAGGTTTCAGACCCCATCACTCCACAGAAACTATCCTAACCAAGGTCACTAATGACCTTCTAGCTGCCAAAGCCAAACGTTACTACTCAGTCCTCCTCCTCCTCGACCTCTCCTCTGCCTTTGACACAGTTGACCATTCCCTCCTGTTAGAAATGCTCTCATCCCTTGGCATCTCAGACCTGGCCCTTTCCTGGATCTCCTCATACCTCACCAACCGCACATTCAGCGTCTCCCACTCACACACCACCTCCCTACCACGCCCTCTTTCTGTAGGTGTCCCCCAAGGCTCCGTCCTAGAACCCCTCCTGCTCTCCATCTACACCCTCGGCCTTGGCCACCTCACAGAATCCCATGGTTTCCATTACCATTGCTATGCTGATGACACCCAAATATATCTCTCTGGACCAGACATTACCTCTCTGTTGTCCAGAGTCCCAGAATGTCTAGCAGCCATAGCCTCCTTTTCGCTTCTCCTGCTTTCTCAAACTCAACATGGAGAAAATGGCATTCGTAATCTTCACCCCTCCTAGCACGGACCCCTACCTGATCCATCTATCAAAATTAATGGAACCACTCTCACCCTAGTCCCACGAGCCCGCTGCTTCGGGATAACCTTAGACTCTGACCTATCCTTCAAGCCGCATATTCAAACCCTCAACACCTCCTGCCGCCTCCAACTCAAGAACATCCATCGAATCCGCTTCTTCCTCACCCCTGAAACTTCAAAGATGCTAGTCTACGCCCTCATAATCTCCCGCTTAGACTACTCCATGGACTCCCAGCTAACACTCTCGCCCCACTCCAGTCCACCTTAAACTGTGCTGCTAGCCTAATACACCTCTCCCCCTGTTCTTCTTCGGCCGCTCCCCTCTGCCAATCCCTTCACTGGCTACCCGTTGCCCAGCGAATAGAGTTCAAACTACTAACGCTGACATACAAAGCCATCCACAACCTGTCCCCTCCATATATCTCCGACCTAATCTCCTGCTACCTGCCCGCACATAACCTTCGATCCTCCAAAGACCTCCTACTCCGCTCTGCTCTTATCCGCTCTTCACACAAACGTGTCCAAGACTTCTCCTGTGCATCCCCCATACTCTGGAACTCATTACCAAGACATCAGACTGTCCCCCACAGCCACAAGCTTCAAGAAGGCTCTGAAGACTCACCTATTCAAGTCTCTACCTCCACCTTCTGTCTCTATCCCTCTTCCCTCATAGATTGTAAGCCCTTGCGGGCAGGGCCCTCTGTCCCACTGTGCCAGTTGGTCACTGTTAGTATTATCTGTTTTGTATATCTTGTGTACCGTATGTTAACCCTCAAATGTAAAGCACCATGGAATTAATGGTGCTATATAAATAAACAATAATAATAATAATCAGGTAGCATTAACGTATTGCTATCCGCAGCTGCAGATTCTGATTAAAGCATTTGACCTGACCTTCTGCCCTACCTGTTCTGTGAAAAATGCCCCCTCATATAATCTGCTCCCTATACCCCCTCCCTCACTTACTGCCCATAGTTCCTCCCTCACAGTCAGGTCATCATATCCCCATGATAGATGAGCTGCCTCCCGTCAGTGCCACTTTAACCATAGAGCCAACAGTGCACATGCACCAGGCCCTATAGTACTGTATAGTACTGGGTGCCCTGTTGGGCATAACTTCCAACCGTCCGGGATTCCGGGTCCTGTCCTGGTCAGCGATAGGTATGTCCCGGCATCAACTCACCTGTGTCCTCTCCAGACGAGGATAAGTTAAATACAGTGATGAAGCATTAGCCTTCTGCAAATAGCCCCTGCTTCACCATTTTGTGTGAAGCACATCCGTGTGTGCTCCAGTCCCTGGAGCTGCTGGCGCGATGTGATGACCTTACTCACATCGCACTTGCAGCTCCCTGAACAGTCTGGGAGAAGAGACCTCACAGAGTGGCAGCGGAGCGAGGAGAGGTGAGTATTAGTGTTTTATAATGTTAAACTGGTGGCAGATGAAGGGGGCACATTAAACCGTTGCCAGATGAAGGGAGCATATTAAACTGCTGGCAGATGAAGGGGGACATTAAATTGAGGGCAGATGAAGGGAGACATTAAACTGGTGACAGATGAAGGGGGGGCATTAAACTGAGGGCAGATGAAGGGAGACATTAAATTAGGGGGGCAGATGGAGGGTGACATTAAACTGGGGGTAGCTGAAGAGGGGCATTAAACTGGGGGCAGATGAAGTTTAATGTCCCCCTCTAGTTTCCCCCAGTTTAAACTGGGGCACCAGGAGAGGAGACTTCATACTGTAGGAATGTGTCAATTGGAGGGGAACATTATAATAATAATAATAATAATAATAATAATAATAATAATAATCCTTTAATAGTCCCACAATGGGGAAATTCAGTGTGTTACAGCAGCAAAGATACGATAAGATAAGCAGATACAAATACAAATACAACATGTACAGGAATGTTCCAAGGTGAGAGGCATTACATTAATAGCAGACAGACAGATAGGGCGTAGCAGAGGGGGGGGGGGGGATTTAACAGGCAGAGAGATATTTCAGTTCTCTGTGTGTAATGATCTCCGCTTAGGTCGGTGTTGGTTGTACAGCCTAACCGCGGTGGGGAGGAAAGACTTCCGATAGCGCTCCTTCTCACACCTAGGGTGGAGCAGTCGGTCACTGACAGTACTGCTCAGCGCGATCACAGTCTCATGCATGGGATGGGACTTCTTCTTCTGCATGGAGCTCACCACGGACAGTATCCTTCTGTCACCCACCACCTGCACTGGGTCCAGTGGGCTCCCCAGGACAGAGCTGGCCCTTCTAATCAGCTTGTCAAGTTTATTTCTGTCCCTGGTTGATATACTGCTCCCCCAGCAGGCCACTCCAAAGAAGATGGCTGATGCCACTACCGAGTTGAAGAAAGTTCTAAGAAGTGCCCCCCGGATTCCAAAGGCTCTCAGTTTCCTAAGCAGGTAGAGCCCCCTAATGTGGGGGCATATAATGTTAGGGTGACTGTAGGAGGATTATACTGTGTGGGGGTACATAAAAAAAAAAAATGGATGAGAAGGGGCGGAGTCAACATAGAAGTGGGTGGAGCTAAATTTGCTGCACGCATACCCTCATCACAGGGGTATTTTATGTAATACCCCTCTGAACATAACATAACCAGGAAGTTATTGGCGCTGTGACCCAGACGTTTACCATCGTCTAGGTTGCAGCGCCAAAAGAGTTGCAGCAAACACTTACACAACACATACACAAAGTCATCAATAAAGTTTACATTTGACCCTGTCCCTGTCCTGTCCATACCTAATCTTTATAGAGTAAAAGACGCTGACCGCCTCTCTAGCAACATGCTAAAATAATAGCAATAACGATTATTACTAGAGATGAACGTATAAAACATTTCTGACAGGCGGAAAAGTTCCATCAGTCACATAACACATTGTCACCGATTGAATGTCACCATATAAAATCCCAATTTTTAGCAGCTTTCAGATGGGTATAATAGCAAGTAATGATGGGGGGGGGGGGGAAACTTATAAAACCTTTGCACTGGGCCCACCAATGTGTTAAAACAGCCCTGCCTCCCGTGACTTTAATTATTTTGGTGTACTGTGGGAGGACCAATGCACCAGAATATGACAGAACAGTAAATCTGTTGGGTCAAGACTTATCTGCCCAAACTGCCTTAAACACCAAGCCGCTCCGCCCACTTTTCTGAAAAGTGGCAAGGTCGTAAAATGGACAGAATTTTTAATGCACTTTTTAGCACAAACAGCCATGCACCGAAAAAGGTCCACTTTTACACTAGAGAATTTCCCTCATTATCTTCTCTGCTTATACATAAAAGATCTGTGGTGATCTGATATTTGTTATCATCAATCAAAAGTAACTATGGGTCCAAGAACAATGAAGAAAATAAACAGTTCCTGAGGAACACTTGTGCACTCCCTTGTGCTGGAATCATTTATTACAGAGATTCTGAGGCCACCACATCCAGAGTTGGGACCATGAAGCCTTTAATGCCTTAAATGTGTCCATATATTATCTATGGCAACCTAAAAAATATCCATAAATATAAGAGCAGTCAAAAATAAATGCTTTAATACTTTCTTGGCTATGAAAGGAAAGGTTGTCTGGTGCAATTCAACCTGCCACAGTCATGTTTTGTTTTGTTTTTGCATTTTCGTTTTTTACTCCTCACCTTCCAAAACCCATAACATTTCTATTTTTCAATTTATAGGGCTATATGATATTGCGTCCTGCTACCGTGTTTTGTTTTTTATACATGTAGGAAAAGAGGGGTCATTTCTTTTGATCTTGCTGCAGGGGAGCTTTTTGATTGCCAGAAACGACCCAGTAGTTACAGCTGTCCATGGCATCTGTGGAGTTAATGGTCCACTGTTGGAGTTGTCTCCAAGAAAGCACAGACAGTTTATTAACATCCCTGCCTTCCTTATTGTTTTTTATTGCATTTTTCCTTATTAAATCTATAGGGAAAATTTTACCTGTTCCGCAGGTAAAATTGACATGGTGCGTTTTTAAAAAACACATGCATTCTTGAAAACACATCTTTTATGTTACGTCTTTTTCTGCAATGTGTGAATGGAAATAGCCAGAATCTCATTAAGGGTGGGTTCACACTTGCGCCCGGAGTCCGTCTGCTGCGAATCCGACCTAAATGTCGGAAAAAAGGATAGGGAAAGGACTGGTAAAGGTTTGAGACACATTGCTTAAAAACCCATTCACTTCAATGGGTTTGTAAAGCAATGCGCAGGTGTCCGATTGTACCCTCTGTGCCGCGAAGCCGTTTTTTTTCATCAGACACAAAGTCCTGCATGTCCGACTTTGTTTCGGACGAAAAATACCAGCTCCGCGGCGGAAGAGGAAACCTCTGTGAACTTTCTGTGCAAAGCGCTGCGGAAAGAACTGCAATGCATTGCCTCTGTGGCTTCTCCCGCTTTGCACAGAAAGTTCACAGAGGTTTCCTCTGCGGACTTTCTGCTTTCTGCGGACATTTCTGTAGATATAATTGACATGCTGCGATTTCCAAAGCCACAATGGTTTTAGAAATCACCGCGTGTCCGCACCACGTATTTTACTACAAAGTGGGCATGGGATGCGCTAGAATTCCATCCACTTTGCTGTGACTGTAACATGCCACGTTTTTTTTCCACTGTGTTTCCACCGTGGGCGAACTTCAACATTTAAGCAACGTGGGGTCCCGGCCCAAAAGCTGCTTTTTTTGCTGCAGAATTTGCTGCTGCAGTTTTTTGAGCCAAAGTCAGGCATGGATTGAGCAGAGGGAGAAGTTTAAGTACTTCCTTTTTTTGCAGTCCTTTTGTAGCTACTCTTGGGTTTGGCTCAAAGAAATGTAGCAAAATCTGCAACAAGAAAAGCAGCTTTTCCCCAACATGGGCCTTAGCCTTAGGCCGGTTGGAGACAACCGTGCTGCAACTGGCCTGCCGTGATTTAAAAGCATGGGCTGCACACGGGGCACACGGGGATGTCCCCGTGTGCCGCCCATGCACAGGCCGTGCTTCCTCGGCTCCTTTCATTAAATGAATAGGAGCCACAAAAGCACGGGCCACAAAATAGGACAGGAATCGGACATGTCCTATCTGATGCGGCCCAGACTGTCAGTCCGCACACGGGACCGTGAAAATCATCTCAGAATGAACAATAGAAAGATGCCAATAAAGGCCAGGTGATGCAATCCTAATTAAACTTGCATCACATAACTTTATATATTCTCCCTATCCAATATATCAGCCATCCAGCACTTGTTACAGTTCGGCTTACATCGTTCAGTCTATATACGTTCAGCGACGCCTCGGACTTGTATTAATAAAGCAGATAATTTCTGCTATACTGTATATGTGGCAAAGTGTCTTTTGCATCACAAAAGCGAAGTTTGACTCCCATGGTTAGGAAAGCCTACCACCTGTATTTCAGCTGCAAAATAGGAGATCAGGACAAGAGTTGGGCTCCACATACATGCTGTAATAGATGTTCATCAAACCTCACACAGTGGTTGAACGGGAAAAGACAATCTATGCCTTTTGCAGTGCCAATGGTCTGGAGAGAGCCAACTGACCATACTGCCAATTGCTACTTCTGCATGGTGCCTCCAATTGGAAAAGGAATTTCGAATAAAAAGAAATGGACTTTAAAGTATCCAAATATTCCATCTGCGATATGCCCAGTAGCTCATTGAGAGGAATTGCCAGTTCCAAAAGCACCAGAAACAATCTCGATTCCACTGAGGAAGAAAAAGAAGAAGCATGTGGTCATGAACCATTGACCTTGCACGATTAAGATTTTCTTTCATCAATCTCCACCGAACCACACCTTAAATCGCAAAGTGAACTGAACGATCTTGTTAGAGAACTAGATCTGCCCAAGAGTAAGGCAGAGCTCTTAGGTTCCAGACTTCAACAGTGGAATCTGTTAACAGATGATGTTCGGATTTCTTTGTTCTGGGACCATCAAAAGCATCTTATCCAATTCTTCTTCAAGGAGGGTGATCTTGTTGCCTGCAATAACCTCTGCAGTTTAATGGAAGCTCTCAACATCAGCTATAACCCAGATGAGTGGAGGCTATTTATCGATTCATCCAAGCTGAGTCTTAAAGCTGTCTTACTGCACAATGGCAATGCACTACCATCTATATAATTTACATAACAGTAAAACGAGAATTTTTCGATATCATAGAAACTAGAGCCAATTGACAGTTTTCCTTGTGATATTTGAATTCAGCACATGAAAATCATTAAGAAATGGCTCATTTTATTTTTGAACCAAACAACTTTCGAAAATTTGTAGACAGAAGTAGACTTCTGTTACTTTTGAGCCCCTGAAATGAAGGGATTGTGTGTAATAAATGCTTTAGTTCCTCACATTTTTATGCAATCATTTTGTTCAACCCACTGAATTAAAGCTGAGAGTCTGAACTTCAACTGTATCTGAATTGTTTTGTTCAAAATTCATTGTGGTAATGTACAGAACCAAAACTAGAAAAATGTTCTCTGTCCAAATATTTATGGACCTAACTGTATCACTTAAAAAAGATGCAAAAATTATTTTACTTATTTTAAAAATTTTACAGCATTCAAAGCCATATATACCAAAAAACCTGAAAATGTTTCTGGTCGTGAACCAAGGAAAATGAACGGGTCACGATTTCGGCTTTAATAGAAATAAGGTTCTGAACTTTATTGCTTTCATTTACTTCATCACCACTAAAAAGCAATCAGTAGACAATACACAGCCTATCAAAGTGCTGATCAAGGCTAAACAGCTTGGTTCTAGCTAGACTGGGGTGTGGAGTTTCCCCAGTCTTCAACTTTAACTCCTGCAAGGACGTATGGTCTTTTCCTTGCCAGGCAAACAGGTCACAGACCTGAGAACAAACAGTTGCAGAAAATGTGATGTGAATACATCCTTATTGCCTAGTTTCCCCAGAGATTACAGCTGATTGTTGG
This sequence comes from Leptodactylus fallax, assembly GCA_947044405.1. Lineage (NCBI taxonomy): Eukaryota > Metazoa > Chordata > Amphibia > Anura > Leptodactylidae > Leptodactylus > Leptodactylus fallax. The sequence goes on from CAMRHE010000140.1 coordinate 2,764,475, forward strand.
GGTTCTCAACAAAGGCATACTTTCTGACCTGCTCAATGTCAAAGGACAGTAGTTGCAGGTAAGGAACCCCTTTTAATGGGTTCTGTATTATGTTGTCACACTCAAACACTAGTCATTTGTGAACCATTTACTGGATTCTGTTGCTGGTTCAATACTTGACCTTGGTAAGAGGCTCCCTTTATGAATATTGAAACTAAATTACTGTAAAGGGGAGTTAAGGAAGTTATGTAAAGGGGAGTTAAGGACATATGGCATAGAAAAAAAAAGCCATACCACATTACAGATCAAATGGTTTTGAAAATGTCAAACCTGATAATGCAATCATTTTATTTAGCAAGGCAAGCTTCCTAAATTGCAGCATAATATCTGCTTAATAAAAGTGGCACATTTGGGTCTCTTCATGTCTGGATAATTTCTATTAAAAGCAGGCTTAAATGCTATAGACAAAGCTAGCAAAAACTAGTGATTTATTTCAGTCTGTGACAAGATAATTTCTAGTTTGGATACAGGCCTCAGGAGACAGTTAATAGATTTCATCACAAGCTGTCACTAAGCTGCCAGTTGTTATGGTGTAATTTCTATCAAGTGTACCGCTACATATAGTGTTTTACATAGTGAAATGGTGCAGTGACTGTGTGGAATTGCAGACACACACAGCTTCCTATTCCACCTTGCAGGTAATTTGAAACATCAAGACCTTATAGCTACAAGCACTAAACATTGTGTAAACCCCAATTCCAAAAATACCTGATCACCTGTTCAGGAAACAGAGTGTCCATATGTAAGAAGGTAGCCTATTAATATTGCACTGACGTCACCAGGGCTGCATGTTTACATGAGTATAGCAAAGAGCAGGGTATTCACAGTTTTATGTGAAATTCTACATTTTTTTGTTCATGGAATGTACTTATGAAACCCAAATCTGAAACCTTTTTCTGTATCTAATCATATAGATAGATAGATAGATAGATAGATAGATAGATAGATATAGATACCTTGCTCATATAATTTTATGGTAGATACTTTAATTTTAATCTTTTGTATAATTTTATTTCTCTATAGACAAACATGATCAGAACTCCTGGTTTCATTTCACTCCAGCTGGTTGGTTTATTGATACACAAAATGGAAAGCTCAGATCTCCCTCTTCAGTATTATTACTGCTGTTAACAATGAGATTCAGTGCTGTTCTCCATTTCTATTTCCTATTGTATACTTTTAAATACATTTGACTTTATGACGGTTCCCAGAAAGTTTTGTTGATGATTTTTTGATATGTAAGAAAGACCTCTAAATATCTGTATGTATTGCCGAACTCTACGACATCCACTTAGCTCCAATTGGGCCTTCATCATATCTTACCTGCAAGAAGCGGCTTGATCTGACAGCGGCTTTTTTTACCCTGAAGCAGAGTCACCATGGTAACCACTGCTTCTGAAACACTGAATGGAAAGTGCTGGCAAAAAAAGATGTGGTTTAGGAATACTGATTCATTCCAGTGTCTACAGACTGCCTACATTACAGACTTACAGATAGCAAAGTCACATGCATTGTCAATATTGGATGACATTGATCAAAATAATTTGCTAAAACATATGCTTAATTCACTTGATACTAAAATGCAAATAAGGTAAATTTAGTTTGCTGTAAAAAGTCATACATTTCCAGCAATTTCACAGTCATATGTTTTATTAAACATACAGGTTTGCAGATCCTAGAGAAGTCCAAGAAAACATGTATTTTTAAGGGGGTTGTTGTGGCAAACTGTCTACAGCCATGAACTGCAACCCAAATACAGTATATATCTGAACCGGGCTTTATTACTGTGTACTGGGCTACCATTATTCACTGGCGCTGGTGATGCAAAATTATTATGCTGTTTTATGGACTGTTTGCTTTTGTGTTATGACCCCGCATTCCTTGTCAGTGCTATGCCCTTAACCCCTTTCCAACATCCGCCATTTTCTGGCATGTTCCACCAGTTTGGGCAGAATCCCTGACTCCCAGAAAATTTAAATAATCCAAAAATGCCTGTTCTACAAACTTATAAAAATATTTTTCCCATACAGTGCCGTAGTGTAAACAAAATCAAAAGGGCTGAACCGCCATTTTTTCTATATTTCGCCTCTCAAAAATTTTAATAAAAAATGATCAAAGCAATAGACATTCCCCAAACTAGTATAACTAAAAAGTACATCTGGCCCTGCAAAAAAAGACGCTTTCTCCTTGGAAAAATAAAAAAGTTACAGGTGTAACTTTGGCGACTCCAAGAAATTTATTTTTTTGCAAAGCTCTTAATTTTTTTAAGAGGTTAAAACTAAATAAATTTAAATAAATAAAATAAAACTACACAAATTTGGTATCCTCGGAATCGTGCCAACCCATAGAATACAGGTGATATGTCATTTTGGCTACACAGTGAATGCTGTAAAAATAAAGCCTGTAAAAAAGTCACAAAAACACAGTTTTTCTCCAATTCCACCCCATTCTGAATTTTTTTTCCAGCTTCCCAATACCATTACATAGGTCTTAAAGGACACATTGTACTAACATTAAGCCCTCATATGGCTCTGTGAACAGAAACATAAAAATGGTATGGGGTTTGGAAGGTGAGGAGTCCAAAACGAAAGTTGAAAAATGCCTGCAGTGGGAAGGGGTTAATAGTTCACTGCTTGTTATATTCACGTGTCTTGTGGCAAATGGGCACATGTGACCACTGCAGTGACCAGATAGAAGGTAACGCTGCAGTTGGGATTGCGGGGTGCAAACAGCACAGACTTGTCACGGTCTCTGGGCACGAGGGCGCAGCGCTGGTGCTGTCCCACGTTACCACCACTGGTACCGGTGATGAGGGGGCTGCACAAATGTTGGTGGTGATTGTTCCCCCGGGGCGCTTCCCCTATACTGTGCCGACTGGTGGTGTTTGGGGCGCCCTGATGTTGTCGGTGCAGAGTTAGACACAGAAACGGTTGTAAAGTTGAACTTTTACTTCCATGGGTGTGGAGGCACAAATGCTTAAACAGTTTCTTCAATACAAAACAACGGGGTACGCCTGGTGACACAGCAAAGTCCTGGGGTGCAGGGCAGACTTGATGAAAGGTGTTCCTAGCCCCTTATACTTCAGTGTTACAGCCCTAAGGTGCGTCTGGGCTCCTATTTGGCTCATAGGAGGATGCCCACCATGATACTAGTACATAATATTCCCCACTCACGTTATGTGGTCCTGATAGCTCAGAGTTTCGGGGTGCAATAGTCAGGATGGCGGGATATTCCACAGGTCTGGCCTTGGCCCCTGGATCCTGTGATACTTGCTATGGAGCACGTGTTCCAGAATGTTCTCTCCACAGTCTCATGCTGACAAGATAATGATGCTTGACTTCCTTCAGGGCGATGGCTAGGCAGACAGGGGACAGGATCTTCTGAATAGCTGGAGTATGTCAGCTCTCCAACCTTCCTGGGCCTGTCTAGGACTTGAGATTCCTGCACTAAACTCACTGCTTTCTTCACTGGACATCACACTTATCTCTTCACCTCCTCCTCCTAACACTCCACACTTCTAACTCCTCACACGCAGCACCTTCCTGCAGGGGTGTTACCATGGGGACCCAGTGATCAGCTGACTCCTCCCCTTTTCCCAGGCGATGTCCTCCCATTGGACATTTGGTTACTATTCAATCCTATGGGAGGTGTAATGCATGTGTGAGGCTCACTAGGTGGCGCTGTGTTGTGTGAGACTCAGGACCCCCTGCTATGTCACACAGGCTATGAAGCAACAGGAAATAATACAATGCACAGAGATCACCCTCAGCCCAGCCATAGCCAGCTCTGGGATGCCACACCACACGTTTTTATGTGGGGGTTTTGGAAGCCACATTCCCTTATTGCCAAGAACATACCCAAATTTGCCAGGATTGTTTCAGAAAATTAGAGGCTGCCCGAGCAAATTTGGGAGAGTAGGTAACCATGCAAGTGACAGGTGTGGTATATGACAGGATATGCCATAAATGTCACAAAGATGTGGATCCCAGAGGTTTGCCTTGAGATCCTGGGTCTTTGATCTCTGTGTTGCTTCAACAGTGAGTGGATAGTAAACTGTACATGTACAGTTCTCTCCATTCAGTTCTATGGGACTTCTTAGAATAGCCAAGTCTGCCGCCTCTGGGACATACTTCTATTTCAGGCACTTGGGTGACCAACCCCTGTCCCAGGGCTGCAGTGTGTAGAGAATACATGGCGCATTCATGTCTCTCTCAAGTGAATGGATAGCGCCATGAATACTCTCCACTTTCTGCAGCCATGAGAAGGAGGTGTTTGAAGTAGCTGCACGTTCCAAAAGTCAAATCCGCATTTATTAACATACAGTGGGGAAAAAAAAGTATTTAGTCAGCCACCAATTGTACAAATTCTCCAACTTAAAAAGATGAGAGAGGCCTGTAATTGACATCATAGGTAGACCTCAACTATGAGAGACAAAATGAGAAAACATATCTAGAAAATCACATTGTCTGATTTTTTAAGAATTTATTTGCAAATTATGGTGGAAAATAAGTATTCGGTCACCTACAAACAAGCAAGATTTCACAGACCTGTAACTTCTTCTTTAAGAGGCTCCTATGTCCTCCGCTCATTATCAGTATAAAAGATACCTGTCCACAACCTCAAACAGTCACACTCCAAACTTCACTATGGTGAAGACCAAAGAGCTGTGGAAGGACACCAGCAATAAAATTGTGGACCTGAACCAGTCTGGGAAGACTGAATCTGCAATAATTAAAAAATGGAAGACATACAAGGCCACTGATAATCTCCCTTGATCAGGGGCTCCACGCAAGATCACAAGAATGGTGAGCAAAAATCCTAGAACCACACGGGTGGACCTAGTGAATGACCTGCAGAAAGCTGGGACTAACGTAACAAAGGCTAGCGTCAGTAACACACTACGCCGCCAGGGACTCAGATCCTGCAGTGCCAGACGTGTCCCCCTGCTTAAGACAGTATATATCCAGGCCCATCTGAAGTTTGCTCGAGAGCATTTGGATGTTCCTGAAGAGTATTGGGAGAATGTCATATGGTCAGATGAAACCAAAGTAGAACTGTTTGGTAGAAATACAACTCGTTGTGTTTGGAGGAGAGTGAATGCTGAGTTGCATCCAAAGAACACCATACCTACTGTGAAGCATGGGTGTGGCAACATCATGCTTTGGGGCTGTTTCTCTGCAAAGGGACCAGGACGACTGATCCGTATACATGAAAGAATGAATGGGGCCATGTATCGTGAGATTTTGAGTGCAAACCTCCTTCCATCAGCAAGAGCATTGAAAATGAAACATGGCTGGGTCTTTCAGCATGACAATGATCCCAAGCACACCGCCAGGGCAACGAAGGAGTGGCTTCGTAAGAAGCATTTCAAGGTCCTGGAGTGGCCTAGCCAGTCTCCAGATCTCAACCCCATAGAAAACCTTTGGAGGGAGTTGAAAGTCTGTGTTGCCCAGTGACAGCCCCAAAACATCACTGCTCTAGAGGAGATCTGCATGGAGGAATGGGCCAACATACCAGCAACAGTGTGTGCCAACCTTGTGAAGACTTACAGAAAACATTTGACCTCTGTCATTGCCAACAAAGGATATATAACAAAGTATTGAGATGAACTTTTGTTATTGACCAAATACTTATTTTCCACCATAATTTGCAAATAAATTCTTAAAAAATCAGACAATGTGATTTTCTAGATATGTTATTTCATTTTGTCTCTCATAGCTGAGGTCTACCTATGATGTCAATTACAGACCTCTCTCATCTTTTTAAGTGGGAGAACTTGCACAATTGGTGGCTGACTAAATACTTTTTTTCCCCATTGTATATGGCCTATCTTCTGGATATGCCATAGATGTGCACACCTGCGGCACCTGTAGGAATAATGTCAAATCAAAATTATAGTTGTGTGTCTTCCTTTTCACTGCACCATCCTCAAGTAGGGCTCCATAATAGGGGTCAAGGGTCATACACAGAAGTAACCATCTTGCATACTGGATATGTGTAAGTGTCATAGCTAATATTATAAGAAAGATCCAGATGTTTACTCTTAGTTACCCAAAGGGAATGCTCTTTCCTGAAATGTCTCTAGGTAACATAAATGATAGTGTTAAATGGACTCCTTTCTTCCTTACATTCATTGGTAATTAGGCCCACAGAGACTTAAGAAGTATCTTTGCTGTTGCTGGCAATACATTTAATCTAGCTGCTGAAGTAAAAGATTAATCCACTTATATTCACAGATCAATAGATCTATAAGCCTAGATTTTCTCCACCACCCATTTACCTAACAAAAAGTGACATTACAAATTTAATGTATACTGGGGAAAATTTATCCTGAGGGAGATTTAGTTAGAAGTTAGTTTTGCAACAGTGTGAATTGCTGTAATTTGTGCCAGATGTATCATATGTCAAATAAGGGTTTATGAAGTTTAGCATGCCAGTTTTGATAATCCCTGCGTTATCAGAGGATGCTCCTCATTTATGAAGTGACACATGCCTCGTCAGTCAGGTATAATTTACTCCAGCATATTAGAAAAAAAGGTCATGGACCGCACATGTACATTGACCTGTGCTTCTCAGCAAATTCTCCAAAAATGAACATGGGGTTCTTAAGTATATATTTTTTTCTTGATATATAATCCCACTAGCCACTTCATGGCAACGTCTGTATGGTGGGTCCCTACTCTATCGGGTGCAGCACAGGAGGAATGGCTCAGCAGCCTAGCAACACCCCTGCTTCTAGGCTATACCCCTGCTTCTAGGCTAAGCCCCAGGTTCCAGTCCACCCCACAGGCACAGCAATGGCATACACCATGCAGTACCACACCAGATTGTAAAAAGTTCACCTTACGATATGGCCTCAAAGCAGGGCCGGTTTTTAGACAAAGTGTGGCCCTGGGCGAAATTAAAAGTGGGGCCCCAAATTTTGACTTACTGTAACGCAATCATATTCAGTCAAGGCCCTGTGCAGAGCACTACAGCATTAATTTCTAGCACTATCGGAGTTACCAAAGTCTTAAAAGATAACGTCTGACTCCATATACACACACATTTTATATTTATAAACATATATAGTAATCAGATAATAATACTATACCAAATTTTACCACCATACAGTGATTAAATATTACATCTATACTGTTATGGAATAAACATACAATGCAGAGACTAATATTACCAATAATACCTATATACAAGTCCAAAATAATACTGCAATATTGCACTATGACAGCAACCATAACATAATGACTTAAGCTTAAGCTACTTTATAAGTACTTAATCAGTGGGGGACTGAGAGCCAGCCTCCTGACCGATCTGCTGTATGGAGCCACTTCCAGTGCCATCCTATACAGGGCCAGAAGCAGAAAGCTCTGTCCTCAGTCCAGGCACCTTCACTTTAATGCCCACTGACTTCAATGAGCTATACAGGGGACGGAGCTCTCTGTTTCTGGCCCTGTATGACGTACAGGACAGGCATTGGAAACGGGGTTCGTACAGATAATTGGTCCAGGGGGGTGGCGGGGGGGACCCCCACTGATCAAATGGTTTATGGCCTATCCTGAGGACAGATCATAAATAGCTTTAAGCATGGACATCTCCTTTAATATTACCACCATACTGTTACTGCCACCGTACAAAGACCAATATTAATTACCACCATACAGTGATAGATACCTCTTCTTTATTGTCCCTGAAAACAAATATATATGTTAGCATGGAACTGGTAGTGTATTCAATAAACAGTAAGGGAAAAGAATAATCATAGCATGGGAGTGGAAAGATTCTATATATGATTTATCACTAATAGAGAGTAAAGTCTCAATAAAGACCCAGTCCTTCTCTATTAAGCCATTGATACGACTTTTGTTGTATCAAATTATAGTCTGTATGTGGATCAAGACAGTGACATTAACCCCTTAAAGACCCGGCCATTTTTCGTTTTTGCATTTTCGTTTTTCCCTCCCCACATTTCAAGAACCATAACTTTTTCATTTCTCAGTTCACAGAGTCACATGATGGCTTATTGTTTGCGAAACAAATTGTACTTTGTAATGGTACCATTCAATATGCTGCGCAATGTACAGGGAAGCTGGGAAAAACATTCAGAATGAGGTGCAATTGGAGAAAAACTGCATTTGCGCCAATTTAATATGGGTTTAATTTTTATGGCATTCACTGTGTGGTAAAAATGACATGTTACCTGTATTCTGCGGGTCAGTACAAACACGGCGATATCAAATTTATATAGTATTTGTAATGTTTTGATACCTTTTAAAAAATTAAAAACTTTGCAAAATAGAAAAAAAAATTTGTGTCACCATGTTGTGACACCTGTAACTTTTTCACATTTACATGTATGGAGCGTCTTTTTATGCAGGACAACATAACGTTTTTATGATACCATTTGCGGAAAGATCTGGTGGTTTGATCACTTTTTATTAAATTTTTTATAGGAGGCAAAGTGTTGAAAAAAACGCTATTTGTCCAGTTTGATTTTTTTCGACGCTACGCCGTTCACCGTATGGGATAAATATTTTAATATTTTAATAGTTCGGGCATTTTGGAGCGCGGAGATACCTAATGTGTTTATGTTTACTTTTGTTTGTTTACTTTTATATCTGATCTAGGGAAAGGGGGGGTGATTTGAACTTTTGTGTTTTTTTAATTTTTTTTATACTTTTAAAAACTTTTTTTTTTCTACTTTTTCTTGTATGAACAGACCCCCTAGGGACCTTGAAACCTAGGGGGTCTGATCGCTCACACTATCCACTGCAATACTACTATATTGCAGTGAATAGCAAAATGCCTTTACTCCTATTAGACGATGCCTCAGGCATCGCGTAATAGATCTAATGTAATGACAGGCCTGGGAGCCTTCAATAGGCTCCCGGCTGTCATGGCAACCAATCGCTGCCCTCCAATAACATTCTGGAGGGCGGCGATCGTGGAAAAATGGCGGCGCCCATAGCGCCTGCGCAATTTAGATGCCGCAGTCCCGTTTGACCGCGACATCTAAAGGGTTAACAGCCACGATTGATGCAGGCACTGATCGCTGCTGTTAGCGGCGGGCCCAGGCTGTATTTTACAGCAGTCACCCGCCGTGTATGGAGAGAGCTCAGCTCCTGAGCTCTCTCCATACATCGTCATGCGACTCAGGATGTACTATTACGCCCTGGGTCGCAAAGGGGTTAAAAAACTGGTCTAGCCTGGAAACAACTGGCTGGAGTCAAATGGCTATGCTTTGTCTCCTGTTATTGTCACTTTTCGCAAGTTGAGAGGGACAGAATCCTTAAACTGAGAAATCTCTGTTTATCACTCTAGCAGATCTCTACATACCTAGGATGAAATGTCAGCACTGTTCAACATTGTATGTACCAGTGGTTGGGAGAATGGAATGAAGAAATGGAATGACAGCAAGAGGTGAGCAGAGGCAAACCACAGCACAGATGGATCAACTGATTGGAAGAATGTAACACAGTGATACAATCTGTACTATGAGTGAAACTGGACATCACATTCAAAGCCAATGGTGACAAACAGTGTCAACACAAATCATCAGAAGGCATTTGCACGACATTGGGCTACAAGCCAGATGTCCAGCTATGGGTGTTCCATTGATCGCATACTACAACTCTCAAATAATATCATAATCAGCAAGACAGTAATGAAGAGTGGAATGGAGGCCCTGCTTTTGTCTCAGACACAAAGATAGCCAAAGATTGGTCTGGAGACTACGTGTGCCACTCCATGAATAGGCATTCACAAGTGAACATCACATCCATCCTACTCCTGGGGTTATGCGGTACTACTCCCAGGATTATGATGTGGGGTGGCATAGTGTATATAGTAGACCATTGTAACTTTCATTATAGATACACTAACTGCTTGCCAGAGTTGATTCCATAATGCTACATGAAAAAATGAATGCTACAATCTCTGACATTTAACCAGAGACAAAAGATCATGACCACCAAATAATAAAATAACATTTTATTGATACTTATATAAAAACATACATGTAGGTGTAGAAACACAAAAATAAATGAGTAATTGGAGATACCACATATATATAAAGGCTAGATGAGCCATGCAGGAATGTACACATTAATAAAGTCTGTGCATGGGGAGAGGAAAGTAATACCGGTACTCTGAATGAGCACTAACACTGTATATAGTACTGGTATATGTCATAGGGAGTGATTCCCTCTCAGGTCCAATATCACTTTAACAGTACACAATGTGAACAACTCCCTAACCCACATATGATCAAACAATACAATCAAAAGACCAGTATGTAATCTCACCTAACCACACTCCACCTCGAAGCACGTTTCGCCGGAAGGCTTCATCCAGGGGGTGTGTGGCATGGTCAAGTTGTCAAGATTAAATAATATGCAGAGACCTATCACAAATACATACAAATGTCACATGAAAAACACACCTGAAAAGTGTATAATGAAAGCGGCGTCTTGTTCCTCTGCCATATTAGTGGAAATCGTGCATGCGCGAGATATATATAAACAAGATTGCGAGACTACGAGACCTAGGTGAAATTTAGCATCTGCGCACCTAGAATAACCTTTGTAACGCGAGATGGATAATGAAAACTTCGCGCATGTGCGAAAACTTAAACATTATAATGAATGGCCATGAAATAGTTGTCTCTGACTCCTGTAGCATTACACAGAGTGTGAAAATAAAGCAATATGGTGATGAGGAGATAAGGTGAAAGCGAAGTAAGTGACCATGCAAAGTGAAGTGACAGAAAAAATGAAGTAAAAAATGTGAGTGAAAGGGAAGGAAAAATTAATGGCTCAAAAACATCGTAACATATTTGATAATAAATAATCTGTACCTATGCAATGTATACTGTAAATATAACATATATATATATATATATATATATATATATATACACAGTGGGGAAAAAAAAGTATTTAGTCAGTCACCAATTGTGCAAGTTCTCCCACTTAAAAAGATGAGAGAGGCCTGTAATTGACATCATAAGTAGACCTCAACTATGAGAGACAAAATGAGAAAACATATCTAGAAAATCACATTGTCTGATTTTTTAAGAATTTATTTGCAAATTATGGTGGAAAATAAGTATTTGGTCACCTACAAATAAGTAAGATTTCTGGCTCTCACAGACCTGTAACTTCTTCTTTAAGAGGCTCCTCTGTCCTCCACTCATTACCTGTAGTAATGGCTCCTGTTTGACATTGTTATCAGTATAAAAGACACCTCTTCACAATCTCAAACAGTCACACTCCAAACTCCACTATGGTGAAGACGAAAGAGCTGTGGAAGAACACCAGAAACAAAATTGTAGACCTGCACCATGCTGGGCAGACTGAATCTGCAATAGGCAGGCAGCTTGGTATGAAGAAATCAACTGTGGGAGCAATAATTAGAAAATGAAAGACATACAAGACCACTGATAATCTCCCTCGATCAGGGGCTCCACACAAGATCTCACCCCGTGGGGTCAAAATGATCACAAGAATGGTGAGAAAAAAATCCCAGAACCACACAGGGGACCTAGTGAATGACCTGCAGAGAGCTGGGACTAACGTAACAAAGGCTACCGTCAGTAACACACTACGCCGCCAGGGACTCAGATCCTGCAGTGCCATCTTTTTAAGTGGGAGAACTTGCACAATTGGTGTCTGACTAAATACTTTTTTTCCCCACTGTATTAAACCACATGGACACATGGCGTAATAGATGACTCCTGTAGACTGACAATTGTAGTGAGACAGAATACGAAAATGTCGCTTACCGTCTGCACTATAAAAGTCATTACAAGAGTCCACGTTCACACAGGCAACACAATGTCCACAGAGACGGCAACCATCCCTGGGGCCTGGGTCACCAAATAAAGTTCCCGGTCTTTTACCTGGGTAGTGGCTGCGAACCATGAGGTTCTTAGATCGACGGTACGTGATAGTTGGACGAGGTCCCACATAGCGTTTTAATGTAGGGTCACAGGTGAATATACCCCAATATTTTTGGAACACACACCGTATCTGAAACCATCTGGAATTGAAGGTGGTAATAAACCTTTCCTGTTCTTTCATTCCCCTTGATGTATTACATGGTTTTGAAGGCTGCAAAAGCTCGCTACGACATGCAGAATGTGCTCGCAGAAAACCATTTCAAATCCATCCTTCCTGATACCCCCGCTACCTAAATCGTGTACTAAGGTCCATGGCTGATTTCTCAAAAGAAGCTTCCGTAGAGCAAATGCGACAGACCCGTAAGAACTGACCTATGAGAATATTGCGTATGAGGGAGGTAGGATGTGCAGATTTAGAGTGCAAAAATGAATTTGTGGCCGTATCCTTACAAAAAAGTTCTGTTTGTATATCGCCGTTTTCATCAACATGTACCTTTACGTCAAGGAAATCCATTTCGGTCTTGTTCCATCTATAGGTGTGTTTGATGTTTCTATCATTGCAGTTTAATGACATAAGGAATGATTCCAGACTATCAACAGAGCCCTGCCAGATGAAAATTATGTCGTCAATATATCTATACCAAGAATGAACATTCTCAACCAACTGCAAGGGATCTGTCAAGTATATAGTTCTCTCCCACAGCTCCAGGAACAAATTAGTATAGGACGGCGCACAGGCCGCCCCATGGTTGTTCCCTGTAGCTGTAGGAAGAACGCAATGCCAAATAGAAAGAAGTTATGAGTCAGAATGAATTCCAACAACAACACCAAAAACTCACCTAAATCTTTGTCAATGTTGGACATATAGACAAAAGATCTAACAGCTTCCACACCATCCGTATGTTTAATGGACGTATATAACGCTTCAACGTCATATGTTACTATAATCATGTCTTCCTCAAGATGGATGACGTCTACTTTCCGCAGGATATCAGTGGTGTCTTTTATAAAAGATGGAAGAGTTTCCACCAGTGGCTGCAAATGAAAGTCAATGAATTTACTGATAGACTCACAGGGACTGTTTGTACATGACACAATTGGGCGCCCCGGGGGTGAGTGGCATTTTTATGCACCTTGGGAAGCATATAAAACGTAGGAATAGTAGGTGATTCTGGGAATAAAAATCCCAATTGTTCACGTTGAATAATATTATTGTCAACAGCCGCTTGTAAAAGTGACATTAACTCAGAAGGGGGATTAAAAGTAGGGGATTAAAAGTAAATTTTTTATAGCAGGCTGGATACCTCAATTGTCTATTTGTTTCCTTCTCATGAAGGTCAACGGGCCAAAGTACCACGTTACCCCCTTTATCTGATTGTTTAATAACAACATCATTCATATCTGAAAGTTTCCGTATGGCTCGTCTGTGCTGAGCTGTACAATTGTTATGATGTTAGTAGGAATTTTCTCAAGATCTTTACTAACTAACTTAACAAATAAATCAATATTGGCATCAGACGATAATGCTGGGAACCGTTTAGATGACGGAATGATAGTCGGAGGAAACTTACCCTTTTTATCCTGTTGTCGTTCATCAAGCAATTCTTGCAGAGTATATACTGCATCTTGTTCTTCCTCCATTGGGAATAATGAAGGGGAAACCTCCTGGTGGAAAATTTTCTTAAAGATGAGCTTTCTTGCAAATAAATGAAGATCTTTTACGGAAGTAAAGTGATCAAACCTGGAAGATGGAGAAAAGCTCAAACCCAAGCTCAATACCTCTAATTGTGGTTTGGTAAGACATCTATCAGAAAGATTAATCACCTGTAAAGAATTGCTTCTTCGTGTATTATCCACATCTTGATTATATATCTTGCGCATGTGTGATTTGCGCTAATATAGCAGAGGAACAAGACGCCACTTTCATTATACACTTTTCAGGTGTGTTTTTCATGTGACATTTGTATGTATTTGTGATAGGTCTCTGCATGTTATTTAATCTTGACAACTTGACCATGCCACACGCCCCCTGGACAAGCCTTCCGGCGAAACGTGCTTCGGGGTGAAGTGTGGCTAGGTGAGATTACATGCTGGTCTTTTGATTGTATTGTTTGATCATTTGTGGGTTAGGGAGTTGTTCACATTGTGTACTGTTAAAGTGATATTGGACCTGAGAGGGAATCACTCCCTATGACATATACCAGTACTGTATACAGTGTTAGTGCTCATTCAGAGTATTACTTTCCCCTCCCCATGTACAGACTTTATTAATGTGTACATTCCTGCATGGCTCAATTAGCCTTTATATATATGTGGTATCTCCAATTACTCATTTATTTTTGTGTTTCTACACCTACATGTATGTTTTTATATAAGTATCAATAAAATGTTATTTTATTATTTGGTGGTCATGATTTATTGTCTCCAACTATAATTACTCTATAACACAGGTGTCAAACACAAGGCGTGCGGGCCGAATCCAGCCCGCTGCCTTCTGTTATCCGGTCCGGCACTTATCTGGCCCGCAGGGGCGCGGCATTTTTTATTGTCTATGTAATGTAAACCAGCCCAGGACAGGCCGCTTTAAAAAAACAAAACAAACAAAGCTGCGTGATACCTGTCCTGGGCTGGTTTACGAGACCTCTGCATGTCAGCGCAGGCGGCGATACAATGACGTCATCGAACCTCCTATGCTGACACGCAGATGTCGCGGACAAGAAGAGGAGGAGGCTGCATGAAGACATTGGAGGTAGATGAGATAAGTTTTTTTTATATATATAAATAGGCCGTTGCCTGCTGGAGTATCCCCGGCACGTAACGGCCTATTTACTTATCGATCCCCGCTGCTGGTTGTGGCCGCCCCCACTTCCCCTTCTGCTATGGGACGCAGAAGCGGTTGTGTGCAGGAGCAGGGATGGTAAGTGAGGCCACGGCCGGCGAACCCCATCAAATACTACTATTATTATACTCCGGGGTCTTTTCAGACCCCGGAGTATAATAATCGGAGACCCAGGGGAGATGATAAACATAAAAACCAGAGTTACTCTCTTCTCCGGCGATCCGATGTTACTCCCAGCAGGCTTTGGCCTTCTTTGGTGACATCGCAGGCGTCACGTGAGCCAGGCCGTCGTCATTATGTCGCGACGCCGGTCTGTGCGACATTGAAGAAGGCCGAACGCAGGGAGCGCACCGGAGCCCAGGTAAGTAACACTGGTTTTATGTTTGTCACCACCTGACCCCCCAGAGTATAATAATAGTTCATGGGTGGGGAGTCACTATGGGACATAATACCATGTGCAGGGGCCACTATGAAGCATAATACCGTGTGCAGGGGCCACTATGGAGCATAATACCGTTTGCAGGGGTAAACGGTATTTGTATATTGCTTAATTTTTGATATATTCAGAAAAGGATGAGGATAGTATGTAACATGCCAATGTCTTAGGTTTTAACAATACATTATGTTCTTCCTGGTTGCCCTCAAAGGGCTGATTGTAACAGTAGTAATGTACAAAAGTAACTACTCCTTAATAGCTCGCTTAACTGTTAAGGAGAAGTTACTTTTATACATGTGTAAAATAATCTTGGCCCTTCAAGGTACCCCGTGAGGCTGAAGTGGCCCCCGGTGAAAATGAGTTTGACACCCCTGCTCTATAAGATCTAGTGAGGCACCTCCTCCCATCCCCTTGTACAGGGTCCTCCCCTTTTACTTTTATTTTTCACTTTGATCTTTATTTTATGGCATTACTACCCACTCCTTTCCTCCCCGTATTTGTTCATGCTCAGAATGAAGAAGGGGGAAGGTGAAAAAAAAAAATAGATTGGTCAAAAACGGACACAAACCAATTGCAATCAGTTTGTAATCAGTATGTAATCAGTTTTTGAAGATTTCAAATACTGATTGCGAACGGAATGGCCGAACGCAGATGTGAACCGGGCCTTAGACTTCAGGTATCAGACCTCATGGAGCTTCTCAGCCTGCAGCTATGTATCTTCTACTCCTGAGTGTGAGCAGTGAGGTCAATCAGAGGTCAGTAATCCTTGCCAGCAGATACAATCACTAGAAGACACACTGTATGTGCTTGATAGCTGATTTCAGTCAGAGATGAGTGTCAGTAGTCAGGTGTCAGAGTTAGGTGTCGAAGTCAGGTGTCTGAGTCAGGTGTCAGACAAATCAGGTGTCAGAAGTCAGGTATCACAGTTGTAAACTGACATTAATCTGATGTTTGACTCTGATATCTGAGGATATCTACAGCGATGCCTCCGGGCTGTGTCGGTCACTACATTGGCTGCCTATTCAATACAGAATACAATATAAACGTATCACCCTCATCCTCAAGGCTCTCCATAATGCTGCACCTCCCTACATTCCTCCCTCATCTCTGTCTATCGCCCAACCCGTACTCTCCATTCACTCAATGACCTATGTTAAAGTAATTAACATATTCCATTTTATTGATGGCTTGTTTTGCAGTATTACTCTGTTTTGATATCAATTTGATGTGTTAAACTTGGATAAAACAAATGTATTCTGCTGAATCACATGTGTACGTGTTTAAAAAGGCTTACTATATGAAAAAAACTCTTTACATAATGCTGACAAGGACCCACCTAAACTCAACACATGGAGAAAGAAGACTTATCGGATGTCTACAGATCATCTATGCTATGGACTTTTCAAATATTCTTTGGGTGTGTAGCTGTCTTAAAAACTATAAAAAGCCTGTTTTATCTGATCATGGCGGTGTGGCTCTCACAGACATTGTTTGAAGTGAAAGCTACATCACTTTATTTTTTGTATTTGCTATTTTGTTTTTTAACCTCTTAAGGTTCCAGCCCAAAAGTGTGTTAAGGACCAGGCCTCGTTTTTCAAAACTGACATGTGTCACTTTATATGGCAATAACTTTTAGACGCTTTAACTTACACAAGTGATTTTGAGATTGTTTTTTCGTGACACATTGTACTTCATGTTAGTGGTAAACACTAATAAATAATTTTGTATTTATTTATAAAAAAATAGGAAATTTGATGGAAATTTGGGGGAAAAAAAAATCGCAATTTTCAAAATGTGAAATGCTCTGCTTTTCAGACAGATAGTCATACCACCCAAATATATGAATACATATTATCTACCATATCTCTGCTATATATCGGCATCATCTTTTAATCGACCTGTAATTTATTTTGGATGTCAGAAGGCTTACAAGTGTAACAGCGATTTTGCAGATTTACAAGAAAATTTCCCAAACTAATTTTTTAGGGACCACTTCAGTTCTGAAGAGGATTATAAAGGTCTATACAGTCATGGCCAAAAGTTTTGAGAATGATACAAATATTAATTTTTACAAAGTCTACTGCTTCAGTTTTTCTAATGGCAATTTGCATATACTCCAGAATGTTATAAAGAGCTTAACAGCAATTACTTGCAAAGTCAATATTTGCCTAGAAAATGAACTTTATCCCCCAAAACACATTTCAACATCATTGCAGCCCTGCCTTAAAAGGACCACCTAACATCGTTTCAGTGATTGCTCCATTAACACAGGTGTGGGTGTTGATGAGGACAGGGCTGGAGATCAATCTGTCATGATTAAGTAAGAATGACACCACTGGACACTTTAAAAGGAGGCTGGTGCTTGCCATCATTGTTTCTCTTCTGTTAACCATGGTTATCTCTAAAGAAACACGTGCAGTCATCATTGCACTGCACAAAAATGGCCTAACTGGGAAGAGTATTGCAGCTAGAAAGATTGCACCTCAGTCAACAATCTATCGCATCATCAAGAACTTCAAGGAGAGAGGTTCCATTGGTGCCAAAAAGGCTCCAGGGCGCCCAAGAAAGACCAGCAAGCGGCAGGACCGTCTCTTAAAAGTGTTTCAGCTGCGGGATGGGGCTACCAGCAGTGCAGAGCTTGCTGAGGAATGGCAGCAGGCAGGTGTGAGTGCATCTGCACGCACTGTGAGGCGGAGACTCTTGGAGCAAGGCCTGGTCTCAAGGAGGGCAGCAAAGAAGCCACTTCTCTCCAGAAAAAACATCAGGGACAGACTGATATTCTGCAAAAGGTACAGGGAGTGGACTGCTGAGGACTGGTGTAAAGTCATTTTCTCTGATGAATCCCCTTTTCGATTGTTTGGAACATCTGGAAAACAGCTTATTCGGAGAAGAAGAGGTGAGCGCTACCACCAGTCTTGTCTCATGCCAACTGTAAAGCATCCTGAAACCATTCATGTGTAGGGTTGCTTCTCAGCCAAGGGAATCGGCTCTCTCACAGTCTTGCCTAAAAACACAGCCATGAATAAAGAATGGTACCAGAATGTCCTCCAAGAGCTACTTCTCCCAACCGTCCAAGAGCAGTTTGGCGCTCAACAATGCCTTTTCCAGCATGATGGAGCACCTTGCCATAAAGCAAAGGTGATAACTAAATGGCTCAGGGAACAAAACATAGAGATTTTGGGTCCATGGCCTGGAAACTCCCCAGATCTTAATCCCATTGAGAACTTGTGGTCAATCATCAAGAGACGGGTGGACAAACAAAAACCAACAAATTCAGACAAAATTAAAGCATTGATTCTGCAAGAATGGACTGCTATCAGTCAGGATTTGGTCTAGAAGTTGATTGAGAGCATGCCAGGGAGAATTGCAGAGGTCCTGAAGAAGAAGGGTCAACACTGCAAATATTGACTTGCTGCATTAACTCATTCTAACTGTCAGTATAAGCTTCTGTTACTCATAATATGAATGCAATTATATTTCTGTATGTGATAAAAACATCTGACAAACACACATAAAAACAAGAGGGCAGCAGATCATGTGAAAATATAATATTTGTGTCATTCTCAAAACTTTTGGCCATGACTGTATATTAGAAACCCCCATAAATCACCCAATTTTCAAAACTGTACCCCTCAAATAATTCAAAACAGCATTTGGGAAGTTTGTTAACGCTTTAAGCATTTCACTGGAATTAAAATAATATGGAGGTGAAATTTAGACATTTAATTTTTTTACACTAATTCCTTAATTTAGCCCTAAAATTAACACATTCACAAAGGATTAAAGGAGAAAATGCATCTCACAGTTTGTTATGCAATTTCTCCCGAGCACGGAAATACCCAATATGTGGGTGTAAACTGATGTTTGGGCGAATGGCAGTGCACGGAAGGGAAGGAGTGACACTGGGCGTCTGAAAAGCAGATTTTGCTGGAATCGTTTTTGGTGCTATGTCTCATTTGCAGAGCCCCTAGAGTGCCAAACCAAAGGAAACCCCCAAAAAGTTACCCCATTTTGGAAACTACACCCCTCACAGAATTCCTCAAGGGGTATAGTGAGCATTTTGACCTTACATCCGTTTCACAGATTTTACTAACACTGGGATGTATAAATGAAAAATTACTAAAATGTCACTTTATCCCCAAAGTTTTCATTTTCACAAAGGGTTAAAGGAGAAAAAGCACCCCACAGTTTGCAAAACAATTGCTCCTGAACACGGCAATACCCCATATGTGGTCGTAATCTGTTGTATGGGTACATGGCAGGGCTCAGAATGGAAAGAGTGCTATTTGGCTTTTGGAGGGCAGATTTTGCTGGAATAGTTTTCAGGTATCATGTCGCATGTGCAGAGCCCCCAAAGTACCAATACAGTGGAATTCCCCTAAAAGTGACCCCATTTTGGAAACTACACCCCTCACAGAACATATCAAGGGGTATAGTGAGCATTTTGACGCTACAGCTGATTCACAGATTTTATTAACATTGGGACATTAAAATGAAAAATTACTTTTTTTCCAATAAACCGTCAATTTAGCCCCACATTTTTCATTTTCACAAGAGGACAAAGGAGAAAAAGCTCCCCAAAGTTCGTTACACAATTTCTCCTGAACACAGAAATGCCCCATATGTGGTTGTAATCTGCTGTTTCGGTACATGGCAGGGCTCAAAATGGAAAGAGCGCTATTTAGCTTTTGGATGGCAGATTTTGCTGGAATAGTTTTCAGGTGCCATGTCGCATTTGCAGGGCCCCTAAAGTACCATTACAATGCAAACCCCCAAAAGTGACCCCATTTTGGAAACTACACCCCTCATAGAATTTATCTAGGTGTATAGTGAGCATTTTTACCTCACAGCTGTTTCACAGATTTTATTGACTTTGGGACGTAAAAATGAAAAATTACTTTTTTCTAATAAACCGTCCATTTAGCGACATATTTTTAATTTTTGCAAGTGGTTAAAGAAGAAAAAACACCCCACAGTTTGTTATACAATTTCTCTTGAACACAGAAATGCCCCATTTGTGATTATAATCTGCTGTTTGGGTACATGGTGGGGCTCAGAATGGAAAGAGCGCTATTTGACTTTTGGAGGGCAGATATGGCTGGAATAGTTTTTGAGTTCCATGTCGCATTTACAGAGCCCCTAAAGTACCAATACAATGGAAACCTCTCAAAAGTGACCCCATTTTAGAAACTACACCATTCAAGGAATGTATCAAGGAGTATTATCATTTTGAGCCTAAAAATACTTCCCAAAAATTAATGTACAAAGTGAAAATTAAAGTTTTTAAAGAAATATCCAATTTCAGTGCCTAATATGTTGCGGCCACTTTGTGGCATCAGAGACATGAACTCCTAAAACTATTAAGTGGGCTATCCTGGGGACAAAAATTTAAATATGTGGGTGTAAACTGCTGCTTGGGCACACAGCAGGGCTCAGAAGGGAAGGAGCACTGTGTTTTTTTAGCTTTTGGAGTATAGATTTAGAGGGACTTTCTGGTCGCCTTGTTATTTTTGCAGAGCCCTGGAGGTGCCAGTAAATTGGAATTCCCCAAGACGTGACCCTCATTTTGTAGGGGCAATTTTAGGGTCTCTGCAAATGTAACATGGCGTCCAAAAAACAACAATCTAAATATGCGCTAAAAAAGCACATAGCGCTCCTTCATATCTGCGCCCTGCTGTGTGCCCAAATGGTAGTTTATGCCCACATGTATGACACTTGTGTACCCAGGACAACATACTTAACAACGCCATATGTGGGCATAAACTACTGTTTGGGGAAAGCTGGGCACAGCAGGGAAAGAGCGCTATTTTGGTTTTTGGAGCACAGTTTGCTTTTTGGACACCATGTCACTTTTGCAGAGCCCATGAATTGCCATGGAAACTATACCCTTCAAGGGATTTATCAAGTGGGGTAGCGTGCATTATTAACCCTTAAGTGTTGCATTCTTTTAATTTCCAGAAATGAATGCGCAGCTGATAATGAAAAGTTAAAAATGAAATTTTTCCAGAGATACGACATTTCAGTGCCCGATATGTTGTGCCCAGCTTATGTCTGCACAGACACACACTCCAAAAACTGTTGAGCGGGGATCCCGGGCACAACAGCTTTTTTTATTCATCTCTCATACAAGCCGGGCACAACATATTACGCACTGAAAAGATGTATTCCTGTAAAAATTGTCATTTTCACCTTTCACCATCAGCTGCGTATTCATTTCTGGATAATAAATTATAGCAACACTTGGGGGTTAAAAATGCTCACTGTACCCCTGGATAAATTCCTTCAGGGGTGTAGTTTCCAAAATGGAGTGACATGTCAGGGAATTCCACTGTACTGGCATTTCAGCTCTGCAAATGTGTCATGGCGTCTAAAAACCAAACCGTCAAAGTCTGTGCTCCAAAAACCAAATAGCGCTACTTCCCTTTTGTGCCCGGCTGTGTCCAAACAGCAGTTTATACCCACATATGACATTAAGTACATTATCCTGTGTACACCAGTGTCATACATGTGGGTATAAACTGCAGTTTGGGCACACAGCAGGGCGCAGAAGAGAAGGAGTGCTATATGGCTTTTGGAGTGCAGATTCAGATGTTTGGGATCTGGATGCCATGTCATGTTTGCAAAGCCTTTAAAGAACCAGTAAAGTGGAATCCCCTAGGGAATGACCCCATTTTGAAAAGTGCACCCCTCAAAGAATTTATCAAGGGGTGTAGTGAGAATTAGTATCCCAGACGTGACTGCACAGCAGATCGGGAAAAGTGAATATGTAAGCTGTGCGGAGTACATTCGGTACACTAAATTCCCTACTATTTCCCAGTAGCTCCTGTTATTGGGGAGGTTACTCTGGGGGTCACTTCTGGTTTATTATCCCTCGTAAACTCTAAATCTGGTTTGTACCCTAATATACGCTTGCCCAGCTTATACATTCCCTTTCTGACTCAGCCAGTTTTGTTCTAATGATTTGGCGATTTTTGGGGTTTTTGTCTTCACATTGTACGAGCTATATTTTCTTTATTTTTCTGGTGATGGAGCCATATGAGGGCTTGTTGTTTGCGGGGTGAGATGTATTTTGTAATGACATCATTTTTAGGTGCCTACAATTTATTAAATAAATTTTATTAACTCTTTCTTGGTGGATTAAAAAAAAAACCTCATCAATTCTGGCACTGCGTTTTACCTTTTAAATTTTTCGCCATGCAGCATAGAGCGTAAGTAACATGTTACCTTTATTCTGCGAGTCGGTACGATTACGTCGATACCTCATTTATACAGTTTTTTATGCGATACTAATTTTGCGGAACAAAAACCCATTTGGGGACATAAATCAATTTTTTTTGCATTGCCATCTTCTGAGATGCGTAGCATTTTTATCTTGCAGTTTACAGAGTTGGTTTAGGGTTTTGTTTTGCGGGACAATCTGTGCTTTTATTGGTACAGTTTTGGGGCACATATGACTTTTTGATCACTTTTTATGGCATATTTTGTAAGGTGAGATGGCGAAAAATCATTACTTCTGGCGTTTTTTTTCCGTTTTTTTTTCCCCGATGTTCACCGTGTACGTTAAATATGGTTTCAGTTTTATTGTACAGGTTGTTACGGATGTGGCAATACCAAATATGTATTGTTTTTATTAATTTTTAGGTTTATTTTTTATATAATTCATTTTATATAGGAAAAGGGAATTTTTGGGCTTTATTCTTTTATTAATTTTTTTCACTTATACTTTCACCGCGGCATCCAAGGGGTTAAAACCTCCAATCGGAACTCAGTTCCGACAGGAGGTTATGTAGCAGGGTGTTAGCTGTCAGTTACAGCTAACATCCGGTTCTGATGCCGCCCACTCAGATAGTGAGCAGGCGGCCGGCCTTGGGCGTAGTATTACGCCCTGGTGCGCAAAGTACCTAGCGCCCAGGACGTAAATAGTACGTCCAAGGTCATAAGGGGTTAGTAACAGACCTTCAATTCGGAACAGCTGTGTCACGTTGATTTCTTTCTTTAACACCTAAGACTAACATCCTCTATTATCAGAACCTCCCACGCTTGTATGCAAGATATCTCCCGAGTTGCACCACTTCTCTGGAATGCTCTATCCTGGACTATCAGATTAATCCCCAATTTCCACAGCTTCAAGCGCAAACTAAAGACATATCTTTTCAGACAGGCCTATCACAACTCCTAATGTAAACCCTTCTGTAGTTAGAATCCCTAAAACGTACCCTTCTCTGTTTACGCTCCAACATTACCTCACAGGATATGATGCCGTTTCAGACTTTATATGTCAAGGCACCATCTGCACGTTAAAGGACATGACTGGTGACGGCTCATACAGCTTTATATATGTGTAATGACAGTAACCTCTATTACAAAATTGTCTGATCATTGTAAAAGCAATGCTACGTCTGATGTTGCCCATGCTACCTCTTGTGTCACCCCCCTCTACCTCATAGATTGTAAGCTCTTGCGAGCAGGGCCCTCAGTCCCAGTGTGTGAATTGACTATTTCTTTGTAATGTATCTTTTTTGTCTGTACTTGAACCCTACAGATTGTACAGTGCTGTGGAATATGCTGGCACTATATAAATAAAATGTATTATTATATTATTATATTATCAATAAAACTTGGAAAACCTCTTCCCGCCAAAGCAATTTTTCAATTTAGTGTTTTTATTTTTTGCTAACTGCCTTCCAAAAGCCATAACTTTTTAAAGCGAATCTATCAGCTGGAAAAATCGACATTAAACTATTGACAGTACCTTGTAGGGTGGCTTCTACACATCCTAAATGCCCTTTCTTAGGCTATTACCCCACGTAGCAGGCCGCAGTTAAAAGCGCTGTGGGAAAAACCGTGCATGGAAATGCATCACGATTTTTCCCGCAGTGCTTCAATCAGCGGCTTCAGCAGAACTCCGGAAGAGAACCGAGAGAAGCTGCCACCGGGACACGCCGGGGGGACAATGGAGCATCAGGGACAGGTGAGAATTCATTTTTAAAAAATTTTTTTTAATGCCCCCGGCTGATTTAAAAGTTAAAAGGGTTGTCCATTTTTGCCTGGACAACCCCTTTAAAGTCAATGCATCATCAGAAAATTAATTAAGAAAACAAAAGGTTTCTCACCGTTTCTCACATTGGGGTGATGCACAGAAAGGAATTCCCTGAACTCCGAGGAATATGATGTAATCATGTAAAAAAAATCCAGCATCCAACAAAGTTTATATAAAAATTTACTTTTATTCCATACTTTTAAAAAAAATCCAACATTTCAGGGTTCCATGAAAAAAACAGAAGACAATCTCTCTTATGCGTTTCAGGGCAAGAAGCCCCTTACTCATCAGAAAATTACGTATTTTTCAAATAAAGATTTTTTTATGTTAAACATATTTTAAAATTTTCCATTTGAATCCTGAAATCCTCAGAATTTCCATCCCACCTCAAGCCTAATAATAGGCTGACATTTGCTGTCCTGTAGGATATTGCTGATGACTGTCACAGTTTATCTACTCCCCTTCACTGCAAAATTACTTCTGCACAAGTGACAGAGTATGTCTAGAATATAAAAAAATCTGTGAGTTTTCAGTTTCTTGTATAACACCATGTCTGATGAAGGGAGCTAGTACTCCCGAAAGCTTACCATCAAATATACTCAGTTAGCCTCTAAAAGGTATCGCCGGATTTCTTCACTCTTCCACTAGAATATTCTCTGAGAGAATGCAAAAAAACATCTCCTGTTGTGTCCATGTGGCTCCTGTAAAGCATTTCTCTACATGCTTTTAACAGCATCTCATGGAATACAGAAATTAAAAACAGAATAGAAAAAGTTATAAAAATAGCGGCAGTGTCCTCTGACATCAGTGGTATTAAATACTGCTAGAAAGCTGACAGTGCTGGTATGCATTCTGGTGCCAGAGATAACAAATTTTGGAATCATCAAATTGGAAAAAAAAATACAACAGCTTAAAACACAATGTATTTAAAATTGAAGAATTTACAATGAAGTAAGCAGTCCTCTAGATAACCAAACCACATAATTAGCAATCTGATTAGCCACAAATAGACAATGATCATGGCAAATGACACCCATTATCTATAGTATACATCAGGAAGCAAGGACAGTGTGCATTGTGTAGATAACGGCAAATAAAGGCCACTAGCATCAATGGAAATGCTAATCAAAGCAACAATTCTTTATTCATTAACTTTTTCACTGAAGAGAAGGCTGTCAACATTGTGACTTCACTGGCTTCACCATTGTTTTTTTGCTTACATTCTTTTGTGTCCAATCTGATGGAAATTTTAAAAATAATTGTTCTATATAGAACCTACACTATAGTGCCTACAGCACCAGAGTACTGTAAAATATATTTGCCATTTTGTTCAGTCATAGTGGCCCAAAGAATAATGCTATATAATACTTACTAATACCACTATACAGCACAAAACTAATACCACTGTACAGTACTTAAAATAAATATTTACATTTATAACACCAACATTTTTACATAAATATGCGTACAATTATACATATGTCCACCTATACCAACATATCTTTGAATGCCTACGTGCTTAGGCCTTATTTTGCAAATGGGAATATTAAACCTATTTCATCCAATTATTGCATCTTGTTTATAATTATTTTGTGGTCAGTTCCTGATCAGTATTGCATCAATGTTGCTTCAGTTTTTGTATTTTAGGCCTTATTTTCTGGTTTGAATTCTTTTAGATTTGATTCTATTTTTAATCATAACTTTAAATTCATTCCTTGGATTTTCTATGTGGTTTTTCAGAAAGTATTATGGCTTACACAATTCACTAAGGGATTTTCAAAGTGACCCTGGCATATGCCTGATGAAAGGCATACTTGCCTGAAAGTTGCTTGTGCTCATCAATCAATGAGTGCCTGTTGATTCTTAAGCAGCTATAGTAAATATCATGGATTCTGGCATTTGACATTAATAAATAAAAAAGCTAGCTCACTAAATCCACTTAGAATGCCCCACTGTGATGTCACAGTTCTCTTAGAATGCCCCTCTATGATGTCATAATTAACCATTGCAATGTCTCAGCGACCCATTGTGCTGGCTCGTTTCCTCTCCACTGGCAACAAGCTGCTGCTTCCACCTCAATCCAGTCCACACCTGATGAACATGGATCACCAAGGAAAAAAAAAAAAAAAAATCAGGTTCAGACTAAGACCCCTTGCGGATCCGTGTGCTATCCGTGTTTTTCGCGGGTAGCACACTGACCCATTCATTTCTATGGGAACATGCACACGACTAGGTTTTTTACTGATCAGTGTGCAAGCCGGGAGTCCGCGCCGCATAATATAGAACAGGTTCTATTCTGTTCAGTTTTTGCGGAACGGACTCGCCCATAGAAGCCTATGGGAGACTAAAAACCTAGGATGGCTCACTGATATACTCTGTGTGTCATCAGTGTGCCGTCCGTTTTCGCGGACAAGCTAGGGATATCATTAGATGTATCCTGTGTTTTTTTATGGTGGATCCGCAAACTAAGATCACACACTGATGGCACACTGTCTGTTTTTGCGAACCTACTTCAATGATGCTGAAGAAACACTGAACACACACTGAATACACACTGATTACACTCTGTCCGCAAAAACTGAACACTAATTACTAATTTGCCGACCACAAAATAAACACGGTCATCTGCAACTAGCCTAAGGCCTCCACGTAGCTGGCTGAAGTTAAAAAATGCTGCTTCAATTATACCTATAGTGGGGAATAAAAGTATTTAGTCAGCCACCAATTGTGCAAGTTCTCCCACTTATAAAGATGAGAGAGGCCTGTAATTGACATCATAGGTAGACCTCAACTATGAGAGACAAAATGAGAAAACAGATCCAGAAAATCTCATTGTCTTATTTTTAAAGAATTTATTTGCAAATTATGGTGGAAAATAAGTATTTGGTCAATAACAAAAGTTCATCTCAATACTTTGTTATATATCCTTTGTTGGCAATGACAGAGGTCAAACGTTTTCTTTAAGTCTTCACAAGGTTGGCACACATTGTTGCTGGTATGTTGGCCCATTCCTCCATGCAGATCTCCTCTAGAGCAGTGATGTTTTGGGGCTGTCACTGGGCAACGTGGACTTTCAACTCCCTCCAAAGGTTTTCTATGGGGTTGAGATCTGGAGACTGGCTAGGCCACTCCAGGACCTTGAAATGCTTCTTACGAAGCCACTCCTTCGTTGCCCTGGCGGTGTGCTTGGGATCATTGTCATGCTGAAATACTCAGCCACGTTTCATCTTCAATGCCGTTGCTGATGGAAGGAGGTTTGCGCTCAAAATCTCCCGATGCAAGGCCCCATTCATTCTTTCATGTACACGGATCAGTCTTCCTGGCCCTTTGCAGAGAAACATCCCCAAAACATGATGTTGCCACCCCCATGCTTCACAGTAGGTATGGTGTTCTTTGGATGCAAGTCAGCATTCACTCTCCTCCAAACACGACAAGTTGTGTTTCTACCAAACATTTCTACTTTGGTTTCACCATATGACATTCTCCCAATACTCTTCTGGAACATCCAAATGCTCTCTAGCAAACTTCAGACAGGCCCGGATATGTACTGGCTTAAGCAGGGGGACACGTCTGGCACTGCAGGATCTGAGTCCCTGGCGGAGTAGTGTGTTACTGACGGTAGCCTTTGTTACGTTAGTCTCAGCTTTCTGCAGGTCATTCACTAGGTCCCCCCGTGTGGTTCTGGGATTTTTGCTCACCGTTCTTGTGATCATTTTGACTCCATGGGGTGAGATCTTGCGTGGAGCCCCTGATCGAGGGAGATTATCAGTGGTCTTGTATGTCTTCCATTTTCTAATTATTGCTCCCACAGTGGATTTCTTCACACCAAGCTGCTTGCCTATTGGAGATTCAGTCTTCTCAGCCTGGTGCAGGTCTACAATTTTGTTTTTGGTGTCCTTCCACAGCTCTTTGGTCTTAACCATAGTGGAGTTTGGAGTGTGACTGTTTGAGGTTGTGGACAGGTGTCTTTTATACTGATAACAATGTCAATTAGGTGCCATTACTACAGGTAATGAGTGGAGGACAGAGGAGCCTCTTAAATAAGAAGTTACAGGTCTGTGTGAGCCAGAAATCTTGCTTGTTTGTAGGTGACCAAATACTTATTTTCCACCATAATTTGCAAATAAATTCTTAAAAAATCAGACAATGTGATTTTCTAGATATGTTTTCTCATTTTGTCTCCCATAGTTGAGGTCTACTTATGATGACAATTACAGGCCTCTCTCATCTTTTTAAGTGGGAGAACTTGCACAATTGGTGGCTGACTAAATACTTTTTTTCCCCACTGTATCTACAAGACTAAACAAGATTTATATAGCCACATTCAGCCTACCAGATGATTTACAGGTGGAGCATTAGTTATATAGAGATTAACCCATACAGGTCAAAATGCATAATCTTAATAGTGACACATAAACTGACATATCCTAAATATTGGTATTGCATGTAAATACCGTACTTGTTATAATTAGCATTAAGTATATATATGCATACAATACACCATTGTTTAATAGTGTTCTAATAAAAACTGACTTCTAGAACAGGTGAAAAATGAGTAACATATTTATTCAGCTACTTGCGCCTTTATTTTGCATCAATTGCGCCTTTTTGAGGTATTTTTTCTGCCCTATGCTTCATTTATGAAGCATTTGCGCATTTTTTTCCAGATATTATGATGCTCCTGCCACTTTTGCTTTTTGTTGCTAAAAGGGGGCATGGCTTAAATTGAGATCCTTTTCATGCTGTATATATGACTTGCGCCTTTTTAAAAAGGGGCAAAAAAAAAGGCGCAAATGCACTCCAGTCCATGGGCAGCGTAAAAAAGACGTCAGGTTAGAAAGCATTAACCCCTTCACCCAAAATCACGTACATGTATGTGATTGGGTGTGAAGGGGTATATGGGGAGAGCTCAGGAGCTGAGCTCTCTTTATACACAGCGGATGCCAGCTGTATAACACAGTCAGCATCTGCCGCTAACATCTGCGATCGGTGCCGACACAGCTGTTAACACTTTAGATGCCACCATGAAATGCGACCGCGGCATCTAAAGTGCACAGGCACCATGGATGCCTCCATGTTTTCTGATCGCCGCTCTCCAGAACATCATCGGAGGGCGGTGATCAATTGTCATGACAGTGGCATAAATACTGGGGTAGCAGCGGTAGCGGCTGCCACAGGGTCCGGGACATTAGGGTGCCTGACAGGCCCCTGATTTTTTTTTTTAATAGGCCGTTACCTGCTGGAGTAACCCCAGCAGGTAACGGGCCCTATTTACTTACCGATCCCCGCTCCTGCTCACGGCCGTCTGCGCTTCCCCTTCTGCAGAAGCGGAGGTGGCTGTAAGCAGGAGCCGGGATCAGTAAGTAAGATCGCGGGCCCCCCGAACCCCACAAACACTGCTATCATTATACTCTGGGGTCTGAAAAGTATAATGATGGGCCCAGGGGAGGTGAGGGAACATAAAAAACAATGTTACTTACCTTTCCTGCACTCCGGCTCTTCGGTCCTCTTTGGTGATGTCCCAGACGTCACGTGGGCCAGGCCAGCGTCATTATGCATCGCAACGCCGGCATGACTCACTTGACATCTGCTCCAACATTGAAAAGGGCCGAAAGTAGCAGGGAGTGCACCGGAGCCAGGGAGAGGTAAGTAGCATTGTTTTTTATGTTTGTCACCTTCCCGGATCTCCGATCATTATACTCTGGGGTCTGAAAAGACCCTAGAGTATAATAATTGTTCATGTGTGGCCCATAATGGGGTATAATACTGTGTGAAGGCGCCACTATGGGGCATAATAGTGTGTGCAGGGGCCACTATGGCGCATAATAGTGTGAGCAGGGGCCACTATGTGGCATAATAGTGGGTGCAGGGGCCACTATGGGGCATAATAATGGGTGCAGGGGCCACTATGGGGCATAATAGTGTGTGTAGGGGCCACTATGGGGCATAATAGTGTGTGCAGGGGCCACTATGGTGCATAATAGAGTGTGCAGGGGCCACTATGGCACATAAGAGTGTGTGCAGGGGCCACTATGTGGCATAATAGTGGGTGCAGGGGCCACTATGGGGCATAATAGTGTGTGTACGGGCCACTATGGAGCATAATAGTGTGTTTTGGGGCCACTATGGGACATAATAATGTGTGCAGGGGCCACGGTGGGGCATAATACTGTGTGTGCAGGGGACACTATGGGGCATAATACTGTCTCTGCAGGGACCACAGTGGGGCATAATAATGTGTGTAGTCATTTAGTAAACTAGTAATTTAGTGGTCCAGTGACGATGGGTTTCACCGGTGCGTTGTTCGGGGGGGGGGAAGGTTACGGGGAATGCGGTTTGGGCGGGGAAGGGGGCCATGTCAAATGTTCGGCTTGGGGCCCAGCCATTCCTAGTTATGCCACTGGCCAGGAGTCTATTGAAGGCTCAGGAACAGTGACATAACAAACAAATAATATTCTGAATATTGATACAGCATGCAAATACTTATAATTAATATTAAGAACATATATGCATACAGTACCTCATAGTTTAATAATATTCTAATCAAAATTCACTCCTGTAACAGGTGAAGAATTAGTAACATATGGAGTTTGATCCAGACAGGTCTTTGTGGAATACCGCTAGTTTTAAATCTGTTTTTAAACTTAACTTTCACTTCATTCCTTGGATTTTGGATGTAATTTGCCAGAAAGTATAATAGCTCACATAATTCACCAAGGGGTTTTGCAGGACTAAAATAGATGACCTACCCTTAGTATAGGTCATCAATATCAGAATGGTGAGAGTACAACACCTGTTCTCCCACAATTTTAAGAGATAACAGCGCAAGCATGAACGCTACACCCTTGTCACTACATTACATGTAGGTTGTCTTTGGTATTGCAGCTCAGCATCATTCACTTGACAGGACAGGACACGTGAACAATGAATGTGATGTCACATGGTCTTTGAAGCAGTGCTCCCAAGAGGAGGGTCCTGGGTGTCAGACCCACTCTGATCTAATATTGATGACCTATCCTTGGGACAGGTCATCAATAGTTTAATATTTAATAGTTCAACTTTGTCTTCAATCATTAAAAGAAAAGAGGTCAAATTCTATAATGAATCAAAGAGGTCAATTTTGTAGTCAATTTTTGCAGCACCTATGGCTGTTTACTTACAAAAAGTAATAATAAAGCAAAACAGGTTACTTGTGGGGAGTCGGGTGAAAGATCAAAAATAGGCATAATGGGGAAGATTCATAAATTATACTATTGCTACTTGATGTTTCTTGACATTTTCATAATACATCTGTTTAATATACAGTATCTCATTTCACAAAAAAAAGTGTTTTTTTTTGTTTTTTTTTTTAAATACAACAAAATGGGGCACAGTTACTAATACTAGCAAACCATTGACCAGGCTGTATGCCAGTATTTAATTGTAGTGTACGCAGCTTGCCATGTGAATACTGATGTATGCTGTTGATGTGTAGAAAAGTCGACAAGTAGTAAGTAGTGGATAGAATGGCTTAAACAATAAAATTTTTTCAATTATTGTAAGGGTCTTGCCAACCGTAGCAACCCTGACACTACTGCAGCGGTCTGGGAGGAAGGACAGAGACAAGTGAGCCTTAATCTCACCCCAGCCACTGTCCCTTCCTATTGCCTCAGTTACCCCAAACGGTAAAAGGACAACTAGAAGACAAGCCCTATACTGGGTAAGTGACACAGAGAACAGGACAAGACAAAAACAACACAGAAGCAGAGTGAGCAAGCCAAGGGGTCAGTAACAAACGAGCAATGCAGTACTGTGATGATTCCGCTTAAATATGGCTATAACTCAAAGCTGTATTTTGATCTCTGGGTAGCGTATTTCTCTCTTAGTTCCATTTACTCATAATGTGCGCAGCTATAATCATAGGTGTAAGTGGTCAGTAGTGGCAACATTGTAACAATGGGGCTTTGTATCCATCCCAGAATAGCTCTATTGAATTCCTACCTAGACCTGGGTGATCAAATAAACATGCATGGTTCAGCCTGGGCTGTTAGATGAGACCTGGTTGATAACATTGTATCATTTCACTTAATCCTATCTCCTTACAAAGGATCTGGACTTGAGTGCATTAATCAATCAGACTTGCCATCGCCGGTGACCTCATTCTGGGTGGTGTAATCAAGGATATAAAAGATGAGGTAAGAGGTCAGTGAGTCAGACTACCCCTGAGAGGAGAATACTGTACAGAGACTATCACTGAGATGCTACTATGAGGAGAGGATGCTGTGATGAGCATGCAGGCTGGAATGCTGCTGCTTACTATGATGAGACTACAAGAGACTGAGAGACTATTACTGAGAGACTGTGATGAGAGCATGCAGGCTGGAATACTGTGTTGATGCTACATGCTAGAAGCCTCCACTGGTTAACTCCACATGCTGTGTGTGAGTGTTGGATTATAGAGCCACATCCAGGATATGTGTGGTAAAGTAAATATTTCACTTTTATTCCCTTTTATTTTATTGCACTGTATCTTTTAACTAGTAACTGTTAATGCTTGCATATATCTACATATCTGTTCTGAACTGTATATGTTAGATGTTAATACCGACCCATTTAGGGGTTAATAAATATATAAAATTTAGAAAGCTTGTCTTGTATTTATCTTGTGAACCCAACACTCACTGGCGGTGAGTGTGGTTTTTATGAAAGAAGTCTCAGGTGTGGGCCAAAGCGGTGTTGGCGCACTGAGGATCTTTCACAAGTACAAAATCAAAATCCAAGAGAATAGTCAAAAAGGCAAGCCAAAGGGTCAGAGAAACAGGTAAGAAAATAGCAAGGGATATAACAAGGAGAGCAGACAAAGACAGAGCAATAACCGGCGACTATGTGAGGGCTGACAACCTGTTTATAGAAAGTCTGGGACCAGCCCCCAGACCTGATAGGTACACAGGCTGTCAATCACACAGGCCAGGAAGAGATTAACTCTATACCGTCCAGAGAGAAATGTTCAGAACTAGGGTGGGGCCGGAAATCCATTACACTGACTAGGACCATGTTCAGACTAAGCAGAAAGAAACTTACACAAAGAACCAAACTGAACACGCCTCCTTCGCCACAGCGTGCGAGCGGAGGGCGGCGCCAAGACCCAAAACGGCAGAGACATTACAATTATGCATCGACATACAGTATGTGCCCCATTTTGTCAGTATGAGCACTGTTTGTTAATAGTAACATGGTAGCATAGTTTGTAAGGCTAAAAAACAAACATACACCCTTATAGCTTACTATCCTGAAATGTTGATCCTGAGAAAGGAAAAACCTCACAAGGTAGAAACATATTCCCTATTTTGGTTAGAGCCCGATGTAGCAAGTTTCAGCCAAAAAATGCTGTGGAAAAGACCGACTGCGGAAACGCATCACAGTTATTTCCGCAGCGTTTGTCACAGAAAGTCCGCTGTGGAATTTCTGTTTCTGTTATACCTATATGGAAAATGCCAGCGTTTCCGTAAATATTATTGACATTCTGCGATTAGCAAAAACGCTTGCGTTTTTGAAATCACAACTTTTCCGCTGCAGATTTTTTTCTGCAACGTGTGGATGGGATTAGCCAGACTTTGTATTATTGCTGCTCTCAAGAAAGACATCTAGGTATTATACCTTTGATATATTTATACATTGTTATCAGGTCAACCCCATTGTCTTTATTCCAAACTAAAAAAACCCAGTTTTGATAATCTCTCTGGGTAATATTAGTCCAGACATTATATTTATTATTTTGGTTGTCCACCTTTGAACCTGCTCAAGCTCTGTTATGTCTTTCCTGTGCACAGGTGCCCAAAATTGTCTAACAAGCCTTGCGCTACATTTATCAGCCGTTTTAGACACTTTCTAGACAGTTTTACGATTTGTATGAAAAGGGACTTAGCTTTGTGGGAATTGTCTGTGGCTTAGTGGAAAGTGGGCATGGTCTAAGTCTTCAGCCTTTTGTTCACTGTGAGCTACATTCAACTTGGACTGGTGCAAATGCACGAAAGTGAAATAGATTATGAAGTTATTAAGATATGCAGATATTTTACTGTAAATATATGTAATAGGACATGTTTTTTTTCCACAAAATCATAGTGTCTTATTGATGTGATACAAAAGGGTAATGTCTTACTGATCAGTCTGTATGTGTTCCTTGCTGTCCATCTATAGAATAAATTCTATTAATGATCACTGACCACTCTGTATTTCTGTACCATGTTATAAGTTGACCACTCAGCCCTCCCCCCCAAAGGTGCTATAAACTGTATGGGCTATTGTCTTAGTTAGTCTCAGCAGGGACCATGAAATAGGTGCCCTGTACCTCTGGAAGTCATCGCACGATGGGAATAAATAAGGGGCTCCCCATCCAGTAAACTATTGCATCATTTGTAACCACAGCTAACTATTATCTCTTTTCATTCATTGAACACTTATTATTTTATTATATTCTGGTGTGATTATAGTCATTCTTTAACCATCTATGAGTTAGCTTGTTAAACAAAACCCGTCTACATTATACTAGTGGTATTATATTGTGCCACACTGCCAAAAAGTTTGGATATGTACTCAATACTGCCAGTATTTGTATTATTTTGTAACAGGGCTTCTGGCTATAACTGAGACAAGACAAGGCAAGCCACACAAGTTGTGTGCCACATGTGGTTCCCTGAACTACTGTTTGGGCACTGCTGCCCTATTGTAATGTCACAATATCCCATTGTGATGTCACAGTTTTCCATTGTGAACTCACAGCGCCCGACTGTGATTTCACAGTAGTTCATTGTGATGCCACAATACCCCATAGTGACGTCACAATGAAACAGTGTGTCACGTGCACAAACCAATGGACAACCTGAGGTAAGAATGAAAAAAGGGGATATAGGAGCACTGTTGTGATAAAAAAAAAAAAAAAGACATTTTTATTACAAACTTCCTTTTGGTGTCATATGAAGGAGGTTGAAAACACAGTCAGGATTAAGATAAGTATATCCTATATCAGGGGTAGGCAACCTTTTTTGTTTAGCGTGCCGATTTTAATTAAAAAATCAAAGATGAGGTACTCGGAGTGCCGGTCAATAATTGTAAGTCTGACAACCCCTAAACTAAAGTCATATACCACAAACTATAATACAGAAGTGCTGCCACCAGATGCTTTAGGACACATGCGTTTACTGCTATTTCCTGGGATGCTCCTGTACTTTCCGATTAAAAGCAATGAAAGTCCATGTGCAGCCCCCAATTAGTGGTAAATGTATGTGTCCAGGAGCACCGCATGACAGCAGTCTTATGGTGAAAACACACTATGTATCTGGATGGAGCTGTATTCTTAGGCCACTGGAACTTTTAGCTTGATGTAAATCTGCGTTCACATGTTGCGGCCCCTGCACACCATATTATGTCCCATAGCGGCCCCTGCACACCGTATTATGTCCCATAGTGGCCCCTGCACACCGTATTATGTCCCATAGCAGCCCCTGCACACCGTATTATGTCCCATAGTGGCCCCTTCACACCGTATTATGTCCCATAGCGGCCCCTGCACACTGTATTACGTCCCATAGCGGCCCCTGCACACTGTATTACGTCCCATAGCGGCCTCGGCACACCGTATTACATCCCACAGCAGCCCCTTCACACCGTATTATGTCCCATAGTGGCCCCTTCACACCGTATTATGTCCCATAGCGGCCCCTGCAAACCGTATTACGTCCCATAGCGGCCCCTGCACACCATATTACGTCCCATAGCGGCCCCTGCACACCGTATTACATCCCATAGCGGCCCCTGCACACGGTATTATGCCCCATAGTGGTCCCTGAACACCGTATTATGTCTCATAGCGGCCCCTGCACACAATATAACATTCTAACTTTTATAATTTTCGCCACTCACTAGCTATAATTATACTGTGGGGTCTCTTCAGAGGGCCAAGAGAGGTGACAAACATGAAAAAACAATGTACTTACCTTTTCCTGTGCTCCGCAGCCGCTCTGTTCTCTTCGGGCGCTTCTGCCTGTTGTTAGCGACCGCTTATTAGTTCTCAGAGGTCACGTCACGTCATTATGCTTAATTACGTTGGACGTGACCCCAGAGGTCCTGTCAGCTGTCTCTTACGTCAGACAGAAGTGCCCGAAATGCAGACAGCGGCTGCGGAGTGCAGGAAAAGGTAAGTACGTTGTTTTTTTTTATGTTTTATCACTTCTCCTGAGCCTCCGCTTATTATACTCGGGGGTCTGAAGAGACCTCCGAGTATAATAACAGCAGTTTCGTTTCGGCCGTGTTTGGTCCGATATAAACTTCGGGTGAGGACTCGGGTCGCCGTGCTAGGGAAATATGCCTCGCATGCCACTCTTGGCACGCGTGTCGGGGGTTGCCGACCCTTGTCCTATATATTATTCAGCTGCATATAAATATCCCAACTGTGTTTCCAACCAGTGATATCTCTGGAATTAACAACTTTTGTCTCATATGCAAGAAGAGAATCTCCTCTTTCACATAACACCAAAAGAAAGTTTCTATATTTTATAGTGTCCGAGAAATAACTGTTTGAAGTGACCCTCCCCTACCCTCATTTTCTCTACATTTTACACAGCCCGTACTCCATACACAGTTACTCACTGAGAGGCAGGAACAACTCTCAATACAGAAGCTATGAAAAAAATAAAGAGATGCAGAATTTCACAGAAAGGAGACAAACTTTGTTAAATAAAGTATAGTACAAAATTTTTTAATGACAAATATTGCCAGAAAATCAAAATTTGTCCCAAAGTTTAGTTACGCTTTATATGGTGTCACAAATAAATACTAATGTCCCAATGCTCCATTTGGCTATCTTTGCTATGCCCCGTTCAGTTAAACTTTGTGATGTCACAATGACCCATTGTAATGTCACAGTTAACCCTTGTTAAAGGGTTATAAAGTGTTCTTTTAAATGCCTCTTCTCAAGACTAAACTAATTTTTCAACTCTAGGACATCGTTTTTATGGAATGGTGCCCAGAACTGAACTGCATATTCCAGATGTGGCTGCACCAACGATTTATAAAGTGGTAATATTACATCCCTGTCCCGCAAGTCCATACCCCTTTTAATACATGGCAATATCCTGCTGGCCTTAGAAGCAGATAATTGACATTGCACGCAATGCATAGAAGTATACCCAGGTCTTTCTGTACCCGG
The DNA here is from genome assembly GCA_947044405.1 of Leptodactylus fallax. Classification (NCBI taxonomy): domain Eukaryota; kingdom Metazoa; phylum Chordata; class Amphibia; order Anura; family Leptodactylidae; genus Leptodactylus; species Leptodactylus fallax. The sequence goes on from CAMRHE010000140.1 coordinate 2,801,908, forward strand.
CTCTCCCAGCTTTACTCCCTATAGGAAATTTGTTGCATGCAGATCCTCATTTGCCATGTGGATCCACTCATTTGCCATGTGGATGCACTCAGTCTGTCCAAGTCGGTTTGTAACCTACATACATCCTCCACAGACTGCATTGTACTACATAGTTTGGTGTCATCTGAAACAATAGAGGCAGTTCTATTAATCAAATCTTCTATACCATTAATAAATAAGTTAAATAACAGCAGACCCAGCACAGAACCCTGGGGTACACCACTTATACCCGAGGACCAGTCTGAGAAGCACTCATTGACCACAACTCTCTGGATACGATCCTTTAACTAGTTTTCAATCCAATTACAAAATCTATTTTCGAAGCCAATGGACCTGAATTTATCCATGAAACTATGAGGGATAGAAGCAAATGTCCAGGAACATTATATACACAGCTACTCCTCTATCCAGACGTCTACTCATCTCTTCATAAAAACAAATAATTTTAGTCTAACAACAACAACTTCTGTCTTTAGTAAAACTTATAATATTACATACAGTCACATATGTATATAGTCACTTAAGAGCCCCTCAAACATTTTCCCCACAATGGATGTTAAATTCACTGGTGTGTAATTACCTGGGGAAGACCTGGAGCCCTTTTTGAAAATAAGCACCACATTTGCCTTGCGCCAATCCCTTGGCACTGTACCAGTCACTAGAGAATCCCTAAAAATTAAGAACAGGGTTACAGCAATGACTGGACTGTGTTTTTTAAGCACTCAAAGCTGACCGAGGCGCCATTTTGCCGGGGATCGCCGACACCCAGAGCAAGATCCAGGGCTGGTGTCCCATTGAAGCCATTGAAGGCTCCCAGGCTTGCTGGCATTAGTTTGTATGACAGGCTGCTTTATGCAGCCTATCTTACAAATGCAGATATTTTGCATTGCATTAGTGATCAGACCCCCTGAGTTTCAATATCTCTAGGGGTCTAATAAATGCAATTTAAAAAAAACAAAAAACTTAAAAAAATATAAAAAAATAAAAAATATTAAAAGTTCAAGTCACCCCCTTTCCCCTACATTTAAAAGTTAAAAATAACAATTAATTACATGTAAATATGAAAATAAAACTATATAGATTTTGTCATCCCCAGAAACTTACTGAACCATAGAATACAGGTGACATGTCATTTTGGCTGCAAAGTGAATGCCATGAAAACGAAGCCCATAAGAAAGTCACACAAATGCACTTTTTCTCCAATTCACCCCATTCTGAATTTTTTTCCAGCTTCACAGTACATTGTACAGAAGAATAAATTGTACGATTATGAAGAACAATTTGTCCCATGAACATTAAGCCCTCATATGGCTCTGTGAACGGAAAAATAAAAAAGTTATGGGGGGAGTTATGGCAGGGAGTCAAAACGAAAAACAAAAAATTCCTCCGGCGGGAAGGGGTTAAGTGTTTTAGCTGATCTTGTTTTTATTAAGTGCTTTGTAATTTTCAAAGGTCACACCTGACCTTTCAGATTTTTTATTGCCCTTTTAATTGAAGCTGTAAGCCATGAGGGGGTTAATTTAAGATGTTTATACTTGTTCCCTATGGGTATATATTTTGCTAAATACTTAGTGTAGATTTAAATGGCTCACACTTAACCTCTGTATTACTATTTGACAATAGCTACTCCCAATCTATATACTGAAGTGCAAACCTTGACCTGGGAAAATTGAGGAATGTGTTTTTTTCTCCGATATTGCGATCCATATTCAGGGTTGATGTCACCCACTACTTGGAGTAAGCACTTTCAGTTTTTGGAACTGAGCCTGGGAAAATCTCTTTATAAAAATTTTGCCCTCCCAACCTTTGATTGTTTTTTTACAATTTAGGTGGAATAAATTATGGTCACTATTATCAAGGTTCCTCAACAGTGACATTTCCAATTCCCGCATTATTAGAAATGACCAGATCCAGCAGAGCATCCCATAAAATTTTCCTGCAATAACTTGATTAATTTCCTCCCCTTTGCAGACAATGCAGAACCATGACACCAGTAAAATATCTGGGTAGTTAAAATATCCCATTAAGATCACTGTGCCACCCACTCAATTTGCTTATACAACTAACTCCTTAGTTACGTTAGGGGTTCTATACATTATGCCAAAAAGTATTTTATCAGTGGTCACATCCTTATGCAATTCCACCCACAAGGATTTCACATCCTCACAATCTTCACCCACATTTGCCTCTTTCACACTCACTGTCAAGCCACTTCTGACGTACATACACACTTCACCTCTCCTCTTTTTAGCCCTATTTTTGCGAAAGAGTGTAAAACCATGAATGTTAAAAACCCAATTATGTGAATTATCTAGCCACATCTCAGCCACATCAACTATACCAATGTGTTCCCCTTAGACCTGGGCCTCAAGCTCCCCCAATTTACTTGCTAGGCTTCTAGCATTTGTGAACATACATCTTAACTTGCCATCTAAGTCCACACATTTATTTCCAGAAATGTGCATTCTTGTATATTTTGTGCATTTGTATATTTTAAATCATCATCAATTTGTTTAATTAAATACCATCAATCCCTAGTTGATCATTTCATATTCAAGCATTATTGATCTCTGATCTGCCATCATACAGTACAGACCAAAAGTTTGGACACACCTTCTCATTCCAAGAGTTTTCTGTATTTTCATGACTATAAAAATTGTAGATTCACACTGAAGGCATCAAAACTATGAATTAACACACATGGAATTATATACCTAACAAAAAAGTGTGAAACAACTGAAAATATGTCTTATATTCTAGGTTCTTCAAAGTAGCCACCTTTTGCTTTGATTACTGCTTTGCACACTCTTGGCATTCTCTTGATGAGCTTCAAGAGGTAGGCACCTGAAATGGTCTTCCAACAGTCTTGAAGGAGTTCCCAGAGATGCTTAGCACTTGTTGGTCCTTTTGCCTTCACTCTGCAGTCCAGCTCACCCCAAACCATCTCGATTGGGTTCAGGTCTGGTGACTGTGGAGGCCAGGTCATCTGGCGCAGCACCCCATCACTCTCCTTCTTGGTCAAATAGCCCTTACACAGTCTGGAGGTGTGTTTGGGGTCATTGTCCTGTTGAAAAATAAATGATGGTCTAACTAAACGCAAACCGGATGGAATAGCATGCCGCTGCAAGATGCTGTGGTAACCATGCTGGTTCAGTATTCCTTCAATTTTGAATAAATCCCCAACAGTGTCACCAGCAAAGCACCCCCACACCATCACACCTCCTCCTCCATGCTTCACGGTGGGAACCAGGCATGTAGAGTCCATTAGTTCACCTTTTCTGCGTCGCACAAAGACACAGTGGTTGGAACCAAAGATCTCAAATTTGGACTCATCAGACCAAAGCACAGATTTCCACAGGTCTAATGTCCATTCCTTGTGTTCTTTAGCCCAAACAAGTCTCTTCTGCTTGTTGTCTGTCCTTAGCAGTGGTTTCCCAGCAGCTATTTTACCATGAAGGCCTGCTGCACACAGTCTCCTCTTAACAGTTGTTGTAGAGATGTGTCTGCTGCTATAACTCTGTGTGGCATTGACCTGGTCTCTAATCTGAGCTGCTGTTAACCTGCGATTTCTGAGGCTGGTGACTCGGATGAACTTATCCTCCGCAGCAGAGATGACTCTTGGTCTTCCTTTCCTGGGGTGGTCCTCATGTGAGCCAGTTTCTTTGTAGCGCTTGATGGTTTTGGCCACTGCACTTGGGGACACTTTCAAAGTTTTCCCAATTTTTCGGACTGACTGACCTTCATTTCTTAAAGTAATGATGGCCACTCGTTTTCCTTTACTTAGCTGCTTTTTTCTTGCCATGATACAAATTCTAACACTCCATTCAGTAGCACTATCAGCTGTGTATCCAACTGACTACTGAACAACACGACTGATGGTCCCAACCCCATTTATAAGGCAAGAAATCCCACTTATTAAACCTGACAGGGCACACCTGTGAAGTGAAAACCATTTCAGGTGACTACCTCTTGAAGCTCATCAAGAGAATGCCAAGAGTGTGCAAAGCCGTAATCAAAGCAAAAGGTGGCTACTTTGAAGAACCTAGAATAGAAGACATATTTTCAGTTGTTTCACACTTTTTTGTTAAGTATATAATTCCACATGTGTTAATTCATAGTTTTGATGGCTTCAGTGTGAATCTACAATTTTTATAGTCATGAAAATACAGAAAACTCTTGGAATGAGAAGGTGTGTCTAAACTTTTGGTCTGTACTGTATATGCAAATGACTCAATATTTAACCCCATCAGTACCAGGGTATATAAAGTAATAATCCACTGAGATTCTGTCTGTGATATCCAGTGAATAAAACTACACCCCCAATCTGCTTTAATTTTCTCTAGGCTACAAATACTTGAGCCCCTAATACTTCCACCATGTTTCTCTTTAAAGTAATTAGATAGAGGATGGCCATCAAACTATTTAGCTATATTATATGCATTGTTCACTTAATCTTTTATACATTTCTCTCTTGGTGCGTCCCACATAGATTTTATTGCAGGGGCATTTAATAAATAACCCATTTAGTGGGGGTATGGCTAGCCAGTTTAGCAAGCAGTCGCATGGAACAGAGCTCCTCAGCCTGACATCCATAATCCACCATAAATCGTCTCAATCCCTGAGTTTATTCACCTACAAATACCTTGAGGCTCTCCCCCAGCCCTCAGTCCGCTTATCTGGGGTATTATTCCGCCACTTGCCATGGAGATTATCAACCTTCAGAAATTGCAGCCTACCCTTGCTGCACAGATAACTCGCCATATTAACTTCCTGGCTTCTGTGGCCTATCTCCGCACTACATAATCCCACTGAGCTGCTGACTGGATCGCTGCCCAGGACTCACAGACCTGGCCCACATATTGGGCATCTCATCCATTCTAGTGACCCCAGCACCTACCTCCAGCGCAGAGGTGTAGCTAGGCGTTCAGCACAGGGGGGTCGAACACGTCCGAGTGGGCCCCCAACTCAGGTATACCAACACTATCACTATATGGTGACTGTATAGTGGTAGATAGTGGTTCTACACAGGGCTGTGAAGACGAGTTAGGTAAATACAGTACAGGAACAATGTTGTGACTTACTGGTGACTTCTCTGACTGTTTACACTTATTGTCTCTTCCATCTGGATCGCCATGAACAATTCTTCCAGTTGTGACTGTAAAGTTTGTAACACAGACATCTTTGACTCCTCATTTTTCTATCGACTTCCCACAACTCTGAGGTCATATACAATAAGGATCTCCTGGACATCCTCAAACTGCCCAACAAATCTGTTAAAATTCTTAGGTCCATATATCTTATGATGGGATCTAAGGACAACTTAATCAAAACTGCCCCTATCTGCAGCTGGGAAATCTCCCTTCAGAAATTCTTCTCCCTCAATCAATGGAAAAAAGTGCTGGAGTTTACAAAAAAGACTTTCAAGTGCATAACACTACAAAACCACTGTGAAGATTCTACTTCATTAGTGCCATACTCCAGAGAAGCTTAATAGAATCTATCCCCAATTGACTAAGAACTACTGGAGAGGATGTTTTGAGAACGGATCTCTCTTCCTTATCCTTTGGTCTTGCCCTCATCTATTAACCTACTGGCAGGATATTTTCTCCTGGCTGTCTTCCATGGTGGGACTCATAGTTCCTCTTTCTCCAGAAATGGCACTACTTTTACTGAACATGCATGACTAACCATTGTCCATTAGGATACTTAATGGCCACACTTTGCTCTCGGCCACACTGGCCCTCCTCAGACTGTAGAAATCTTCCCTCATCCCGACAATCTCAGATCTGTCCGACATGCTCCATCAAACCTTCCACTATGAAAAGACACTTTCTCACTGAGTATTTAGAGATGCCCACTTTGACAGAAACTGGCTACCATGATAAAAAAATATTATTAATAAAAAAAAAAAAAAAAAAAAAAAAGAAACTGGCTACCATGGATTTCATATAGACTTGCCAACTCCGTGAACTCGGGCTGCCAGGACCCCCTATACCTGGTTGATCCTGCCGCAATGGGAGGAAGTCATCCTATCTGTGTCTGCATAGGATGAATTCCTCTATATTGTATACTTAAGATCATGTGATATTTCAGTTTTTCTTTTTTAATAAATTTGCAAAAATATCTACATTTCTGTTTTTTTTCTGTCAAGATGGGGTGCTGAGTGTACATTAATGAGAAATAAAATGAACTTTTTTGCTTTTAGGAAATGGCTGCAATGAAATAAAGGGGTCTGAATACTTTCCGTACCCACTGTATAACAAAAAAATGACTGTGAACAGCCCAATCACATAGTCCAATGTGGATCCAAAAACTGGTGCAATCCGTTCCAAGGAGATGTACACCTCTCCGTCAGAGGCAAACAAGAAGCTTGCACAAAAATAGAAAAAAACATCCAGCAACCAGAAGCCAGAGTGACATTATAAAACTTAACCTTATACAAATGCGAAATTAAAAGCTAATTTTATGGTCATAGTTTAAAGAGGACCTTTCATGTCCTCATGTATATGCGGTTTTACATAACGCTAGAAAGCCGACAGCGCGCTGAATTCAGCGCACTGCCGGCTTTCCCGTTATATGCCCCGGGGCTGGAGATATCGGGGGTCTAAATTTCACTGTTCACTGTCAGGAGGGCATTCCTGACAGTCTAGCTTGGCTGTGAGGAACTCCCTCCCTGACAGTACCCGTCCATAGACTTGTACTCAGCATCATCGCTGGGCGGTAAGGAACGCCCCCTCTGATAGTACTCGGCTCAGAGAGAGGGGGGAGTTCCTTACCGCCCAGTGATGATGCTGAGCTGTGAGGAACGCCTCCCCAGTGCAGCTCTATGGACGAGCAGAGTCAGGGAGGGCATTCCTCACAGCGCAGCTAGACTGTCAGGAACGCCCTTCTGACAGTGAACGGTGAAATTTAGACCCCCGATATCTCCAGCCCCGGGGCATATAACGGGAAAGCTGGAAGTGCGCTGAATTCAGCGCGCTGTCGGCTTTCTAGCCGTATGTAAAACTGCATATATATGAGGACGTGAAAGGTCCTCTTTAAGCTTCCGTACATGCACATATCGGGGCACATTTATCAATACTGTCTATCTTTCCACTGTCTTAAACTACGAATCCCATTCATAGTTTTAGGCATATTTATGAATCTGTCATACAGACTTTCATAAATATGGAGCGTTTATACAAGCTACAAAATTCTGGCTCACCATGAGACAAATATTTGGCACAAAAATGGAAACAAATATTAGGCGCAAAACATGTAGACAAAATCTGTAGACAAAAATTTTAACTTGCAGGCTGTAAAGAACAAATATTTGGCGCACGCATCAAAGACCCTACAATAACATGAGCAGACACAAATCACCTTATTGAGACTAATATGTGGTGCATGACAGGAATTTTTGGTGCACAAAGTAAATTGTCGTAAATTCTTTACACCATTTTAAACCTGGTCTACTTTGCACAGGAAATCTGCGCCATATTTGTTCTTTTCTGTTTCATAAATGTGTCGTAAAGTGAGACACTTTTAAGCCTCGCCCATTCTGATGCACATTTTTCAAAAGTGTCTAGCCTGTCGTATTTTTATTTTCTCTCTGGTGCACACTGTTCATAAATATGTCGTAAATACTGTGCACTATGAATTTTGGCACAAATGTAGACAAAAAAGTGTGGGACTTGGATTGATAAATGTGACCCATTGTGTTTTAATGGAGATCGCAAGAGCATGGAGATGTTTCCCACAGTTTGGAAAGTGTGAGGATACATATATTCAATTGGCAAGTAAATAACAAAGAAGTACATACATCATTTTAACATTGTATTGAACATTAAATATGTTTTATCCTTGCATTCCTTTTTAAGTCCAATAATAATTAGTGGTCATGTGTTTGATCACAGAGCTAGTTAGCCAGTTTTTCTTGTTTTTTTATTGTTGTGTGGTTTTATTTTGCTTGTCATGTGATTACATCAGTTTTTGTTTTGTTGTGTCACTAATCAACTAATTAATATTCAAATGTATGTTATTCAACGTTAGGTTTTTTAGCAACATTTGTTCAGTGAATCCTTTGCTATGGTTAAGGGACGCTAAGTGGTCATTGTGGTAATTCATGGCTACAGTATCAAACTGATATATATGAAATAACCTTTTACAAATGTGGCCTCTACACAGTATAATATGCTCCACAGTGGCCCCACACAGCATTATATGCTTCGCAGTGGCCCACACACAGCATTATGTGCTCCGCAGTGGCCCCCACACAGCATTATATGCTCCGCAGTGGCCCCCACACAGTATTATATGCTCACAGTGGCCCACACACAGTATTATATGCCCACAGTGGCCCACACACAGTATTATATGCGCCATAGTGGCACCCACACAGTATTATATGCTCACAGTTGCCCCCACACAGTATTATATGCCCACAGTGGCCCCCACACAGTATTATATGCCCACAGTGGCCCCCACACAGTATTATAAGCTCACAGTGGCCCCCACACAGTATTATATGTCCACAGTAGCCCTCAAACAGTATTATATGCTCCACAGTGGCCCCCACACAGTATTATATTCCAACAGTGGCCCCCACACACTATTAGGTGCTCCACAGTGCCCTCCCCCACCCAGAGCCGATGCTATTATTATACTCTGGGGTCTCCTTAGACCCCAGAATATAATAAGTAAGGTCCAGGAGAAGTGATTAAAAATAACAAACACTTATACTCACCTTGTTTTTCTTCTCCAGGGCATCCTCGCTCCATCCTGCTGTTTTTCCCATCTTCCTTGGACCCTTGGTCCCCGTGTCCCGTGCCCCAGAGGTCTCCGCTGGGGCCTGTGGTTGGACCTCAGCAGCCACATGGGTCGCGATGACATCATTAAGCCGGCATGCCCCTTGTGACAGATTACGCCCCAGCATTGAGGCTAGAAAAGCATCAGAGAGGATGCTGAGCCCAGGACAGATGAGTATAAGTATTTTTTTTTTGTCACCTCCCCTGGGCTGGCATCTAATGGAAAGGGGCCCGGCCTTTCAATTAACAATAGGTATAGCAGTTGGGTACCAGGCTTTCCCCCACCTCTATCATGGTAGTCCGGGGCCACAGCCATTTCCAGCTGGCCGCGGGCCCCGTACCCCTCCTGGCCCGGTTGCGGCCATGCGATCATGATTGTTACACCACTGGTAACATGTTACTTATTCTGTACGCTGCATGGCAAAAATTTAAAAGGTAAAACGCAAATAAAATTTAACAAAATGTTATTTAAAACATTATATGCACCCAAAATTGGTGTCATTACAAAATGGATCTCATCCTGCAAAAAAACAGCGCTCATATGGCTAAAAAAAAAAGAGAAAAAAACAAAAATCTCAAAATCATTAGAACAAAACTGGCTGCGGCAGCTGTGCCAGCACATATGAGGGTACACCCCACATTTAGAGCTTACGAGGAAAAAGACACCAGAAGTGACCCCCAGAGTGACCCCACCCCCAATCATAGGAGCTACTGGGGAAATAGTAGGGAATTTGGTTTTCCCAATGTGCTCTGCACAACTTACGTATTCACTTTTCACCATCTGCTGTCCTTTCACGTCTGGGATACTAATGCTCACTACACTCCTTCATAAATTCTTTGAGGGGTGCAATTTTCAAAATGGGGTCACTCCCTAGGGGATTCCACTTTACTGGTACCTTAGAGGCTCTGCAAACATGACATGGTGTCCAGATACCAAACATCTAAATCTACACTCCAAAAGCCCATAGCGCTCTTTTCCTTTGGTGTCCTGCTGTGTACCCAAACTGAAGTTTATGCCCACATGAATCACACTGTTGTACCCAGGATAACATACTTAATGTCATATGTGCGTATAAACTGCTGTTTGGGCACAGCCAGGCACAGAAGGGAAGGAGCGCCATATGGTTTTTGGACCTCATGAACCTTTTGCAGAGCCCTGAAATGAGAGTAAAGTGGAATCCTCTGACATGTGACTCCATTTTGAAAATTACACCCTTAAAGAAATGTATCCAGAGTTCCCTTATGAACTACAGCAGCACAATATGGGGTATCTCTGCCCCTGTGTGTTGTCTAGGACAGGTGGAACTTTTAATTAGCACCAAAAACGTGCTTACTAACCTGCCCTATAAGAGGGCATGAGAGACCTCCCTCACCTGTGTTTTTTTCTGTCCTGTGTGGGACAGGTGGAGGAGGTCTCTTGTGACCTCTCTTGCTGTAAGGGTTTTTTTTTCTTACCTCTCTTGAGGTGGTCGGTCTCCTTCCGGTTTTTTTGGCAGAGCTCAGGAGGGTAAGTAATATTTTTATATTTATTTATTCTTATTTATATGTGTTATATGAATTATTTATTCATATCGCTGGGCTTGCTCTGCATGGAGTTTCTATGTATATTTTCAGTAATTTAGTAATTGTGTTTGGCTCCTCCTCCACTTATGGTTGCCTTTAAAATGTCCCATAGTCCATTTTGGGCTGTGGGCTGTGATTTTTCTGGCTCTCCTCTGCTGCTAAGGAGTAGTAATATTCCCTTCTGTGATTCAGAGGATACTCTACTCTACTACTGCGTATACTGTTGCTGCGTTTTTTTGCGACGACCGACCTCCTTAAGGTACCCCTCTTTTTCTGGTTCTGGTTGCGGTTTGTAATATTGGTATTATTATTGTCTGTGACTTTTTGTGGTCTTTTTAGATGTCTTCTTCTGCTTCTGGCTCTGGTGATGGAGATTTTAGGAGGAAGAAATCCTCCAAGCGTAAACATTTAGCCTGTTTAGACTGTAAGACTCCCTTGCCTGACAGCTACGAATTCACCCGCTGTCGCCAGTGTCGTGGCCCCCCTTCTGAGGAGCCATCCATACGTGAGGTTGTGACATGGGTGAAAGAATACATGGAGGATTCTCTCAGAGAAATCCGGAATTCTATCTCCCAGATCGCCAAGGGACCATGTCTTGAAAAATATCCTCTCTTGTGGGTCTCAGACAAAGATTTTCAGGTTGTTGATGAAACTTTGTCCTCTGATGACTCCGCTGAAGATGCCAGCAGACCTCTCTTCCCACTCGAGAAAATTAATAGGCTGCTGAAGTCCATCCGGTCTAAGGAACGTGATGTTGATGGGGAAGCCTCCACGTCCACCTATAGAGGGCCCAGAGTCTTCCAAGTTAACGAGACATTAAAAAAATTAAATTTAAATTAAATTAAATTAAAAAAAATTAATGTCTTCAGAGTGGAAATTTCCGGAGAAACTCTTTGTAATTACTGGTAGGTTTAAGACCTTGTTCCCCATCGCAGAGTCTCAACTGGATCAGTGGGGTCCTCCCCCCTAAAATGGATATAACGGTAGCCAAGTTATCACGCCGCACTCTAGTACAATCTGAGGATGGAGCAAATTTACAGGATATAGACCCATGGAGAATACTCTCAAGAAGGCCTACTCAGTGGCCTCTGCCCAGACCTCGGTCGCTGTTGCGTCATGTGAAGTCTCAGCCAAATTACGGGCTGATTTGCTCCAGCTTGAGAGGGACATCGATGCTGGTGCCTCCAGAGACAAGCTACTTTCTTTTTTAAGTTCGACTTCTTTGGCAGCAGAATTTTTAGCTGAGGCCTCCCATTATCAACTAAGGCTGGTGTCAAAGTCCTTGGCGCTTTCCACGGCGGCGAGGAGACCCTTATGGTTAAAACCTTGGAGAGCTGATTTTATCTCCAAGTATAACCTTTGTGCTTTACCATTTGAGCCAGGAAGAGTCTTTGGCAGTAGCCTGGATGAAAATTTAGAGGGCTTGGCTGATAAAAAAGGCAAAACTCTGCCTCAGTCTTTTAGGGGTAGATTTGGCCCTGGCCGCGGCAGAGGTTATCCACCTCGACGTGGTCAGCAGTTCCAGAGGGGCTCTAGGTACTCTGGACGGAGATTCCCCAAGACTGAGGATAGAAGGAAGCCCAGTTTTTGACTTGAGAAGCTGTCTTCCTGTGGCCAAGATTCCTGTCGGCGGTCGTCTCTCCCTTTTCTTCAGCACTTGGCAGGAAAAAATTCAGGACTCTTGGGTCTTACAGTTAATTCAGCGAGGATATGCAATCGAGTTTCTTTGTCCTCCCCGAGATCGGTTTGTCCTAACTCGCTGTCTTCCTGCGTCTCAGCAGGGTATTTTGGAATGTTCCATTCGAGAGTATATCCACAAAGGAGCTCTAGAAGAAGTTCCTTCTCTAGAAGAAGGTTTGGGGGTTTATTCTCCCGTTTTTCTAGTGCCAAAGCCAGCAGGCAGATGGAGGATGATTATAGATCTGAGATATCTGAACCATTTCATCAGAAGAAAACGGTTCCGCATGGAAACCATAAACTCAGTTTCTTCTTTTCTTCTCCAGGGCGACGTTTTTGTCACTCTAGATCTGAAGGATGCTTATTTGCACGTGACAATTTACCCTCCGCACAGGAAGTTCCTAAGGATTGCGGTTATAGTTTCCGGCCACAGGAAGCATTATCAGTTTTCGGTCCTCCCTTTCGGGATCTCCTCGGCTCCCCACACCTTTACCAAGGTGGTGGCTCCCATAGTAGCCACCCTCAGGCTTCAGGGACTCTTTGTGGTCCCTTATCTAGACGACTGGCTAATAAAAGCCCAATCAGTGTCTGTTCTTCTCCAGCATTTACAGATTGCCATATCCCTGCTTCAAAGCCTGGGATGGCTCATAAATTGGGAGAAGTCAGAAATCGTCCCCTCAACCCAAAGGAAGTTTCTTGGTTACTTCCTAGATTCAGACCGGCTGGAAATCTCCTTGACAACTGCAAGGAAAGAGAAATTTATTACAGCGGTTCAGCAACTTTTCAGGAGGCCGAGAGCATCCATCAGAACTTTGATGAAGATCCTAGGTCTGATGTCATCTTCCATCATGGCGGTTCCTTGGGCCTTATGGCATCTACGTCCTCTTCAGATAGAAATCTTAGGAATTTGGGATCGCTCTCTTCCCGGTCTCAACAGGAGTATTTGACTCTCCCCCAGGACCCGTCTTTCCCTCAGATGGTGGTTGCACCTCAACGACGGAAGGTTCACGGTCCAACCTCGTTGGACCCTGTTGACTACAGATGCATGCCTTACGGGATGGGGAGCCCATCTGGACGGAAACTCCATAAAGGGAGTCTGGAGCATTCCAGAAAGAAGGACGTCGTCCAGCTGGCAGGAGCTCAGAGCTGTGTACCGTGCCTTACTCCATTTCTCTCCTCTTCTCAAGGGAAGAGCAGTCAAGATTCCCTCAGAAAATATGACGACGGTATTATATGTGAACAGACAGGGAGGCACCAGATCATCATCCCTCCTCAAGGAGGCAGATCTGATTTTTTCCTGGGCAGAGAAAAATCTGACCAATCTATCTGCGGTTCACATCAAGGGCTCCCTGAACTCAGTAGCGGATTGGTTGAGTCGGGGTCTTGTCGTATCAGGAAAATGGTCATTCAATCCAGAAGTCTTTCATCAGATTACCCTGAAATACGGTCTCCCGGCGATAGACCTCATGGCAACCCGACTCAACGCCAAGGTGGAGACGTTCAATTCCCTGTACCAGGAGGAAAATCCCTTGGCAGTGGATGCCCTGTCCATCCCTTGGAGGTCCAGGCTATCATACATTTTCCCTCAAATTCCTATGATACCGAGTGTATTGATAAAAATAAGACAGGACCAAGCCTCTGTAATAGCCATCATTCCATTCTGGCCAAAAAGAGCTTGGTTTTCCCAGCTCATGGTGATGAGTCGAGGGATATATTGGAGGCTTCCCCCCACCCAGAACCTGGTTTCCCAAGGATCACTGAAGTGTCAGGATCTGAGGAGATTCAACCTGACAGCCTGGAGGTTGACCAGTCCCTATGAATGTATAGAGGACTGTCAGAAGCCGTCCTGAAGACGCTTTCCTGTGCGAGAGCTGAATCCACCAAAAGGAATTACCAGAGAACGACTAAGATTTTTTTGGAGTGGTGCTCCAAAAGAGACGTTGATATTTCTAATCCTTTGACTTCTGATGTTTTGGATTTTTTTTCCGGATGGTTTGGACAGGGGCCTTGCCCCTGCTACTTTAAAGGTACAGGTATCGGCTTTATCCGCCCACTTAAACAGACGGTTGTCCCAGGATCCCCTGGTTGCAAGATTCCTCAAAGGAGCGGTGAGACTGAAACCTGCGGTATCTTCTCCTATTCCCCAATGGGACCTTGCGACGGTCCTTTCAGGCCTTTGTGGTCCTCCTTTTGAACCTCTGGAAGCTGCGGAACCAAAATTTTTAGCCTTTAAAACTACTTTTTTGTTAGCCATCACATCTGCCAAAAGGGTAGGAGAGCTTCAGGCGCTCTCCTCCAAAGAACCTTATATTGTATTTTTTTCGGATAGGGTCCACCTTAGGTTTTTGCCTGGTTTTATTCCCAAGGTTCCTTCACGTAATAATTCTAATCAACTGATTTCTTTGCCTGTTTTTCTTACGGATCCATCTTCAGAGGAGGAGGTAAAACTTCATATTTTGGATGTGGTAAGGTGTCTGCGAATTTACTTATCGCGGACACAATCTTTCAGGAGAGCTGAAAATCTCCTAATCAACATGTATGGTAAAGACAGAGGTCTTAAAGGCAATCAAATTTTCTTTCTTTCCTCAAGGGTTGCTTCCTCAAGTTTTTTGTACAGCCCATTCGACCAGGGCTGTGTTGACTTCTTGGGCTGAGAATCGCTCGCTTCCACTAGATCGAATTTGTGCGGCTGCTTCTTGGTCATCCCAGCTGACTTTCGTTAAACACTATCGTTTGGATATCCGCAGTTCCGAGGCAACTGCCTTTGGTCAGACAGTTCTTGAGGTTGTAAGGCAAGGAAACCCTCCCTAGGGGAATTACTTGCTATATTCCCATATTGTGCTGCAGTAGGACGTAAGGGAATCGTTGATTATATTGTTAATCGGTTTTCCCTTAGTCCTAACAGCAGCACAAGGCTTCCCTCCCTAAAATCTTGTTTTCTTTTACTTTATAATTTACACAGGTGAGGGAGGTCTCTCGTGCCCTCTTATAGGGCAGGTTAGTAAGCACGTTTTTGGTGCTAATTAAAAGTTCCACCTGTCTTAGACAACACACAGGGGCAGAGATACCCCATATTGTGCTGCTGTTAGGACTAAGGGAAAACAGATTAACAATATAATCAACGAGTACAGTGAGCATTTTTAATCCCCATGTGTTGTATTAATTTATTTTCGCAGAATACGCAGCAGTGAAAGGTGAAAATGGCAATTTTTCCAGGAATATGTTATATAAACTGCCATTTGGGCACACAGAAAGGTGCAGATGTGAAGAAGCGCTATGTGCTTTTGGAGCGCAGATTTAGATTTTTGGTTTTTGGATGCCATGTCACATTTGCAGATAGCCTAAAAATGTCCCTACAAAATGTGGTCACTTCTTGGGAAATTACAATTTACTGGCACCTCCAGGGCTCTGCAAAAACATCATGGCGTCCAGAAAGTCCCTCTAAATCTGTACTCCACAAGCTAAAAAGAGCAGTGCTCCTTCCCTTCTGAGCCCTGCTGTATGCCCAAGCAGGAGTTTATGCCCATATACACAACCATTTTGTATTTTGTACCTGCGATAGCCCACTTAATAGATTTAGAGTTGCATGTCTCTCATAACACAATCTGCGGACAACATATCAGGCACTGAAATGGCATATTTCTATAACATTTTTCATTTTCACTTTGTACATTAATTTTTGGGAAGGACTATTGGGTTCAAAATGATATACCCCTTGTACTGGTACTTTCTGGGGCTCTGTGAAGGCGACATGGCACCCGAAAACTATTACATCAAAATCTGCACTCCAAAAGTCAAATAGCGCTCTTTTCATTCTGAGCCCCATCATGTACCCATACAGCAGTTTATGACCACATATGGGGTATTCCCATGTTCAAGAGAAATTGTGTGACAATCTGTGATGTGTTTTTTCTTCTTTACTCCTTGTAAAAATGAAAAATTTGGGGCTAAATGGATGGTTTATTGGAAAAAAGGAATTTAAATTTTTTTATGTCCCAATGGTAATAAAATATGTGAAACTGTTGTGAGGTCAAAATGCTCATCATAACCCTTGATAAATTCTATGAGGGGTATAGTTTCCAAAATGGGTTCACATTTTGGGGATTTCCATTGTACTGGTACTTTAGGGGCTCTGCAAATATGACATAACACCCAAAAACTATTCCAGCAAAATGTGCCCTCCAAACACCAAACAGCACTCTTTCCATTCTGAGCCCCACCATGTACCCATACAGCAGTTTACAACCACATATGGGGTATTCCAGTGTTCAGGAGAAATAATGTAACGAACTTTGGGGTGCTTAATCTCCTTTATCCTCTTGTGAAAATAACAAATTTGGGGCTAAATTGACGGCTTATTGTAAAAAAAAAGTCATTTTTAATTTTTTATGTCCCAGTGCTAATAAAATCACTGAAACCACTGTAGGGTCAAAATGCTCACTATACCCCTTGATATGTTTTGTGAGGAGAGCAGTTTCCAAAACGGGGTCACTTTTGCGGGGTTTCCATTGTATTGGTACTTTAGGGGCTCTGCAAATGCGACATGACACCTGAAAACTATTCCAGCAAAATCTGCCCTCCAAAAGCCAAATAGTGCTCTTTCCATTCCGAGTCCCCCCATGAACGCATACTGCAGATTATGACTACATATGGGGTATTGCTGTGTTCATGAGCAATTGTTTAACAAACTGTGGGATGCTTTTTCTCTTTTAACCCCTTTTGAAAATGAAAACTTTGGGGATAAAGTGACGTTTTAGTAATTTTTCATTTACACATCCCAATATTAATAATAATCTGTGAAACAGCTCTGGGGTCAAAATGTTCACTATACCCCTTGATAAATTTTGTGAGGGGTGTAGTTTCCAAAATGGGGTCACTTTTGGGGAGTTTCCATTGTATTGGTACTCTAGGGGCTCTGCAAGTGAGACATGGCACCTGAAAACTGCAGTTTTAAAAAGGTTGTGATTTATAATCCCCTTTAGAAGTGGTCCCTAAAAAATTAGTTTGGGAAATTTTCTTGTAAATCTGGAAAATCGCTGTTACACTTGTCTGTGGTCTTTTGGTGAAAAGCACTGCGGAAATAACTGCAGTGTGTTTCTGCTGCAGATTTTCCCGCAGCACTTTATAACTGCAGCCCGCTTACGTAAGGCCTCAGCCTAAAGGACGTTTAAAAGGTGATTCCAATTAGAGATGAGTGAAGTATTCAAAAATTTGATTCGGCAACTTCGCCGAATTTCGCAATATGATTTTATTCGATTAAATTAAATCGCAGCGAATTGCATACCAAAAACAACTATTTATTGCCTGCAGAGAGCCGGGGTGGGTGGGCGGCAAAATGGCGGAACCTCTTGGATGCCGCGGTCATGTTTGACTGCTGCATCCAAGTCGTTAAAACCCTCTATCGGTTATGGAGCAGGGTGTTAGCTTTCAGTTACAGCTACCACCCTGCTCCATAACCGATCGGGGGGTTTTAAGCCCTTGGATGCCACGGTCAAACATGACCACGGCATCAAAGGTGTTCTACCATGTTGACGCCCCCCCCTCCCCCCTGGAACCCCCCGCGGCGAGATCGGGGGTTGCCGATATCTATAATCTGCAGCCCGGGGTCTGGCCAGTGACCCCAGGCTACCTGGAGCCCCCAGTACCTGGTTGATCCTGCCAGGACCTCTGGAAGTCAGTCTATGTGTCTGCATAGCGCTGACTTCCTCTATAGACTGCAATACACGTGTATTGCAGTCTATAGTGCTGAATCAGCGATCAGAGCATCACTGGTTCAGGTATCCTAGTGGGACATATAAAAAAAGTAAAAAAAAAAAAAAAAAAAAAAAAGTTGAAAAAAAAAAAGAAGTGAAGTCTGTGAAAAAATAAAATTAATTAATTAATCAAGTAAAGAAATAATGATTTTTCGCCATCTTGCCTTAAAAAAAAATTCTATAAAAAGTGATCAAAAAATCATATGTACCCCAAAATAGTACTAATAAAAAGCATAGATCATCCCGCAAAAAATAAGCCCTTCATCAACTCTGTCAACAGAAAAAAAAAAAATGCTACACATCTCAGAAGATGGCGATGCAAGAATAATTGATTTCTTTCCCCAAATGGTTTTTTGTTCTACAAAACTAGTAATGCATAAAAAACAATATAAATGAGGTATCACCATAATCATACCGACCCGCAGAATAAAGGTAACACGTTACTTGCTGTACGCTGTGTGGAAAAAAAATTAAAAGGTAAAAAGCAATACCAGAATTGCTGGGTTTTTTTTTTTTATCCACCAAGAAAGAGTTAATAAAATATTTTCAATAAGTTGTAGGCAGCCAGAAATATTGTCATTACAAAATACATCTCATACCGCAAACAACAAGCCCTCATATGGCCACATCACCAGAAAAATAAAAAAAATATAGCTTGTACAATATGAAGACAAAAACCTCAAAAATCGCCAAATCATTAGAACAAAACTGGCTGCATCAGGAAGGGAATGTATAAGTTGCGCGAGTGTATATCTGGGGACACCCCAGATTTAGAGCTTACAAGGGAAAAGACACCAGAAGTGACCCCCAGAGTGACCCCCCCCAATCATAGGAACTACTGGGGATATAGTGGGGAATTTGGTGTTCCCAATGTACTCTGCACAGCTTACAAATTCACTCTTTACCATCTGCTGTGCATTCACATCTGGGATACAAATGCTCACTACACCCCCTGATAAATTCTTTGAGGGGTGCAGTTTTCAAAATGGGGTCACTCCTTAGGGGATTCCACTTTACTGGTACTTTAGAGGCTCTGCAAACATGACAAGGCATCCAGATAACAAACATCTAAATATACACCACTACTCTCTCCTTCCCACTTTACCATCAGGAGCTGTAAATATTCTAAATCCAGTGGGTCTGCTTCCACTGAATTCAGAAAGGGGGGAATTAACACAGTTTCACATGACACATGAACATAATTATCTTTCCTTAATGGACAGTGAGTTAAGAGGTCTAGAAAATGTCACCGAATTACCCTTGGCTAAACCAGATATACGATCAAAAATGAAGAGGCTGTCTCAGAGGACCAGATGTGCACCCCAATATGCAAATCTCTTTATGGCAGAAATGGAAGGAACATATTTATCAACATGCACCACCAAACCTATGATTTACCTTCGTTATATCGATGATATCCTTGTCATCTGGACTGCAGGTGAGGAGGCCCTACTTCAATTCCATAATGACTTCAATGACTTTCACC
The DNA here is from genome assembly GCA_947044405.1 of Leptodactylus fallax. Classification (NCBI taxonomy): domain Eukaryota; kingdom Metazoa; phylum Chordata; class Amphibia; order Anura; family Leptodactylidae; genus Leptodactylus; species Leptodactylus fallax. Next base: position 2,821,212 of record CAMRHE010000140.1, read on the forward strand.
CGACCATCAACCTTAAACTTAGCTATTCAGGGAGTGAAATTCACTTTCTGGATACCACAATATACATTAAAGACCACCGGCTACTCACATCAATATACCACAAACCCACAGACAGAACGGCCTACCTGAGAAACGACAGCTTCCACCCCAAGCACACAAGACAATCTATCATCTACAGCCAGGCTATACGATACAATCGTATTTGCTCCGACAAAACAGACCTGGACAAGCACCTCCTGGATCTGAGGATGAAATTTCTCAGATTGGGATACAAACCAAAAGTGACAGACAACCAATTAAACAAAGCAGCAGCCATTAACAGAGACAGTCTGCTCACATATAGAGAGACCCAGAAAGAAGCCCGAGTGCCCCTAGTTGTCACCTACAACCCACAGCTGGAGATCCTACGAAGGATTGCTAAGGAGCTCCAACCTGTACTATATAGGGACAACAGACTCAAGGACATATTTCCAGTCCCCCCTCTCCTCTCCTTTCGACAACCACCAAACCTGAGGCGCATTATCGTCCGGAGTGCCCTGAAGGCCCCAACTGAAAATGGCACCTCACCTTGCCTACATAAAAGGTGCATGACCTGCAAGCACATCCACACCGCTGACAGTGTACCTATCCCACAGTCACAACAGGTGCACAGAATTAGGGGGACATTTTCGTGCAGGTCTTTCAATGTGGTGTACCTCATAATGTGTGTGCAATGTCCCACCACAGGCCTCTATGTGGGGGAAACAGGGCAGAGACTCAGTCAACGAATGAACTCACACAGATCCACCATTAATAACAGCAGAACCGATCTCCCAGTGGCCGCACATTTCTCCGGAGAAAACCACTCTATTGAAGATTTGCGGGTTGTGGTTTTAATGGGACATTTTAAGACACAGGAGAAAAGAAAAGAAATGGAGTATAAATTTATGCAAAAATTTCAAACTCTGCAATTTGGACTTAATATTCATGCCAGCTTCATGTCACACTATGTTTGAACCATGAACTGAACTCAATATTCATGCCAGCTTCATGTCACACTATGTTTGAACCATGAACTGAACTCAATATTCATGCCAGCTTCAAATCACACTATGTGTGACCTGTGAGGGTCACAAATCACCTCCTGATAGCAAACAGATAACAGCAAGAATTACTGATCCCTCCGTCACGCACCAAAAGTTTCCAGACTGTTTTTTTGACCTGTTGTAAATAACTTCTCTACTTAGATTGCAATTTTTTTTAAGGACTCTAAAATGCTTTGAAAACCATGTGTATAAAAATCTGTTAATTTTCAGTTCTTGTATCACACCATGTCTGATGAAGGGAGCGAGCACTCCTGAAAGCTTACTTATAAATATACTCAGTTAGCCTCTAAAAGGTATCGCCTGATTTCTTCACTCTTCCAGAGTTACTCTCAGCACTAACTTTACCCACATTGGTGGCCTTGTAAAAGTTTAAGCTCATACCTGCCTAAGGCTACTGTCAACAGAGGACTGGATGAGGCTGTCAAACAATCTGCTGTCTTTACTCTAGAATCCACCAGTGGTTATTGTTGTCCAGAGGCTAGAGGACACAGAACAGGGGGACTTGGGTAAATAATGGGATCTGGTCATGGAGGAAAGAGTCTGTGTCTTTCCTGGGTTTCATACCCAATGATAACTCATTTAGCCCATGACCAGTGGTGAACCTAGCCTCTTTGCTGCCTGAGGCGGAATATAGAAAGGCGTCCCCCCCCCCCCAAAAAAAAAAAAAAAATTGCGTTTCCATGCTACTAGCTAAACACGCTGTTATTGTCGCACAATATACACAATACAATAAAACAATATATACAATAAAACAGTTTTTAAGAATTCTTCTTACTGCATTACTTCAGATCAGATCAACAACACGGCATTAACAATGAAAGTAACTTCACACATCTTCTCCTTGGTGGATGGAGGAGCCCACGTGGCCCCCATTCTCTATAATAGGAGAACCGCAGATAGCTGAGTACTGGACTTCGGCTATCTTTGGCACTCCCATTGAAGTGAATGAGAGCCACAGGGGTTTGTCCATCCACCAAGCGACACACCTATATTCAGCCTGGCTGCGGTCAGGCTGAATTCCCACCCAGTGGGGGGAAAAAACCCAATTCTCAGGCTCAGTGGGGGTCTCAGCAGACAGACCCCCATCAATCAGGTATTTATCCTCTATCATTTAGGTGAATACAGTGCAGTAACATTTTGTGAATTACAGGTGACGTCTCTGACTAATCCTTCACATTTCCCTTCTCTTCCCTCTGGACCGCCATGACCACTTCTTCCAGCTGTGACTTGTCTCTGTAAAGTTTGTAACACAGATATCTTTGGCTCCTCACTTTTCCAGGCATCCAACCCACATTGTCCTCTCCTGCACACCCATCCTGCTGCTACTCCAATTATAAAATATATGATGTAACCCCCCATAATGAATAATACCCCCAAGTGCATCTTTATGTTAATAATGTCAGTGTGTACCCTGTATAAATTATGCCACTTATTAATAATGCCCCAGGTGTTAACTAATTAAAAGGTTTTCCAGGTCATTAATAAAATAATCAGTGGGGCTCAAAAACCCAGGACCCCTACTGATCAGCTGTTTGAATGGTACCTGTGTAAGCGCCGTGACCGCTTCTCTGTTTACATAGTGTCATTCATCTCATAGCGGCAATGAAATGTAACTACAGCCTCATCCTATACATGTCTATGTGACAAGGCTGGAATTACATCACACGGTCACTATAAACAGACAGCGTGTGATATAAACAGGCACCATAGCCCCTGTTTATAATGCCCCATTTACACACACTATAATGTCCCACAGCAGCCCCTGCACAAAGTATTACACAGTATTAAGGCCCACAGCGGCCCCTACACACAGTATTATGGCCCGCAGCGGCCCCTGCACACAGTATTATGGCCCGCAGCGGCCCCTGCACACGGTATTATGGCCCGCAGCGGCCCCTGCACACAGTATTATGCTCCATAGTGGCCCCTGAACACGGTATTATGCTCCATAGTGGCCCCTGCACTGGTATTATGCTCCATAGTGGCCTCTGCACATGGTATTATGCTCCATAGTGGCCCCTGCACTGGTATTGTGCTCCACAGTGGCCCCAGCACACGGTATTATGCCCCATAGTGGCCCACCCATGAACTATTATCTTTTCAGACCCCAGAGTATAATGATCGGAGACCCAGGTGGTGACAAACATAAAAACCAGTACTACTTACCTATCCTGGCACCGATGCATTCCCTGCAGCTTTCGGCCCTGTTTAATTGCACACAGATGTCACGTGGATCAGGTCGGCATCGCGACCTGATGACGTCACCAGAGGGTCAAAGCCTGCTGGGAGTAACACCGATTGCAGGAGAGGTGAGTAACATTGGTTTTTATGTTCCCTCACCTCTCCTGGGCCTCCAATTATTATACTCCAGGGTCTGAAAAGACCCCGGAGTATAATAATAGTAGTATTTGAGGCCGGCCTGCGGCCTCACTTACTGACGCCCGCGGCTGCTTGTGGCCGCCTCCGCTTCCCCTTCTGCGTCCCATAGCAGGGGTAGGTAAGTAAATAGGCTGTTACCTGCTGGGGTTACTCCAGCAGGTAATGGCTTATTTATAAAAAAAAAAAAAAAGTTATCCTCACCTACCTGCAATCACTTGTACTGGGGGGCATTCCTCACAGCTCAGCATCATCGCAAGGCTGTAAGGAATGCCCCCTCTCTCTGTATTCGTCTATAGCGCTGTACTGTTAGAGGGGGCATTCCTCACTACCCGGCGATGACGCTGAGCTGTGAGGAACGCCCCCCCCCCCCCCCCCAGTACAAGTCTATGAACGAATACTGTCAGGGAGGACGTTCCTCACAGCGCAGCTAGACTGTCAGGAATGCCCTTCTGATAGTAAACTGTGAAACTAAGGCCGCCGATATCTCCAGCCCTGGGGCACATACTGGGAAAGCAGACGGAGCGCTGAATTCAGCGCGCTGTCGGCTTTCTAGCTGTATGTAAAACAGCATATACATGAGGACGTAAAAGGTCCTCTTTAAGGAGGATTGGGAGAATAAATTGATAAAGCATCACAAATCAAATAATGAAAGGGTTTAGCGACTTTCAGCCTAATTTGAGGAACTGTTGAATATATACTCATAGCACTATGTGTATGGGCCCTACCTGTTGTCATTATATAGATCCTACTAGTAACCTGCAGATGAAAGCAGATGTTAATGAAATGAATGAACTACAGGAAAAGTGGCTGAAGAAACATGAGGCCAATGAAGATAGTTGGTGAAGAAATACATTGCTGTCGTTAACCCTATAAATTGGTTCAAAGGTCTCGGAGGGTATCTTACGGGAATATTGCAAAGCTTATTTTCAAATTGTATTGCTGTGCCTTTTGTACTTACTTGTGTTTTAAGGTCTGTATTTGGTTGGGGAAGGCACTTATGAGAAACTTTAAGTGCAAAGTGGAAAAAGCTATTAGGGTGGTGGCGCCAAGAAAAAGGTCATATGATGAAGCCTACTCTATGAGTATGAATAGACCAAGGTAACTTTTATATTTTATGGTGGTACACCATGATACCAGACATGCTTAACAGCCTTGGAAGTTAGGGAATGGAGTAAAGAGAGTTTACAGTCTCCCCAGGATTAGAACTCTGTGGTCCCAGTCTGGAATGTTCCGCATGAGGTGGCCATGTTAAAAATAGAAAGAAAAGGATGGAAATGATAGAGCAAAAATCTAACATAGTGTTTCTATTGCAGAAGTGGTCACTACAGTTCATTCTCCAAGGTCTAAAAGTGGTTGTTGCTAGATATAACAAGTTTGAGCTAATTCTCAGATAAAGCAGTTTCTTCAAAAACTACATTTTAGCTTTATCTCCTATGTAATAAAATGGATTCATGCATATAAGATTGTTATTAATGTACTGTAATTGGTTAATATGTACAACTAGCACCCAAGAGGTGTTATATAATCTGTTAGAATCATGATAAACTTCTCCCAGCTCCTTTCCTCTTCTCGCCCCACTACTTGCACAAGCGATCCTATCCCGTCACACCTCCTCTGGTCTCTGTCCCCTACTGTTACAACTCACCTTACTAAAATTTTTAACCTCTCTCTTTCTTCTGGAATCTTTCCCTCCTCCTTCAAACATGTTGTCATAACTGCACTACTGAAAAAACCCTCCCTCGACCCATCCTGTGCTGCTAACTACCGACCTGTCTCTAACCTCCCCTTCATCTCTAAACTCCTGGAACGCTTTGTCTACTCCCGCCTAATCCGCTATCTCTCTGCTAACTCCCTTCTGGACCCCTTACAGTCAGGTTTTCATGCACTACACTCTACAGAAACGGCCCTCACAAAGGTCTCCAACGAACTCTCAACGGCTAAATCTAAAGGGATGTATTCACTACTTCTTCTTCTGGACCTCTCAGCAGCATTTGACACTGTAGACCACAAACTCCTCCTCACTATGTTCCATTCTATTGGCCTCAGGGATACTGCTCTCTCTTGGTTTTCTTCCTATCTCTCTGACTGCTCATCTAGTGTATCATTCGCTGGTGCTATTTCTTCTCCTCTGCCCCTTGCTTTTGGGGTTCCTCACGGCTGTCCTAGGTCCCCTCCTCTTCTCTCTGTACACAGCCCCAGTTGGAAAAACTATTTGCAAATTTGTCTTTCAATACCATCTTTATGCAGATGATACCCAACTATATACCTCATCCCGTGACATCACCCATGCACTACTACAGAAAACCAGTGACTGTTTCTCTGTTGTCTCTAACATCATGTCTTCTCTATATCTGAAATTGAATCTTTCAAAAACTGAACTTCTTGTGTTCCCTCCATATACTAACCGACCTAACCCTGATATCTCCATTTCTGTCTGCGGCCTTACTATTATCCCGAGGCGGCATGCCCGCTGTCTGGGGGTTGTATTTGATTCAGATCTCACCTTTACCCCACATATTCAGACACTTTCACATTCTTGCCACCTGCACCTTAAAAACATCTCTAGAATTCGCCCTTTTCTCACCGTGGATACATCAAAAACCCTCATTCTTGCTCTGATTCTCATCTTCACTATTGCAATTCTCTTCTAATTTGGCTTCCTCTTACTAAACTCTCCCCTCTACAATCTGTCCTGAATGCAGCCACCAGACTCACCTTTCAATCAAACCGGTACACAGACGCATCTACCTTGTGTCAGTCACTGTATTGGTTGCCCATCCATCATAGAATACAATATATACTATATCTCCTCTCTTGTCACTGTCTACCGCCCTAACCATCATCTCCATTCTGCCAATGACCTTAGACTTGCATCCTCTGTTATTGATCATCCCACTCCCGTCTCCAAGATTTTTATCGAGCTGCAGCGGTGCTCTGGAATGCTTTACTCCAGACAAACCAATGTACTGTACATCACACTTACACTATATTTAACAAATAACAAAGGATGATCTACAGTTTACATGGCTCTTAATTTAAAAACTTCTCTCTAGTTGACTGAGACCAAAAGGATGTAGAATTATGTTGAATTGTCTTTCACTTTTTGTTCCCACATTTATATATCACTGGTGATAGTTCAGGCACATTAAAACTAGCCTCTTGTATCTCAGTAGCAGGCAATAGACTAGGGGCAAGATGATTATGAAGCATTTGGGCTCTTCTATAAATAACCCCAAGGGCATGATGGAATAATCAACTTCATTAATTCATTTAGTGTTTTGGTTTTATTATACGCACTACTAATAATTTTTCTAGGGTAAATTTTCTCTTTGAATCTTTTTTCAAGAATCTTCGCCTGGGTTTTAAAACCTGCATCAAAACCTGCACCAAAACTCTATCACATATACAGGTGCATCTCAATAAATTAGAATATTTTTGAACCGTTCATTCATTTCAGTAATTCAATTTATAATCAGAAGTCTTCCATGATTGTGTATCCCACTGAACCAGACTGAGGGACCATTTAAAGGCTTAGGAAACCTTTGCAGGTGACACACTGAATTTACAATACTGAACTTTTTCACAATATTCTAATTTTCTTAGATTTGGGTTTTCATTACCTGTAATCCATAATCAACATTTACAGAAAAAAAAACACTTGAAATAGAACACTCTGTGTGTAAAGAATCTAGAAAATATAGGAGGTCACTTTTTAAATTTAATTACTGAAATAAATAAAGTTTCAAAGATATTCAAATTTATTGAGATGCACCTGTATATTATATGTTGGATATTATAACTTAGGAGGAATCTAGAAACAGAAACATGAATGACCATGAGAGGTATAGACTATCTTTTATTATATGACCATAATAAATACATAAACATTACATCTGATTCGTTAATGAAGTTGATTATTCCATCATGCCCTTGGAGTTATTTATAGAAGAGCCCAAATGCTTCACAATCATCTTGCCTCTAGTCTATTGCCCCCTATTGAGATATTTAAGACGGTCAGAGAATATCACCAATTAATGTGCACAATTAATTGGTGATATTCTCTGACCGTCTTAAATATTTATTATTATTATTTACAGTAAAGGTTAAGTTTTATGATTTCTTGCACCCTTTGCTTGGCTTTATTTAACTTGCTGCTCTTTGTATCACTGTTATTTACACACAGTGAATCTGTGGACAACCTACATTTCCCATGATTCTCCTGCCTGCTCTCACTCTCTGAGTACCCCTCCCTTCTCCACTCTCCCATGCAATGAAATCGCATCTAATAAATCACTCCTACATCCGAGGTCACATGCTGCTGTGATGTTTCGTTTTTTGCCTTAACTGCTCACAGGGGGAGAAGTGAGTATGCAAACAAAACATCACTCAGAGACTAACAACCTGAAAATAAATCAGATAAACTGTGCCAAATATAAGCAGGATATATATTAGGAAGTGTTTTTTATTGTAGCATCCTGCTATTTGGCCTATATTTTTATAAAACTGGATCACCACTATAAATATTGTCCACAAGGCACAGATGGGATATGATGTAAATAGTGAAGGGATCCCACACAGTATAATATGTTCCCCAGAGGCCCATACAGTATAATGCTCCACAGTGGCCCCCACACAGTATAATGCTCCACAATATCACCAAACAGTATAATATGCTCCACAATGGCCCCACACAGTAAAATGCTCCATAGTGGCCCCACACAGTATAATACTCCACAGTGGCCCCACCATACTGTGGGCTCCCCACCCCACAGTATAATTATTCAAAGTTGCCCCAGAGCCCCCCACAATATACTGCTTCACAGTGACCCCACACAGTATAATGCTCCCCAGAGCACCCACAGTATAATATACTCCCAACAATGGCCCCACACAGCATACTATGCTTCCCAGACTCCCAACACACAATATAATGCTTCACAGTGGCCCCACACAGTATAATATGCTCCCCACAGTGACCACACACAGTATAATATATTTTGCATAGTGATCCCACACAGTATAATGCTCCACAGTGGTCCCACGTAGTATAATATGCTCCACAATGGTCCCACACAGTATAATATGCTCCAAAATGACCCCACACAGTATATTGTTCCACAGTGGCCCCACACAGTATAATATGCTCCACACAGTGGTCCCACACACTACACTATGCTCCCAAAAGCCACTTTCCTCCAGTATAATATGCTCTGGAAGCTCAAGCCACCTCAGGCAAACCCCACAAAATTCCTTTCAATGAATATTAGTGAGATTTGGCCCTCCGGTTAGTTTCAATGCTAAGTGCTCACCTTGCCTGACCTCTCCTGGGCATCCCACTCTGTCCGGGATTCTCCTGCCTGTAACTGATGTCACATGCCCCAGGGTGATTGGACTCAAGTGGTGACCCCTGGGGTGCGTAACGTCATTTGCAGGCCAGAAGAACCCTGAATAACACGTTGGGGACCGTTGGAAGCCCAGGAGAGGTGAATGTAACGGTTTGTTATTTTTACTCACTTCCCCTGGGCAGGTTTCTATTGAAAAAGGGATCAGCATAACGCCCATATAATACATAATGCTGGACCCCTTTCTATTAACAGCGCTGTTCACATAACCAGACTTTTCCCAACCGCTATCATGGTGCTACAGGACTCCGGCCATCACCAGCTGGCTGCAGGCCCCCTACCTCTCCAGCTGTGTTACGCCACTGCAAGTAATAGAGATGATCCCAGAAATTATGGGGTAACCAGAGACTGTCTATGTATGTATGTAATGTAATGTTTCATTTTCAAGAACATTTACAGGTTATGGCTAAATTAATGAGTGTGTTAAAGTCTTCCAAGTAATCTTCAGAGGGATTGATCAGTAAGAAATATAATATAATATAGACTAATAGATAATATATTATGGGCTTTTTATAAGCATACATTCCTATCAAGGATCATGATCTCTCCCCCCTGATCCGCAGGGTGGATAACTATATCCATATTGGATGTAAAAGACTGAAGTGCTAGTCTTTGCAGGGGGGTCAGGTTATCCTTCTTAAAGGGATCTTCCGTTTATGTTCCGAGACATTTAAAAAAAAATTTTATACTGCTACTAGTGGGCCAGTAAACAAACAAGTACTCACCTCTTTCCAGGCCTCTGTCTCCAGAGGTGACAGGTCTGTTAGTTTGTATACAGGTTCCCCAGCTGAGGCCTCAGCATTCTCCTTTTCACAAGCCGCATATCACAGCAGTTACGTGCCCTTGCACAAACAGGACATCACTGTTGATGTCAGCCAAGAGACCTGTATACAAAAGAAATGGAGGCTCGGGGAGAGTTGATTTCTGACAAACTGATGACCAGTACAAGAGTACAGCCAGGAGGACAAGAGAAGAGTCACACAGCAGTACATGTCAGTACAGTCTATGGATAGTAGGTAAGTATTCAACTTACCTGCAAAGCAGGTAAAAAGGAAGGAAGCAGTGTATAGAGCAGGAAGCATTGGTGTTATGAAGGGGGCCTGTTGGGACACCTGGCTTAGGGGCAACCGCTACAACCCCAACAGCTACGCCACTGTAGTAAATCTTATAGTGGGGAGTATATTAATTTCGAGCATATATTTATTAGCCAGCCAGTTGAGTGGCACAGTGGAAAACAAGTGAAATCATGTCACAATCATGTGATTTGACTTAAGGGGGTCCTATGTAGCTGCACCATTTGCTCTATGATTAAACCGCCCCTACTTCCAGAGGGAGTTCATGCTCATTTTACTAGAACAATGGCGGCCTCATGGGCAAAAAAAGGGAAGACATTCTGATTGAATGTATTTGTGCATTGGCGTCCTGGAGTTAAGTGAACACCTTTGTAAAGTGCTACAGACTGGACATTGGGGCTTCAGAGGAAGCAACTTTTGGTCGTACAGTATCAACTATATCTTTCCCTCCCAGTTAATCTTGCTATATCCCCTTTGTTCTTGTGCTGCTTGCTGCATAGGACAACCAGGAAAGAGGGAATTATACTTAAACTATTCTTCTTTTCTATAGTGTGAGCAATAGCACAATTCTTTTTCCCACCCTAATAAAGTATTTTTTTCCTGCCTTTTGAGGTTCTTTTTTTAAGATACAAGAGGGTGGGGCTTAGTAGGCTTCTTATGTGCTGAAGTTAATTATGCACTAATTTATTTATTAGTCTTGTCATCGGTTCTACAAGTAGTAGGCAGATTAACCGCATTTGTTCTTGTGCCGCTTGGACTATAGGAAAGCATAATAGCCTAGATATAATTCCATATTTTATTTTGTTTAAAATGTGCAGAGATGGAATATTTGTGTGAAAGACACTCACTTATATTTCGCAACCTACCATAGTTGGCCATTGCTGTAGGGATTGAAGAAATCAAATGGTTTTGATTATAAGAATGAACAAACTTATCATCATAAATGCTACAGCTATACCATTTACTTCACTATTGTCAGGGAAAATGCAAGTGGAGTTGGTAAAAAAAACACTGACATAAACATAATGTATGTAATGAAACTGATATAATGTTAAAAAGACCCCAACAGACCCTAGAGAGAGAAGATAGGTAAAGTTTTCTAAAGAAACTCTTATTTTTATGGTTCAGAGCTGGAGAAAAAATTATTTAAAATGCCACTATGGCAACAGGCCCAAGAATAATAAATTAACAATAAGGCTTTCATTGAAAAACATGTGGATCTTCTTCGGTACATAAAAAAACTACAATGGAGAGAATGAGCCCATCGAGATACCACAGCCCTCAGCCAGATGAAAAGAACAAAGCACAGTGCCATTTGTTTTTAGACCATGGTAATTGACAGGCCATTATCTCCCAACTGTGCAAGGAAATCAGTCTTTGTTATGCCATTCATTTCTTAAAGCTGAAATTGCAACAAATGTTACATGATGGTATTTCTAAAAGATGGAATACCATCTTCCAGCGTGAATTATGGTTCATTGATACATCCACACTTTCCCATCATGATATGGGTGTAACTGTAAGGGATTAATCTATTTCTACTCACTCAGTCTTGCACTTACCTTCTTCTCAAGCTACACACTGAGTATAAATCATACCTAAACACACAGTCTTTACATTCATATATACATATTATATATTTTTTTAATTACCAACTTGTAGCTTTGGATGTTTCCTATGTATTATGACCATTCCTAAATTATCACAACTTTTCTGTAGAGGATTACATTTACACAACTCCAGTTACACAACTAGGTAATAGGTAAAGTACCCAACACATACAGCTTTCCAGCAACCAAGGGGCTAAAACAGTCTAACAAGGGTAATGGATTCTTTAGTACATACAAGGATCAAATTTGTCAAAGTTTTAAGCTTTAATATGAAAGTACCATAAAAACACAATGCATAGGGTTCATATGCAGAAAAAAAAATTAGACATTGCAGAGTAATAAATCAATTCACACAATAGGAGTGAGGGCCCTACATGCAAGAGTTTACAGTCTATAAGGAAAAAATGGTGACACTAGAGGTAGAAATGCTTATGTAAGGTGGTATGGATGTACTCCAAAAGAGTTGGTTATACTTCATCTGCAAAACAGTTGTATAGATGGGAGATATTGAGCCACTGTTCACACTGCATATGGGGTTTAGCAGAGATGAGGCACAGTATGGCACAGCACAGCTTACTCTATACTGTTGCTTTAGGAGGCATATGCAAGGCAGATCACACGATAGCTCTTAACAGACGAGACAGGCTTTGCCTGTTTGATGGACAGAACACTATGAAGTACTAGAAATCTATAATAATGCAGATCAAATAATTTGAACTGCAGGAGAAATTTTGTGTTGCTCTCCCGCGGTGCAACCCTTTGACGTCAGGGATTTCCAAGGCTACCCATGACAGGAAGGTGAATGCTATTTTAAAGGGCCTGTTCCTGCACTGGCGGGATGAAGAGTTTGTGGCTAGCAAAATGTGGCACATGTTGGTGGGACCCATGAGAACTGTTTGTGACTATGACTATCAAGTTCCACTGCTCAGCTGTTCTACTGTTTTGCCTTCTATGGTTTGAATATCTTCTACCCAGTAAAGAACCTTACAGTGAAGTCCCCAGTGTCTGAAGTCTGTGTCATCTTTTGCAGGTAAATGGCTCTGGTAGGCCACCTTCAAAGAAGGGTGGTATGGCTGAGCATCTCCTCTGTGGAGGCTTACCAGGCAAGCAGCAAACAGCTGTTGAGGGCTGGAGTGATGGCCACAGCCAGATGACATATTATTTGCCTAGTAATTAGAAGCAATTCAACTGTTAGAGTAATCTTATAGTTAATCTCATATATATATATATTCTCCATTATAACCTCATATAACCAAACATATATACTCATGTATTACTCATGTATTATGAACCAATGTTTCAAAAAGACTTTGTATTTTGTATCACATGACCTTTCCTTGTTTTTACCATTTTTGTACATATTCTCATTTTTATACCGTAAACAACTTGTACTGCCAAATTTTGTGTAGACAGTCTGACTAGATATGTCACAAGATATGGGTGAAGGATGCGAGGGAGTCAAGATTACTTCATCCATCATTGTTATGTAACATTAGAACCATTCTGTGACATGGGTTAAATATAATTTGAGATGAATTCCCAGAAATTGTTAAAAGTCCCATATTTTTATGCCAATAAACCATCCCTAATTTACGTAATATGATTGTTACTTTTGCTCAATACTCTACGTATAGATACGTAGATGGAAAACCATATACAGGATATGCTGTAACCACCCTTGAGGAAGTGGTAAAGCTTGGATCTCTCCCACCTGGATGTTCTGCCCAGGAGGCAGAGTTGAAAGCACTCGCTGAGGCGTGCACAATGGCTGAAGGTCAGACGGTAAACATTTACACAGATTCCCGGTATGCATTTGGCATAGCACATGATTATGGTCCCATTTGGCGCAGTAGAGATTTCATTGGATCCTCGGGTAAACCCATTAAAAATGCAGAGTCGGTGGCTCAGCTATATAGAGCACTTATGTTACCTAAACAGGTAGCAATTGTAAAAGTACAAGCTCACATAAAAGAGCTAACGAAAGAAGCAGAAGGAAATCGAAGGGCAGACGTAGCTGCAAAAGCCGCTGCTCGACTTCCTCTCCCTATGTCGGCTTATACTGTAGAAGCCAAGGCTCCATATAGTGGGGAGATGGATTTAAACCTTCTTCAGAAACTTAAGAAATTCTCTACAACCAGGAGATTGGGTCACAGTGAAAGGACACGTGAGGAAAGCTTTGGATCCACGATATGATGGTCCATTCCAGGTCCAGTTAACTACTCCTACGTCAGTGAAACTGGAAGGGAAAGCTACCTGGATTCACGCTTTCAGGTAAAGTATTTTATCTATTACTTCATTCTATGTTCATTATGTTCATTTCTAGATACATATGATAGCGTAGATGGAGGATGGGAAAACAAGTTTTTAAAATATCACCATATTGTGGCACATGAGAAGAATTTGTCCAATTGTTGGATATGCAGCCATTCTCCTTTGTCTGCACAATCCATGCCATACATAGCCAAAACCTTATCAGAAGAAGAATTATTAAAAGACGTTTGTTTGGACTTACATCCTTTAAATTTAGAATCTCCAAATAGAGAAACCTCTGTAGCTTTGCATATTACAGGATGGTCTCAATTTCCATGGTGGCAGGTAAATCTTACCACAAAAACTGGTGACTGGTTCTCTCTCGAGAGATGTGAGGAACAGTGGAATAGCAAATCAGTTGCATTAATCAATACAGGAACAATTCATGTTAATGAGTTAAAATTAAGCTTTTCAGTGTCAGAAAACGAAACCCAAGTGGGGAAATATAAAATACTTAGGAGATTACATGATGCTAAATGGATTAATTCCCGAAAATTCCCCTCGGGTAATTCTAAGCAATGTGAAGAACTAGGTGCTTTCCATCGATCAGTAGATGCTAGAGAAGGGGAACTGAGTGAACAAGAAGAATTAGAAAGTATTTATCGAGATGGAAGTAGCCAAATGAGTTTAGACCCTAAGAAAGACATTTATAGGTCATCTTGTAACCCCATATTGTACTACAGGTTGGTGACTACTATTGAAGAGTCCCTTGACTCTTGGTGTATATATTATAGCACCACGTCATTAATCTCTATAGTTAACTTGTTGATTACGAGGAATCTATTTAAATTGCCTAGGGATGTGTATATAATATGTGGTAACAAGGCATATAAATGGCTGCCAGCTGGGGCAGGAGGGTAAGTAGCTGGAACCAGCTACTTGGACTTGGAATTCTGATGATTCCGATGCTCCTTATCCTGAACATACAGTAGCCAAAAGAGAAGTATCTGATACCTCTATTGTTCCTCAAAATATACCCGATCTTACTCAAACACCAGAGCATCCTTTACATCACAAATTAATACATGTTACATGGCAAGAGAAAGCTAGTCTCCTCATACCTACTATTCGTTCTTATTTAGGGATCCTCAGAAATGCCAGGAGAATAGAAGATTTGGGAGAATTGTTTGATAATGTTACTAACTATCTATTTGACACCATCAAGATAGAAGACACATACCTGAAACAATTAATCATAGTCACTAATCAGCATGCAATGGTTTTAGACTATTTAACTGCAGCCCAAGGTGGTATGTGTCAAATTATAGGACCAACTTGTTGTCACTATATAGACCCACAAGGTTTGCTTAGAATAGCCCATGATTTAGAAGAAGTAGTAAAACTAAAGGAAAAATTCAGAAGAATTCACTCAGGAGAAGATTTCAGCTGGCCTGAGTGGATATCCTGGTTGAACCCCCTTAATTGGTTTAAGGGGCTAGGAGGTTGGATTTCTGGTATTTCCCATGTCATTTTACAAGGATGTTTTCTCATTTTGATAATATACATCTTAGTGAAGCTTCTTCTGTTAATATGTAAAAGAATACTAAAATGCAAATGTTTTTCAGGAAAGTTTAAATCTGAATCTATATCTAAAGATGAAAACGCAATGGTGATACTGACTTCTCAAAGATACTCATGCACCTCATGTGGAAAAGAAGCATTAGAGAACCTTGCCAATTGTATCCATTGTGGAAGTCCCTTCGTCTAAGGAACTTCGTCAAGCAAGCTGATGCAGGAGAAACGGTTCTACTGAGGACACTTCATTATAATGGACTCATATAATATAAACCAATATGTAATCTTTTATAAGTACAAAAAGTTATTTACTCCCTAAAATCCTTTTTGTATAGGTAACATGGATGAAATATCGACAGGTATTGGAGTCATCTGGACGGATGTTGGCATCCCTCAATCTGTGAAAATTAGTATTCTCACACTTTGGGTAGGTAGGGTGACTCTAATTACTATCCTAAATAACAAGGGAGTTAGACTTTGTCCATGTGACCTGAATAAAAATGATAAAGAGAGGGGAGTAATGTTAGAGTAATCTTATAATTAATCTCATATATATATTCTCCATTATAACCTCATATAGCCAAACATATATACTCATGTATTACTCATGTATTATGAACCAATGTTTCAAAAAGACTTTGTATTTTGTATCACATGACCTTTCCTTGTTTTTACCATTTTTGTACATATTCTCATTTTTATACCGTAAACAACTTGTACTGCCAAATTTTGTGTAGACAGTCTGACCAGATATGTCACAAGATATGGGTGAAGGATGCGAGGGAGTCAAGATTACTTCATCCATCATTGTTATGTAACATTAGAACCATTCTGTGACATGGGTTAAATATAATTTGAGATGAATTCCCAGAAATTGTTAAAAGTCCCATATTTTTATGCCAATAAACCATCCCTAATTTACGTAATATGATTGATTGTTACTTTTGCTCAATACTCTATAAAATAAAAGACCAGTGATCCTCCCACAAGAGATCTCTGGCAGTTACTGACAAGCCTGTGTCGTCTCTGTCTTTTTATCGGTACTGGTTTTACCTGACTTATTTACCTAATCTACCTGGGGTTATTTTTAACTCTGACACAACCAAACCATTAGAAGCACTGTAACTGGCGCTGTTGTATGAATATTGTTGATTCTCTTGAATTTGACTCAGCTAATACTCCCTTTAAATGCACTGTAGCTTACATGTTTTTGAGGTACTGTAAATGAAGCTTTTATAGAAGTACAATGCCTGCTACTAGTCTTCCTAGAGCAGTAGTTTGGTGGGAAACAGTATGTTGGTTCTCTCATAAGGAACAATGTGGGGGTACAGTGTAGAGAACTCTACTGTCAATGACTGCCCCGAGGGACAGAAAGATCCTGATGAACACAAAGCACTCATGATCTTTGAGACTGGAATATTCTTTCACACCTACTAGCACATTTTTGTGCTGCTCTTGCAGCTAGTAGTATGGACCTGTAGATTTAGTATGCTGCCCTTACATAGTTCAGTATATCTGTGGGGTTGTCTAACAATCTTATATCTATATGTGGTATCTGGACAGATTTCAACATGCTTGATCCCCTAGTAAATAACACATTGTCAGAGGGCCTTATCAGAAGCTTTTTGTCCTCTCTTCCCTGAATTAATGTTCTGAGGGCAGGAGAGATTGCTGTTGGCTAATTATTATGTATTATGTATGAACTTGCTCTATTTAAATTATCTACAACCACTAAACATTTTTAAAGGCTGCAGATGTTAAAGTCAAGCTGACTGTTGGATGTAGCTCTCAGCTCCTGAAGTCTGGAAGCATCCATGAAAATATCAGGTGATATGAATGGGTGCCCAGCTATGCCTTGCTTTATCCTTATTGAAACTGAATTTTCCCTGTCATCAACATCTGATAGTGAGGAAACTGCAAACTAAGATTGGTGTTTCAAAAGCGGACAATCCCTTTAAATTGACCATACATACTAAGACAAAGCAACCCCTTCTCTCAGTTAGACATTGGGTGGGCCTTTTCCAACACAGGTTTGGGCATTAACATGATACCCTTATCAAAAGATAAAAATGACTTTTTTTTCTTGCATGTTCTATGTCTTTAGCCAAACACAGTTTATTGTATTCCACATGACATCCTTCATCATCTATTACGAGTATTTTTACTATGTAATATGTCATTTGATTCAAGTTATTTAATTATTGGTTTACATAAAAGCAAGCATGATAAGCACACTAACACCAGACCTATAATACCTTCTAGAATAATGAAGTAACTAATGGGAATACGAAACCAACTCCCATTATTTTTATTTAATTAATTAATTGATTAATTAATTAATTAATTAATTTAAATGGTTTTTTTTATATATTAATTTAATATTAAAGTGGTAGGGTCCCTTTCTACAAGTATGTATTTTTCTCCCCCCACCCCTCCCTTTTTACCTATGCTGTTTTTCCCAGTGGTTCTTACCTGTAGGGTCAAGCTGTGCCTCTGGCGAGAGCAGGTTCCAGAATCTTCAGGCTACTCTGCCCAGCAACAGGGTTGTCAGCTGATTGGCCAGCTAGTGGCAGTGGCAGGAAAAGGATCGTTTAAAGAGAAGTCCGGCTCCACAGCTGTTTGTCAGTCACGTGGATCAAGAATGGAGCAGCACCGGCCCTCCCTGCCTTTGGATAAACTTTAATGGACTGTTGTGATGCTTTATCACACTTTTCAGATTTTTATTGGATTAAACTTTTGAAAACCATGTATCATTTTCATTCCACTTCACAATTATCTGCTACTTTGTGTTGGTCTATCACTTAAAATCTCAATAAAATACATTTAAGTTTGTTGATGTAAGGTGACAAAATGTAAAAAAGATCAAGAGGTATGAATACTTTTGCAAGCCACTGTAACCCCTTAATGAACGCTTATCTTATCCAAATTCATAGTGTGAGTGTCTTATTTGTAATTTAACTATATACAGTATATATATACATATTTATCTGTGGGAGTGAATTGGGGTGTGTATTCCTATGAAATTAAATTAATCTTTGGTTACTAATCTGATAGAAAACAGCAACATAAATTAATGAACTGGATTCAACATGAAGTTTGTAAAAGCTTCTGATTTGAATGACTGCGTACCTTCTGCGGTTCAGTTTGCAGACACTGGCTAAAATGGCAGATGCCACATGAAAGCACAGAGAAAGCAGAGCAGAAGGATCACATGACTTTGGGGATCATGTGGGCTGCCTCATAATGCCTTGCAGACAGCTTTAATGATAGGGACAGCCAATTCTAAGGGACTATGCGTCTGAGGTCAGTTATAAGTTATCATAACCTCATAGGCATTATGAAAAGCCCAAAACCATGTTAACCTTTGATTTTCAGATGGAATAGCAGTGTCCATTATTACTAAACAGATACAGGTGGTCCACACAACAAATGCTTATCAGGAGATTTTCTTAGATATTTACAGCCCATTTGTTGTCTTTGTTTGATATAGGCTGTTAGCTGAGGTCAGGGGTCTGTGACATGTTGGGCTTCCAACAAACACACCTACATTCACGTACTGATTCCAGAGCACAGAAAATTCCCCAGACTCGTTCATCTCAAGAACAGACACGATTGTCATTGTCATCTTCAGTTCAGGTCTTTTCACTTAGGAATCTCCTCAGTGTCATGTGCGGCAATCATCCTGGCTGTTTCTATGTAATTGCCTATTAAGATGACAGATTTATCAAAGCAGCCAATCAAGAGCCTTTCTCCAGCCATGTTCAAGATGCCAGCTTTTGTCTGGAAGACCTTGGCTTCCTAATAAACCATCAAAAAATAAATCTACTGCTGACTACCCGCCTATCCTTCCCAAGCCTCTCAGTGAAGAGACATTTGATCAGATGCTAATTCAGCCCTTGATCCTCAATTTACTGACCTCCATCAAACCCATCATGAGAGTTGTGGGATAAATGACCCCATCAATAGTTGCTGTTCCACTCATCTCAGACCTCTGCAGGCTATCCTTCTGAAAGTATGGAGCTAGAAGCTGGAGCACCTAGATTGGAAAGTCCACAACTCAGATCAGATATAATAAGCTATGTTGTGGTGGCTCTAGGAATTGAACTTGACACAAGTGAAGTCTTTTGCTCCCCAGAACACATACGGCCTTTTCAGTTCAACTGCACAGGGACCCAGAGGGAAAGGGGGCCCAGCAGCTGAGAGCATCAATAATAACGATTACTCTGTTTCAGAGGATATAAAGCTATTATCACACTTTATTGTAGACTCCTATCAGACTTTTGGAGACTATCTAGCTCTAGTGAGCAGTGTCATGCTGTTGCAGTAGGCTACTGGACGATGGATGGAGGAGAAGAAGGAGGAGGGGCAATGTCTGACTTTCCCCTATCACCTGCTGTACACAAGTCTCAGATTTCAGTGTCTGTGTACATGTTATTATGCACTGTATTAAGGGTGAAGTAAAATATTTATATTATAGATGATTATAAGGGGAATTATTGATAATGGTGGGTCTATCTTCTGTGCAATCTGTCTGCCTCCTTCTATTTGTATCTCTCTCTATTTGTGACCCCTGCTGATGAGCCATCTACAAGACTTCTCCCATGCATTCCCAATACTCTGGAACACACTACCATGACACATACGACTCTCCCCCACATTCACAAACTTCAAGAAGACCTTGAAGACTCACCTATTCAGGAAGGTCTATAACCTCCAATAATGCTACTGTCACCACACCACCATCTGAACAGCCTCTACCCTCACCTACTGTGTCTATGCCTCTTCCCTCATAGATAGTAAGCCCTTGCAGGCAGGACCTTCAATCCCACTGTGCCAGTTGGTCACTGTTAGTATGGTACTTGTTTTTTATATTTAGTGTACTGTATGTAAACCCTCAAATGTATAGTACCATGGAATTAAGGCCCCTTGCACACGATCGTGGGGTAGGTCCGTGTGCTATCTGGGCTTTTCCCGGATATCAGACTGACCCAGTCCGGGCCGCAAAACTGAGGACAGCTCCTATTCCTCTCCGGTTTTGCAGCCGTTTCCGCAGCCCCCACACAGTATTATGTCCCATAGCGGCCCCTCCACACAATATTATGTCCCATTGTGGCCCCAATGGTGCTCATTGCAAATATTACAAATATTTCGGGTTCAGCAGAACGTGAAATTTTTGGAGTACACTACCCACAAACTATTATTATACTCTGGGGTCTTTTCAGACCCAGAGTATAACGATCGGAGGCCCAGGGGAGGTGACAAACATAAAAAACTATGGTACTCACCTCTCCTGTTCTCCAGCATGACTCCCTGCTGTTTTTGGCCCTCTTCAATGTCGTCACAGATGTGGGTTACGCCGGCATGACCCATGTGACATCTCTGGTGTCACTACAGAGGCCTGAAGACAGGGGAGAGTCGCTCTGGAACCCAGGAGAGGTGAGTAACACTGGTTTTATATTTGTTTACCTCCCCTGGGCCTCCAATCATAATACTCTGGGGACTGAAGAGACCCCCAGAGTAAAATAACAGCAGTATTTGTTGGGGTTCGCTCAGTAAATTCTCTTACTGTGGGATCGCGGCCTTACTTACCGATCCACACTCCTGCTCACGAGCAGTATTTACGCCACTGATTCACAGACACAGCTTTGCTGACTGTGCTCATAGATTTTTTTTTTCTTGTGTTTTATCTGCTTGGCTGCATATATTTGCCTGTATTTACCGTGCAGTGTTCCTGGATTTCCTATATTTAGGTCACTTGGACTTTTCTCATCTATTTGTTTGCAATGGTATAGTTACTCATGGCAGAACATTATCAGCAATGATTGGGAGAAGGGGTAGCCTGCTCCTTATTGTACAAACCCAGAGCCTCAGACAGAAATGTAAATTGTGTTTAAAAGGATAAAATAGGATAAATTATTTCCAGAGATATTACTGGTTGAAAACACAGTTGGGATTGAGATATTTATATATTATGCAGCTGTAAGGAGCCTTACAAGCCAAATCTGTAAGTGCTGGGAGTATTATGTGAAGGTGGAGACCGGCACATAGGGGTACTACATTCCCTCTTGTAAGGAGCCACCTTATTGATTATAATCAATAGATCCTTAAATTCATAACTAGCAAGGGATAGGTGTTAAATCTGTAATGGCTGTTAAAGCCATGATTAGGTGCATAGGATTCGGACAGCATAAAGGTCCAGTTAAAGCGTAACTAAACTTTTGGACAAGTTTTGATTTCTGGCACTGTTTGTGATAATAAATTAACAATTAGTTAATAATTGATTAATACGTTTTGTAATATACAATTTTTGGGTAATTTCTGTGAAATCCTGCATTTTTTCACTCTTTCCCTTGCTTCTCTATTGAGAGCTTTTCCTGCCTCTCATTAAATGTTACTGTGTACTGGAGTACGCGGTGTCTAATATATAGAGAATGAGCGTGGGAGAGGGTCACTTCAAACAGTTATATCTCAGAAATTATAAAACCTACAAACTTGCTTTTTGCAGTACTATCTAAATTATTTCCAGAGATATCACTGGTTGAAAAACACAGTCGGGATTGGGATATGGGATTGCAATGGGTGTATGAGATTAGCCAGAGTCCCATCCACTTTGCTTTAAAACACTTTAAGGCCGGGGCCCCACGTGGCGTAAACCCAGCGATTTGCCTGCAGCGGAAACGCCGCAGAAAAAAATTGCTGTGTTTTACAGTCAGAGCAAAGTGGATGGGATTCTAGCGAATCCCATGCCCACTTTGTGATAAAAAACGCGCTGCAGACATGCGGCGATTTCAAAAAAAACGGCGTGGTTTTGGAAATCGCAGCATGTCAATTATACCTACAGAAACACCGGCGGTTTCCCCATAGGTATATTTGAAACAGAAAGTCCGCAGAGGAAACCTCTGCGAACTTTCTGTCTAAAGCACAGCGGGAAGAACCGTGATGCGTTCCTGCCGCGGTTTTTCCCGCAGCGCTTTTTTGCTGCAAGACGCCACGTGGGACCTTAGCTTTAAACACTGCATTTTTGCAACGTGGGGCCTTGGCCTAAATGAACAATGTCTTGGAGTGAAACAGTGTATAAATGAACAATATGTTGCCATATCCATAAATGCAGCTCCCTTTCTCCTCTTTAAGTCCTCAGTGGCAGAAGTAAAATAATATTAAACATAGCTTGCGGCTCATTGCACCTAAGTTGTTAATTTGTCTATCATATGGTATATTGAACACTGCCCTGGACAAGCACAAATTGAGCTAATCACCAAACTTGATATAACAGAGCAACCGTTGGGATATGGTATCTTTATATACAGTAAATCTGTAAATGGACCAGAAAACTACTGCAGTATTTGGTGATGGCAGAAATTCTAAGTTTTAAAAAAAAGATTAGACATCTTTCTTGCAGAACAAAATATAAAGGGCTCCTTCTAAACCACGATATACAGGACTAATAGTTTTACTAGGATCTCTCTGATTGCCAGCAAGGGTTAGGGTTAGATTTTTTTTTTCACTTTATGTCAAATTGGGTCTGTGCCATTATCAGAGTGGTGTTTGCCTTCCTCTGTATCAACTTGCATTTACAAATATAAAACTGCAGAACTTTATGGACTTTTTTGAATCCACTAAGGATATAACTATAACTCTCTGTTATGGAGGACCCACTCTATGATATCCATTTTTCTATCATGTTCTCTTTATGAAGCAGTTACTTATGAAAGAATCATATTTTAAGACATGATTTTTATTGCAGTTTTCTAGTTTAGGGCAGACAGAACACTTTCTCAGATTTGCCTTTTAACTATTTTTTCGTCTGTCGTCTCCCCCTGGCTTTATCCCTGACCCAGTTTCTATTTGTTACCACGGCTGAAGAGAATTAGCCAAAAGCAGGAGATGTCCTGTAAGCATCCATCACATAACCCCTTAAGCTAAAGGAGCACTGAGCACAACTAACTAGACTGGCTGTAGGCAAATCACACATCACAACACAGTGAATTTATGACATTTAACGCCAATACAAAGCACAGCAGAAAATATTTTTTTTCTAGTTAAACAAAACTTTTTTTTTTTTTCACCTCTACCAGGATACTACATTTTTAATTTTGTACTTTGTTAGTACAGAAGACCCATGTTAGAGCTGATTGTAGATCATGTTTCATAGAACAGCAGTAATCCACTACTTCACTTTAGAGTTTTGGTTTTGTGTACAACTTTTCTGAATAGTTATCTGTAAGCTGCACTAGTAATTCAATTTTTATGAGGATATTTAGATTCATCCAAATTGCTTTTGTGATATGCATAGATATGCGTTAGGAGATCAATGTAGTACATGAGATTGGTTAACCACCAATCTTGAGAACAAAGGGGCTCTTCAGAGCTTTCAGTCAAAGTCAGTATTTCAGACACAATATTTTAAGCAAGTGGACATATTGCTTATTAAATCTTAACCTCCGACTGGTGCTACAGTATAAGATTTTGGGTGCCCTATAGTTTTTGAAATCAGCAAGGGTGAAAGCCTACAGAAACCATGATACAAGCCAAAGACACATCTCATCTCTATAGTATATCATACTGTATGTTTTTGGAGGGTTTCCTGTTTAAGGCCCCACATTGGGCAAAAGCTGCTTTTTTTGTTGCAGATTTTGCTGCATTTTTTGAGCCAAAGCCAGGAATGAATTTAGCAGAGGGGAGAAGTGTAAGATCTTTCTAGATATTTCCCATTTTTTATGTAGCTACTACTAGGTTTGGCTAAAAAAAAAAAACGCAGCAAAATCTGCAACAAAAAAAAAAAAACTGTGTTTCCGCATTGTGGGGCCTTAGCCTAAAGGTTTTCTAGAATATTAGTGTGAAGGATTCTATACAAAGAGACAAATTTACTAATGAAATTACACCAGAATTCAAGCACAATTTGTCCAGTCCAAACAGGACCAGTTTTACCCAAAACATAATTCTAGGTGAAATTAAAAGTGGGGCTTGAAATTATGAAATATTTTGCCAATAATACAGTCAATTTCAGCTAATGTTATGCTGAACACTGAAGTGCTGAGCTCTAGTATTTTCAGGAATATTGCTAGGGTCTTAAGAACAGTGCATCAGATGGTAATAGTGCAACACACAGCAAAAGTGCCCCCATTTGTCTCTAATAAAGTAATAGTTCCACATTTTGTAACCCATACAGTGATAGCACCCACACACAATAAGGTTACTTCCATTCAGGACTGATATACTGTGGATTTACTGCAGTGTAAAATCAGTAGCAAATACACACCAACTGCTGTTTTAATGCACAATACAAATCCACACATTTTTGCGCTCTAATGGGTAGTGGTACCCGTATTGTGTTCCCCCAAATAATTAAACTTACATTCACCTTACACTGATCCCATAACAACTGAAGTGCATGATGTTTCTTTTGGCCTATGAAGTCAGCAGACTAGTGCAGACAATGAGATGCATAGGGAATACCAAGGCACAGAACCATAGGCAATGAATCAATATGCTTATATATAATTCATACAGGTATACTATGTACCTGCTGTATAAAACCGTTTGCATTTGTCATTGCATACTTAGCCCTATAGCTTTTTTATTTTTCCTTCACTGTAACTA
This sequence comes from Leptodactylus fallax, assembly GCA_947044405.1. Taxonomy (NCBI): domain Eukaryota; kingdom Metazoa; phylum Chordata; class Amphibia; order Anura; family Leptodactylidae; genus Leptodactylus; species Leptodactylus fallax. The sequence goes on from CAMRHE010000140.1 coordinate 2,846,186, forward strand.
TATGAGGTCATGTTTTTTTGCAGGACAAGTTGTAGTTTTTAATGGCACTATTTTGGGGTAGATATACCTCATTGATTAAATTTTACTACCTCTTTCTTGGAAAAAATAGAAAAAAAAACTGCAGTTTTGCCTTTGACTTTTTATGCTATAAATTTTGCGCCATTTACTGTGGTTTGCCGAACATGGGCGTTAAGAGCAGGTGCCCAGCTGTGAGTACACTGAGAGTGCAGGAGACTCCACATTATTCTGCCGCAAGAAAGTCAATTGTGGCAGAATAAGGCCCATTAGTGACCAACATATAAAGTCTATACGTCGGTCACTAATGGGCTAAAACCCAAGTGATGGTGTCACCCAGCCACGAGGAGGTCAGATGCTACAAGAGGAGAAATCCCCCTGATGACCTCTTATGGATTGCAGCACATAGGAATAACTCCTCATCTGATGATATCTACATAGAATCAGATAATCTCATCTATGGGTAAAACATCCTTAATTGTTTTCACATCCTCTATATCCCTGATAAATTCTTTGCTGTTCACTGTGATCTCCTGCAAGACATAGTTTGTTGTAAAGAGAAATGGCAAACACACTGATATGTGTTATTTACAGAATTGTGATCACACTGTGGAGTGACAGTCCCATTACCTGAGGCCAGGTCTAGTATTTCACAAAATGTCCTTCTACCCACCTGATTGGTGTAAAAGACAGACAGAGGAACATGAAGTTGTACAGTGCGATGTACCACATAAAAGGTTGGTATGCAAAATGAGAATGTTGGGACTGGGGGAAAACATATGCATTTGGGTTCGCAACTGGCTCACTGATAGGAAACAGAGGGTGCTTATTAATGGTAAATATTCAGACTGGGTCACAGTCACCAGTGGGGTGCCACAAGGGTCAGTATTGGGCCCTCTCCTGTTTAATATCTTTATTAATGACCTGGTAGATGGTTTGCAAAGCAGGGTGTCCATATTTGCAGATGATACTAAACTTTGTAAGGTGATCAAAAATGAGGAGGATAATAGAATATTACAAGGGGATCTAAGGAAGCTGGAAGCATGGGCCGAGACTTGGCAAATGAAGTTTAATATTGACAAATGTAAGGTTATGCATTTTGGACAACGAAATAAAATGTATGATTATGTACTTAATAGTAAATTACTGGGTAAGACTGTCAATGAAAAAGACTTGGGGATTGTGGTGGACAGTAAGCTTACCTTTAGTGACCAGTGCCAGGCAGCTGCTGCCAAGGCAAATAAAATTATGGGATGCATCAAAAGAGGTATAGATTCTCATGACAAGAACATAGTTATGCCTCTATACAAATCACTGGTACGGCCACACTTAGACTATTGTGCACAATTCTGGGTCCCAGTATACAAGAAAGACATAATCGAACTAGAAAGAGTGCAAAGAAGGGCAACCAAAATTATTAGGGGAATGGGTGGATTGGAGTACAACGATAGATTAACAAACTTGGGGTTATTCAGTTTAGAGAAAAGACGTCTATGGAGAGATCTAATAACAATGTACAAATACATGAAGGGACAGCACAAAGAACTTTCTAATGATCTTTTTACCCCTAGGCCAGTGACAGTGACAAGGGGACATCCTCTATGACTGGAGGAGAGAAAGTTTCACCAGCAACATAGAAGAGGATTCTTTACAGTAAGAACAACAAGGCTATGGCACTCTCTGCCCCAGGAAGTGGTGATGGTGGATTCATTGAACAAGTTTAAAGAGGGCCTGGATGCCTTTCTTGAACAGAACAACATTACGGGTTATGGGTTCTAGATTTTAAGGGCACATTGATCCAGGGTTTTATTGATTGCCAGATTGGAGTCGGGAAGGAATTTTTTCCCATGAAATGGGGCAATTGGCATAAGCCTCATGGGGTTTTTTGCCTTCCTCTGGATCAACACTGTAGGGCAGGCATGTCAAACATGCGTCCCGCGGGCCGCATGCGGCCCTTTACAGGCATATCTGCGGCCCGCACAAAAGTCTCAAACTTTGTCTCTAAAGTTTAGAGACAAAGTTTGAGACTTTTGTGCGGGCCACAGATGTACAAAACTCACGATCAGCACTTCCGGCTCTTCAGCGGCTGGGGGGGGCCCCATGTCAAATGTTTGCCTTGGGGCCCAGCCATTCCTAGTTACGCCACTGATTGGCCCATATCCCTGCATATGACCTGCTTACGTGATCAATGAATGACGACCCAGAAGTGCTGATCGTGAGTTTTGTACATCTGCGGCTCGCGTGGCTGCTGATCACCTAAGTCAGTTTTGTTGTGAGCGGAGGAAGAGTCGTGGCTGAGAGTGACTGGGATACTGTGACCGTGCTGAGGAAGAAGGGACCCACTGCCGCACAGGCAAAGTCCAAGCAAGTGAGTGGCCCTCCTGTATGTAACCATTAAAAACTAAAGAGAGGGGTGAGCACTCAGATTATAAATATTTGTGATGCAAAAAACAGTGGTGCTGATTGGATGAAAAATGCAATCGAACACAAAGGAGAAACAGCATCCAATATAAAGCACACACAAAATTTCTTTATTAAATAACACAGCAAACAAGGAAAAATTAAAAGCAATTAAAATACATGTGCACCCTTGGAGGCAAATACCAGGGGTGAACACCAAAAAGAACAAATCCTACAGACGCCCATTAAATAAATATAAAGTAAATAAATACATATTGAAAATTCATAATAATAATATAAATAATAATATAAATAATAATATAATAATATAATATAATGAATAGGCCTATTAGCACAAAGCACAAAGAGGTGTCAAGCCTCAGGACAAAACACTAAAAATGATTGGAAAAAATGATAGCAAATAAATGTTTAGTTTTTAATTGCTGTATTTTTGTTAAATATATTAGTTGCTGTTGCGCACTGCAAATATATGTTGCTGTTACATATTACTACTTCATATCTTGTTTTCATGACTGCTGTTAAAATACGTGTGTGACATTAGCTGCTGTGTGTGGCCCTCGCAACAACCTCTTGTTACTCATGTGGCCCTCGGGGTACCCTGAGTTTTAAATGCCTGCTGTAGGGGACTGTAGGGTTATAGATTGTTAATATAGGTTGGACTTGATGGACTTGATGGACTGATCCAACCTCATCTACTATGTAACTATGTAACAATGTACCCAGAATCATACACTCCTGCAGCCTGCTAGCCAGTTGGGTGCCTATCTACTCATAGCCTATGGCAAGCATCTGCAAGGAAAAAGTTTTCTAATTGCTGCCATTGTGTAGCTTCTGCTGGGAGCCCCAGGCAGTTGCTTGGTTTATCCCCCCCAGACCTAAGTTTACACTTTGAGAGAGTTAGTAGGTCCCTCCTTTTTCGCCCCAAGAATTGCGGTGGCTTATCCCTTCCTGACTTAAAGTCATATTATCTCGCTGCTCACCTGGCCTGGATAGTTGACTGGTGTAGACATAGTTCTGTTAAACCCTGGGTTTACATCGAGCAAGCATTTTCTACGGTTCCATTGCAGACGGCGCCTTGACTTGAGCCCTCTCTATTGTTAGCCCTCTGTTCCCACCCCTCCATCGGCCCTATGCTCAGAATCTGCTCCAGACATCTGATCCGCTCCCACTTCCTTCCTCTGGATTCTTCATTTTAACCCATCTTGGGGAATCCCAGGTTTCCTCTGGGAATCTCTGACAGGGTATTCCGAAACTGGCGTCGCCATGGGATCTACTGTGTATGTCACCTCCAAAGTGACTCCAGTTAATGGACAAAGCCGGCTACCCCGGCCTCAACTAACTTAATCCCTCTTGACACCTGGCACAGTATGCAGCTTCGTCATTTTATGAACTCACTCTTGGCCTAGACTGAATTTAGGTCAGAACCTACTTTTTTGGAGCGCATCTGCGTGGGTGACAGTCTCCTGCGCCATTCCCTCTCAGTCATCTACAAGCTTCTGATTGATCCTCCTCATGGGTCTGTTCCTCCCTTTATGTTTAAATGGGAAGCAGATCTGTCTCTCTCTCTCTCTCCCAGGAACAAAGAGAACGTATTTTCCCACTCATGCATGGGGCTTCTGTCAGCTTCCGCTACCAGGAGCACAGTTTTAAGATCTTGTCCCGATGGTATAGGTCTCTCCGATGTGCTGGAGGTGTGGGCAGGAGGAGGGTGACATGCTTCACGTCTTCTGGTCCTGTTCAGCTCTTTCCCCGATTTGGGATGGTGTTAAACGGATCATTTTGCAAATTACTGAGACGTCTCATCAGTTGGGCCCTGCTCTGTTTCTACTTCACCACTGCTAGTCTCCGGTGTGTGTCTACAGGCGCTCGCTACTCCGTTTTTTGGTCCTCATGGCCCGAGCTTGCATTCCGCAATTCTGGAAGCGAGTGGAACCTCCTCCTCTCTCCCTCTGGATTCTGAAGGTCAATGAGATTATGCGCATGGAAAACCTCACTTCCTTTCTGCATGACACAGGTGAAGCCTTTAACAAAACTTGGTTTTACTGGTTGGAATTCCAACGTACTGCAGAGTATCAGATGCTTCTGGGCTCTTGGCCCCCCTCCCGGGCTTGAACACTGGTCTCTGAGCTCTGAGCATAGTCTCCCACCATTAGCATTTGTCCTACCATTGTATTTGCTTCTACATCTGACCTTACATAGTGAACTTCAGGTCCGTCTACTGTGGCCCTGACACGTGTTGTCCTCCAGGCCTTCCTCAAGGCCCACACATGGTATGTTACCCTGTTAACTCAACCAATACCCTCCCTGCATGACCAATCCCCCCTTTTTTTTTCTTTTTACTTTTCCTTTCTTTTCTTTTCTTTCCTCCTCTTCCTCTTTCTCTCTCTTCTCTCTCTGCTCCCCTTCCCTTCCCTCCCCTCTCCACTCTTTTTTCATCTTCTTCTAATTAATGTTTATGTCACCTTGCTGATTGTGGCCATCTTGCGGTCTGCATTGTTTGTATTACTGGTCTTTTGTTTTATGTTGTTTATTCGTGAAAATTCAATAAAATATTTGAATTGAAAAAAAAAAAGTTTACACTTTGTAAGGGTGGTGACACACAATGTTCCTGGATGTGGCTCAATGTGGGTACCACAGAATCTAATAACTGAGTTCATGGAGTCTTCAAGAGATAGAGATCTTATGTGTTATAGCATAGAACTTCAACCATTGTTCATTCATGAGTGTGTAAGCCAAGTTCCCTTTCCTACACACTGGCAAAGCAGGGTTTTTGGTCCCCCACCTCCCAACTGAGAAACATGCTATAGACCAGAGAGATAGTATGGATCAGCGGAGATGATATGAAACAAAGCTCTTCAAATGAATTGAGTGGTGAATTCAATTGGAAACACATGAGCCATGTATGTTGGCTCATGTGCTTCCTACGCCTGGAAGGTGGGAGATTTCATCAAAAGGGTTCAGCCCACTAACAGTGACTACATCTTTGACCTTAGATGTTGGGGTACTGGTGCCACAGGGACTGGATAGACCATCAACCAGCGAGAACTCCGGATTACCCACCAGTAGGGTGAGGGGTTCAGGGAGAGTGGCCAGTTCAGCAGTAGATGTACATTTACGCCAGTCAAAAGCTATGATATGAATGAAGGGCGAGAGCATAAGAAATTCTAGAGCTGTGTGGGGCTGCCACAAGAAGACACCCTGGGCTAGTGGAGAAGCAAGATCCAGTTCCATCTCAACCTACAATTTAGATGATTGGTAGTGGAAGAGGCCCAGAACACAGTTGCAAGAGGGAGTGCCTGGAAAATTCCCCGACCATTTGTTAGTTTCATTTCTGAAGGTCGTCTGTAATATTTCAAGAAAATTAAACGTAATTCAGTTGGAAGACCTGCACTTGGTCAGATGGAAAGTGGTCCCCCAAGTATTTTATGGAAACTTCTTGCCATTAGTAGAGGAAATTCGATTTCAGCAGCATGAAGTCCCCCGGACAAATCATGACATTGAAAATTTAAGACGGGTGAGTATTAACTTTGGAGTTACTTAGCCTACCATAAATTTGGAATTCATGGAAGATGGAGGGCAGGGAAGATTGTGGAGATGATACAAACAGAAACATACAGAAACAAGTCATCCACGAAAAGGACAGCTTATGTTCATTTACACCTAATAATAATAATAATAATACATTTTATTTATATAGCGCCAACATATTCCGCAGCACTGTACAATTTGTAGGGTTCAAGTACAGACAAAAAAGATACATTACAAGAAATAGTCAATTCACACACTGGGACTGAGGGCCCTGCTCGCAAGATCTTACAATCTATGAGGTAGAGGGGTGACACAGAAGGTAGCAGGGGTGGCATTAGAGGTAGCATTGCTTATACAATGGTCAGACAATTTTGTAATAGAGGTTACTGTCATTACACATATATAAAGCTGTATGAGCCGCCACCAGTCATGTCCTTTAACGTGCGGACGGTGCCTGGACATATAAAGTTAGTCTGATACGGCATCATATCCTGTGAGGTAATGTTGGAGCATAAACAGAGGAGGGTACGTTTTAGGCAATCTAACTATGGAAGTGTTTACATTAGGAGTTGTGATAGGACCGTCTGAAAAGATATGTGTCAGGGATGTTACATCTGTTGTTGCTGCTTTAAAGTTGTCAGGTCAACATAAAGAAGGATTGGAGGTTGCTGTTTTAAGGTTGCCATGACAACATAGGGAAGCTTCCTGAGCAGGCCTTTTTAAACCACTCCCTTATCACTCAGCTTTGCTGGCTATCAGTTTCCTAAACTCCTGCTAAGCATCTGACTTTGATTTCACTGCTCCTATACCTGACCTTTGGCTGTGTACCTGGATTCCTCTTTTGTCTTGGATCTGTGTTGCCCTCCTCAGCTGCTGACCCGTGATTGTCGACCATTCTGTTTTCTCTGTCCCTGTGAGTAGTGTGTGGATTTGGTATAGGCTTCTGCTGTAGTGCACTTATTTGTGATACACTTTCTGTTCTGGTGACAATTCTGGTCTTCAGATTCAGCGAAAATCCATCTCTTCTTGCGAGGAGCTCTGGTGAAGACGTCTGAGGCCGGTCTTGGCTCGCAGTAGTGTTTTGCCTTTAAGTAGCACTTTCTACTGCTCACAGTTGTCAGCCCATTTCTGCTGCTGCTCTTCTGTAGACCAATACATTCCTTACCTTGCATCTGAATCATAACAATATGTCTTTAGTTTGCGCTTGAAGCTTTGGAAATTGGGGATTAATCTGATAGTCCGGTATAGAGCATTCCAGAGAAGTGGTGCAACTCGAGAGGTCTTGTATACGAGCGTGGGAGGTTCTGATAATAGAGGATGTTAGTGTTAGGTCATTGAGTGAACGGAGAGCACGAGTTGGGCGATAGACAGAGATGAGGGAGGAAATGTAGGGAGGTGCAGCATTATGGAGAGCCTTGTGGATGAGGGTGATAAGTTTATATTGTATTCTGTATTGAATAGGCAGCCAATGTAGTGACTGACACAGACCAGAGGGGAGAGTTTAGTAAGGGAAAGACCGATTAGTAAGGAGTTACAGTAGTCTAGGCGAGAGTGAATCAGGGCAACAATAAGCGTCTTTAGTGTATCTGTGGTAAGGAAAGGGCGGATTCTGGAGATGTTTTTGAGGTGGAGATACAGCTATATGAAGGCTGAGGATCGAGACATTCAACTGCTTACCATTGGCTAGAGGCTCCATCGCCAAAATGTACAGGAAAGGGGACAGCACTGGAAACCCCCATTTCACGCTGACTTACCCCTTTTTCCAGCATCTACCAAGAGCAAGTAAAAGGGGATTCCCAAAGCCCTGGCTTTTGTAAATAGAGAAATTATTATAATGGTGCTATCACAAGCCTCTTGGCCTGCGACAAAACTGACTTGCTCTCTATGAATCCAGGCAGGGATTACACGCTACAGGTGCAGGTCTCTTTGTTTGGGAAAAAAAAAATTCTAATAAACATTGAGCAACAAAATGGGTCTGTAATTGCTACAAACTCCACAGTCCCTCCCTAGGTTCCTCCTAGTTTCGGGATTTCAATTATACAGTATATGCTTGAAATGAATGAGGAACAAGTTTAATAATGATTTTCCAGATTTACAAGAAAATTTCACAAACATATTTGCTAGGAACCACTTCATTCCTGAAAGGGATTTTAAAAGCATATATCTTTCAGAAACCCCACATAAATTACCCCATTTACAAAACTGCACCCCTCAAATAATTCAAAACAGCATTTGGGAAGTTTGTTAACCTTTTAAGTATTTCATGGGAACTAAAACAATATGGAAGTGAAATTTAGACATTTATGCAATTTCTCAAAAGTGAGCCCCATTTTGGAAACTACACCCGTCAAGGAATTTATCAAGGGGTATAGTGAGAATTTTGACCCCACAGTTGTTACACAGATTTTATTAACAATGAAAAATTACTAAAATGTCACTTTATCCCCAAAGTTTTCATTTTCACTAGGGGTTAATGGAGAAAAAGCAACCCACAGTTCATTAACCCCTTAGTGACACAGGGCGTAATAGTACACCCTGTGTCGCATGAGGATGTATGGAGAGAGCTCAGGAGCTGAGCTCTCTCCATACAGGGCATATGCCGGCTGTGTAATACAGCCAGGACCCGCCGCTAACAGCAGCGATCGGTTCCTGCACCGATTGCGGCTGTTAACCCTTTAGATGTCACGGTCAAACAGGACCACGGTGTCTAAATTGCGCAGGCGCCACGGGCGCCGTCATTTTTCACTGATTGCCGCCCTCCAGAACATCATCGGAGGGCGGCGATCGGTTGCCGTGACAGCCGGGAGCCTATTGAAGGCTCCCAGGCTTGTCATTGCATTAGTTCTATTACACAATGCCAGAGGCAGCATCTAATAGAGGTGAAGGCATTTTGCTATTCCCTGCGATACAGTAGTATCGCAGTGAATAGTATGAGCGATCAGACCCCCTAGGTTTCAAGGTCCCTAGGGGGTCTGATCATACAAGTAAAGGTAGAAAAAAAAAAGTTTTTAAAAGTATAAAAAAAAATAAAAAAACACAAAAGTTCAAATCACCCCCCCTTTCCCTAGATCAGATATAAAAATAAATAAACAAAAGTAAGCATAAACACATTAGGTATCCCCGTGCTCCAAAATGCCCGAACTATTAAAATATTAAAATATTTATCCCATACGGTGAACGGCGTAGCGGGGAAAAAAAAATCAAAAAGGCCAAATAGCGTTTTTTTCAACACTTTGCCTCCCATAAAAAAATTGAATAAAAAGTGATCAAATCATCAGATCTTTCCCCAAATGGTATCAATAAAAACGTCATGCATAAAAAGATGCCTTACGCAGCTCCATACATGTAAATATAAAAAAGTTACAGGTGACACAATATGGCGATGCAAAAATTTTTTTCTATTTAGCAAAGTTTTAATTTTTTAAAAGGTATCAAAACATTACAAATACTATATAAGTTTGGTATTGCCGAGTTTGTACTGACCTGCAGAATACAGGTAACATGTCATTTTTACCACACAGTGAATGCTGTAAAAATTAAACCCATATGAATTTGGTGCAAATGCAGTTTTTCTCCAATTGCACCTCATTCTGATTATTTTTCCAGCTTCCCAGTACATTGCACAGCATATTGAATGGTACCATTACAAAGTACAATTTGTTTCGCAAACAATAAGCCATCATTTGACTCTGTGAACTGAAAAATGAAAAAGTTATGGCTCTTGGAATGTGGGGAGGGAAAAACGAAAATGCAAAAACAAAAAATGGCCGGGTCATTAAGGGGTTAAACAATTGCTCATGAACACGGCAATACTCCATATGGGGGCATCTATTCTCCAGTGGCCATACCCACAAGTTCTACCATGCTCCATTCCTCTATTTATTCTACCTCTCGCAATCTGGTCTGATGAAGGTCCATGTTGGACCGAAAACGTTCACATGACTACTTATGGATTCCATTTCTTGTGTATATGGAATTGATTTGCACTAAATAAATCACTTAGAAAACAAATTAGAGAGTGCCTGGATTCTGCTTTCTACTATTTCCACTGCATTAGCAGCCATTTGCAGAGGCCAGGTTATTTCAGCAGAGACACACAAACTGTTAAGCAGTTATCCTCTCAGCACAACAACAATATTAGGCACAACAGTTTTTAGAGCATTCATCTCACAATTTGGGCACAACATATTTGAAATTACGCCTTTCTGCAACCCTGCATAAATTCCTTCAGGGGTATAGTTTCTATAGTGCTCCAAAAACGAAATAGTGTTTCCTCCCTACTGTGCCTGACTGTGTGCCCAAACAGCATTTTATACCCACATATGACATATGTTGAGTATGTTATTCTAGTTACAACAGTGTCATACATGTTGGCACCCTGAGGTTTCAATAAAGTGGAATCCCGTAGGGAGTGACCCCATTTTGAAAACTGCACCCCTAAAAGAATTTATCAGGGGGTGTAGTAAGAATTAGATTTGCCAGACTTGAGTGCACAGCTTATGGGGAAAAGTGAATATGTAAGTTGTATGGAGTACACCAAATTCCCTATTATTTTCCCAGTAGCTCCTATGATTGGAGGGGTCATTATTGGAGTCACTTCTGGTGTATTTTCCCTCATAAACTCTAAATCTGGGGTGTACATGCTTGCATAACTTAAACATTCCCTTCCTGTCACACCCAGTTTTGCCCTAAAGATGTGGCGATTTTTGGGGTATTTGTCGTCACATTGTACAAGCTATATTTTTTTGGTTTTCTAGTGATGTAGCCATATGAGGGTTTGTTATTTGTGGGATAAGATGCATTTTCTAATGACACAGTTTTTTGAGTGTCTATAACTTATTGACTAAATATTTACTCTTTCTTGGTGAATTTAAAAAAAAGCAAAATAAAACAAACAAAACATCAATTTTGGCATTGCTTTTTACCTTTTAAATTTAAGTAACATGTTACCTTTATTCTATGTATCTGTCTAATTACAGCAATACCTAATATTTTTTTTTATGCTTTACTAATTTTGTAAAATAAAAACCCATTTTTTTTTTGCATCATCATCCTGTGAGAGTTGTAAAATTTTTATTTTTCTGTTGACAGAGTTGGTTGAGGGATTATGAGATATGCTTTTTATTGGTACTGTTTTTGATCACTTTTTATACCATATTTTGTGAGGCAAGATAGTGAAAAATCATGACTTCTGGCACTTTATTCTCGGTTTTGTTCACCATGCAGGTTAAATAATGTTTTATTGTACAGCAGTGATACCAAATATGTATTTTTTTTATAACATTTTTTACACAATTTATTTTATATAGGAAAGGGACATTTTTTGGACTTTATTTATTGATAAATTTTTTTTCCATCTAATTTTTTTTCAACACATTTGATTTAATTTTTTTAATGTGCCACAGGGAGATTTGAACCAGCAATCTCACATGTATTGCAGTATATACAGGAATTCAGCCTATGCAGGCACATAGGCTGTCTTCCTCACATTTATGGGCAGGATCAACCAGGCATATGACAGAGGAAGACCCGGGGTCAATGATCTGATCAGACAGGCTGACAAAAATATATTTCATCACCCCCCCCGACAAACACTCGGGGGGGGGGCGAAGGGGGGCATTATACTTACAGAAATCCTTAGATGCCGGAGTCATCTTTGATTGCGGAATCTAAGGGAGTAACACCGACGATCGGAGCTCAGCTCTGCCCAGGGATGCTGGAGCAGGGTGTTAGCTTTAAGTTACAACTAACACCCGCTCAGTGTCTGAACAGGAGGAACACTGAAATAGTATTTTGGATTGTGTTAACACCTAGACAGCAGAGCTGTACTATTATGGTGCGGGTTGTAAAGGGCTTAAACTTTGTAATATATGTTATTAAAAAAATATGTTTTCTTCTCCACTTTTTAGGAAGTTACTTTCTCTATATAAGCCCCCTGACCATTCATTTCTATGGGCCCGTACACATGACCATGAATTACAAGGTCCTGTGTGCGGGCTGACTGTCCAGGCCGCAAAATATGGAACAGGTCCTATTCCATTGAATGAAACGGGCTGCGGAAGCACGTCCTGTGCATGGGCGGCACACGGATGACATCTGCGTGTCCCAAGTGCGCCGCCCATTCCGTTCATTCACGGTAGCCGGTTAGCAGTTAGCTGTAGCCAATCAAATAATTACTTTTTTTTTACAATCTGCTATTCTAGCTTGTAGATAAGAGCCTATGAGTGCACAGAATGAGGCAATAAATCAATTAACTAGCCGGCTCCCTCCTCCCCCACTATAGAGGGCTATGCAAGGCTGAATATGGAGATGGATATAATGTAAACAAGCACTCAGATTGAAGGTAAGGAGCCAAAGAACAGCTTAATAAGTGCTGAAGAAAACAGATATCCTTTATAAGATATAATAAAAAGTTTCTTATTTTCACCTGTACTATTCATTTTTTGAAAGGTTGTTTATAACGTGAGGTATGCCTTAATATTTGTAGAAGTTCATTCAGAGTGGAACTCTGCTAGGCATGTAGGATTGTCTTAAAGATTGTCATTCAGTCTCCATGATTGTCCCTGCGGTTAATTAAGTGTCACACACAGAACCACACATCTGAGCATGACCACAAGAGGTCGTCTACAGAACTGCTAGGGTGGCTATATTTCAGGCCATGGGACTCAAACAGAAAATCCAAGCGATGGTAACTATTATGGGCCAGGGAATGATATGTATAGTCCTCCAAAGGTCTACTAGCTGGAAGGATTGCAGGGCCTTCCACAGTCTACGCATTTCTGAGTGAGAGATGAAGGACTTACCCGTTGATGAGTCCATGGAGGGGTCAAATACCAGATGGATGTGATTTATTGGCAAACTCCGCCAGGGCCTGCAACAATCGAGAGTCAGCATATGCTATCTTCAAAAAACAGGATCCTCCTGTCTGGATTGTCCGTGCCTGTATTTTTTTTTTTTTAAATAGACGGTTACCTGCTGGAGTAACTTATTTACTTACTGATCCCCATTCCTGCTCACGGCCACCTCAACTTCCCATTCTGCCCTCAATAGCAATGTTATATGGGATGCATGGGGCCTTCTCGAGGGCAGAAGTGGAAGCAGAGGCGTCCGCGAGCAGGAGTGTAGAACGGTAAGTAAGACCGCAGGCCCGTGACAAGATTATGGTGGTTCCATTCGGTTCAAATTTGTCCGAACTGAAAATGCTATTATTATAACCTGGGGTCTCTTCACAGCCCAGAGTATAATGATCAGAGGCCCAGGGGAGTTGAGAAAACATAAAAATCAGTGTTACTTACCTCTCCTGGGCTCCCGCATGACTCCCTGCTGTCTTCAGGCCTCTTTAGTGATGTCACAGACGTCATGAGGGTTAAGCTGTGTAACCCACATTTGTAACATCATTAAAGAGGGCAGGGATTCTCGCTGGAGTGCAGGAGGGGTGAGTAACACTGGTTTTTATGTTCTCACCTCCTCTGAGCATCTGAACATAATACTCTGGGGTCTGTAGGGGCCACTGTATTAGTGCAACGAACACTGTAGGGGCCACTATGGGACATTATACTGTGTGGAGGGGCCACTATAGGACATTATATTGTATAGAGGGGCTGCTATGGGATACTATACTGTCTGGAGCCCACTTTGGGACATTATAGTGTGTAAATGAGGCGTTATGCCATGTAGAAGCCACGAAATGAGGTGTTATAACGTGTGAGGTATGGGGGACCCAAGTTAAAAGTTTGGGACTCAGGGTAGTTTGAACGTTAATGCTGGGCACTTTTTTTCATATTTTCCTTCTCCGTCTTCCAAAATTCATAACTATTTTATTTTTCGGTCAACATAGTTGTAGTGAGAAAACTCCAGCACTCTCATCATAGTTTGTGTGATAGATAGAGTAGTTGATAAGGACCAGCAAGATCTAGGGGTATGGTTGGCTGATAGAAATTTGTAAGGGCTCTTTATTTAAGGGACAAGTTGTACTTCTTATTGGTACCGATGTTTGGTATTTATGACTTTTTGATTACATTTTATTGCTATTTTTGGGAAAAACGAGGTGACCAAAACGTTATTTATGGATCAGCAAAATTCCTGGACAAAGCATCATCCTTCTCATTTCTTGAACCTGGCCAATAAGATATGATGAAATTAAACCTAGAGAAAAACAAGGCCTATCTTGCTTGTCTTGCAGACAGTCTCTTAGCAGTACAGATGAACTCTAAACTTTTGTGGTCAGTAAGGACAGTTACTGGATGATTAGTTCCTTCCAAAAGATGTCTCCATTCAGAGAACGCAACTTTAATGGCCAACAGTTCTTTGTTTCCTATGTCGTAATTTCTTTCTGCTGATGACATGGAGAAAGAAAAGCACATGGATGGAGTAACATCTTGTCTCCAACTCGTTGAGACAGGACAGTTCCCGCAGCAGAATCTGAGGCGTCTACTTCAACAACTAAAGGTAATTCAGGATTTTTATGGACCAGTATGGGCGCAGAAGTAAAGAGAGTCTTTAGTTTGTCAAAAGTACTAGTTTTTTCTTTGTGACTAAAGTGATTGGTAAGATGATTTTAGAAAAGTCTTTTATGAATCTCCTGTAGAAATTTGCAAACCCTATAAATCGCTGGACATCTTTAAGATTCCTTGGAGTGGGCCAATCCATTACAGATTTGATTTTGCTAGGATCCATACTCAGACCTTGCGGGGAGATGATATATCCAAGAAATTGGATTTTTGTTTGTTCAAATTCACATTTTTCCAGTTTGATATAAAGATTATTCTCCTTTAGATGTTCCAAGACTAACTGAACATGTCTGCGATGTTCCTCCAAGGTGTCTGAAAATATAAGGATGTCATCAAGGTACACAACAACAAATTGGTCTAAGAAATCTCTAAACACATCATTATCAAAATATTGAAAGGTTGCAGGGGCGTTACAGAGGCTGAATGGCATAACCAGGTATTCAAAATGTCCATATCTAGTTCTAAAGGCGGTCTTCCACTCATCCCCTGGACGAATGCGTATGAGATTATCTTGAATCTAGTTTGGTAAAAATGTTAGCAGAGCGGAGTCTTTCCAGCAAGATCAGTGCATTTTCCAAGTGCAGTTTCTAAGTGTACAGACCAGAATTAGGCCAGAAATGGACCAGCATGGAACTGAAGGTAACAACTAGCCACTAAAAGGAAACTTAGTTATTAACTATAGAAATGCTTCTTACTTTAATGACTGTTGTTCTTCCCATACTTGTAGAAACCACTTTTCCACCCCAAACCAGCCATGTCACTAAGAATATCTTTATCTCTCCATATATTCTAACCCACCATCTGATCTTCTCTGCACAGCTACTCACACACCTACAAGCTTTCCGTCCCAGACACACACAACCACCCCACACTCTCTCCTATTTACACCTGCTATCCCTGTCCCTTCTACTTCTGGCGACATATCTCCTAATCCTGGACCACCCCAGCACCTCCCTGCTGTCGGATCTTTCCGTACAACTGGTATCAGTGAACGGAACCCCCTAAATCTTACACCTATGTTACCCGCTCCTGCCCCACCCCACACACTCCCCGGTGTACTATGGAATGCTCGCTCTGTATGCAACTAACTTCACTACATCCACGACCTCTTCATTTCTCATAAATTATCATTTCTTGGTATCACAGAAACGTGGATAACACCCTCAGACACCACCTTCCCTGCTGCCCTCTCCTATGGAGGTCTGCAATCCTCGCACACTCCCCGCCCCAACAATAAACCTGGTGGAGGCATATGCGTACTCCTGTCTGACAATCGCTCCTGTGCCCCAATCCAACCGATACCTCCTCTCACCCTCCCCTCCTTTGAGGTGCAATCTGTTCGCATTTACTTGCCCTCCAACCTTAAACTGGCTGTCATATATCGACTGCCAGGACCTACTGCTGCCTTTATCGACCACTTCACCACCTGGCTAATGCATTTCCTATCCACTGACACCCCAACCATCATCATGGGGGATTTCAACATCCCCATTAACACAAACCACCCCCCCTCCCCGCTTCCAGTCTCCTGTCCCTCACTACCTCCTTTGGTCTCTCTCAATGGTCCTCCTCTGCCACACACACAAAGGTTCACACGCTGGACCTCATATTCACCTCTCTAACTCTCCATCCACTCTCTCTGACCACAACATGCTGACATTCTCTGCCCTCTCCTCTGTAATAGACCCCCCAACCCCTAAACCAACACCCCCCCCCCCCCCGCAGGAACCTTAATTGCCTCGACATCCACACGCTCTCAGACTATCCTACCGCTCGCTGACATATCCTCACTCCAGGACGCAGATACCGCCGCAGACTTATACAATACCACCATCACTGCAGCCCTTAACTCTGTGGCCCCCCCTCACTAACACCAGAGCCCGACCGATCAATAGACAACCCTGGCACACAGACCTGACTAAAAAACTGAGATGTGCCTCACTGGTTGCAGAACGCCTCTGAAAGAAAAGCCACTCCCAGGAGGACTTTCTTAGGTATAAAGAGGCAGTTCTCACATTCAAGAATGCACTCACCTCTGCAAAGCAGGTCTACTTCACCACACTAATATCTGCCCTATCCCGCAACCCCAAACAGCTATTCACTACCTTCATCTCCCTTCTCCGTCGTCCTGCGCCCCCTCAGACATCACTTATCACAGCTGATGACTTTGCCTCTTATTTCAAAAGCAAAATTAACACCATCAGAGACAGTCTCACCCTACACCCCCGACAACCACTCTATCCAACTGCTCAGTGCTCTTCATCTTTAACCTGTTTCTCCACCATCACTGATGAAAAGCTCTCCACCCTAATCCCTAAATCCCACCTCACCTCCTGCGCGCTTAACCTGATCCAGTCACATCTCATCTCCAAACTCTCTGAAATCATTACTCCTGCCCTAATGCATCTTTTCAACCTACCCCTAACGAATGGATGCTTCCCTTCCGCCCTCAAAGATGTTAGCATCACACCTATACTTAAGAAACCCTCCCTTGACCCATCCTCTCCAGCCAACTATCGCCCCATCTCACTGCTCCAGTACGCCTCAAAATTGCTGGAGCAACACGTCCATTTCGAACTGTCCTCCTATCTCTCATACAATATGCTATTTGACAGACTACAGTCAGGCTTCAGACCCCATCACTCCACAGAAACTGCCCTAACCAAGGTCACTGATGACCTTCTAACTGCCAAAGAAAAATGTCACTATTCTGTCCTCCTCCTCCTCGACCTCTCCTCTGCCTTTGACACAGTCGACCATTCCCTCCTGCTAGAAATGCTCTCATCCCTTGGCATCTCAGACCTGGCCCTTTCCTGGATCTCCTCATACCTCACCAACCACACATTCCCCACAACCTATCCCCTCCATATATTTTCGCCTTAATTTCCCGATACCTGCCCACACGTAACCTCTGATCCACCAAAGACCTCCTACTCCATTCTGCTCTTATCCGCTCTTCACACAACCGTCTCCAAGACTTCTCCCGTGCATCCCCCATACTCTGGAACTCATTACCAAGACACATAAGACTGTCCCCCACAAACACAAGCTTCAAGAAGGTCCTGAAGACTCACCTATTCAGGAAGGCCTACAACCTCCAATAACGCTACTGTCACCACACCACCACCTGAACAGCCTCTCCCCTCACCTTCTGTCTCTATCCCTCTTCCCTCATGGATTGTAAGCCATTGCGGGCAGGGCCCTCTATCCCACTGTGCCAGTTGGTCACTGTTAGTATTATCTGTTTTGTATATCTTGTGTACCGTATGTAAATCCTCAAATGTAAAGCACTATGGAATTAATGGTGCTATATAAATAAACAATCATAATAACTCTGATGAGGAATTTTGGAAACTAGCAAAATAGCGGAAGCCCTTGGATGCCGCGGTCATGTCTTTCTCTCTCTCTCCAGCACGGACAACTTTTATTCATGTGAAAGGATCTGCTAACAAGCAAAGACACTCCTACCCAATGACATCAGTAGAGAATATCATGTAACCGTCTGATGTTACAAAGGTCCTCACTAAATATTCGTTACCGCGAAGCATCAGGAAATCCGGATTCCATGTGAATAGAATATTTCCTGAAATTTGGATCGAATTCTACTTCTGCAGCTTCGATTCGCTCATCTCTAGTTGCTACTACTTGGGGTAATTGCAAGGATGATAACCTAGTCAGGAGGAAGTTTAGTGGTCGATGCACGAGATGAGCGTCAGTATTAGAGAAGGCAAATATCGTAATCAGGAGTAAGCCAGTGGTTAATGCACAAGATGATTGTCAGTATTAGCAGCTGAGCAGGAGAAACTAGCTATATTACAGACTGAGAGCACAATAATCTCGCAAGGCAGGAAGTGCAAGGCTGGGTTTAAATAGGATGTTCAATCAAGGAACAGGGTGGAGCAAACCAGAATGGTGGGAATTGAAACTAGAGGCACTGGGAGCTAGGCTTCAAACCAGCACAGGAGCTGTCCAGGAAGCTGAATAGCTCAGTTGGAAGAGCTTCAGCTTAGGACACTAAAGTCCCTGGGTTGAAGTCCTGACAGAGCTACTGTATTATTTATAAGGTGGAAGGAACTATTAATTATAAGGGGGCTATTATACTGGGGAGACTTTTATATATAAGGGGTTATTATAAGAGATGACATATTAGATATATAATGAGGAGTATTTTATATAAGGGGGGAGTATTTTATATAAGGGGGGAGTATTTTATATAAGGGGGGACTATTTTATATAAGGGGCAATTATAAGGGGGACTATTTTATATAAGGTGCTATTATAAGAGGAACTATTCTATATAAGGGGGTTAATATAAGAGAGAAACTAATATATAAGGGGGGTTATTATAAGAGGAACTATTATATATGGGGAGCTATTATAAGGGGAGACTGTTAAATATAAGGGCACTATTATAAGGGGGACTATTATATAGAAGGGGCTATTATAAAGGAACTATTATATATAAGGGGGCTGCTATAAGGGGGAGACTGTTATATATGAGGGGCTATTATAAGGGGGAGACTTTTAAATATAAGGGGGTATTTATAATGGATGAACTATTATACATGAGGGGCACTATTATAAGAGGAATTATATATAAGGGGGGGGTTATTAAATATAAGTGAGCTATTATAATGGGGAACAATTATATATAAGGGGCTATTATAAAGGGAAGACATATATAAGGGGGCTACTATTTATAATCAAGGAACTGTTTTATATAAGGAGTGCTATTATAAGAGAGGAATTATTATATATAAGGAACACTGTTATAAGGTGGGACTGTTATATATAAGGGGGGCTACTATAGGAAAGGAATTATTTATAAGGAGCGCTATTATGAGAAAGGAATTATTATATATAAGGAGCACTATTGTAAGGTGGAACCGTTATTGGGTGGCTACTATAGGAGAAGAATTATATATAAGGAGCGCTTTTATAAGAGAGGAATTATTATCTATGGGGGGTATTATAAGGGGAGACTGTTATATATAAGGGGGGCTATTATAGGAGAGGAACTATTATATATAAGGGGGCTATTATAAGGGGGAACTATTATATATAAGGCTGGCTGTTATAAGGGGGAGACTTATATATAAGGGGCTATTATGTACAGTATAAGGGAGAAACTATTATATATAAGGAGGTGTCTGTTATATATAAACAGAGAACTGTTATTCATAAGGGGAAGACTATTATATATAAGGGAGTTATTATAGGAGCGGAACTATTATATATAAGGTGGATTGTTATAAGAGGGTTATTATGTATAAGGTAGGAACTATGTATAAGGGGCTATTATAAGAGGAAATTATTATATATAAGGCAGGCTATTATTTATAAGGGAAGCACTATTTTTAATAGGCCTATAATAAGGGGGACATTATATGGGCAGCTCTTATAATGTGGTCTCTTTTATTTATAAGAGGGAAACTTTATAAGGAGAGTATTGTTAAAGGGGCTATTTATAAGGGGGAACTATTATTTATAATAGGGCTATTATTTATAAGTGGGTATTATTGTTAAGAGGGCTATTATTTATAAGAGGGTTAATATTGATAATGTGGACTATTATTTAAAAGGTGAACTATTATTTATGAAGGGGGCTATTACTGATAAGGGGGAACTATTACTGATATGGGGCACTGTTTATAAGCAGGGACTATTATTTATAAGGAGGTGCTATAATAACTGATGAGGGGGTGCAAAAATCTATTAGGTGGTACAAGCTATTACAGCTCAGTACATGTGCACCGATTGATCGTCAGTTAAAGTATATGGCTGCCTCAACCATTAGGCAGTATTAGTAAATCTGTTTCATTACATAAACACAAATCTTAAAGGATTTTCCTATGAACAACACTTATCCCTATCCACAGATACAGGTTAATTGATGGTTATGGTTGATCACTGGGGGCCCAACCCCACCAATCACAGGGATTCACATGTCCCTAGTGTGAGCAAAGTGGCAGTGCACATGTGTAACCACTGCTCAATTCAATTCAATGGAGGTGACAGACACAGCGGAGTACAGCTATCCATCAGTGCCATATGGTGATACCCTATTCCCATTACTGTTCTATTTGCACAGGGGACTTAAAGGGAACCTGTCACTATGAATTTGCTATTTACAATGGGGACTTAAAGGGAATGTATTACCATCAAAATGCTGTGTAATTTGTAGGCATCATGTTATAGAGAAGGAGGAGCTGCTAACAGCTATGATTAGCAGCTATCTTTGTAGGCACAATCTCTGTTAGGACCGCCTACTGGTCTCAATTACTCCTTCCAAGCATAGAAAGAACATAGAAATAAATGAGTAAAAAACAGATTATACTTAATCTTTTCCCACTACACTATATAACAATCTGCTCAGTTCTGCTGCTCGATAACATGGTGCCTGCAAATTAGACTGCATTTTTATGGTGACAGGTTCCCTTTAAGGACCCTTGTTGTCATGATCAGTGAGATCAATTTATACACAGAATATATTTTAAAAAAACTGGATAAGTTTTTATGACAATGAATATACTTTATTTGCTAAGTACTGAAACATTCATTTCAGTCCTTTTCAAAACCCATATTCAGTTCCAATGAAACTATTTGGAAGCCTAGTTGTAGCACGGATAATGCAGAAGCGGTTGTGAATGCCTTATCTGTGTACTATGTAGTTATTGATTTTTACAATGGAACATGCAATTTTCTTTAAATGTTCTGCTGTCTCTGACTAATCTGAATTCCCAAACATAACCCAGCCTAAACATGTGAGAGAAAGCAATGAATGGTATATTGTAAATAATGTTGGAAACAGTTGAGCTTTCATTGAATCACACATTAATGTGTTTCCATTACTGATGTGTTCAGCATTTATATAGCCTTGGGGCATTGTGAAAGGCAATATTATTGTGTAACACAAAATCATGTCCCACCAGCAGCACGAAAAAAGAGGAATGGAAGCTAAAAATTGTACTGTCAACTTTGAGCAATTATTGCAAGTAACATCATTTTAACCTTTTATATTACTAGTATTATGCATTTACAGGATTGCCAGTTTGTTGTCTCCATCATTTTTAAAATAGTTAATAATAATTCTAATACAGTATGTTTTAACCTATCAATTATATATATATATATATATATATACAGTACAGACCAAAAGTTTGGACACACCTTCTCATTCCAAGAGTTTTCTGTATTTTCATGACTATAAAAATTGTAGATTCACACTGAAGCCATCAAAACTATGAATTAACACATGTGGAATTATATACTTAACAAAAAAGTGTGAAACAACTGAAAATATGTCTTATATTCTAGGTTCTTCAAAGTAGCCACCTTTTGCTTTGATTACTGCTTTGCACACTCTTGGCATTCTCTTGATGAGCTTCAAGAGATAGTCACCTGAAATGGTTTTCACTTCACAGGTGTGCCCTGTCAGGTTTAATAAGTGGGATTTCTTGCCTTATAAATGGGGTTGGGACCATCAGTTGTGTTGTTCAGAAGTCAGGTGGATACACAGCTGATAGTCCTACTGAATGGAGTGTTAGAATTTGTATTATGGCAAGAAAAAAAGCAGCTAAGTAAAGAAAAACGAGTGGCCATCATTACTTTAAGAAATGAAGGTCAGTCAGTGCGAAAAATTGGGAAAACTTTGAAAGTGTCCCCAAGTGCAGTGGCCAAAACCATCAAGCGCTACAAAGAAACTGGCTCACATGAGGACCACCCCAGGAAAGGAAGACCAAGAGTCACCTCTGCTGCGGAGGAGAAGTTCATCCGAGTCACCAGCCTCAGAAATCGCAGGTTAACAGCAGCTCAGATTAGAGACCAGGTCAATGCCCCACAGAGTTCTAGCAGCAGACACATCTCTACAACAACTGTTAAGAGGAGACTGTGTGCAGCAGGCCTTCATGGTAAAATAGCTGCTAGGAAACCACTGCTAAGGACAGGCAACAAGCTGAAGAGACTTGTTTGGGCTAAAGAACACAAGGAATGGACATTAGACCTGTGAAAATCTGTGCTTTGGTCTGATGAGTCCAAATTTGAGATCTTTGGTTCCAACCACTGATTCTTTGTGCGATGCAGAAAAGGTGAACGAATGGACTCTACATGCCTGGTTCCCACCGTGAAGCATGGAGGAGGAGGTGTGATGGTGTGGGGGTGCTTTGCTGGTGACACTGTTGGGGATTTATTCAAAATTGAAGGAATACTGAACCAGCATGGTTACCACAGCATCTTGCAGCGGCATGCTATTCGATCCGGTTTGCGTTTAGTTGGACCATCATTTATTTTTCAACAGGACAATGACCCCAAACACACCTCCAGACTGTGTAAGGGCTATTTGACCAAGAAGGAGAGTGATGGGGTGCTACGCCAGATGACCTGGCCTCCACAGTCACCAGACCTGAACCCAATCGAGATGGTTTGGGGTGAGCTGGACCGCAGAGTGAGGGCAAATGGGCCAACAAATGCTAAGCATCTCTGGGAACTCCTTCAAGACTGTTGGAAGACCATTTCAGGTGACTACGTCTTGAAGCTCATCAAGAGAATACCAAGAGTGTGCAAAGCAGTAATCAAAGCAAAAGGTGGCTACTTTGAAGAACCTAGAATAAGACATATTTTCAGTTGTTTCACACTTTTTTGTTAAGTATATAATTCCACATGTGTTAATTCATAGTTTTGATGCCTTCAGTGTGAATCTACAATTTTTATAGTCATGAAAATACAGAAAACTCTTGGAATGAGAAGGTGTGTCCAAACTTTTGGTCTTTACTGTATATACACACATATGCTACATTCAGTATTCTTACTTTACATTACGTGCTCAGTTTTCCTGTCTAGTACTTTGCTTTCTCCTTTTGCATTAGGAATGCAGGCCGTATTTGCTTAGTACTGTTATTCCATTAGGCATAATTTAGCACCAGAGAAATACCCCATAGACCATTAACCTCAATGTACTGTAAATGTTCTCTAATACAATAGCACTTAGTAAATAATTTTTCTGAATATTAGAAAGCTTCATCACTAATTATCAGCATTTGTCCTTAGTTCCTCCATCAGTCCATAGAGTTACATGCATTAAATATGAAAATGAAACAATCAAAGGAAATAGGAACCTGCTTCCTTAGTGTAATGTGAATCTTCCAAATATTTTATTTTTGTATACTGTACTTTATATCAAAGAACATTCTATGTATGCTAAAACATTTTCACAGGTTTCTGAATACAGTAGTCCAAGCGAAAGCCATAGCAAGGATGCAAACTATACTGACAATATTTATTTGGATCCTTTTTCTCTTGGATCAACTTCAATGAGATAATCATAACTCATCAGTGGCAAGTAACAGATGTGGGCCATGTAAAAATCACACCTGAAACCAGATAAAAAGGAGAGAAGTTGACTCAATCTTTGTATTGTGTGTCTGTGTGTGCCACACTAAGGATGGAGAACAGAAAGAGAAGAAGAGAACTGTCTGAGGACTTGAGAACCAAAATTGTGGAATAATAATAACAATCTCAAGGTTATAAGCCCATCTACAGAGATCTTGACGTTCCTTTGTCCACGGTACGCAACATAATCAAGAAGTTTCCAACCCATGGAACTGTAGGTAATCCCTGGACGAAGACGGAAAAGAAAAATTGATGGAAGGTTGCAACGCAGGATAGTCCAAATGGTGGATAAGCAGCCTCGATCAAGTTCCAAAGAAATTCAAGCTGTCCTGCAGGCTCAGGGTGCATCAGTGTCAGTGTGAACTATTTGTGGACATTTGAATGAAATGAAACACTATGGCAGGAGAGAAAGGAGGACCCCACTGCTGACACTGAGACATAAAAAAGCTGGACAACAGTTTGCCAAAATGTACATAAGTAAGCCTAAATCCTTCTGGAAAAAGACCAAGATAGAGCTTTTTGGTAAAGCACATCATTCTACTGTTTACCGAAAATGGATTGAGGCCTGAAAAGAACACAGTACCAATAGTCAAATATGGTGGAGGTTCAAATATGTTTTGGGGTTGTTTTGCTGCCTCTGGCACTGGGTGCCTTGATTGTGTGCAAGGCATCATGAAATCTGAAGACTACCAAAGGATTCTGGGTCTCAATATCATGGGTTTTCCAGCAAGACAATGACCCCAAACATACTTTAAAAAGCACCCAAAAATAGATGGAAACAAAGTGCTAGACAGTTCTGAAGGGGCCAACAATGAGTCCAGATATAAATACCATTGAACACCTGTGGAGAGATCTTAAATTTGCTGGACAGAGACCTGGAGCAGTTTGCAAAAGGAGAGTAGTCCAAAGTTCTAGTTGAGAGGTGTAAGAAACTTGTTGATGGTTAAAGGAAGAAATTGATTTCAGTTACTTTTTCCAAAGAGTGTGCAACCAAATATTAAATTGAGCGTGCTAGTAATTTTATCCAGCCTATTTTTGGAGTTTTGCGTGAAATTATATCATTTTTGGCTTTTTTGTTTCCTGTATTTTTTGTGTTGTTCCAATGCACACAAAGGAAATAAACATGTGTATAACAAAATATATAACTGCAATAATTTTCTGGGAGATATACTTCATTTTCTGGAAAAATTTCAGGGGTGGCAACACTTATAGCCATGACTGTATGTCATAGTGTGACATCAACATATAAAAGCTATAATTTGCATACCAAATGCATTTTATACAGGTCACAGAAGGCTACTTCTAATATTATTTAGAATTTATAGTATGAAAGTACATTATTTCTTATAATATATACCACAGCTGCAGAACCTTTATCATCTTATTTAAAGAGGACCTTTCATATCCTCATGAATATGTGGTTTTATACAGAAAGCCGACAGTACTTGTCCATAGACTTGTACTGGTGGGGGGGGCATTCATCACAGCTCAGCATCATGGCTGGGCAGAAAGGAACTCCCCCTCTGACAGTACAGGGCTATGGACGAGTACTGTCAGGAAGGGGGGCATTCCTCACAGCTCAACGATGACGCTAGAATGTGAGGAACGCCCTTTTGACAGTGGGGAAATATCGGTGACAAAATTAACGGCACCAGTAGCTTCTGTCCTGGGGCACATACCGAGAAAGCTGACAGTATGCTGAATTCAGCGTACTGTCAGCTTTCTAGTGGTATATAAAACTGCACTTTCATGAGGACATGAAAGGTTCTCTTTAATAATTTTTAATATTGTGTAGGTGGGAGTTACGTTTTTGCTATATATTTTTATTAAGTGATTGTGTTTACTCTTCTTTAAAAACTGCCTTTAAAGTTTCTAATTACAGTAGTAACACTCTAAATGAGCATTGCTAAGGAAAATCTGTACTCATCGTGTCTATTATGTACTATACACACTGAGTATGGTTTACAGTTGCATGCAGAGCCAGGCCTCTCCTCTCCTTACTGTGTTTATAAATTTATATAGTGATTTTCATAACCATTCTAAACTTTATTACATTTTCCCTTCCTATGACTTGCTAGTAGCGCTGATCACTAATGTAGCTTCTCACTCACTACCTGACATGTCTTTCACTATTGGCTTATGAGAGGCGTGTAGGGAAGTGATAGATAAGATGTGTTGTTAGCGATCAGTGTTAACAGTAAATGATAGACAGAGAAAATGTAATGAAGGTTAGAATGGTGGTAAAAATAATTACACAAAGTTGTATAAACAGCAGGGAGATAAGAGACAGGCTAAAAAGTATCCTCTGAATGCCCCTAGTAGCTATTCTCATTGTGTTTAGTACATGCTAGAAACAGTGAGGGAGCTCTATCAAGACTGGCAATTCCTATGCCACTCTTGATCTCCCCTGGGCCAGAGTAAGATGCTCATGTCTCTTAATAAATAGGTGCATCCCCTGCTGCCAGAATCTCATATCTACGTCAGCTAGCAACTGGCCTAGATTTGAGCTATAATGTACCCTGGATTCTGGTGTAAATTATATTAATTCTGCCGGACTGTGGGGGGTCACAACTTGGCATTAAGTCCTGATATTCCAACTTTTCAAAAAATAGTGTTTGAGTTGCAAAAGCAAAAATGGCAATGTGCCAAAATTTGTGACTTTTATCATACATTTTATGCCAAAAACTGGTGCAAAATGTATCATAAATCTCCCCCAGTGAGTATACAC
This sequence comes from Leptodactylus fallax, assembly GCA_947044405.1. Lineage (NCBI taxonomy): Eukaryota > Metazoa > Chordata > Amphibia > Anura > Leptodactylidae > Leptodactylus > Leptodactylus fallax. The sequence goes on from CAMRHE010000140.1 coordinate 2,872,775, forward strand.
TATCCTAAGCAACGGTCGGTTACAGTATTGCTAAACTTTAGACTTGTTTTTATGTTTATCTGTTTGTTTTTCAAAAAGCAAGCGCAATAACTTAATAGAGTATGCTACAAAATATCCACAAACCACCCCCAACACAATATTACGTTATTGAAGTAACAGTTACGCTAGGCAGCAATACATGTCACTCAACCAGTAGCACAAAAAAGTGAGTAGAAACCATCTGCAACAGACTGCTTCTGCAGTATAAGTAGGGAATTTGTAGAAAAACTCAACTCTGTATAACTGAATGGTATGTTTCGTCAAATATAATTTACAGAGATTATATACATTGTAAAAAGAATAGAAAAACTCATTTATATAATGCCATGTCCTGTATTGTAAATTAGACCCATACATTTAAATAGGGCAAATATGTTGCAATGCCAGACACAGCCCATGGTCAAAAGCAGTGTTTGTTCTGGAATAAAACCCTGCAAATTCCATAGAAAGCCTGTTAACATGTGTTTTTGAAGGAAGGGATTGAAAACTTATGGGGACAAAATCTTCATTAATACTATGTAGTTATTGAATTTAGTCCCATGGGAACAGTGCTATCTATTGAGCCACAATGCCATAGTACTGCTAAGTATTGGTAAATCAGTAACGTAATTGAAAAATGGTAACAGGCATGCATATCACGGTATAAATTCATTGCTAAAGACAAACTATGGACATAATTTGATCCATGGAGTTTATCTCTTTCATCTTATTACTATCAGGAATGTTTTTCCACTATGAAGTAAAACTGTATTTGGCAAGGAGATGTATTTTTCCTTCTTTTGCAACAAAAACAAGATTTCAAATAGGATGAATCTGGGTATTTGCAAATTTAGTAACTATGTAACTATACAGTATAATTGTATGTTACTATATACATTATACATGCAGAAAGAGTAATTATACAGAAGAAAAAGACCAACAAGCTGGCAAATTCCCCACAGCTCTGTAATGGTTTTATGAGATTAATTCCATATATTTATATTAATTATATGCTTTACTATAAATTCACCAAATGTAGATCTACACTTCAGTGTACAAATAACAACATGATTAATAGCACTGTCTCTATTTTTGCAGATTGCACCAAGCTAGTAAAGTCTTTGGAGGATTTACGTAGGTTACAAGCAGACTTGGACAGACTGAGTGTTTGGGTATCCACATTGCAAATGTAAAGTTATGCATCTGGATAAAAATAGTCTGAATGCAACATATGTCCTAGGGCAGTGATGGCGAACCTTTAGGAGACCGAGTGCCCAAACTGCAACTCAAAAGCCGCTAATTTATTGCAAAGTGCCAACACGCCAATTTAACCTTAATACTGAGGTTTTATTTTGGAAAAAAACAACGCATACATTAACATCTTTGGTCTTAAAAGAAAAACACAACAAGGCCCCATTAACACGACCCTAGTCATGTTTACTGTCTGCATAAAGATATGTCCAATTTTTTTGCAATCTGACACACCAAACTGCAAAAAAACAGGACATGTGCACAACCCCAGTAAAATAAATCTGACCGTAACTGTCTGCACTTGCGGATCCACAATTGTGGACAATTACAGACCCTCAAAATACGGTCGTGTGAATGGGGTTTTACAGAGCTTTCAATAATACAAACAACTTTATACTGAAAGGTCAAAGATTGTATTTCGCATACTTTTGAACAATTAATGTGATTTTTGCTGTTGTATGCAGGCTGATAATTTGTCTATTCTTGGCTCATACTTTGTAAGTTTTAGAGCAACACATGCAGCACTCAGGTCATCGGTCAGTCTATTTCTGGTGTCAGATTTGATATAATTCAAAGCAGAAAACAGCTGCTCACAAGCATACGATGATCCAAACAAAGTAAGGAAAGCAATCCCAAGTGTTTTCATTGACTTAAAATTATTTGGCAGAGAATTCCACACTTTAAGGATTTCATTTTCAGAACTAACTGTGCTGTCCATTATCATCCCTTCTATCTTCTCAAGTGTTTCACGCAGGTCATGGAATTTATTTTTCCAGATAGCGATTTCTTGAAATTCCAATAGCTCCATTTCCAGGTTTTCTAAATCTAACCAGTGTACACACGAAAGATCAAGTTCTTCAAATTTGGCTTTATCTGGAGAAGTAAGAAAACACAGGGTTGTCTCCATCTTGCGGAACTGCAAAAATCTGTTATTAAAATTCACCTTTGCAGCTGATACAATCCTAGAAAATTCCTTGTAGATTTCCTGATGGCTTGTAGGATTGTCTGCAAATGTTGTATAATTTTCTAAATGCATTTTTAGATTTGGAAAATATTTCAGTTGCCCACTTTCAAGGTCTCTTTCAAAAACCTGCAGTTTTCTCTCAAATGTTTTGATATCACAAAACATCCTTTCTGCTGTTTTCCCTACACCTTGTAGTTGTTTGTTGAGTACATTAAAGTGTAGTGTAAAATCTGTAAAAAACATGAGGTTGGTAAGCCAGGCCATATCAGTGAACTGTGGATATTCCTCCCCTTTTTCATTCATAAACAGCCTAATTTCATCCAAGCAGGCTACAAATCGCTCCAGGACTCGTCCTCTGCTTAGCCACCGGACATGATTGTACATAAGCAAGCAATTATACAGTCATGGCCAAAAGTTTTGAGAATGACACAAATATTATATTTTCACATGATCTGCTGCCCTCTGGTTTTTATGTGTGTTTGTCAGATGTTTTTATCACATACAGAAATATAATTGCATTCATATTATGAGTAACAGAAGCTTATATTGACAGTTAGAATGAGTTAATGCAGCAAGTCAATATTTGCAGTGTTGACCCTTCTTCTTCAGGACCTCTGCAATTCTCCCTGGCATGCTCTCAATCAACTTCTGGACCAAATCCTGACTGATAGCAGTCCATTCTTGCAGAATCAATGCTTTAATTTTGTCTGAATTTGTTGGTTTTTGTTTGTCCACCCGTCTCTTGATGATTGACCACAAGTTCTCAATGGGATTAAGATCTGGGGAGTTTCCAGGCCATGGACCCAAAATCTCTATGTTTTGTTCCCTGAGCCATTTAGTTATCACCTTTGCTTTATGGCAAGGTGCTCCATCATGCTGGAAAAGGCATTGTTGAGCGCCAAACTGCTCTTGGACGGTTGGGAGAAGTTGCTCTTGGAGGACATTCTGGTACCATTCTTTATTCATGGCTGTGTTTTTAGGCAAGACTGCGAGAGAGCCGATTCCCTTGGCTGAGAAGCAACCCCACACATGAATGGTTTCAGGATGCTTTACAGTTGGCATGAGACAAGACTGGTGGTAGCGCTCACCTCTTCTTCTCCCAATAAGCTGTTTTCCAGATGTTCCAAACAATCGAAAAGGGGATTCATCAGAGAAAATGACTTTACCCCAGTCCTCAGCAGTCCACTCCCTGTACCTTTTGCAGAATATCAGTCTGTCCCAGATGTTTTTTCTGGAGAGAAGTGGCTTCTTTGCTGCCCTCCTTGAGACCAGGCCTTGCTCCAAGAGTCTCCGCCTCACAGTGCGTGCAGATGCACTCACACCTGCCTGCTGCCATTCCTCAGCAAGCTCTGCACTGCTGGTAGCCCCATCCCGCAGCTGAAACACTTTTAAGAGACGGTCCTGCCGCTTGCTGGTCTTTCTTGGGCGCCCTGGAGCCTTTTTGGCACCAATGGAACCTCTCTCCTTGAAGTTCTTGATGATGCGATAGATTGTTGACTGAGGTGCAATCTTTCTAGCTGCAATACTCTTCCCAGTTAGGCCATTTTTGTGCAGTGCAATGATGACTGCACGTGTTTCTTTAGAGATAACCATGGTTAACAGAAGAGAAACAATGATGGCAAGCACCAGCCTCCTTTTAAAGTGTCCAGTGGTGTCATTCTTACTTAATCATGACAGATTGATCTCCAGCCCTGTCCTCATCAACACCCACACCTGTGTTAATGGAGCAATCACTGAAACGATGTTAGGTGGTCCTTTTAAGGCCGGGCTGCAATGTTGTTGAAATGTGTTTTGGGGGATAAAGTTCATTTTCTAGGCAAATATTGACTTTGCAAGTAATTGCTGTTAAGCTGATCACTCTTTATAACATTCTGGAGTATATGCAAATTGCCATTAGAAAAACTGAAGCAGTAGACTTTGTAAAAATTAATATTTGTATCATTCTCAAAACTTTTGGCCATGACTGTACTGTGCCTGAACCTCGTCAAGAAGTACTTCAAACTGTCGACAATTCAGAGCACGAGCCATGATGTAATTCACAATTTTTGTGACATCTTTGAGGACATCATCAAATTTTTTGCTGCTTTCCCTGGCACAAAGAGCTTCTTGATGTATAATGCAATGAAACTGAATCACTTGATGTTTTGTTTCTTTAACAAAGAACTGTACAAAACCAGATGTTGTCCCCACCATAGAAGGCGCCCCATCACTAGTAATTGAAACTACTTTTTCCGGTCTTATGTCTTGTGACAAAAAAGCTTCCATCACAGCATTGTAGATGTCTATCCCTTGTGTTCTTTTAGGCAAAGACACCAGTTTCACCAGCTCTTCTCTCATGATGTCACCAACAGCATAACGCAAAATTATTGCTAGCCTTGCATGATTATTTATATCTGTGCTTTCATCCAAGCACATGGAGTAACAGGCTGCCTTCTGTAAGTCAGTGGTGAGCTGCTGACTAACATCACTTGTCATGCGCCGGACTCGATCTTTAACAGTATTTCTGCTAAGTGGCATGTCAGAACAATTTTATCCTTGTTTGGGAAATCATGAAAAAGGAAATTACTCCCAGATAACATGGCCGTTTTGATAATATCCCCATCAGATAGTGGCTTACCATGTTTTGCTATGCACAGTGAAATTTGAAAACTGGCAGCTGTCAGGTAATTTGTTCTAGAAAGGTAGTTGCAAAAACTAAGAGACTGGGAATTATATTTCTGCAATTTCCCTTCAAGAAACTCTTTTCTTTCAGATTCGCTAAGTTTGGCTACATTTTTGTGGTTGGTGTCAAAATGCCGTCTGACACTTGATGTGCGACACACAATGCTTTCATTACAAAGAATACATAACGCTTTCCCATTGCGTTCAATAACTCCAAATGACTGTGTCCAGCCCTCTTGGAATGATCTTCTACTATCTGTTTTTGTTTTTTTTGCTGCACTCATTTTTGGGTGTTCAAGATTTGAAGTCTACAAATACATAAAATAAAATAAAAAAATTAAAAAAAAATGAAGCACTCACTACAAATCTATCCCTATCAAAATAGCTAACACTATTAGTTAACACCAAAGAAATGGATATTCCCTGAATTAACAGTCTATGGCAGTGATTCTCAGCTGGGGTTCCTTTTGAATTTGCTGACCACCAGTGCAAGGGGTCAATGTTCCTCTGACCACCAACTTTTCACCTACTCTGAAAAAAAACATCTGAGTGCATTTCCTACCTATGATTCACCTCTGCTGTACATGCATTGGACTTACTTCTTGGGGAATTTGAATAAATAAGATGAAGTCGTAGCTAGGGGGTTCAGCACAAGGGGGGTCGGAAAACCTAAGTGGGCCACCCCCAACCCAGGTAACTAATGTTTACACATGCAGAGGAGAAATTATGGTAGTTATAATGATCCAATACTCACAGGATATGTCATTTAACCTTTTAAACACAGTTACCACTGTTCACAGTATTTAAATGGTTAAACAACCATCAGTTTGATTTCTGATAATGCTACCACACAGCGACTGAATAATACTACCATACTTATACTGAGTAGAAACGACAATACACAGACCTACATTGACAATAATACCAGTATACAAGGGCCAAATAATAGCAGCACACCAGAAACACATACTACCATCACACAGTGACTGACTAATGCACCATACTGTTATTGAGTAAAACCAATGTACACACACCTGTATTCCCCCATACAGAGCCCATATAGTGGTAGATACCAGCACTACACAGGATCTGTATAACATATAAGTGATTGTAGTTACATCCAGTGACTCACAGGTGACGTCTTCTCTAATCAGAGTCGTCCTCTTTCCTTGTCCATCCGGCTTAGACTGTCATAACAACTTCTTCCAGTCAAGACCCGTCTCTTCAGCATCTGCCAGACAGACATCTTAGGTTCCATACAAATATGCTGCTTAGGAGCAAACTTATCAGTATAATATGCTCCACAGTGGCCGCCACACAGTGCAATATGCTCCACAGTGGCCGCCAAACAGTAAATTATGCTCCACAGTGGCCCCCACACAGTATAATATGCTCCTCAGTGGGACCCCACAGAGTATTATACACTCCACAGTGGCGCCCACACAGTATTATATGCTCCACAGTGGGTCCCCACACAGTAGTTTATGTAGCCTTATGTTTTTAGGCCTTCCGCACAGTATCATATGCCCTGTAGTGGGCCCCCACACAGTAGTTTATGTAGCCTTATTTTTGTAGGCTCCCTGCACAGTATTATATGCCCCGCAGTGAGACCCCACACAGTAGTTTATGTAGCCTTAATTTGGTAGGACCCACGCACAGTATTATATGCCCCGCAGTGATCCCCCACACAGTAGTTTATGTAGCCTTAATTTGGTAGGCCCCACGCAGAGTATTATATGCCCCGCAGTGAGCGCCCACACAGTAGTTTATGTAGCCTTAATTTGGTAGGCCCCACACAGAGTATTATATGCCCCGCAGTGAGCCCCCACACAGTAGCCTTATTTTTACCCAGGTTTTTCAATGTTCCGTACAGTAAGGTGATATGCCCTCACTAGAAATAAACTTGTGCGCTGCTTACACTTCATTCCGTTTGGCAGGTTATGCTACTTACCTAGTATGGCTGCAGTCCCACGAAGAGCGGCGTCCTTCTTCTTCTGTTTGCAGCGCTGATGACGTCATCGCGCCTGCGTCGGAGCATAGGTTACGCTCTGAAGCAGTGTAAGCCAAGGCCTACAGGACTGGCATCCACAATGAGCTCAGTAGACTTTAGAGGATCAAAATTGGCCATGACTGTGTCACTAGTCAGACTGGACTTTAGTGTGTCAAAAGCTGATTGATGTTCAACCGTCCAAGACCAAGAAGGATCTTTTTTAGTGAGATGTCGTAGGGGTTCAGAAACAGTAGCCAGATCATGTATGAAACGTCCACAATATGTGACCAGTCCAAGAAAACTCCGAACATCTGATACAGTTTGAGGCTGGCTGGCAGAGGTTATGGCAGCTATTTTCTCAGGGTCTGCAGAAATGCCATTTTCAGAAAAAATATAGCCCAAAAAATTTAATGACATCTGGTTGAACTCATATTTTGACGGATTTACGGTTAGATTGCAGGTTTGCAGTCTCTGAAAGACTTGTTCTAAGTGATTGTCATGTTCCTCCTGGGTTGTGCCAAAGATAAGGATGTCATCACTGACATTGAGGACTCCAGGTATTCCTGAAAGAACCTGTCTGTTAACGTTCTGAAATATTTCTGCAGACGATGAAATGCCAAAGTTCAGCCTCTTGATCCTTCTCAGACCAACATGAGTGCTAAAAGTTGTTATATATCTGGAATCTGGGTGCAATTCAAGCTGATGATAACCAGATTATAGATCAAATTTAGAAAATATTTTTGCACCATTTAGATCTGTGAGAATGTCATCAATTGTAGGAGTAATGTGACTTTCTCTTTGAATGTCTCGATTGGCATGTCGCATATCCGCACATAATCTGATTTTACCAGGTTGCTTAGGTTTAGGTGCAACAACAATTGGTGAGACCCAGGGAGTTGGGCCCTCCACATGTTCAATAACATCAGATGTCTCCAGGTCTTGCAGTTCTTTCTCCACAAGCTTGCGGACATGGAATGGGATGCGCCTGTGAGGTTGAACTGAAGGCTGTACTGACTGGTCAATGTCTTTCAGCTTTCCTAGGTCTTGAAAGAGTTGAGGATATTTCTGCATAATATTTTGGACAGAAGAGTTTGTTACGCTGTTTATCAGTTTCACTGGGCCCCTAGATACCGCACTACTGCAGCTGAGAAGAGTGTCTGCAGAACTCTCCACTACATAGAAAGTGTCCGTGATGGATTTCCCAACAGACGTTAGTACTGACTGAAAGTTGGCACACAGAGGTAATGCAGTAGCTGAACCATAAGGATATATCTTCAGGTTAGTACATTGCAAAGCAGGTTTGTTCTTTAGCTGGTTATAGGTGGCGTGACTAATAACATTGACAGACGGGATTTGTAATTGCATGCACATTTTGAGACCCCTCTTCAGTCACTTAGAATAAGTAGGTGCTGCTGGGCTCATTAGCAGGGGACACGGACTGCATTGCCTGAACTTTCTGTGGCATGGCTTGTTTTGCTGAGAGAGAAGATTGTGATTTAGATCTGCAAACTTTTGCAAAGTGATTTTGTTTCCCACAGTTATGACAAGTTACTCCCTTTTCTGGGCAGGGTTTCTGATGAGGAAAAGTACCTTCATAGTTGTAGCAGGTTGCAGCTAGTGTGTGAGGCACATGTGGCTTCTGAATGAGCTTTGCTACAGAAGATGGCTGCTCTGGCATACAGTCTGTGTTCTCTATATGTTTAGCTTGATTCTCTGCTGCATCATGAATATGTGCAATGTCCAGTAGCTTTGCATGGTGGGATCTCTGAATGCTTGTCTCCTTAACTTAGATGAGACACATCCTTGTACGATTTGCATCAGAATTTCATTGTCTGTATCTGCAAATTCACAGTAAGCTGCACGTTGTCTTAAGTGGACATGATATGTATCAATACATACAGATGCTTTCTGTTGTTGACTGTTTTGTCTGTCTAAACTTGAAAATTTCAAAGGCTGCATTAATGTATGGAGAGAAGTGATTACCTAATGCTGCTTTGCATAGCTCATAGTCCCTGTCCTCCCCTGTATTAGGCACAGTTGTGAAGATTTCATAGACTTGCTCCCCTGCATAGTGTAATAACATTGCTTTCATTCTTGCATTGTCAGTAATGTTCAGTGCTTGCAGGAATATCTCAAAAGTTTCATGAAGGAAAACCTAGATACATCTCTGCATTACACTATACGAAGACAAATTTTTAAAAAGAGGAGACACAAATTTAAGTTAATTATTTTCCTGAAATAACATAAAAGAATAAAGGATAGTAGAACAAACACGCAAAAGTGGAACACAATTGTAGCAGGTTTGTAACAAGTAAAAGCAAACACAAAGAGAAACAGAAAACAATCCACATACAATACCAGGCAAAGGAGTTGTAAACAATTCAAGAGTTGACATACATACAGTCGAAACCATAAGTTTACATACACTATATAAAAAGACACATGTGCATGTTTTTCTCACTATCTGACATGAAATCTGAATAAACCTTTCCCATTTTAGGTCAATTAGGATTACCAAAATTATTTATATTTGCCAAACGCCAGAATAATGAGAGAGAGAGAGAATTTTTTTAAGGCATTTTTATTACTTTCTGCAAAGTCAAAAGCTTACATACATTTCAGTAGTATTTGGTACCATTGTCCTTAAACTGTATGACTTGGGTCAAACGTTTTGGATATCCTTCCACAAGATTCTCACAATAGTTGGTAGGAATTTGGGCCCATTCCTCCTGACAGAACTGGTGTAACTGAGCCATGTTTGTAGGCTGCCTTGCTCGCACCTGCCTTTTCAGCTTTGCCCATAAATTTTCAATAGGATTGAGGTCAGGACTTTGTGATGGCAACTCCAAACATTGACTTTGTTATCCTTAAGTCACTTTGTAACCAGTTTGGCAGTATGCTTCTGGTCATTGTCCATTTGGAAGACCCATTTGCGCCCAAGCTTTAACTTGCACAGTACTTTTTTTTTTTTTTTTCGTCAGTACTTGAACCCTAAAAGTTGTACAGTGCTGCGGAATATGTTGGCGCTATATAAATAAAATGTATTATTATTATTATTATTATTATGTTACAGCTCTTCTATGCATATAGGTTTCCGTTCCGGGGGTCCCCAAGCGGACTCCCCAAATGGAAACCCGAACGCAGATGTGAACCGGGCTTTGGATTGAAAATCCTTGAAATCATGTTGGAATTTATGCGCTTCTTTAACTGTAGTTTTTATTAAAGAATTTTTTTAAAAAAGATATGTACACGTACAAGGAACAGAAAGAAAAAAAAACATGGAAGTATACAATGTCAGCATGGAAAGAACAATATTGTGTAAATGTATACATTTATGTAGTACTTTTCTCTCCGCATGTTTCATGCGGAAACCACATGGACCCCATTATGGGGTCCGTGGGTTTCCTTAGGTAACCATTTCTTTATGCGAATAAGTTTCCATTCGAGGGGTCCCCAAGCGGACTCCCCAAACGGAAACTCGAATGCAGATGTGATTTGGGCCTAACAAGATATATCGTGGCACAATAAATGTGACAGAAGTGGTTCTTGATTATGGTCCTCCTCGATTGCCTCTTTCTACTGAGGAAGGATGTGCCTCCAGGAGAAGGAGACCTGCCTCAGGGTGACCGATAGTCTCGGGGATTGGAGGACTTTGTGAAAACATATGTAAATTTTGTGGACTATTAATGATAGCAGGTGTGAAATGCACTCCGTAGTTGGGAAATAGGGTCCCAGCCCGTGTTTCAGAATATATAAAGGATTTCCACTCCAGAAACACTTTTGTAAATTTATTTTGCGTTAATTCATCACACGTGGTGCAATGTCATGTAGAGTGATCAGTAACATTTCGGCCAATGTTGTGGCCTTCATCAGACTCTACAAAATACAGTATAGTGAGTTGTGGATACAATAATACACCATGTAACATACACACTAAATACAAACATTAAATACAAAGAATATACAACATATAGTATACTGCGCAGTACACTAGATGTAACGGTGGTTATATTGAAAGATGGTACTATGCCATCTATGGGGAGGAGTTTATGCAATGACGCTAGTCCCAGTCATGTGGGGGGAGTGGTTAGGAGCTCGCCAAGTAGTGGCGTTTTTCACAGAAGGTCCGCAGAGTTTTCCTCTGTGGCAGTGGCGTAACTAAAGTCTTGTGGGCCCCAGTGCAAAATTTTGTCCAGGGTCCCCTATCCCCTCCACAGAGCGAATTCTTGATAACGACAGTTACAGGTGCTGCATCAATATCTCAGATACTTGAAATGGATATAGCTTTAGTACCCTCAACTGTAGTTATCAAGAATATGGTGAGCAGCGCAGCGACAGGCATTTAAACAATACTGGGAAAGTATAATATGCTCCACAGTGACCGAAACACCGTATTATATGCTCCACAGTGGCCCACACACAGTATTATATGCTCCATAGTGGCCCCCACACAGTATTATATGCGCCACAGTGGTCCACAGACAGTATTGTATGTTCCCAAGATCCCCCCTAGAGCCGGTGCTATTATTATACTCTGACCCCAGGGTATAATAAGTTGAGGCCCAGGGGAAATGATTAAAAATAACAAACACTTATACTCACCTTGCCTCACCTCTCCTGGGCATCCTCACTCCGTCCTCCTGTCTTCAGAATCTTCCTTGGTCCTTGGTCCTCTTCTGCCTGGCAACTGAGTTAACCTGCCCCAGACGTCACTGCTAGGGCCTGTGATTTGGCCTCAGCAGTCACGTGGGACGTGATAATTACGCCGGAAGAATCATAGGCCAGAAGAGCCCCGGAGAGGATCCTGAGCCCAGGAGAGGTGAGTTTAAGTTTTTTTTTTTTTTTTTTGTAGTCACCTGCTCTGGGCTGTTATGTATTGGAAAGAGGCCCGGCGATAGCCTTTCCATTAACAATATGTATAGAGGTCAGGGAACCAGGCTTTTCCTGACCGCTATCATGGTGGTCTGAGACCCTCCACCCTCTATGACCGCGATCGTTACGCCACTGCTCTGTGGACTCTCTGCCTCTATTATACCAATACGTAAAACTACAGCGTTTCTGTAGGTATAATTGATTGTGTTTTTTGTAAATCGCAGCATTTCCGCTGAAGATTTTTTCTGCAGTGTCTGGATGATATTAGCCCGAGTCCCATTCACTTTGCAGGTAATGTAAAATGCAGTGTTTTCATAACTTGGTCCTGGCCTAAAAAACACTTCAAAATCGGCCTCCCATACAGTTCAATGAGTGTTTAAGGCCCTTGCCTCCCATTGAAATTAATGAGAGGCAGATTTCAGGTGGAATTTGGAGCTAATTTTGAGACGAAATCTACCTCAAAATACACTCCAAATTCCTCACCGTGAACATATTGTTAAGTTTTTGTTTTGTACTGTTAATGTTTTCCAGCTTGAGGCTAAGGCCCCACATAGCGAAACGCAGCCAAAACAACACAGTGGAAACGCATCACGCTTTTTTTTTCTGTGGACTTTCTGCCCTTATTATACGCAGGTATAACTGACATGCTGCGATTTTCAAAACCGTGGGTGTTTTCGAAAACGCAAGTTTTCCGCTGCAGATTTTTTTCTGCAATTTGTGGATTGGATTAGCCAGAATCCCATTAACTTTGCAGGTACTGTAAAACACTGTGTGTTTGCAACGTGGGGCTTCAGTCTGAGACAATTTTTGTTTTTGGAGTGGACTGAGTTGTTGCTGTATCTTAATTGCCCATCTATTCCAGGAGACAATGATTAGATAAACTCCCTAACAATATATACAACTAGATTGCATATAGCAATTTATGTATGGTTTGGTGTGTAGCAATTTATGTGTGGTTTTCTATTCTAGTTCATTTGGCAAGTTAGAACCTTTTTGTTTACTTTCTGTTCCCTTATCATTGATGTGAGCCACACAGGCTTTGACTTTATGTTTTACACTTGATTCATAGGCTTCGTTCACATCTGCGTCAGAGTCTCCGTAAGAGACTCTGTCGCTGATTCTGCTGAAAATCGGCGAAGAGAAAAGTCCTGCACGGAGGATACTGAAACTGGCGGACCCCATTAAAGTCTATGGGATCTGGGGTGTCTCCGAGTAACCACTGTTTTAGCAGGCAGGCTCTGTTGCAAAAACTCTGCTGTGTGAACTCTAAGTGTCTTTTTGTTCAGTGCCTCCTTGATGTTCCTTTGCTATTTATTGCCCCTTTAGAACCCTTTGTCTCAGAACACTAAAGTCAGTAAATGGTAAATACATTTAAAGGGGGCACTGAACAGAAGGATACTAAAGGGGCAATAAGTGGCATAAGGGCACCAGAATGGCACTGAATCATCTGCCCACTTACCATTTATTGCCCTCTTTAGATCATCAGTGCCCCTATTTAAAAACCTAACCCCACACTCTGTGGTTCCCACAAGATAACACTGCCCCCACTAAAGTAATAGTTCCCCCCACATTGGATAATAATGACACACTATAGTCCCCAATACACATGGGTAACAGACCCACCCACAATTAATATCCCCCACATAGGTAATACTGCTCCCTAGAGGTATTAGTGCCCTCACACTAAGTATCAGTGTCCTAATAGTCCTGCCTTCCCCCACATTCCTTTCAATCCACACCAACAGAGCACACAACGGTGAATTGCATAATCTTTCACCTACACTGCTGTGATGGAGTCTGTGTGCACCTAATATTCTTCTCCTGGCTCTTCAGTCTCTTACTCTATGGTACTGTTCTGAGCACAGGAGATAAAAGCCTAGAGGAGACTAGAAGTTGCTCATTGGTTCCTACGTGCCACATCAGCATGGTGGTAGAATATAATTATGCAATCCAACAGACTACCTGAAGGCATCCCTAACAGTGTAGCAAGAAGAAGCAGCTGTGGGCAGCAGCTTGAGGAAGCCAGTATTGCAGCTTGGCATTCACTGTCTGCACTCAAACCATTTGTGCCACTCCTTATTGTGTGTTGGCGGGAGTTCCCAGAGACAACACAGGTTACACATATGTAAGGCTGGCCACAATGTTGTGGACCCATGTTACAAGTATATTCTGTTTAAAACAGAGACTGTGTGAAGTCTCTGTGACACAAACTATAGCTTTTCAAAAAAAGTTCTACAATTGTTTGTTGTTCTAATAATCTGTATAAAACATAAAAAAAACACCTGTGCCTTCTTTTGTGTTGTAACCACTAAGAGCTGTTAAGTGTCTTAAACAGATAGCAACCATTATTATTAATTGCCATTGTAATTGTAATTACATTAGTAAAGTTATCTTTGCAATTTAAGTTGGTTTGCAACTGTATTTTTTATAGGGCTACCAACTGTCCATACCTATACAGTATGCCACATTAATGACATTGATCTACAAAGATATAGGGCAACCACCATGTATAAAAAATATAGTTAAATCTTTATTTAATATGGATTGCGCAATCCATATTATAGTCAATAGCATAGCATAATAACTATAATACAGGGGACAATGCAAAGGATACACACATAGACAGTGTGGTAATTTGGGGGGATTTAGCCTCAAAGGCGGCAGCCTCCTGGGCTCGACAGCGGTGTAGGTGGTACTGGGTGCCGGAGAAGCAGCATTCAGACGGTACTAATCCAAAGTAAAATGACTTTTATTCAGCTTACAAATGGAACCAAAAAATAACAAACAGCCTGGCTCAGTCAGTCCTTTCAGGACCCCAGTCCTCTTGGGACAGACCGCCCATCCGTCTCCGACTGGTTCCCCGTCTCCCTGCTTCCTGCAGGTCTCCACAGCACTCCACCTTTTCTGCTGCAGACACTCCGTCTGGAGTTGGTGCCCCCACCTATGGGTGTGGCTGAGGAGCTTTTCAATCCTGGTTTTGGGTCGCTCACTAGTGCCCTCTAGGTTCACACTATCACATACCCTCCCCCTCAGCTCACTACCCATGGGGTGAGCTACAATGGAACAAGACATATTATGTCGACGTCCCTCTTCAATCCTGTACACTTGTCCAGTGATTGTCTACATGTCCCAATCTGGCGGTCTCTTTTTCCAAATTCCGGTCAGTTGAGATTTCCGTTTTTTCAGCACTTTAAATTCTACGCCAAGATCCTGGCCATTCTGTACAAAGACAAGCTCTACTTCATCACCTTCAAAATTCGCCATACAGGGGATCACATCATTTTCATTATATTTCTCACCATAGTCTTTAGCCACCCCATTGCATGACTTTGATCCCTTTAGTGAATAGCCGTAAGAATTTTCATCTTGACCTATCATGAATCCACAGGAGCTCACAGACCAACCAACACGTACTTCATGCACATCAATGTCTTTAGAGTATAACTGTTTCATGGGTACCTTTTCTGTAACCTTCATCTCAAAGCAAACTTTGCCATTCGAGACACTAGTTTCATCCAGTTTTTCATCTTCCTCTTCCACTGGGGGACTTGCTGCATTTATTTACTTCAATACACTTGAAGTAGCCACAGCCATGATCTTCACTTGGTTTTTTCACACTACGTTTCTTATCTTTTTGATCTTTGCCATCACCATCAAGGCTTAGAAGTTTAGGAGACATAGGCTGTTTGTTCCCCTCTTTGTTTGAGAAACACAAGCTCTGTACTGCAATATCTTCTCCTTCTGCACAAGGGTCATGCAGTACACCCTCACAAAATAGCTCACGCTGAACTACATTTTCTGGTATGTCTTTAACAACTGCCACATCATATATTGGAATGGTTTCTTAATAATACTTCCACATCTGTACGGCAGCAGGAGAACCACTTCCACACTCTATTCTTACCTTCTCTTTCTCATACACATAACTTCCTGGAGGCATATTGCGGTACTGTGATAGATTGCAAGAGTTTTTGTGAAAACCCCTTTCTGACAGTACAGGAGCTGGTGATATCGTCATCTCAACATTCTCCAAGTTATTTTCATTCTCTGTGCTAACACCGGAGGGCTGGGATACAAAGTTTCCAACATCACAGTCTTTAGTGTCAGTACCCAGATGCTTTTTGGTTACAGGTTCTGGCTGCCTTAATGGCTCTGCATTCTCTGCCTCTATGCTGGCAGCTTTCTCCAATTCTAGTGCCTTCTGTAGCGCACAAATCTCTGATTCCAGCTCCAGAACGTTCTTCATTGCCACATTTTTCTGCACAGCCTCCATCTCAGTTTTTACTATTGCAACTTGCAGATCTTCTTTAATCTTTCACACTGCATCTTCTATGGCAGCAGATATAGATGCCATCTCTTTATCCACTATGTCTCCTAATTCTAGGATATTCTGCAGTGTTCTTCTAACATTTGTCAGGTCAGCATCCATCAAAGACTGCTTATCCTTCAGCTCATTCAGATACTGTAAACTCTGGCTTCCACATTCCCTGCAGCTGTATATAAGACGATCTCCATGGTCTGGTGGTGCCAAGTGAGACGTTGCACTGCCATTTACAATTGTATCTGCTGTTAAGTGTGCAAACTGTACCAGTGCTCCAATTAAGTCAGAGGCATCTGTCATATTCTGTATGTATTTCGAGTGCCCATTCGAGAGGGAGGTTAATGAGTCTATAGCAACTTTTGCTCGGTTTACCAGGTAATCTGGTGAACTAGTGCAGTAGATATGTAGAGGATCATCAAGTTTAGCAACTGCATCCTGGATGATATTTTCTGCTTCCCTCACTGTTCCCTGAATTATATTGAACTGATCCTCCAACATTTTCTGATAAAGCTTCTGCTCATCTGCAGACTTTTTGTCAAGTCTTTCATTCAAGTCCCGTATCTCAGTGGCTCTCTTATCTTGCTCTTGGTTGAATAAAGACTCTGTCTCTTGAGTCACGTTTTTCACAGTTAGCAGCTCTGATTCTTTAGAGGTTATCAGGCTCTGCAGCAAGTCCTTCTCAGCTTCTAGTGCTGCCAGCTTTGAAGATAGTGCAGATGCTGACTGTTCAGTATTGGATAAAGACTGCTGCAATCGATCCAATTCTTCTCTTTTAGATTCAACTTCGGTTTTTAACTGTTCTATCTGAAAAGTGTGCTCTTCCTCCTGTTTGTCCACTTGCACCTTTAGTTTAGCAACAAGCATTTTTAGATCTACAATCTCAGCAGATAAATTAGACAGGTTTTCCTCAAACTGAATCCTCATGTCTTCTGTCTGGAGGTCCAATTCTCTCTTGGCCTTTTCCAGCTTGTCATAAGCATTGGGTTTGTCCTCATATAATATCTGCACAGATTCCAGGTTTTTCTCAACTTCTTTGTGACTCTCCTGTAAGGTTTGTAAATTCTGAGCATGGACAGACGATATCTCCATCAATTCTTTGTCTTTATTTTGTACCAAAACAGACAATTTCTCATTATTTTCAAAAGAATCTGACAGCGCCCTCTCCAGGCTGCATATTCTAGCTTTGAGTTCCCTTTCTCTTTGTTCCAGAACTCCAGCTCTGCTCTTCCACTCCTTCACTTCATTGGTTAGCCGAACCTGCTTTAGTTCATGCAAGTTTTGCTCTGACTGCAATGTCTGCACCACAGATTCTAAATCACTCTCTCGGTCAGACACATACTTCCTCAGCTCTACAAGTTCATTTTCTTTATCAGTTAATGCAGCTGAAAGTTTTTCACACTTCCTGACTTGGTCATCCAAACATTCTGACTGACACTGCAAAAATTCACTTTTCTCACGTTTAGCAGTTTCAAGGTCATCTCTTAATTTTTCAATGACACTCTCTTTGGCAATGGAGTCTTGGACATGCTGCTCCTTTAAATCGTGCAATTGCTTCTCAAGCACTTGCTTTTGTTCTACACTCTGTAGAACTTTATTAGATAGAGCGCATTTCATTTCTGCAAACTCCTTCTTAGTGACACAGTCCATTTCAGGCAAACCCAGCACCACATTTTCACAATGACTAGGATATGAACTCCTCATAGATTCAAGTTCTTTCTTTAACTTCAGGTTCAACTTAAGGTTCTCTTTTTCTGATACCTCAAGTTGCCATTTCCAATCAGATATTTCATCTTCATCAATGAACCTGATGGTTTTAATCTCATCTTGAAGCTGCTGCACGATAATATTTTCATCTTTGGCGCTTTCATGCACTGCAGTATGAGACATACAGTCAGCAGGGACATATTCATGCATAGAACAGAAGTGTTTCAGAAAACTAAGTCACTCTCATGCAACCCATTATCTTTACTTGCACTCCCCATGCTCTGTTCCGGATTTTGTGTCTCTCTGCCTTGAGACTGTTGCAGTAACAAACCTGTGCACAGCTTTTCTGCTTTCTTACAAACTGAAATTTTCTTTTTCTTGCCCATGGTTTAATAACAAGATTACACAATATTCCACAGCAACCTTGGGTTCAACTGGCAGCAACTTTTTACAGCAACTTTCTTCTGCAGTCACATGTGTTCACCAAACAGTTAACTTATGTGGCACTACAACAACCAGCATTTTCTTCTGTCTTCCACAGAAAACACCAACATGGCACCATAGCCTTTTGCATAGACTGTTTGCAATATCCAGCTTCTACACACATTGCTTACTTTCTTGCCATCAGCAAGCACTTTACAGACTTCTGTGCCACAGCATACACAAAGTCCATTCCCTGGATTCCTCTTCCGGAGTTTTACTTTCACCAGTTTTTGCAAACAATTTGTTATTTTGCAGTTCCACTCTCCCCCTCCTGGGTTTCTCAGTTGAAATCACAGATTTCTTCCAGCTGTAGACCACCATGCACATTTAGCAGTACTGCAGTTACCCGACACTTGTCTTCCAGGACTTGCGTGGATCTCTGTATGCCCACATCCGAAGCGCCATATGTGGTAATTTGGGGGGATTTAGCCTCAAAGGCGGCAGCCTCCTGGGCTCGACAGCGGTGTAGGTGGTACTGGGTGCCAGAGAAGCAGCATTCAGATGGTGCTAATCCAAAGTAAAATGGCTTTTATTCAGCTTACAAATGGAACCAAAAATAACAAACAGCCTGGCTTAGTCAGTCCTTTCAGGACCCCAGTCCTCTTGGGACAGACCGCCCGTCCGTCTCCGACTGGTTCCTCGTCTCCCTGCTTCCTGCAGGTCTCCACAGCACTCTCTTCTGCTACAGACACTCCATCTGGAGTTGGTGCCCCCGCCTATGGGTGTGGCTGAGGAGCTTTTCAATCCTGGTTTTGGGTCGCTCACTAGCGCCCTCTGGGTTCACACTCTCACAACAGTTAAATGTTAAAAATTACATGCAAAGTCCCTGCTCAATAAAGATGTAATACCATAAGACAAATCCTACACATCAAATTTATCATGATTGCTTATGGACTCCTATATGGATGCAAATAAAGTATAAGCCACTTTGCATCAAACAAAAAGTGAAATAGACACTCAAACCAAAGGAAATGTGAAGCACAAATGTGCAGTGACACCATAAAAATGTAATTCTGTTCACAGAATGATATACATGAATCTGATTATATTATGACACTTAAGCCGGTTGCATACGACTGTGTGCGAACCGGCTGCCGTTAATGATTGGCACGGGCGGTGCACGGGGGACACACAGATGTCTTCCGTGTGCCGCCCGTGCACCGGCCGTACTTACGTAGCCCCTTTCATTCAATGAATAGGAGCCGCGGAAGCAGGGCTGCAAAATCGGACAGGAATACGACCTGTTACATATTTTGCAGCCTGGATTGTCGGCCAGCACACGTGACCATGTAATTCACGGTCATGTGTATGGGCCCATAGAAATGAATGGGTAAATCCTGATAGCACACTGACCATTCATACGGTCATCTTACCATACCATTCCTACAGCGGCTTAATAGTCTCCTTATATAATTGTAGATATGTTTTTTTGCCTTTGTTTTTTTTAATTGAACTGAAATCAACCTGATTTACACTACAAATAAACATGTTTTGCAGTATATACTGGGTAGATAATTTAAGAAGCTATCTAGTTTTTTTTATATTTTGTAGATACACTGGGTGGCTGTGATGACATCAAGATGCAGAGTCAAGCCATTCTCCCTGGGCCTCATCTTTCCAATCTCCAACCATCTTGCAGCATCTTGCTGCTACCTGAGGTCTGCTGATGTCTGAGCATACATCCTCACTACTGAACAATAAATTTATGTTGGTGGCATGTTAGGAATTTGCGAATGAGTGTCAGATAATATTTGCCTGTAGCTGTATAGTGGGCCCCAGAATGAATTTTACAAAATTTTTGAAAAACGCAGCATGTCAATTTTACCTGCGGAAACGCTTGCATTTTCCCTATAGATTTAATTAATGAACAAAAACTACAGAGAAAAACGCAACACAAACGCAATAAAAAATGCTGCAGAATTATCATAATGTGTTTTCGGCTGCCTTTTTTCCCACTGTGTCTTTTAGCTGTGGTTCACTACATGGGGCCTTAGCCTTAAACCTACAAAGGAACTTACAAAGGAACTTCATGAAATGCTTCCCTGTGTGGCATAGCTGTGGCCATTCATATAAATGAAATAACCTAATAAGGTTAGATTTGGTCAACCATCTAATGTGTATGCGTCCTGGCAGATTTTTTTCTCCACAGGTAGATAAGCCACTGCCAGACATGCCTAGCCATAGCCATAGGGTAAATGGGAATTTCTTATTCAGTAGACATGCATCACATGACTAAACTGAGCAAAGCGGATAGGGGAGTTGAGTGATATAGCTGTCTGCTACATGCTTGCTCCCTATCTCATTTGTATGACCTGCTAAGGACTGCCATCTCTACCACCAAAGACCCTCACCATTTGGTGTCATTAAAAACATAAGTGTCAAATGTGTGTAGGGGCTTGGCAGACGTTGAGAGATGTAAAGATTTCAATTGCTAAAACCTTTTGATCCTGGGGAGATAGGCTGCTACCAAAGAAGTCTGACAGTGACTTTCTCCCCTCTCCCCCAGTTCAGCTCACCAAGCATGCATGTGTATGAGGAAGCCATGAGAGATTGCTGTCAGCTGACAGCTATCTCAAGTTTATGGCCAGATTTCTGCACAAGCATACGTTAGTCCTCACAAGACATCTTCAGTACAGTTATAAACACATTACAGATCAAACCTAAATATAATTTTATGCACTTCTTAATTCCATTAGAACTGATTGATCTGTGCCTTTTATATTTATTTGTACCTTTCTCATCAATAATGCATTGGCTGGCTATAGGAAATACAATGGTCTGCATTATGACATCTTAACATGTATATGAATATATTAAATATATTACAATGTAATGCTCTTTATGCTATTTATACTTTTAGCAACTACCTACATTTTAGCTTGTCTAATAATTTTTATTCACTTTCTTCAGGTATAGTGTATATGTGTATGATAATGTACTGGTTCCATAAGTCCCCTGATGAAGATACCTGTTGTGCACATTCTGCATTCATCCTAATAATAACAACAATGGGTAAAATTTACAGTGGTGGCTGCACCTGAATTCTGGCTTAAAGTATGTATATTTCATGCACATTTTAGGTGCATCTAGTTAAGAATTTTTTCCAGATTCCCAGTATATGGTGTGAAATTTTAAATGATGCCATTAGAAACTGCAACCTGCCTCACAAATATAAAGCATTCATATGGCTATGTGAATGTTAAAAAGAAAGGGGTCTCATCACTGAGACCCAATTGTCGTGACGTCAACGTGCCCCACATGACTACTGAGACCCAATCACAGGCCTCAGCAAGGCAAGTATAACTGATATTTTTACTCACTTCCCTTGGGCCTCCACTTGTTGTACTTTAGGATATGAGGAGACCCCAGAATATAATGTTTTGGTTCTAAAAGGAAAATGGTTTCAAATGGATGTACAATCCGTTATCCGTTGATTCTAATGTTAGAAAAAAAACAATTTGTCGTGGATCAATTTTTTCTAGAGTATAGAAAAGCATGGTAGGATACGCTTCTCTGTCCATCCAAAAAGCGGACAGGGACAGACAGTAGATCAAATGGAGTCAAAAGCACCAGTTTTTAAAAAAAATTAGAATCTATATGTACGCAGAAGGATACATTTTTATAGCTCTTTTTTCAATAAAAATGTATCTGTCAGAAGGGAGTGCATTAACATGATGTGAATGTACCCTTAGATGCATGCTTAGTGCATGCTTTGAGTACTAGAACTAAGTGGTTTTGCAAATGATGTGAAACTTTGGCTTTTCACTGAAAGGAGAAGAGAAAAGTACTGCACTCTTTAGTGTACAGTGTGTGGATCATGTAAAAATACAGACAAACAGCTGGCGATTTACTCACCTGGTTGAATTGTGAAGTGCAAGCCCAATATCATTGTAGGTCTGATATAAAGCCTCACTGATGAATCTACCATTACATTGCGTGCTGTCTAGATCAGTAACAGAATACATCCATGTACCAAGTAATCAGATAATCAAAAATATGTGAGTCACGTCTGGCGCTGATGGATGTAGATGCATAGACTAAAGTGGTGCAGGTAAATTCTTTATTGGTTACTATGCATTACAGCACTGAAACAGCACCTTCATAATGTATATTAAGACACTTTTTAGCTTGGAGATATCTATAATATCATGATATATTTATTTCAGCGGATCTGTGAAAGTTTTGCTGAAGTAAATGGAATGGTCATCAACAAGGCTCAAAGATATTGAAATCTCTGAGCTGAAATGGCACATGGCCCTCAGTAGAGTTTCTTGTGCCCCTTCTTTTTAGTGCTTGGTGAGGATTTTGGCTTTAGGACTACCCCCAGATGGTATCTTCTGGTGTACCTGACACAAAACATAGCTAATGTAGAAGCTCCAAATCTATTGACTTCAGGCTTGTTTCTGAAGAATTTCAATAATCAACAAAAGTCTTACTA
The DNA here is from genome assembly GCA_947044405.1 of Leptodactylus fallax. Lineage (NCBI taxonomy): Eukaryota > Metazoa > Chordata > Amphibia > Anura > Leptodactylidae > Leptodactylus > Leptodactylus fallax. The sequence goes on from CAMRHE010000140.1 coordinate 2,895,477, forward strand.
ACAATTACTTTATTTTCTTACACAGAATGAACTTTATTTCAGTTTTCCATCAGACAAAGATAAAAGATACGTATAAGAAACATTTTACCACACAGGTGACCAGAGACAAATTGTAACACTTCACCTATGTAGTTTTCATCAATTTCCTATGGGAAGACTATGAAATTGAGATTTAATATACATTCAGGTCAAAATTACTATGGAATATTTATTTTATGAGGGACCTAAGAGAATCTGTGAGTCCATCTCTATATCTATATCTCGTATACCTTTCTTTATTCCTCCATCAGCAGCACAAGTGTAATCTCCAGAACTTAGAAGAAAGCATGAGGCCCCTGACTTGTTTTTGTCTTTGGCACTGGCCCGTCGAATAATTCTGTTGTCTTCTAGTGGTTGGAATGGGGGTGGCTCTTCATGGTCATCATCTGACATTACTGTGTTGGCATCCCCATTTTGCTTAGAATCTGTGGAAAAAAAAAACATGAAACATAAATTAAGAACATTATGATGCAATAAATTACTGTTACATATGTCAGTCCTTCTAAATTTGTTATTGAAACGATATAAATATCAAAATAATTGAGAAAATATTGTTACCTTCTATTATGCGCATACTGATAACAGGAGCTGATTTCTAATAGATTCAACCTGCTATACTGTAAAGTATAAAGTATAGCAAATCCTAACAAAAGGCTAGGATGTATACTATTTAGTTTCATTACACCACTGACCTAATGATAAAAAATAACAACACTTTAGGTTTTCATTATTTTACCTGGTAGCATGGTGTAGCAGGCTGTTACCTATTCCTCAGTCAACAGTCAATTGTAACAAGTTAAAAATAGAAGGAATTGATCTTTTTTGACTTGATTGCCTTTAAAAAAAAATCATGTTTTATTCTTTTGGGAAATGGTCTCACCTCTTGTCTTACAAACAGTTTAGTTTCTCACCAGTGCATCATGTGATGTGTGGATGCATTTGTGTATTAACTCTTTTACTGTATATGCTGTATGCAGTGGCGTAACTAGGAATGGCTGGGCCCCAAGGCGAACCTTTGACATGGGGCCCCCCCAAGCCGCCGCCCCCAACCCCCACACACACACACAAACCGCATTCCTGCACACACTATTATGCCCCATAGTGGCCCCTGCACACGGTATTATGTCCCATAGTGGCCCCTGCACACGGTATTGTGCCGCATAGTGGCCCCTGCACACGGTATTGTGCCCCATAGTGGCCCCTGCACACGGTATTATGCCCCATAGTGGCCCCTGCACACGGTATTATGCCCCATAGTGGCCCCTGGACACAGTATTATGCAGCATAGTGGCCCCTGCACACAATAGTATGCCCCATAGTGGCCCCAGCACACAGTAGTTTGCCCCATAGTGGCCCCGACACACAGTAGTTTGCCCCATAGTGGCCCCTGCACACAGTAGTTTGCCCCATAGTGGCCCCTGCACACAGTAGTTTGCCCCATAGTGGCACCTGCACGCAGTAGTTTGCCCCATAGTAGCCCCTGCACACAGTAGTTTGCCCCATAGTAGCCCCTGCACACAGTAGTTTGCCCCATAGTGGCCCCTGCACACAGTAGTTTGCCCCATAGTAGCCCCTGCACACAGTAGGTTGCCCCATAGTAGCCCCTGCACACAGTAGTTTGCCCCATAGTGGCCCCTGCACACAGTAGTTTGCCCCATAGTGGCCCCTGCACACAGTAGTTTGCCCCATAGTGGCCCCTGCACACAGTATTATGCCCCATAGTGGACCACCCATGAACGATTATACTCTGGGGTCTTTTCAGACCCAGAGTATAATGATCGGAGACCCAGGAGAGGATAGAAACATAGAAAACACTGCAACTTACCTCTTCCTCGCTCTGGTGCACTCCCGTGCGCTACTTCGGCCATTTTCAATGTCGGACCGGATCTCGCGCGATCCAGGCCGGCGTCGCGACGCATAATGACGTCGGCTGACGTCTGGGACGTCACCAAGCAGGCCCGAAGCCTGCGGAGCGGCGGAGAGGTGAGTTACAGTGTTTTTTATGTTCGCTCACCTCCCCTGGGCTCCCGATCGTTATACTCCGGGGTCTCAAAAGACCCCGGAGTATAACGATAGCAGTGATTGTGGGGTTCGCGGTAGCGACTGCCACAGGGCTCCGGGCCCTGTAATGTTCCGGGCCCTGTGGCAGTCGCTACCACTGCTACCTCGGTAGTTACGCCCCTGGCTGTATGTATCAAATACTCCACACTGAAACTATGTTGCTTACATTACAAGTATCTCCTTCAATAAAAGCCTCACCATCACTGCTCAAAATCCCTTCTATCAAAAATGGACTCCAGAAGACCACCATTATCTCCCTCTGGGCTAGAGGTTGTTTCTGAGGGTGACATTGGACTTGGGGCAGGTAAACCTCATTTTGTCTCTGGAGCGCACAACTGCTCCGTTTCCAGCCCTCCTCAATTAGCCTGAAAAAAATCATACAATATTTGATATTTTTGTGTCAAAAAGCAAAAGTGTTGTAAGTATGATACCTTTATTGACTAACCAGAAAAAATACATTTGCAAGTTTTAAAGAGGCTCCTTCTTCAGGCATTTCCATTTCAAATGAATGATTGAGAACACAGCAGGACCACCAACCTCCCAACTCCTCACCTTTATAACCTCAGTGTTATTACACTACCTTATCTAAGGTATCACCTCTTGAACTAGCTGCCTTTGTGTAGCATCTTGCCAGTGTTCTGCAGTGTTCTCAGTCATTCATTTGTAAATGCCTGAAGAAGGAGCCTCTGTGCTTTGAAAGCTTGCAAATGTAATTTTTCTGGTTAATCAATGAAGGTATCATATTTACAACACTTGTGTCTTTTAACACAAAAGTATCAAATATTGCATTTCAATTTTCCTGCCATTTTACACATGTTTTTCTATATACTTCTTTATAGTGGGGAGAAAAAACGCCAGAAAAAATGCATGAAAAACTACTGTCTGTATGCAAACCACCAAGAAAAGCAACAGCCCCCAAAACTGCTAGCAATACTGATGTCTTTTAAAGGCTTTTAACAAAAAAAGCCATAGGGTAAAGATTTGTCAGCAGCCTTAGACAGGGAAGTTCGAAGTTCTTTAGGTCAGGTAAACATGGTAGTTGGGCCAGGAGTATGGCTTACCAATGGTAATATGGACCATCAGTAACAAATAGAATGCTTACTGTCAGTATCAATTTTGTCAGGATTATCACAGTTCTTTACAGAAAAGTCCAAAAGAAGAATAATGCAGTATTCTCGAAAGACCTTGCTTAATGACTTCTTACCATCACCACACCATTTGACAGTACAATCTATATCTTAATGTAATCATAACATGAGTATACTTTATTAATGGGGTTGTCACACATAGAGAGTTTTTCTAAATGTATAAACCATAACACCTGTCTCCTAGCTGTAGTACACATGCTCCTATCCTAAGGTTTGCATAAACATTAGATCATTGTTGGCCGAACCTGCCAATTTCACAATCAAATAGATGGTCTGATCTTAGTTTAAAAACTACATCATAAACTGCATTGTGGCCTCCATACTATATTACCCCTTGAACTGGCCCTTACACAGTATGTTACTGCTTTTATTGGCTCCCACAAGGTATATTGTCTATTTTGGCTCCCACACATAATACTATCCGCTTCTTTTGGTCCCCACATGGTATATTTCTCTCTTTTTTTGGCTCCCACACAGTATATTGTCCCCTTTTTTGGCCCACACACAGTGATATGTTAGGTCACCACCTATTGGATTATTCCAGCAGGTAGTAGCCAATAATTTACTCACCCATCCCTGCTCTTATCCAGGTTGTGCCTCCATTTTGGCCTCCAGACATTGCTGCTCTTTACGCCCTTATGCTGCACATGTTCTTCAGCATTGTGACGTACTGTGCAGTGTACCCTGAAGGCTGGCCTGGAGAGAAGCAGGGATGGGCGAGTAAAATATCAGCTGTCACCTACTGGAATAAGCCAATAGGTAGCAGCGAATTAAAAAAAAAAATTGCGACCCTCAGTTTTATCCAGGAGGCGCTGCCTAAGGCAACAGCCTCAGGTCGCCTGATTGCAGATGCACCCTTGTTGGTGCCATGTATAAACTATTACATTTACATGAACTTGTTTGAACACTTACAAATTTCTATTATTTGATAGGCTTATATTGTTTACAGATACTTTAGTATTAGCATTTAGGACACGAAGACCTAATTTCAGAATGGCTAGACACATGATAAATTGAAAGTGTAGTAAAGCACTTGCTAAACAGCAATGTAACACTATTGAATATTACCAAACAAGTATTAAAATGATATACTATCAGGGCTGATTTGTTATCTTAGGATCTATTTAATTTCTACTTTGACCTCAAGACATCACTCTCCTGAGCCTGTTCTCAATACAATGCTGCATATTATAAATGCTTCTTCTGTTACATTTGTACACTGGAGAAAATAATATACAATATAATCACATAATGATGACTATGATGCTATCACTTTATAGTGCTAAAAAATGCCATTCACTGAGGAAACTGTGAGAAACAATAATACAAATAAAACTTAACCTTTAATAAATGTTTCATATTTCTGGTAATCATAAAATATACCACCCCAAAATACCAAATAGCAAACCAAAAAGAGAAACCAAGAAAAAACCTCCCTGGGGTAAGATGCAATCCAAGGATATATGATTCCAAACTAGGGGGGAAAAAGATATGCAAAAATCCCTAACCACAAGAATAGAGACAGTGCCTCTAAAAAGTGTGTAGGAGATGCTGCATCAGTTGATATAACCAATAGGAGAAAACACCCTGAGGCTACTTACTGGAGTAATGCCACGCCATCAGCCTCAGACCTCCAAATATCCACTGAAACCCAAAACCCAAGGCAGTGGTACACTGATTAAGGAATCCCTAGACCCTAAGCGTTTCAATAATACTAATTAACTCATCAGGGGTCGATCAATGAAAGCAGTGAAAACTGCTCTTGTTGATAATTCTTCATGCCGATAGCAGGCCAGACGTTGCCCGAAATTGATACCAGTGGAGCCCACTTTATAGTGCTAATAGGGAAAAAGTACCAAAGAATAACACATTTCTGATGGGCATACAATAAACTGAAGCTTTATCTGAGCAATGATGCTGTTTGCTCTTTTCTTTTTTGGGGATCAGTGGTTATGGAAGTGCTTTCCTATTCTAAGTTTAATGGAAGAAATTTATCAATACTGGCACCTATCCTGTTATGGATCTGTATTAAAACAGCTGTCTAGCCATTAATCTGAAAAAAAATATGTTAGAATGTTATAAACTAAAAAAACAAGTCCTAATCACCTAACCAATCCTGGTACCTCCTGTATAGACACTGCCCGACCCCATACTGGTTTCTGAAGTCATGTGACCACTGCATTCATTCCATGGATGTAGCAGGTCAAAGCTGTGGTCAATGATTGACTGCAAATAGACACAAGGCCATACTAGAATGTCACTATTGGACCAGGCAGTACAGAGAACAGTGGGGAACCTGGCAGTGTTGAAACAGGATAACTGGGAGATCGGTAAGGTATGATTTATTTTTTTATTTTGTAACAATTGTATAAGCTGTTTTTCTAACAGATGGCTAGACAAATCCTCAAAAACAATGCCAAGGGTAGAAGCTTCTCTTCAAATACCATATAACTAGTGTAAATTCATTGGTAATTCTGTCCAAATTTCCTTATTTGACATCACAAACCCAATGCTTTTTCAATAATATACTATATAGCCATACTATAGCTATACAGCCAGGAAATATCCATACATATATCCATATATACAAGGCCAATCACTCCATATGAGGAAAGTACTTCCAATATACTACATGTACCAGATAAGAAGGCCTTATGGTTACTATGTATGTATCTTACAAGCATTTTGACAATGTACATCACGTCACCTGTTTGATATATACCTGCTGTAACACACCTGAATTTCCCTGTTGTGGGACTATTAAAAGATTATTATGTTATGTTATGTACCTAATCTTGTTTGTTGGCTCGGATACTATTGTGCATCGTCTTATCATTCCTGGTACATTTTTGTAACTGGTTATTTATTGAGCACATCCTTTCTGACTTTGTATATGGTTGCCTTCTTGTTTATATATGATGTTGACAGGCATACCTCTTTTACAGTTACTTGTGTCTAAGCTGAATAGCCTCTGATGAACCAGGGTAAAGCACATTGGCAATTTCAATCATTGCATAAGTTGTAGTTGCAATATCTATTGGCTTTGTCCATTATATTCTGCTCTGAGAATTCAATATTTAATGGTTACTTATGATTTGTCTCTGTAAAAATACCAGGAAGAACCCAGTAATTGCATTAACCCTATACTCCTCTATAGAAAAGGGAGGTGCAGGTATTGTAGTGTCACCAGTGGATTGTCTGTTTAAAGGTGCCTATTCTGCTCTAATCAGTGTGTGGGCTGGTAGGGATACAATAGGATCAGTATTAGCGCCCATAGTCTTCCCTGCCTCCTTGCTTACTATTTCATTTAGTACAGTATTACATGGGGCAGACAAAGACAGCTGAGGGCCCTAGTAGAACACCTCCTTAAGTCTCTCCACCAATAATCATTAGCCATGAAGTTCTTTAGTTTAGATATTTACCTGCAATTTAATAGCCAATTGAAAGTTGCGTCTATGGTGATAGGGCCCCCTAACCTACTGCCCATCAATGTTAAAGTCACACAAGAGCTTCCAGGACAGGCAGGCAATTCTCACTTATATCCAGGAGTTGACTTGAGTAGCCATTCACAGACTTAAATGTACTATATAGTAACACAGTAAATGAGGTTGGAAGAAGACACAAGTCCATCGAGTTCAACCTATACTGTTGATCCACAGGAAGGCAAAAAAAAACCATGAGGCTGCTGCCAATTGCCTCATATCGGGGAAAAAATTCCTTCTCCACTTCAAATCCAACAATCAGCATAAAACTCAGCATAAACTTGTTATCTCCAAAAATCTAATAGCCCAAAACCTGGAATATTTTTTCTTTCAAGAAAGACATCTAGGTCCCTCTTTAACTTGCACAATGAATCCAACATCACAACACCCTCTGGTAGTCTCACTGCTCTTAAAGTAAAGAATCCTTATCTATAATAGTGACAAGGATGTGTAGACGATGTTCCTTTGCTACTGTCACAAACTGGTAAAAAAAATCTGTGTACTCTAGGGGCTCTGCACGGAGACATGGCACCTGAAAACAAAATCTGCTTTTCAAACGCTCAATAGTGCTCCTTCTCTTCCACACGCTGCCATGTGCCCAATAATCAGTTTATATCAACATGTGGGATATTTCTGTGCTTGGGAGAAACTGAACAACAAACTGTTATGCATGTGTTAATTTAGGTCTAAATTAATGTATTATTGGAAAAATATGACAAAATTTCACCTCCATATTGTTTTAATTCCCGTGAAATGCTTAAAGGGCTGACAAACTTCCCAAATGCTGTTTTGAATTATTTTAGGGATGCAGTTTTGAAAATGGGGTAATTTATGGTGGTTTCTAATATACAGGCCTTCAGAGCAGAAGTGGTCCCTAAAAAATTTGTTTGGGAAATTTTCCTGTAAATCTTGAAAATTGCTGTTACACTTCAAAGCTTTATAATGCCCAAAATAAATTAAAGGACAATTAAAAGATGATCCCAATATAAAGCAGAGATTTGGTAGATAATACTTATTAATGTATTTCGGTGGTATGACTATCTGTCTGAAAAGCAGAGCATTTAACATTTTGAAAATTGCAATTTTTTCAAAAGTTCCTTTTTTTTTTATACAGAAATACAAAAATATTCATCAATGTTTACCACTAACATGAAGTACAATGTGTCACGAAAAAACAATCTTAAAATCACTTGTGTAAGTAAAATTGTCTTAATGCTGCCATATAAAGCAACACATGTCAGCTTTGAAAAATAAGGCCTGGTCCTTAAGGTGCTTTTATTTTTGGGGCAAGCTGTGCTTTTTATTGGTACCGATGTTTGATAACTTTTTATTGCAATTTTTTTGGGGATAGCAAGGTGACCAAAATAATTTGAGCATTGTAGTATAATCTTTTTTTACAGTGTTCACAGTACGGGATAAATAACGCTGTTTCTGGATAGTAGGGACTTATACACACATGGGGATACCTAAAATGTTTGTTTCTGTTATATGTTTTTTAAATGTAAAGGTGGACTTTTTTTTAAATTTTTTATTATTTGTTTATTTTTTTATTCTACGGTTTTAACTTTTTGAAGGTTTTTTTTTAATTTTTACCTGTCCCACAAGGGGATTTGAACCTGGGACCTCTGAACTCCAGAGTAAAAAACCTGTTACCTTTGTATAAAAAACCTGTTACCTTTGTTTGATCTGCAGCTTTCTCCAATTTATATTGAGGTAGTCCTCCATAATAATTGCTTCAATAATTAACCCCTATAACATTAGGACTTTTCTCTCCGCCTACAGAGACTCAAACGCAGATGTGTACCTAGCCTTAGTATTTTATTTTTTCCGCCCCTTCCTTCCTCCCATAGGGACTCTACATGTTAATTTTCCTCACAGATGTCATCTCTTAGTATGAGCTTTGAGTAAGGGTCAAGATGCCTGGAAACGTGTAAGCAACAGCTAACTGCGGATTGTTTTTATGTTGATATTTGAACATGGAATTTTATTATCATTTCTTGGATTTTGCTCCTTCAAGCTCAGAGGTTTTTCTGAATATCACTAGGATTTGGAGTCAACAGTATTGAGATATAGGGGTGAGCTGAGAAAATAACGTGCTGTTTGGATCACATATGTAAATAAGTCACAGATTTCACTAGTTACAATAGGACAATTTCACAGTTTATCTGTTCCCCTTTCTGCTCCACCTCTGCCCAGATCACAGAGCATGCCTAGAAAATTGTCCTCTAGAAGTCAATAGGGCCTGCTTTAGCCCATTGTGTCTATGGCCGATGGTCTACAGTGGGGAAAAAAAGTATTTAGTCAGCCACCAATTGTGCAAGTTCTCCCACTTAAAAAGATGAGAGAGGCCTGTAATTGTCATCATAGGTAGACCTCAACTATGAGAGACAAAATGAGAAAACAAATCAAGAACATTGTCTAATTTTTAAAGAATTTATTTGCAAATTATGGTGGAAAATAAGTATTTGGTCAATAACAAAAGTTCATCTCAATACTTTGTTATATATCCTTTGTCGGCAATGACAGAGGTCAAACGTTTTCTGTAAGTCTTCACAAGGTTGGCACACACTGTTGCTGGTATGTTGGCCCATTCCTCCATGCAGATCTCCTCTAGAGCAGTGATGTTTTGGGGCTGTCACTGGGCAACAAGGACTTTCAACTCCCTCCAAAGGTTTTCTATGGGGTTGAGATCATCTTCAATGCCCTTGCTGATGGAAGGAGGTTTGCACTCAAAATCTCACGATACATGGCCCCATTCATTCTCTCATGTACACGGATCAGTTGTCCTGGTCCCTTTCCAGAGAAACAGCCCTAAAGCATGATGTTGCCACCCCCATGCTTCACAGTAGGTATGGTGTTCTTTGAATGCAACTCAGCATTCACTCTCCTCCAAACACGATGAGTTGTGTTTCTACCAAACAGTTCTACTTTGGTTTAATCTGACCATATGACATTCTCCCAGTACTCTTCAGGAACATCCAAATGCTCTCTAGTAAATTTCAGACGGGCCCGGATATGTACTGGGGAACACGGGAACACGTCTGGCACTGCAGGATCTGAGTCCCTGGCGGCGTAGTGTGTTACTGACGGTAGCCTTTGTTACGTTAGTCCCAGCTTTCTGCAGGTCATTCACTATGTCACCCCGTGTGGTTCTGGGATTTTTGCTCACTGTTCTTGTGATCATTTTGACCCCACAGGGTGAGATCTTGTATGGAGCCCCTGATCGAGGGAGATTATCAGTGGTTTTGTATGTTTTCCATTTTCTAATTATTGCTCCCACAGTTGATTTCTTCACATCAAGCTGCTTGCCTATTGCAGATTCAGTCTTCCAAGCCTGGTGCAGGTCTACAGTTTTGTTTCTGGTGTCCTTCTACAGCTCTTTAGTCTTCACCATAGTGGAGTTTGGAGTGTGACTGTTTGAGGTTGTGGACAGGTGTCTTTTATACTGATAACAATTTCAAACAGGTGCCATTACTACAGGTAATGAGTGGAGGACAGAGGAGCCTCTTAAAGAAGAAGTTACAGGTCTGTGAGAGCCAGAAATCTTATTTTACACCATAATTTACAAATAAATTCTTTAAGAATCAGATTTTCTGGATTTGTTTTCTCATTTTGTCTCTCATAGTTGAGGTTTACCTATGACGTCAATTACAGGCCTCTCTCATCTTTTTAGGTGGGAGAACTTTTTTTCCCCACTGTATCTCTAGGAAACTAGAAGTGACAGATTAGGCTTAAATGAAATGGTTAGAATTTCAAGATTTGTAGTTTTTTTTATATAGATAATAACATGGAAAATTAAAAACATCAACAAAGATTCTTAAAAATATGTTTAATAAAAACATGAATTAAACAACCTTCCCTGTTCCATCCCCAGTTTCCTTCCTTAGATCCTGTAGACAACACAGACTTCAGCCCAGTTCTCCAAGAACACAAACCTGTAACATTATTATTGTGCTAACATAGCAAGTTATGTCCCATCTACTGGCTGTTCAGGGGAGGTCCCAGTGATCAGGAAAAATGAAAAACACTTGAAAGAGAAGAGGAAGTGACATATGAACACCCATATATACACATCTGTTACTTCCTGCCAATGAGTAGTAGAGGAGGACACATCTATTGGTAGGGTCTTGCCAGACTTAGCAATATCCTACACTACTGCAGGGGTCTGGGAGGAAGGACAGAGACAAGTGAGCCCTAATCTCACCCCAGCCACTGTCCTTTCCTATTGCCTCAGTTACCCTAAACGGTAAAAGGACAACCTGAAGACGAACCCTATACTGAGTAAGTGACAACACAGAACACAGACAGAACAAACGACAAAAAGAGAGGTCAGGAAGCCAAGGGTTCGATAACAGACGAGCAATGCAGTACAGAATCAAAATCCAAGAGAATAGTCAAAAGTCAAGGCCAGAGGTCAGGAATACGAATACAAGCAACAAAACAGCAAGGAATAATAGCCAGAACGCACAAAGCAATAACCAGCGACCATGTGAGGGCTGACAACCTGTTTATAGAAAGTCTGGGCAAGCCCCAGACTGGATTGGTAGACAGGCTGTCAATCACACAGGCAAGGCTGAGATTAACTATATGCGGTCCAGAGAGAAATACTCAGAACTCGGGTGTGGCTGGAAATCCATTACATTGTCTAGGACAGTGTTCAGACTGAGCAACAAGAAACCTACGCAAGGAACCAAACTGAAGACGCCTCCTTCGCCGCAGTGTGCGAGCAGAGGGTGGCACAGAGACCCGAACAGGCAGAGACGTTACATCTATATAAAGAGGACCTTTCGCCACCTCCATAACTGTTTCTTTTCATCCCTTAATAGGAGCCCTCCACTGACTCCAGCGCAGCTGCAATTTTTCTCTAGCCCCCAGCAATCATTTCTGCAGCATGGTGGTTAGCTCCGCACCTTGCAGTGCTGTTGTTCTAGGTTTGAAACTGACCAAGGACAACAGAGTCACGCATAGACTTTGTATGTTTTCCACATGATTGTGTTGGTTTCCATCAACAGTCCAAAGACATAATGATAGGAAATTAAGATTGTAAGCCCTATATGGGACAGTAACTTACAATGTCTGCAAACATTGCAGAATATGATGGTGCTAAACAAAGTACAAATAATCAAGCTCTCTACTGTCAAGTAAGAGGTACCTGTCTGTGTGCCCACCTGACAGTATAGCTTTTATTTGACATACTGGATCAACACTAACAGCACCCATTGCTCAAGATGGTGGGGGCTAGAGAAAAAAAATTCCAACTGTGTCGAAATCAGTGGAGGAGTACCTACTGATGGATACATAAAGTTTAAGTTGGTGGAGGTGGTGAAAGCTCCTCTTTAAGTAAATGTGCACATTTATTAGAACTTTGTATTTTGTCAATTATGTATTTATACCTCCATTAATGTATGCATTCCCTAACCACTGCTTCAGAAGTCACATGCATATATTGTTCTGCTCTAGTGGCATAAAGTGATTCCTAGATTTCTTAGGGTAAAAGGGGCAAATTAATTAAACAATCGTTGATTGTAATGTCAATCTGTATTCCCTTAGTCCAGACAGCAGCACAATATGGGGGTATCTCTGCCCCTGTGTGTTGTTTAGGACAGGTGGAACCTTTAATTAGCACCAAAAAGGTGCCTCCTACTAGCCCTATAAGAGGGCACAAGAGACCTCCCTCCACTGTGTAAATTATAAAGTAACAGGAAACAAGCTTCTAGGGAGGGAAGCCTTGTGCTGCTGTCTGGACTAAGGGAATACAGATTGACATTACAATCAACGATTCCCCTTACGTCCGACAGCAGCACAATATGGGGAGATAGCAAGTAATTCCCCTAGGGAGGGTTTCCTCGCCTTACAACGTCAAGGACTGACTGACCAAAGGCAGTTGTCTGGAAACTGCAGATGTCCAATGATAATGTTTAACAAAAGGTCAACTGAGATAACTATGATGCAGCCGCACAAATCTGGTCCAATGGTAAGGACCGATACTCAGCCAAAGAAGTCGACAACCCAGGTCGAGTGGCCGTAGAAAAACTGGAGGGAATAACTCCTGAATAACAAAGGAAGACTTAATTGTCTCCTTGATCCATGTGGATAGAGTAGGCTTGGAAGTCTTGAGGCCTCTGTTTTTACCCTGCATATCAATTAGTAGGCTTTCGGCCTTCTTAAGCGGTTGAGTGTGGAAAAGGTAAATCCACAGACACCTTACCACATCTAAGGTGTTGAGCTTTTCTTCCTTCTCAGAGGTTGGAGAGGGGAAAAACACAGGTAACGAAATTAGCTGATTGCTATTATAGTATGAGGGGATCTTAGGGATAAACCCAGGTAAACCTAAGGTGCACCCTATCTGCAAAAACAAAATGTACGGTTCTCTAGAAGAGAGGGCCTGGAGCACTCCTACTCTTTCGCAGATATAATAGCCAACAAAAAAGTGGTTTTGTAGGCTAAATATTTTATCTCCGTAGTCTCCAAGGGTCCAAATGGAGGACTGCACAGGCCTGTAATGACTACCGCAAGGTCCCACTGGGGATGATACTGAGGGCTTTAGCCTCATTGCCCCTTTAAGGAACCTTGCAACCAGAGGATCCTGAGACAGACGTCTGTTCAAATGAGCGGAGAGGGCCGCAATCTGCACTTTCAAAGTGGCAGGGGCAAGGCCCTTATCCAAACTGTCCTGAAGAAAATATCAGCCGTTGAAGGTTCTAGATTATTAATACCCTTCTTGGAGCACCACTCCATGAAAATCTTGGATGTCCTCTGGTAGTTCTTATTGGTAGATTCTGCTCTTGCAGAATAAAGGGTCTTCAGGACGGCCTCTGACAGTCCTCTATCCTGCTGTAGGGACTGCTCAACCTCCAGGCTGTCAGGTTCAATCTTCAGAGATCCTGGCACTTCAGAGATCCTTGGGAAACCAGGTTCTGGATGGGGGGAAGCCTCCAATATATCCCTCGACTCATCTCCATGAGTTGGGAAAAACCAAGCTCTTTTTGGCCAGAATAGAATGATGGCTATCACAGAGACTTGGTCCTGTCTGATTTTCATTAATACCTTTGGTATTATTGGAATTGGAGGGAAGATGTATGCCAGCCTGGACCTCCAAGGGATGGACAGGGCATCCACTGCCAAGGGATTGTCCTCCTGGTAAAGGGAACAGAACTTCTCCACCTTGGCGTTGAGTCGGGTTGCCATGAGGTCTATTTCTGGAAGACCCCTGTTCAGGGTAATCTGATGAAAGACTTCTGGATTGAGTGACCATTCTCCTGATACGGCATAACCCCGACTCAACCGATCCGCTACTATGTTCAGGGAGCCCTTGATGTGAACTGCGGATAAATGGGTTAGATTTTTCTCTGCCCATGTAAATATCAGATCTGCCTCTCTAAGGAGGGTTGGTGATCTGGTGCCTCCCTGTCTGTTCACGTACAGCACTGTGGTCATGTTGTCTGACCGGATTTTGACTGCTCTTCCCCTGGGAAGAGGCAAGCAATAGAGTAAGGCACGATATACGGCTCTGAGCTCCTTCCAGTTGGACGAGGTCCTTTTTTCAGGAGCGCTCCAGACTCCCTTTATGGAGTTTTCGTCCAATGGGCTCCCCATCCCGAGGGGGATGCATCTGTAGTCAACAGGGTCCAAGAAGGTTGGACCGTGGACCTTCCGTCTTTCAGGTGCAACCACCACTTGAGGGAAAGACGGGTCCTGGGGGAGAGTCGAATCTTCTTGCTGAATGTAAGAAGGGAGCGATCCCAAGCCTCTAGTAACTCCTTCTGGAGGGGACGTAAGTGCCACAAGGCCCATGGGACTGCCTCCACTGAGGAAGACATCAAGCCCAGGATCTTCATCAATGTTCTGATGGAGGCTATCGGCTTTTGAAGAAGTGCCGGACTGCCGCAACCAGCTTCTCCTTCCTTGCTGGTGTCAAGGAGATTTGCAGGCGGACTGAATCTAGGAAGTAGTTTTCTCAGAGGAACTTCCTTCGAGTTGAAGGGATCGTTTTTGACTTCTCCCAATTTATAAGCCATCACAGACTCTGAAGGCTGTCTGTAGGTACTGGAGAAGAACAGACTCTGACTGGGCCTTTATCAACCAGTCGTCTAGATAAGGCACCAAGAATATCCCCTGAAGCCTGAGGGCGGCCGTTATGGGGGCCACTACCTTTGTAAAGGTGTGGGAAGCAGAGGAGATCCCGAAGGGTAGTGCTGTGAATTGAAAGTGCTTCCTGTGGCCGGAAACTACTACGGCAATCCTTAGAAAAAAACCTTCTGCGTGGAGGTAAATAGAAATATGCAAATGGGCGTCTTTTATATCCAAAGTCACAAAAAACATCGCCTTAGAGGAGAAAGGTGGTGACAGACTTTATGGTTTTCCTATGGAAGCGCTTCTTTTTGATGAAGCGGTTGAGGTACCTTAAGTCTATGATCATTCTCCACTTGTCTGCCGGTTTTGGCATCAGGAAGACGGGAGAATAGACACTGGATCCTTCTTCTAGAGAAGGGACTTCCACCAGGGCTCCCTTGTGAATGTACTCTCGGATGGAGCATTCCAATGTAGTCTGCTGCATTGTAGGGAGGCTGCGAGTTAACACAAACCGATCCTGAGGAGGACGGAGGAACTTGATTGCATAACCTCTTTGGATTACCTACCGGACCCATGGGTCTCGAATTTTTCCCTGCCTGCAGTTGAGAAAGTGGGAGACACGACCTCCGACAAGAATCTCGGCCACAGGAAAACTGCTTCTGATGTCAAAAGCTAGGCTTGACTTTTTTATCATCAGACTTCGGAATCTCCGGCCGGCGTCTCTAGAGGAATAACTAGAGCCTCTCTGGACTGCCTTCCACGACGAGGCGGATAGCCTCTACCACGGCCAGAGCCAGACCTACCTCTGAAGGCCTGGGGTAAAGTTTTACCCTTCTTGTCGGCCAAGCCCTCTAGGATCTCGTCTAGGGCACAGCCAAAGACTCTACCCGGCTCAAAGGGTAATGCGCACAAATTATACTTTGAGGGGAACACAGCTGTCCAAGGTATTAACCATAGAGGTCTTCCTGCTGCAGTGTTCTTGGTAAGTGCCAGGGATTTGGCCGCCAGCCTTAATTGATGGTGGGAGGCTTCCGTTAAATATTCAGCTGCTAGGGAAACTGAGCCTAGAAACCCTAGCAGCTCGTCTCTGGAGACTTCCAGAGTCGGTCACTTTCGAGGTGGACCAGGTCAGTACATAATTTGGCTGACACTTCACAGGACGCAACCGCCACAGCGTTCTTGGGCGAGGCAGCTGAATAAGCCTTCTTGAAGGTATTGTCGAAGCGCCTGCCATGGCGTCGTGCAGATTTCCTCCATCATCTGATGGTACCTTAGTGCGGCAGGACAGTTTAACCACCGCCATATCCACCTTGGGAGGAGGACCCCATTGATCCCATTGAGCAACTGGGAATAAAGCGCCGAACCTCCTAGGAACCACAAGAGGTTTTTCAGGACTTCTCCACTCTGAGGACATTAATTTTTGTAATGTCTGGTCCACTTGGAAGACCCTAGACCCTCTATAGGTGGACGCGGAGGCTTCCCCCGTCAACATCACGATCCTTAGATCGGATGGACTTCAGCAGCCGGCTTAATTTTTCGAGTGGAAGCACGGCCTGCTGGGATCTTCAGTGGAATCGTCAGATGAGAGTGTCTCGTCCACTATCTGATAATCTTCATCAGAGATCCGTAAGGAAGATTGTGTCTCAATCTGCGGTCTCTTGGCAATCTGGGCGATGGAAGAATGAATCTCCTTTAAGAGACTCCTCATATAGTCCTTTACCCAAGTAACAACCTCTTATAGAAGGTACTTCCGGCGGAGGTCCGCGACACTGGTGACAGCGGGTAAAATCATAGCCGTCAGGTAAAGGGGTATTGCAATCCAAACACATTAGGTGTTTCAAGTTTAGAGGAATTTTTCCTCCTAAGCGCATCGCCATTACGTGATGCAGAAGATGACATCTGAAACATCAAACAGCCACGTGCCACTGAAACAGGGAAGATCGCCAAGCATCGCATAAAAACCCAAGGGGTACCTTTTTTTTTTTTTTTTTTTTTTTTTTTGAATCGGTCACTTGAAGAGAGAAAAAACCCGTCAGAAAAAAACCAGCCACCGCAACCCGCAGCAGAGGAGCTAGAAACCACTCACTCAACAAATAAAGGACTGCATTCAGACCTTTTAAATGTAATCTAGCAGCGAGGGGAGGAAGCCAACAAAGAAACATTTATACAGCACCAAAACAAGTCAAACGCCATAATGGAACATAGAGGAGCATAAGCCTAAACCAGAGGCTCAAAATATAAGCAGCAAAAATCAATTCTATATTTTGCCTTTAAATTTTAAATTTCCAAACTTACCGCACTTTTTCCGAGAAAACCGGAAGTAGGGCGCGGTGGTGCGCAAAGGCTTCCTTCCCCTGGGAACATAGGACCGGAGAAAAGTTCTGTCCGAGGAGGTTCCCCACTTACTTCCGGGATCGCGCTGCCTGCAGATGGATGCCGGATAACGCTGTGCTGCGGTGCGAAGGCCCGAAGGACCGGAGGTTTTCTCTTTGGGACCGAGGTACCCCAAAAAGGTAAGCCAGGAGTAAATAAAACCCCTAGCAACGGGAGGTCACAAGAGACCTCCGTCCACCTGTTCCACACAGGACAGAAAAAAACACAGTGGAGGGAGGTCTCTTGTGCCCTCTTATAGGGCTAGTAGGAGGCACCTTTTTGGTGCTAATTAAAGGTTCCACCTGTCCTAAACAACACACAGGGGCAGAGATACCCCCATATTGTGCTGCTGTCGGACGTAAGGGGAATAGGGTATTTGCTACATCATGAGGTCACATCTTTAATAGTGCTTTCAATTTTAAAATTCAATGTGACTCAATACTATCTGTTGTATTTTAAAGTGACTTGCAGTTTAGAAATGCTTGAGAACAGAATTAAATTGTCACGACTTTCCAGCTCCTTAAAATATCTGGTGTGCAACATTGCAACCCAAATTATGGTGTTTTGTAGACTACAGGCTTGGCATAATTACTTCCCACTAATTTACCACAAATAGGATCTTAAAGGATATTATTAGGATAATTTTTCATTATTTTTTATTTTTGGAGAATAATTGTTCATATAACCACCATTATCAATAAAATCATATAAAACGTAAACATAGGACAGGGTTGAAATTTAACTTCTTTGTATCACATTTTTACCTTTTGGTTTATAATAGACCCTCAAACGTGACCCAGATGTGGAAATAGGATATCATTTCAAACCCAACTAATGTAATCATGGGCAAACAAAA
Organism: Leptodactylus fallax; assembly: GCA_947044405.1. NCBI lineage: Eukaryota > Metazoa > Chordata > Amphibia > Anura > Leptodactylidae > Leptodactylus > Leptodactylus fallax. The sequence goes on from CAMRHE010000140.1 coordinate 2,913,509, forward strand.
AATGTAAAAGGTTTTGCCCCTCTTGATTTAGTTTACAATAAAAATAAGTCACAGAACCTAAGGGTACATACCAGGCCATGCTCTGGGGTACTTTGGGGAGAAGTGTCCCAACACTAGTGGGTCCCATCCCTTTTGCTACTGGGTAATAAAATGCTGTGCATAGTTAGCAAGCAGAGGCATAGCTGGCGGGGGGGGGGGGGGAGGTCGGACCACTGACCATGACGAACCCACCCAAAGGCCACTGCAAACACAACCAGCAATTTCAATTATATCAACATCTGCACGACATTGATGCAGTTGAAATTCACGGTAGAGGGGGAAGACACTAACCCTTCACTACCATTCTTATTTTGTAGGCTTCAAGCCACTACAGGTCACGTTTACATAGACAGAGTCGGACTGGGATGTCTGGGGCCCACAAGTGGAATTGTTTCTAGGGGCCCACAACCAGGACCCCTGCAGATCAGCTGTACCAACAAAGTGCAGCTACAGGTAAACAAAAGCCATGCTGCTCACCTACCATTCAATGTGTACCACTGCGCTACCTAAACCCACCTCTACACTATGTAAGGCAAGTGAGCAGCGTGGCTCCTGGAATTGTTAACATTAACATGGTCCATACAACTATAGTACCAAAAATTGTGGTTATCAAATTGTGGTCAGTGAGCAGCGGCCATAATGGGAACAATACTGGTAGCTGCGTGTTTTTGTTAACATCTGATCTAAGAGATCTAAGAGATCAGTGGGGGTCTAACACCCAGGGCTCCTGCTGATCAACTGTTTGAAGGGACCATGGTGCTTTTGTGAGTGCCATGACACCTTCACTATTTACATTGCATCGGTCTGTTTTATAGTGACCGTGCAATATAATTACTGCCTGTAATAATATCACATGTCTGCTATAAAATAGATGGGAAGTGATGAAAATAATGAAGGGACCCCACACAGTGTAATATACTTCACAGTGACCACACACAGTATAATATGCTCCACAGTGGCCCTCACACGGTATAATATGCTCCACAGTGCCCCCCACATAGTATAATATGCACCAGTGACCTCCAGACATTATAATATGCTCCAAAGTGGGCCCCCACACAGTATAATGTGCTTCACAGGGAGCTAGGCTTTCCCCGATCAATATCACAGTGCTGTGGGGCCCCGGCCACCTCCAGCGGTCCTCGTACCACTCTGGTCGTAGTCACACCCCCTGAAACCATGATCGTTATGCTGCTTGTTATCAGACCTCCACTGCCTATTAAAACAAGCAGCGAGGGTCTGGTGGGCCAGTCCGACCCTGTACATAGATAACGTCACTGTGCCAGGATGCATATGTGTTGTGATAATTGTGCCTTGTAGGCTGCAGACCTGAAGTGACTTGCGGCCTACAAGTTAGTATAAGAAGAGGGATGACAGTGATGGCTTGTGCAGCTCCTTGGGTAGGTGAGTCAAATTTTTTTTTTCTTTCACACTTTGGGGGACATTATTAATATGTTGTGAGGGCAGTAATGATATGAGGATCTCATTAATGCAGGGGCAATATTGATATAGGAGCCTTATTAATATAATGGAGACTTCAGGGGGCAGTAACAATTTCAACAAACATCATTTTTATAAGGACGCATTAGAAGGCATTATTAAAAGAGTTTTCTAGGATTAAAAAAGTACACAGGCAGCTGGGAAGGTCTAAAAAATAAAAAATGTGCTTATATTTACCTGCATCCTCCCCTTCATTCTTGTACTGGACCAGTCAACTTATCCATTGCTCTGTATACAGAGGCAACAGCTGTGACATCACATCAACAGGATAACTGCAGTCAATCAGCACAGTAGACAGCTGAGAGCACTTACAGGGAATCTAAACCCCAGGTCCATATGGACATGTGGCTGGTTTAGTGTCCCAAATCACCCTGTTATAACGCAATCCATGGCCACATTAAAAATAAAAAAGCTTTATACTCACCCTGCCGCTGTACTCTCCGTGCCTGCGCAGGTCTTCAGTGAAGCCAGAGGAGTACACCTCGGCTTCAGTGCACATGCCCCGCAATTACGTAGTGAAGCCGGGGTGTCCATCTTTGGCTTCACTGAAGAACAGCGCAGGCGCCGGGAGGCGTGCCTCATGAATAAGCAGGACCGTTCTCACCAAACAGCGTCGATCGGACCCTTCTCTAGGTAAGTATAAAGATTTTTTTATTTTTAATGCGCCTGCGGATTGCATTACAACAGGGTGATCTGGGACACTAAACCCCAGGTCTATAAGGATCTGTGGGTGGTTTAGTGTCCCAGATTGACCTGACAGATTCCCTTTAATGATTCCGGTGGTCCTGTCACTGTGACATCACTACTGAAGCCGTTCTGTATACATAAAAAGCAGTGGAGGAAATGGTTGACGAGTAAGTATAAATGCATTTTTATGTTTTACACCTCCCTGCTGGCTGCATACTTTTTTTTCTAATACCAGACAAACCCTTTAATATAAGTGGGACATTTGGGTGCAGTATTAATGCATAATATAAGTATTGGTATATCTGTTTGCCCCTCCCCCCTTTGGTGAAACCCTAGCTATGCCTCTCTTGGCAAGGAAGTGAAGAATCAGCCCAAGAGTAACATTAAAGGTAACCTCTCAGTATTAATATGCTGTCCAATCTACAGCTGTTGTGTATATATAGCTTTATGAAAAAAAGTTTCAGTTTTAAGTGTAATTTACAAATTGAAATCTCTGCAAATTCTGGCAGAAATAGCTGTAAATCTCTAAACAGACTCACCTACTGGACTCCTAATCCCAGAATGAGCAGATTTTTAAGTTAATGTTATACAAATTATACAGATTTTTTTTCTCACAAAACTACTGTACTGTGCAAAAGATGTGCACAAGGCAATGTGAATGAAAAAAAAGAGAAATCTAAATCAAATCAATATTTGGTGTGACCACTCTTTTGAGTTCCTGTGATGTTATGGCCCTCACAGAGCCCTGATCTCAACATTATCAAGTCTGTCTGGAATTACAGGAAGAGATAGAAGGACTTGAGCAAGCCAACATCCACAGAAGAGCTGTGGTTAATTTTGAAGATGTTTTTGAATAACCTCCCTGACAAGTTCCTTCATCTATGTGCAAGTGTGGCTAGAAGAATTGATACTGTTTTGAAGGGTGTTCACACTAAATAATGTATTGATTTAGAGTTCTCTTTTGTTCATTCACTTTGCATTTTGTTAACTGACAAAACTAAATAATTACTTCAATTTTTAAAAATGTTCTTACTTTGCAGTATTTTTCTACACCTGCATAAAATTTTTGTCAACATATCAATCTGCTCAGATTTTTCTTCTCTAAAACATGCTGCCCACAGATCAGGCTGTATGTTTAATATGACAGGTCTTCTAATGGTGTCCACTGGAAATTTTGCAATAGGGCCCCTCTCTACCCATAGCAGATCAAGATGCATCTAGATCACAAAGGCACAATGGACACTCACAACGTTACACAAGCTGTTAACTTGCTCAGAACAATTATTATTCAACTTGATATATTCTAAAAAGGATAAAACAAGATGATCTTACATGTTTATTCACTGTGTAGAGAAGGAGTTGGACTCCTTAAACTAAAGCCTAGAGTTCAGGTCTTGAGAAACCCAATAAGACTACTCAAAGATGGATACAACATTTAATTAGATATTATTCACCACAGATTCTATTACTGTTTCTCATTGTGGTACATTTCACTTTATTATTCCTTCCTCCTAAATTGATGCCATCCATTAATTATGCATACGTGCAATTGGTTAAACAGTAGTCATGAATATTGTACAACAATAATGCACATATAACATCGCTGTTTAGAATATCTTTTTATTAATAACTACTGTCTTAATCTCTCATAAAAATGGAATCTAACAACATGCTAACTTGGACAGACAATAATTATACTATAGGGCTGTGATGGGGAACCTTTTAGAGACCGAGTGCTCAAACTGCAACCCAAAACCCACTAATTTATTGAAAAGTGCCAACACAACAATTTAACCTTATTACTGTGCAGATATACAATTGCAGTCAATTACGGACGCACATAATACAGTCAGGGAGGTAATGTCTGGTCCAGAGAGATATATTTGGGTGTCCTCAGCATAGCAATGGTAATGGAAACCATGGGATTCTATGAGTTGGCCAAGGCCTAGGGTGTAGATGGAGAACAGGAGGGGTCCTAGGACGGAGCCTTGGGGGACACCTACAGAAAGAGGGTGTGGCGGTGAGGTGGTGTGCAAGTGGGAGACGCTGAATGTGCGGTTGGTGAGGTATGAGGAGATCCAGGAAAGGGCCAGGTCAAAGATGCCAAGGGATGAAAGCGTTTCTAACAGTAGGGAATGGTCGACTGTGTCATAGGCAGAGGAGAGGTCGAGGAGGAGGAGGACAGAGTAGTAATGTTTGGCTTTGGCAGTTAAAAGGTCATTAGTGACCTTGATTAGGGCAGTTTCTGTGGAGTGATGGGGTCTGAAGCCTGACTGTAGTCTGTCAAAGAGCACATTGGACGAGAGATAGGAGGACAGTTCGGAGTGGACGTGTTGCTCTAGCAGTTTAGAGGCGTATGGGAGCAGTGAGATGGGGCGATAGTTGGCTGGAGAGGACGGGTCGAGGGAGGGTTTCTTAAGTATAGGGGTGACGGTAGCATGTTTGAAGGCAGAAGGGAAGGATCCATTGGTTAGGGATAGGTTGAAGAGATGGGTTAGGGTAGGAGTAATGACTTTAGAGAGTTTGGGGATAAGGTGTGACTGGATGAGGTCAAGCGCGCAGGAGGTGAGGTGGGATTTAGATATTAGAGTGGAGGGCTTTTCATCAGTGACGGTGGAGAAACAGGTTAAAGATGAAGAGCACAGGACAGTTGGGTACAGTGGTTGTCGGGGGTGTAGGGTGAGACTGTCTCTAATGGTGTCAATTTTGCTTTTGAAATAAGAGGCAAAGTCATCAGCTGTGATAAGTGATGTCGGAGGGGGCGCAGGAGGACAGAGAAGGGAGTTGAAGGTAGTGAATAGCTGTTTGGGGTTGCAGGATAGGGCAGATATTAGTGTGGTGAAGAAGACCTGCTTTGCAGAGGTGAGTGCGTTCTTGAATGTGAGTACTGCCTCTTCGTACCTAAGGAAGTCCTCCTGGGAGTGGCTTTTCTTCCAGAGGCGTTCTGCAACCCGTGAGGCACGTCTCAGTTTTTTAGTCAGGTCAGTGTGCCAGGGTTGCCTATTGATTGGTCGAGCTCTGGTGTTAGTGAAGGGGGCTACAGAGTCAAGGGCTGAGGTAATGGTGGTATTGTAGAAGTCAGTGGCGGTATCTACATCCTGGAGATTATGTCAGCGAGCGGTAGCAGAGAGTCTGAGAGCATGCGGATGTCAAGGCGATTAAGGTTTCTGTGGGGGCGTGTTGGTTTAGGGGTTGGAGGGTCTATTACAGAGGAGAAGGCAGAGAATGTCAGCAGGTTGTGGTCAGAGAGTGTGGACGGAGAGTTAGAGAGGTTGACTAGAGAACAGAGTCAGGTGAATATGAGGTCCAGCATGTGCCCCTTTGTGTGGGTGGCAGAGGAGGAACATTGAGAGAGACCAAAGGAGGTAGTGAGGGACAAGAGACTGGAAGCGGAGGGGTGGGTTGTGTTAATGTGGATATTGAAATCACCCATGATGATGGTGGGGGTGTCAGTGGATAGGAAGTGCATTAGCCAGGTGGTGAAGTGGTCGATAAAGGCAGCAGTAGGTCCTGGCGGTCGATATATGACGGCCAGTTGGAGGTTGGAGGGCGAGTAAATGCGAACAGAGTGCACTTCAAAGGAGGGACTGGATTGGGGCAAAGGAGCAATTGTCAGACAGGAATACGCCTACGCCACCGCCGGGTTTATTGTTGGGGCGGGGAGTGTGCGAAAATTGCAGACCTCCATAGGAGAGGGCAGCAGGGGAGGTGGTGTCTGAGGGTGTTAGCCACGTTTCTGTGATACTGAGAAATGATAATTTATGAGAAATGAAGAGGTTGTGGATGTAGTCAAGTTTATTGCGTACAGAGCGAGCGTTCCATTGTGCACCGGAGAGGGCGTGGGGAGGGACAGGTGCGGGTAAGATAGGTGTAAGATTTAGGGGGTTCCGTATACTGATGCCGGTTGTGCGGAAAGATCTGACAGCAGGGGAGTGCTGGGGTGGTCCAGGATTGGGAGATATGTTACCAGAAGTGAGGAGTAGCAGGGAGAGGGATAGCAGGTGTAAGTAGGAGAGAGTGTGGGGAGGTTGTGTGTGTCTGGGCCAGAAAGCTTGCAGGTTTGTGAGTAGCTGCGCAGAGAAGGTCGGATGGTGGGGTAGGATAGGTGGAGAGATTAAGATATTCTTAGTGACATGGCTGGTTTGGGATGGTAGAGTGGTTTTTACAAGTATGGGAAGGGCAACAGTGATTATAGTGAGAAGCATTATGTGGCTAATTGTTTGGTTTTCATTTAGTGGGTTGTTACCTTCAGTTCCCTTCTGGTCCAATTCTGGCCTAATTCTGGTCTATACACTTAGAAACTGCACTTGGAAGCAGCAAAATGACCAAGGCCACAAATGACCAATGCACTTACATTTATACTATCTAGCAATACATTTGTTTCATTAGGATCAGGTGTGAAAAAGGGTGTGGGAATACGGAGATAGAATCAGAGACTGTAAGGAAGGCTCAGGTGAGAAAAAAGGGGGAGGAACCAGCAGGGACTGGAGACAGTGGCTTCAAAGCTCAAATAGTTAAAACAGAGTGCGTAACATCATACCAATAAAATGACAAGTGACAGCAAGTAGAGGTGTTGATGTGAATGAGGCAGTAATGTATCAATATCTGAGTCCAAATGGGGATGGCATACCAATAAAATGACAAGTGACAGCAAGCAGAGGTGTTGATGTGAATGAGGCAGTAATGTATCAATATCTGAGTCCAAATGGGGATGGCATACCTGAGGATGGAAGATGAAGACAGGGTCAGATGAGAATTAATGATGCTATTATTACAGTCTGTAATAATATCACATGTCTACTATAAAACAGATACTGTGTGTGTGATATAAATAGTGAAGGGCCCCCATATAGTACAATCTGCTCCACAGTGGCCCCCACACAGTACAATTTGTGCCACAGTGGCCCCCAGACAGTACAATCTACTTCATAGTGGCCCCCACACAGTACAATCTGCTCCACTCCACAATGGCCCCCACACAGTATAATGTTTCACAGTGGCCCCCACACAGTACAATCTGCTCCACAGTGGCCCCCACACAGTATAATATACTCCACAGTGGCCCCACACAGTATAATATGCTCCAAAGTGGCCCCGACACAGTATAATAGGCTCCACAGTAGCCCTCACACAGTATAATGTGCTCCACAGTAGCCGCCGCACAGTATAATATGCTCCACAGTGTTCCCAACACAGTATAATATGCTCCACAGTGGCCCTCACACAGTATAATATACTCCACAGTGGCCCCCACAAAGTATAATATAGTATAATACTGTTCTTAATCTTATTTTGTACTAGAGTAATTTGTACCAAATTTATTAAGATATATATACCCCAACGCTATGTAAAATGTAAAGAAAACGATCTCCTGATGGCTAAATCTAAAGGGAACTATTCACTACTTATTCTTCTCGATCTCTCAGCAGCACTTGACATGGCTGACCAGCAACCCCTTCTCACTAAGCTCCATTGTATTGGGCTCAGGGACACTGCTCTCTCTTGTTTTTCTTCCTATCTTTCTGACCGCTCATTGAGCATATCATTCACTGGTGAGATTTCGTCTCCTCTTCCTGTTGCTGTTGGGGTTCCCCAGAGCTCGGTTCTACGCTCCCTCAGCAGATTTGGCTTTCAGTACCATCTGTATGCTGATGACACTTAGCTATGTATCTCATCTCGTGACATCCCCCCCTGCACTACTACAGAACACTATTAACTTTCTGATGTCTCTAACATCATGTCTTCTCTTTATCTGAAATTAAATCTTTCAAAATCTGAACGTCTTGTGTTCCCTCCATCTACTAACCAACCTAATCCTGATATCCCCATTTCTGTCTGTGGTCTTATTAGAATACATAAGCAGCATTCCCGCTGTCTTGGCTTTGTATTTGACTTGGATCTCACCTTCACCCCACATAATCAGACACTTGCACGCTCTTGTCACTTGTACCTCAAAAACATCTCTAGAATTCCATCTTTTCTCACTGTAGAAACATCAAAAACCCTTATTGTTGCACTGATTCTCTCTCATCTTGACTATTGCAATTCTCTTCTAATTGGGCTTCCTCTTACTAAACTCTCCCTCTACAATCTGTCCTACATGCAGCCACCAGACTCATCTTTCTGTCAAACCGGTACACAGATTAATCTATCTTGTGCCAGTCGCTGCACTGGTTGCCCGTACACCACAGAATACAATATAAAATTATCACACTCACCCACAAATCCATCCATAGCGCTGCACCTCCCTACATCTCCTCCCTTGTCACTATCTACCGTCCTCTCCATCCACTCCCGTCTCAAAGACTTTTCTCGAGTTGCACCGGTGCTCTGGAATGCTTTATCCCAGAAAATCAGATTAATACCATTTGATCAGAAAAAATTACCTAATTTAGAAATCGATGACAGAAAAACATCTCAAAAATGTTGGGACAGTGCCATGTCTATCATTTTGTAGCATCCCCTCTTCTTTTTACAATGGTCTGTAAACATCTGGGAAGTGAACAGACCAATTGCTGGAGTTTTGGGAGCAGAATGGGACAACATTCCTCTCCCAAAATTTTTGTAATACATAGGATTGTAGAAGCTCAAAAGTCCTGGGTCTTCTGTGCCACCTGAGTGCCTGTAGCTCACAAGCTCACAAGCATCCAATATTGACCGTTGGCTCTGGTGAACCTCTTAGTGAACCTCTGACCATCTTTACTTCTGAGAGACTCTACTTCTCTAACATACACAATCATGTGACTACAGTCATTTTTCATTAGCACCACTGACTTTTCCAGCCTTTTCATAACCCTGTCCAAGAATTTTTGAGATGTGTTCCTGCCATCAATTTTCTTTTTTTTCAAATGAAATGGAAAAATGTCTTTCAACTTCTGATATGTATTCTATGTTCTATTGTGTTTATATGAGATTGCCAAATCATTGCTTTCTTGTTTTTTTGTTTTTTTGGAAATGAGGTTGTTATATTGAGGTATATGAGATATATACAATGCCTGTACATACATTCAGATATATACAGTGCCTACACGCTCATGAATATATACCCAGACACAATCTCATTGAGAATCTTTGGTTAATCCTCAAAAAGAGTGTGGATGGAAATTGGAATAAACTCCAAGCACTGATTAGGCAAAACTGGTTTGCCATCAGTCCGGATTTGGCCCAGAAGCTGATATCCAGCATGCCAGGGCAAATTGCAGAAGTCTTGAAAAATAAGGGTCAACAGCGTAAATACTGAGTTTTTGCATAAACTTGATGTATTTGTCAATAAAAGTTTAAAAACTTATGAAATACTTATAATTGTACTTGTGTATACCAGAGAAGCATATGATAAAAAGTTCTAAAAACACTGAAGCAACAAACTTAGTAAAAAACAGAATTTATGCAGCATTGCTAAAGCAATATATTTAGGAAAACTTTTTAATTTACATAAGCTAGCAGTATAGATAGGATCATTGAGATGGGAATACCCCTTTAACTCCATATAGCAGGGCAGTTCAGGGATGGGTTGCTTAATGAACCTCATTCCTCATTAGCTCAGGTGTGCCCCTAGACGTCCTGGCTTATAGTGAAAAGAGCTGCAAATGTGGTGTGTGCGAGGTAACGGATAGCAACTCTAGTGTTGCCAGGGCAGTTTCCTATGAAATGAATGTGCTTGTGAGTAACAAAGGCTTCCCTCCTGCTCCATGCAAGGTGAGCACTGACGAGAGTCATGCTCATACTAAGACGTCATGAAGATATATGAATGCTATATTTGTCATGTACATTTTATCACAAAGGGGAAGATGAAAATGCATATATTGAAGAATCATATTGAGAAGGTTGCAGAATTGCTCTGGCCGCACTGTGATACAACTATTGTAAGGAAAACTGAGTTAAATGATGTTAGAGCCTCAATGTACAGAGCGTGTTACAAGCATTTGGGTCTGCTGAAGAGTGTCCCTAGTGGTCATGACTGACAATTATGAAAGTGTGTCATGTGATGTTGCTAATGGTAATGCAGAGAATGGTGTAAGTGCGACTTCTGGTGACATTAATATGGTTAGTAATGCCACCCAGATGTCTACTGTACCTCTGGATGACAAAAAGTTGTAAGATGGTTGCAGGGGCATAACTAACAAAGACCCCCAGCAAACTTTTGACTTGCTCCCCACCCCCCACGGCATAGCACCCCCTTTCTTGGTCCCCACACAGTATAATGCCCCATTTACACACATTATAATGTTCCAAAGTGGCCTCCAGACAGTATAATGTCCCATAGCAGCCCCTCCACATAGTATAATGTCCCATAGCGGCCCCTCCACACAGTATAATGTCCCATAGTGGCCTCTCCACACAGTATACTCACCAAAGCATAATGTCCCACAGTGGCCCCTGCACACGGTATTATGTCCCAAAGAGGCCCCTGCACACAGTATGTCCCACAGTGGCCCCTGCACACAGTATTATGCCCCACAGTGGCCCCTGAACACCATATTATGTCCCACAGTAACCCCTGCACACGGTATTATGTTACACAGTGGCCCCTGCACACGGTATTATGCCCCACAGTGGCCCCTGCACACTGTATTATGTCCCACAGTGGCATTATGCCCTCACAAATTATTATTATACTCTGGGTTCTTTTCAGACCCCAGAGTATAATGATTGGAGTCCCGGGGGAGTTGAGGGAACATAAAAAACAGTGTTACTTACCTATCCTGGGCTCCGGCGCACTACCCACGCATAATGACGTGGGCCTGGCCCACGTCACGTCTGGGACGTCAACAAAGAGGTCTGAAGACTGCTAGGAGTCACGCTGAATCCCAGGAGAGGTAAGTAACACTGTTTTTTAATGTTTTCTCACCTTCCCTGGGCCTCCGATCATTATTTTCAGACCCCAGATTATAATAATAGCAGTATTTGTTGGGGTTCGCAGGCTCATGGCCTCATTTATCGATCCCTGCTCCTGCTCACAGCTGAATCTGTTCCGTGAGCAGGAGCTGGGGTCGGTAAGTAAATTGGGCCCGTTACCTGCTGGGGTTACTCACCAGGTAAAGGCCTATTAAAACAAAAAAAAAAAAAAAAAAAGCATTGCGGCCCGCCGGGCCCCCTAAGGTCCCGGGCCCTGTGGCAGCTGCTACTGCTGTTACCCCAGTACTTATGCCACTGGATGGCTGGTGGCAAGACTGTGAGCTTGCAGCATGAGAGAGAGAGGTCAAATAATGACTGTGTTGCATGTGTTGTTGTGGATGACTTAAGTGGAGCTGAACAAAATAGACCAATAGAGGTCACTAGAACTGAAGATGAGTGTTCCCCTTTAGAAATTGTGGCTGATCAAGCACCTGCTAGAGAAAAGGGACTCCCATTAGGTAGTCAGGTCAAAGTGCCCAAACCTATGGCCATGATCAGAGTGGGGGTGGCAGGGGGTCTATTTTATATAGAGTATGGCTCTGGATCCTACTTGCCCTGTATTCATATATACAGTGGGGAAAAAAAAGTATTTAGTCAGCCACCAATTGTGCAAGTTCTCCCACTTAAAAAGATGTGAGTGGCCTGTAATTGACATCATAGGTAGACCTCAACTATGAGAGACAAAATGAGAAAACAAATCCAGAAAATCACATTGTCTGATTTTTTTAAGAATTTATTTGCAAATTATGGTGGAAAATAAGTATTTGGTCAATAACAAAAGTTCATCTCAATACTTTGTTATATATCCTTTGTTGGCAATGACAGAGGTCAAACGTTTTCTGTAAGTCTTCACAAGGTTGGCACACACTGTTGCTGGTATGTTGGCCCATTCCTCCATGTAGATCTCCTCTAGATCAGTGATGTTTTGGGGCTGTCGCTGGGCAACACGGACTTTCAACTCCCCTCCAAAGGTTTTCTATGGGGTTGAGATATGGAGACTAGCTAGGCCACTCCAGGACCTTGAAATGCTTCTTACGAAGCCACTCCTTCGTTGCCCTGGTGATGTGCTTAGGATCATTGTGATGCTGAAAGATCCAGCCACGTTTCATCTTCAATGCCCTTGCTGATGGAAGGAGGTTTGCACTCAAAATCTCACGATACATGGCCCCATCCATTCTTTCATGTACACATATCAGTCGTCCTGGTCCCTTTCCAGAGAAACAGCCCTAAAGCATGATATTGCCACCCCCATGCTTCACAGTAGGTATGGTGTTCTTTGGATGCAACTCAGCATTCACTATTCTCCAAACATGACGAGTTGTGTTTCTGCCAAACAGTTCTACTTTGGTTTCATCTGACCATATGGCATTCTCCCAATACTCTTCTGAAACATCCAAATGCTCTCTAGCAAACTTCAGACGGGCCCGGATATGTACTGGCTTAAGCAAGGGGACACGTCTGGCACTGCAGAATCTGAGTCACTGGCGGCGTAGTGTGTTACTGACGGTAGCCTTTGTTACGTTAGTCCAAGCTTTCAGCAGGTCATTCACTAGGTCCCCCCGTGTGGTTCTGGGATTTTTGCTCACCGTTCTTGTGATCATTTTGACCCCACGGGGAGAGATTTTGCGAGGAGCTCCTGATCGTGGGAGATTATCAGTGGTCTTGTATGTCTTCCATTTTCTAATTATTGCTCCAACAGTTGATTTCTTCACACCAAGCTGCTTGCCTATTGCAGATTCAGTCTTCCCAGCCTGATGCAGGTCTACAATTTTGTTTCTGGTGTCCTTCCACAGCTCTTTGGTCTTCACCATAGTGGAGTTTGGAGTGTGACTGTTTGAGGTTGTGGACAGGTGTCTTTTATACTGATAACAATTTCAAACAAGTGCCATTACTACAGGTAATGAGTGGAGGACAGAGGAGCCTCTTAAAGAAGTTACAGCTCTGTGAGAGCCAGAAATCTTGCTTGTTTGTAGGTGACCAAATACTTATTTTCCACCATAATTTGCAAATAAGTTCTTAAAAAATCAGACAATGTGATTTTCTGGATATGTTTTCTCATTTTGTCTCTCATAGTTGAGGTCTACCTATGATGTCAATTACAGGCCTCTCATCTTTTTAAGTGGGAGAACTTGCACAATTGGTGGCTGACTAAATACTTTTTTTCCCCACTGTATTTTGTAGACCTGTTATGGGTCCAAAAGAGGTATGTTTGTTTAGTGTAGGGTCCCATCTGAATGAGGTCATGTTGTTGCGGCAGGTGAGCTTCTTACTGTTTTACCAAATATGTATAATGAAGAACCTATAATTTTATATGTGCAGTTTATAGATCATATGAATTGATTTTAACAATATCAGTAATGCAAGTTTAATCTCTATTTTTTATATGTCCTAGTGTTGTGTGCAGAGTGCTGCTGCAATTTTTGCATAACTTATATATGGTTAGTTTACACACTCAACTTTCATTGGGGACCATAAGCAGAAATACTTCAGCTGAAGTAAGAATTTCTATTAAATTAGATGGTGACTTAATATCACATTCACTAATGAAATAACTTTGACCTGTTATTGGATGGAGCAATGTTCAAAGTGTTTAATGGTGTAACCTATTAGTATTAAATTCTCTGTGCTTATAGTGTCCAATATAATGATTATGTGAATTTCAAGCAGTCTTATTCGTAGAGCTATTTTAGAATAATCTTCCTTTGAAACAGTTCAAAAGTATTATTGCTTAATATTCCCAACAGATTATGAAGCAGAATCAGAGCTAGAAATATTCTCATGTATCTGCCTGTTATTCAACTATTTCACAATTTTGTAATAAATGGTCAATTAATATCAATATCATTTTATGATACAATGCACAGGCACGTCTACAAAGTCCTGTAAATTTAACAAATAACTAGTGCAAATGAGGGCTATGATGAGTTAGTTATCCTTGTATCAACTAAAATGAAGGTACCAATGTCAAGGATAGATCATGCATTGGTCAGAATGAGTAAGTCTAGAAGCATACAGTACCTTCCACTAGTTCAAAAAGCTAAAGAAAGCGGCACATACAACAAACAAATAATTGACTTGCCCAGAATTGCTTTATTTTTTCACCATTTTCTCAGTCACAGATTTAATGTAAATTGAAATTAACACCTGAAACTACACATGACATAGCGTCCCACTTTCCTGGCCCCCACACTGTATGAAGCACCATTTACACACTCTGTAATGTCCCAAAGTGGCCTCCACACAGTATAATGTCCCACAATGGCCCCTCTGCACAGTATAATGTCCCACAGTGGCCCCTCCACAGTATTATGTCCCACAGTGGCCCCTGCACACATTATTTTGTCCATTTGTCCGTATTTTGTTCATTACAGATATTGCAAAAATTTCAGGTTCAGCAGAATCCAGAATTTTTGGGGTACACCAACCACAAACTATCATACTCTGAGGTCTTTTCAGACCCCAGAGTATAATGATCGGAGGCCCAACACTTAAAAAACAGTGTTACTCACCTCTCCTGGGTTCCAGCGTGACTCCAGTGCGACTTCTCTTCAATGACTTCACAGATATGGGTTACGCCGGGGTCATTATGCATTGTGACGCCAGCCTTTACCCATGTGTGACATCACTAAAGACGCCCAATGACTACTGGAGCCCATGAGAGATAAGTAACATTGTTTTTTTTTTTTTTTTTATGTTCGATCACCTCCCCTGGCATCCAATCATTACAATTTGAATGTATTCAGTCCGAATGGAACCGCCAGGCGTGGCTCACAAGATAAATCTTGGTTTCTCCTTCTGTGCCATCTAGGGGGCCCCCTGGAAGGCAGAAGGGAAAGCGGAGGCGGCCATGAGCAGGAACGGGGATTAATAAGTAAATAGGGCCCTTTACCTGCTGGGGTTACTCCAGCAAGTAATGGCCTATTAAAAGAATAAACAAAAACAGCAGGGGCCCACCAGCTACTACACCAGTTACGCCACTGCAGGTAATGTTCTCCTGACATTCACCAAACCTAGACTCGTCCATCAGGCTGCCAGATGCAGAAATGTGATTTGTCACTTCAAAGAACACTTTTCTGGTCCAGTGCTTTACAAAACCCCATCTGATGCTTGCTGGATTAAGATGTGTGTCCCAATACTTTTGTCCATATAATGTAGGAATTCTTTAATTGTTTTATACTTTGCTTATAAAACACAAAGCTATATTACCCTGGAATTTGTCACAAATTATGTCCCCAATTTCAGATTTCATGGACAGGTCTGTTAGTGTTTAATAAAATGAGTTACTCTGAATTGTTTTTTCAAGAGGGTGCCAACTAGCCATTGCTGATAATACTGTTAATGTGAACAGCCTAACTACAAGTCCATACAAGCTCCAAATTGAATCTGCACCTACATCATCTGCAGGACCCTGCTACACCTCTGCATGTGTTCAATGTCATACAAAGCCATGCCTAATGTTTCACTGTAAGAAGTATGCAGATACTAGCAAATAAAAAATGTAGACTGTTTAAGCTGTTGTATAGTCTTTTTTCTGAGTGTTGCTTCACTAAAAGAAATGGCCAATAGGGGACACTGAATAATTAAATATATTAGAGGATTTGTTTTCAGCATATCTACAAGGCTTAGATGTGCATGGGAGCTGCTAGATGCCAGCCATCGACTTGCTTATTAGCAGCCAGAGGTCAGTGCAGAGCTTGAACAGATAACTGATGGAATCTGACAAGAGAAGAGTGTGTGCCATCAATATGGCACGCGTATATTTTCTGAACCCCATACATTTAGACACCACGGCCATTTCTGCAGCACTGCAATATATATTCTTTATAGACAAACTTTGGAGCACCTTCTGCACACACAGAGCATAACTACATGGCAAACTGACAAACCTGCAATATCCACACAGAATAGACATTTGTAGGGGCTTTACTTATAAATAGGGCATGAGGATAAATATTGGGTAGATTATTGTATATTTGGTGACTATAACAATATAAAAGCTTCAAGCAGTGATCTTTGTACAAATGCACACAATACTTTTTTATGACCTAATCATTGTTCTGGTAAGGAAGAAATACTTTAAAATTTATTGTAGTGTTCCCATATTTCTGGGCACTTTGACTGATTTTCTAAATTTATCATAATGAAAATGACAGCTGGTAAATATTACTGTATTGCTACTATAAAAGCATTACATTTCAGATATGTTTGCTGTTAGTGGAAATGACTTCTGAATACTAGTAGTATGTGTGTATTTATTAATTGCCCTTATTACTGCTGCAGATATACAAGCAGCATTACTTTCATGCAAAGTCTAGTTTCCGGCTGAGCACTACTATTAGTCTATCTTTGTTCTGCTGATACCATACAATAGTTTAGATGTGCTCTACTGAGCAGTGGTAATCCTGGAAAAATTGCAAGTATGTGTTTTATACTAGTAACAAGCTTTACCATGTAAATATTAGATGAGGACATGCAGATATGGTAATGTACCATGTTTCTTTCTAAGCACACAATGAGATAAATTTGCTTCATGCATAGTATTCCTAGAACTAACTACAGTCTAGGTTAACCTTCAGATACAGGTTATTATGAGTTTAATGGCACAAACATCTGCATGGTTGACAGACATCAAGAATATACATACTACAACAGTTCCACAGGGCTTTGGCTCAAAACTATTGAAAACTCTTTTTTTCTTATTTTATAGCACCTTTATATTTTATTCCTATGCTGACATCAATTCTACTGACTATTCAACAAGCTACATATATTGAGTAGCGCCAACTATTATTCTCCCACAGAAAGATGAAGATAAAATTTTGTATGTAGTCACTACCTGGTAAATTTTGTAGCTTACTGCATGCGGATTTAAAGGAGTTATCTATCCCCTAACTTTATCCATGGCCCACTGCCCGACCACCAATCCATTCAGAACGGCGGATGAAAGTCCCCTGTTCTCCTGATCAGTGGGGGTAAGAGTAGTGGTAGGATGGAAGGTGTAGATGGCATAAGATAATAAAAAATATTACTCAACAACTGATTCACTTGTTGGTTCAGAGTGGCAACGACAATGTGCTGTCTACATGATCTTGTTGAGGATTCCACAGCTAATTTGGCTGCAGAACCTGCAGTACGAGCCACCGCACTGACTGGGCCCAATTATCTGAGCCCAATCAGTGAGTGAAAGCCGTGGAGGAAATCTGAAAATCTGCTTCAGCTTTCTGCCATAGAAAGCTGTAGTGGCAGAAAGTGGCAGATTTGAAGTGGAAGTTCTTATTCCTTTCTGCTGTGTGAATGTACCTGCACGGTATTTTTTGTGGCTATCCCTATAGCAATAGAAAAACGAATATTCCTGTGCAGAAGTGAATCCAGCCTTTTTATTAAAGGTGCAGAGACTGCGCAGGTCGTGGTATTGTTTACATACCGAGAGCCGTGCTGCTCATTCACCATACAAACTGTAGTGGCAAGTGTACGTACTGCAGCACTGCCACATAGATTTCAAAGGGACAGTACTGAAGTACCTACACTCACTGCTACAGTTTGTATGGTGAGTGAGTAGCACAGCTCATGGTATATAAACAATAATGCAAACCGCGCTGTCTCAGTGTAAGATGGGGAAACAGCCCTCATGTTATGAATGTACCTGTTTCTATAAATAAGGTCGTTGTTTTTTTTTATAAACTGACATTTGTTTGACTACAAAAGGCCACTGTTACCTCAGAAGTGGGAAAAAACTGTAATTCTGTAATTCCCTGGAGTAGTGATGTGGAGACCCTGTTCTGCAGAGGTGGTACTAGAAGGAGGAGCAGAATGTGTGTGGAAGCCATCTTAGGAGTGTGCTTTGAGCTTTTAGAAGAAGAAGGACTGAAGTGAGAGAAGAAGGATTCCTAAGGGATCAGAGATATAGTAAGGTGGTGCTGAAGCAGAGACTGTTCCAGGGTTTGTTCAGACAGCATCCTAAGTTGAAGATTGCTATCAAGGACACGGCTGAGAAGTGGCCCTGTCAGTGAGATCGCATGTTTTCTGGATGAGCCCCGCTTCCAGCTGTTCCAGACAAAGGCTAAAGGTACACAACGAACCTGGATCAGTAAGAGAAGTAATCGTGCACGCACCGCATTACATTTTTAGTGCAAATTGCTTGGGACTGAGTAAGAGCCTGTAGTTAGAATAGTTAGGCATCCTCATCTTCACAGGCCACACTACTGGTGAATTATCTACCTATACGGTAGTAAGGACTAAGACTCAGAGAATTCTATTGAGTTGTAACTCCCAGAGAGGAGCTTCTAAGGAATTCTAGAAGCGACATTTTATACATTGTCACATTTCTTTGGCTTGCAAGCTGACCTACTATTATATTTACTTGGTTGTACTTTGTTTGGGGGGAATAGGGGTATTTTGATAAGTTTGTAAGCTCTTGTGTTATACCGCCGATGCCCCTATCACACTCACTGAATTGTTCCTGTGACTATGGTAATAAAAAGGTAACAAGCGGCTGGTTAGTTGCAGCCTGCAAATAGGTAAAAGCTTGGAGTTTATTGGAGGCACACATTGGAGGGCACCATGCTGTACAACACCAGGGCCTCAGCTTACTGGCTGAGTGTATGTAAATAGTTGGGAGTGTTTTTTTGGTAAAGAGGTGTTACTACACAAAGTAAAATCTTGTTTTTACTAAACTGATTTGGAGTCGCTTCCTTTGTTCGTGACTTCGCCTTTTCCTGGGGAGCCCACCCCGGTACACAGCTTACATCAGTACAGGTGACCTACGGGGGTCCTGGGTGTTGGACCCCCACAGATCTAATATTGATGACCTATCCTAAGAATAGGCCATCACTATTAGAAACTGGATAACCTCTTTACCCTCAGTGCATGAAGAATATGCAGTAACCTACTGTACCCCTAGTGGCAGCTACAAGCTGCCAAAATGTAATTACTTAAAGCATACCTGTCATTTCATTTTACTTTTCAGAATGAGCTGTTAAGGGGGGGTGTCCAGTCAAAAATGGACAACCATTTTAATGTTTAAATCAGCTGGGGGCAGTGAAACAAAAAAAAAAAAAAAAGCATACTCACCTGTCCCCATAGCTCCGGTATCTTCTCGCATGTCCTGGTTCTTCTGCTTTGGCGGCATCTTCCAGCGTTCAGCTGAAGTCACTGATTGGCTTCAGTGGTCACGTGACCGCTGAGGCCAATCAGCGAAGGGCCTGCAATGTCGCTACCTATGACATCACGGGTCCGCTTCCTGAGGCTGCTGAAGCTGTTGATTGGCCTCAGAAATCATTTCCTCTGAACACAGTTTGCCATGCAATACACAAATGCATGTTAAAGCTGTATCATGCAAAGAAGAAGCCATATATCTACACAATCCAGAAACTCCTCATCTTCATGGCCTAAAGTTTATTTAAAATGGATTAAGTCAAAATGTACAACTGTTCTATGTTCAGATGAATCAAAATTTAAAATTCTTTATGAAAACCACAGACGCCATGTCCCGTGAACTGAAGATGAGATGGACTATCCAGCTTGTTATCAATGCACAGCTCAGGAGCTTGCATCTCCGATGGTATTAGTTACATTAGTGACTATGGCATGGGTTTCTTGCACAAAGACACAATCAATGCTGAGCAATATATAGAGGTTTTAGGACAATATATGCTCCCATCTAGACAATTTCTCTTTCAGGGAAGGTCTCATATTTCAGTAGGACAGTGCTAAACCACCTGCTGCATCTTTCACAACAGCATGGCTTCACAGAATAGCCCAGGTGCTAAACTGGACTTCCTGCAGTCCAAAGCTTTCACCAAACATTGCAGGTGCATCATGAAATTAAAAATCTGGCAAAGAAGACCCAGGACTGTTGAGCAGATAGAATGCTACATCAGCAGCCTAAGGAAAGGAACCGGTGACATATGTGAGTGGGGACACCGGAGCACTGGGAACAGGTGAGTATGATATATATATATATATATATTTTTTTTTTTTTTTTTTGTTTGTTTTTTTTTTTTGTTTCACCTTCACCACCCAAATGGCAAAGTAGTGAAATTCCTGGTCAACCCCTTTAAGCTTAATGGAGTAATGGATTGTGACAACTGGAGTAACTGGGCCCTCATCCTGCTGCCTTAAAGGTGTACTCTCATCTCAAGCATTATATCTAAATTGCTAGCTTATCTAAATTCATGAGTTTTCCTACATATATTGCTTTAGAGATGCCTCTTCGTTTACCTACTATGTGAAATTATTTCTCCCATTGATTACACAACGTTTCTTAGGTCTCTGGCCTGGTGACTGATCTTAGAATGGGTGATGAGACTCACTGCTCTCTGGAGGGGGGCTGAATTCCCAGAGTTGTTATCTCCTGCTCTTAGGTCCCAGCCAATCAGGTCAGTTAAATGCATTTTGCTGATAAGGGCTTGGGCAGGAGTGACTCAGTGCCAGTTATCTGACAGAGATAAGTGTTGAGATTAATGCAATTCCACTCTATGTCCTGGGTCCTGGAAGCATGTGTTTTTTTCTGTTTCTCCATGCCTGTGTAATTTAATATTCATTTACTGTGCATATTATTTGATGTCTATTCATATTAGATTTTTAGTTATCGTAATAAATAATCTTTCTTTGTAAAGGCAATGTCTTAATAAACTGGCACCAGAGTGCTACAACTCTTTACTAGTTGATGTTCCTGCAGCTGTGTAGACCCCATTGTTTGATATTTAAGGGGTATTTCAGTTCATTTTTATTGATGACCTATCCTCCTCAGGATAGGTCATCAATAAAAGATCAGTGAGGTCCAACACCCAGAATCCCTGCTCATTAGCTGTTCTAAGGGGCAGCAGTGCTCATGCAAATGCTGTGACTCCTTCACTATTTACATTGCATTCCATTTGTTTCATAGCGACCGTGTGCTCTAATTACAGCCTCATTGCATAGAAGTGAACAGGATGTAATAAATCGCATGGCCGCTATGAGACAGTGTGTGATGTTAGTGAAGGGATCACTGCGTTTCCACAATCCCCACAGCCCCTTTAAACACCTGATCCATGGTGGTCCTCTGTGTCAGGTCCTCACTGATCTTATTGATGACCTATCTTGAGGATACATTATCATTAAAAATGAACTGGAATATCCCTTTAATATTACATGCCAACAGTAAACAGTGCTGTGAAAATGTATTTTCCCCCCTTACAGATTTCTTTGGTTTTTGCTTTATTGTAATACTCAATCTGAAAAATGTATCAAATAAATTCAATAACAGACAAAGATAACCTGAATGATTACAAAATGCAGTTTTTCAATTATTACTTCATTTATTATTGCCCTCTAAACCTAATAACTAGTTCTACCAGCCTTGGAGGCAACAACTGCAATCAGGAGTTTTCGATAACTGGCACTGTGTCTTTTACATCTCTGTGGAGGAATTTTAGACCACTCTTCTTTGCAGAATTAATTTATCCACATTGGATGGTTTTTGAGCATGAACGCCTGTTTAAGGTCATGCCACAGCATCTCAATCAGATTTAAGTCCAGACTTTTATTAAGTCATTCCAAAACCTTTAGTTTGTGTTTGCGTTTTGTTTTTTTTTCTCTTCAGCCATTCAGAGGTGGACCTGCTGGTGTGCTTAGGATCATTGTCCTGCTGCAGGACCCAAGTATGCTTGAGCTTAAGGTCAAGAACTGATGGCTGGACATTCTCCTTCACAATTTTCTGGTAGAGAGCAGAATTCATGGTTCCATTAAATACAGCAAGTAATCCAGGTCCTGAAGCAGCAAAGCAGCTCCAGATGATCACACTACCACCACCATGTTTGACTGTCGGTATGATGTTTTATTTCTGAAATGCTGTGTTAATTCTATACCAAATGTAACAGGATGCACACCTTCCACAAAGTTCCAGTTTTGTCTCATCAGGCCACAAAATATTGTCCCAAAAGTCTTGGGGATTATCAAGATGTTTTTTGGCAAATGTGAGACAAGTCTTTGATCTTTTTTGGTTGGCAGTGGTTTTCTCTTTAGAACTCTTCCATGGATACCGTTTTTGCCCAGTCTCTTTATTGTTGAATCATGAACACTCACCTTAACAAGTGAGGTCTGCAGTGCTTTAGATGTTCTGGGTTCTTTTGTGATCTGGATGAGTTTTGATGCGCTCTTAGAGTAATTTTCTTAGGCCGGCCACTCTTGTGAAGGTTCACCACTGTTCCATGTTTTCTTCATTTGTGGATAATGACTCTCAGCATGGTTTGCTGGAGTCCGAAAGCCTTAAAAATGGCTTTGTAACCTTTTCCAGACTGACGTCAATGACTTTGTTTCTCATCTGTCCTTGAATTGCTTCAAATTGGGGCATAATGTGTTGCTTTTTGAGATCTTTTAGCCTAATTCAGGTTGTCGAACAGGTTCTATTTAAGTGATTTCTTGATTCTACAGGACTGGCAGTAATTAGGCCTGGATGTGGTCTGTGAAATTGAACTCAGCTTTCCAAAAAAATGGGGTTAATCACAGGTAATTCATGGGGAAGGGGCAATTATTTTTTCGCATAGGGCCAGTTTGTTTGGGATAGCTTTTTTCCCTTAATAAATAATATCATCATTTAAAAACTGCATTTTGTAGTCACTCAAGTTATCTTTTTATGATATTCAAATTAGTTTGATTATGTGAAACATTTAAGTGTGATAAATTGGCAAAAACAAAAGAAATCTGTAAGGAGGTGAATATTTTTTCAGGGCACTGCATACTGCGTCATGATACATAGACTGGGCCATTATTGACATGGATTGTGGCAAACACAGCAAGTTTGGAAAGGTCTAGGACTGCACAGCGACTTTGGCTGTCAATCCTGTAAAGATTACTGTGTCGCTGTGTTCACCCATGCAAGTGAATAGGGAGCGTGTGAAGCACTTTCTGTACCTATTCATGTAATAGGAGAGGCGCAGCATCACCATCAACTGTATAGTGTTTTTTTTTGTTTTTTCTGGGGAATTGCAGCGCTGCTCCTATTACTTGAATATGAGTGGTACTGCATTTTCTCCCTGTCCACTAGCAGCTTCTGGCACCCAGAACAGCTAATCTGGGTAATTTGGGTAACAGACCCCAACAAAAAATCCATTTGGGGCCAGACAATCCCTTTAAGTGACCCACTAATGTAGCAAAGCAATAGTCCCCTTTGTGTCCTCTACACAGGCTACAGTCCTCCCCCACATAGGTAACAGTGCTCTAATGGTGCCACTCTTAAATACCCCCCCTATAGAAAATAGTGGTTTGATAGGTAATAGAGTCCTTCCACATATATAATTCCCTCCCACATTGGTAATGGGTACTACCTATAATAGCCATGCCATGCCACATAACATTTAGGCTATACTACAGTGCTGGCCAAAAGTACTGGCACCCCTGCAATTCTGTCAGATAATACTCAATTTCTTCCAACAAATGATTGCAATCACAAATGCTTTGGTAATAATATCTTGATTTAATTTGTCGTCAATGGAAAACCACAAAAAGAATTGTCAAAAAGCCAAATTGGATATAATTCCACACCAAACATAAAAAAGGGGGTGGACAAAAGTGTTGGCACCCTTTGAAAAATCAGGTGATGCTTCTCTAATTTGTGTAATTAACAGCACCTGTTACTTACCTGTGGCACATAACAGGTGGTGGCAATAACTAAATCACACTTGCAGCCAGTTGAAATGGATTAAAGTTGACTCAACCTCTGTCCTGTGTGCTTGTGTGTACCACATTGAGCATGGAGAAAAGAAAGAAGACCAAAGAACTGTCTGAGGACTTGAGAAGCAAAATTGTGAGGAAGCAGGAGCAATATCAAGGCTACAAGTCCATCTCCAAAGACCTGAATGTTCCTGTGTCTACCGTGCGCAGTGTCATCAAGAAGTTTAAAGCCCATGGCACTGTGGCTAACCTCCCTAGATGTGGACGGAAAAGAAAAATTGACGAGAGATTTCTACGAAAGATTGTGCGGATGGTGGCTGAAGAACCTCGACTAACATCCAAACAAGTTCTAGCTGCCCTGCAGTCCGAGGGTACAACAGTGTCAACCCGTACTATCCGTCAGCGTCTGAATGAAAAGGGACTCTATGGTAGGATAACCAGGAAGACCCCACTTCTGACCCAGAGACATAAAAAAGCCAGGCTGGAGTTTGCCAAAACTTACCTGAGAAAGCCAAAAACTTTTTGGAAGAATGTTCTCTGGTCAGATGAGACAAAAGTAGAGCTTTTTCGGAAAAGGCATCAATATAGAGTTTACAGGAAAAAAAAAGAGGCCTTCAAAGAAAAGAACACGGTCCCTACAGTCAAACATGGCGGAGGTTCCCTGATGTTTTGGGGTTGCTTTGCTGCCTCTGGCACTGGACTGCTTGACCGTGTGCATGGCATTATGAAGTCTGAAGACTACCAACAAATTTTGCAGCATAATGTAGGGCCCAGTGTGAGAAAGCTGGGTCTCCCTCAGAGGTCATGGGTCTTCCAGCAGGACAATGACCCAAAACACACTTCAAAAAGCACTAGAAAATGGTTTGAGAGAAAGCACTGGAGACTTCTAAAGTGGCCAGCAATGAGTCCAGACCTGAATCCCATAGAACACCTGTGGAGAGATCTCAAAATGGCAGTTTGGAGAAGGCACCCTTCAAATCTCAGGGACCTGGAGAAATTTGCCAAAGAAGAATGGTCTAAAATTCCAGCAGAGCATTGTAAGAAACTCATTGATGGTTACCGGAAGCGGTTGTTCGCAGTTATTTTGTCTAAAGGTTGTGCTACCAAGTATTAGGCTGAGGGTGCCAATACTTTTGTCTGGCCCATTTTTGGAGTTTTGTGTAAAATGATCAATGATTTGACTTTTTTTTTCATTCTCTTTTGTGTTTTTTCATTGGAAGCAAAATAAATGAAGATATTATTACCAAAGCATTTGGGATTGCAATCATTTTCTGGAAGAAATTGAGTATTATCTGACAGAAATGCAGGGGTGCCAATATTTTTGGCCAGCACTGTACTTCTCAGTAAACTCATTATATACCTGCTCTCCATAGCCTGACGCAGTGCCCAGCTTTGTCTCTTCTTTTGTCCTTCTGACTCCTCCTAGTCTCCTGCTCTAGTGGTACTGTAGTGGTACCATAGAGAAGGATACACAGTAGCCGGGAGGACAAGAGAAGAAGCGCACAGTCTATGGAGAACATGTAAGTATACAATTTACTACAGTAGGAAGAAGAGGTGTGGTGAGGGGGACCTGTTGTGACCGCTATAGCTACACCACTGTCGATCTTGTAGTGAAGAGTATATTGATTTGGAGGATATAATTATCAGCTGGCCTGTTCAGCGGCTCAGTGGAAGATAAGTGATGTCATGTCACAGTCACATGATGTGACTTAAAGGGGGTATTTCCAACGATCATAACCATATTTAAATTTGAAGATAATGAAAAGTTAACATATTTGCAAATACAAATAAATAAAAATTTTGCAGAGTTTTAAAGATTTTCTCTAAACATCTTAGTGGTGACAGTCTGTTGTCTGGATCCGTTGCCAGTGGATACAACCATGAATGCAAAACTTTCTATAGTGTAAAATCCAGCCATAATTTCCTTATTATAGCTGAATTATCTACTTGTGCATGTAGTGTCTCTCCTTGATAACCTGCACACAATAAGGAAACGATGACTGGGTTTCTGACAAGTACCAGACCACAGAAAGTTCATGCATTCATGGTCGTACCAATTGGCAACTGATCAAGACAACAGACTGTCACCACTAAAAATAAGAGAGAAAATATTTAACTCAGCAAAATGTTTACTACATTTGCAAAAGTATTTAACTGTTCATTGTCTATTAATTTATATATAGTCATGTTCTACTCCATTTGCCCTATGATTAAAGCAGCCCTGTATGAATGATACAAATTTACATATAAAATTAAACAGAACATAATCTAGGTCTTTCTGTGATGAGTAATACAGGAAATATGCAATAGAAATAAACAATATTAAAGAACAATTTTATGTCGCTTAAATGGTCACTTCTGTGTCTGAGACTCTGTCAAAGTGTCCACCAAAAATCAGCAGAGGAAAAAGTTGTGCACTTTTTCCTCCACCGGTGAAAAAACAACAGTTTAAAAACAACAGATACACGCGTGTAACCACTGTTTTAGCGGTCCACCTCTCCGTTGTTCTGGTCCCCTGACAGATTTGGACAACATAGAGACAGTACTAGAGCAAACCTAGTGTCAGCTTTCCACAAATTTTACATAAATCAAAAGTAAAAATGACTATAAGAAAACTTTGTTTGTAACTTCAATGTTAAAATAAAACCAAAAGCCCATTCTGTTAGCTTTTTATTTATTTATCCACCTGACTTCTGAACAACACAACTGATGGTCCGAACACCATTTATAAGGCAAGAAATCCCACTTATTAAACCTGACAGGGCACACCTGTGAAGTGAAAACCATTTCAGGTGACTACCTCTTGAAGCTCATCAAGAGAATGCCAAGAGTGTGCAAAGCAGTAATCAAAGCAAAAGGTGGCTACTTTGAAGAACCTAGAATATAAGACATATTTTCAGTTGTTTCACACTTTTTTGTTAAGTATATAATTCCACATGTGATAATTCATAGTTTTGATGCCTTCAGTGTGAATCTACAATTTTTATAGTCATGAAAATACAGAAAACTCTTGGAATGAGAAGGTGTGTCCAAACTTTTGGTCTGTACTGTATATATATATATTTTTTTTTTTTTGGCAAATGTCAGTAGAACAGAACTTCCATTTTTATTTTGACTTTGGGGAGGATTGATACAAACACAAAGTCTTAAGCTTGTGTCTGTCAACCAGGCAAACTCCTCTGATGGATCAGAACAATGGACAGGGGATAGAAGTGTGAATGTACCCTTATATTTCACTCTGCTAAATTCCTAAAGGTAAGTTCACTTTTTTGCAGGTGGATTTTTGGCAGAATCCCAAAAAAGTGTCTTGATCTATCATCAGGCAAATTCCGCCTTGCAAATAGCACTGAAATGAATGGGAGGCGAAAAAAAATTCTAGGATTTTGCAGTGGCTTAGCATTTTTTTCCACCTCCCATTCATTTCAATGCGCTTTGCAAGATGGAATCCACCTGAGGCTAAGTCATAATGCTGCTTTTTTCAAAAATCTGCTACTGACTCCCACTAAAATGAGAGAGTTGGGGGGTGTTTTTATTGAGGCGGATTTTGCAAGCAGAAACAGTGGGGGAAGCTTTCTATCTCACCCCCAAGAGCTTTATTTACATAAAGGCAAGCAAGTTCTTCTCTATAATGTTCTATAGTCCTCTTGCAACTTTTGAGTGAGAGAGTTATTGAGCAGTTTATCCTCAACTTTGTGTGCTATTGTATACTTCATAACAAATAGACTCTACCTTTAGCTCAGAAACAACTGAAAATTAGGGCTAGAGCCTGCAGCATGAACGACTGCTAAAAATTGAAGAATACAAGTCATATACTATGGCCAGAAATAGTATTATTCCATATGTACATACACTGCACTACTGCTTCATGCAAAGATTGTTAAAAGGTTAGGTATGCTTTAAGGTCTCGGCGAAAAGCTGCAATTTATGTCCATTTATGTCAGCACATGAGGTACAGTTATACTTTCAAGTGGTTTCTATTTTGTATGTGCAGGAAAGTCACATATATTATTTGTATTGTATATGAAGAACTGAATGGTACAGTGAGGAAAAAAAAGTATTTAGTCAGCCACCAATTGTGCAAGTTCTCCCACTTAAAAAGATGAGAGAGGCCTGTAATTGACATCATAGGTAGACCTCAACTATGAGAGACAAAATGAGAAAACATATCTAGAAAATCACACTGTCTGATTTTTTAAGAATTTATTTGCAAATTATGGTGGAAAATAAGTATTTGGTCACCTACAAACGAGCAAGATTTCTGGCTCTCACAGACCTGTAACTTCTTCTTTAAGAGGCTCCTTTGTCCTCCACTCATTACCTGTAGTAATGGCACCTGTTTGACATTGTTATCAGTATAAAAGACACCTGTCCACAACCTCAAACAGTCATACTCCAAACTCCACTATGGTGAAGACCAAAGAGCTGTGGAAAGACACCAGAAACAAACTTGTAGACCTGCACCAGGCTGGGAAGACTGAATCTGCAATAGACAAGCAGCTTTGTGTGAAGAAATCAACTGTGGGAGCAATAATTAGAAAATGGAAGACATACAAGACCACTGATAATCTCCCTCAATCAGGGGCTCCATGAAAGATCTCACCCCCTGGGGTCAAAATGATCACAAGAACAGTGAGCAAAAATCCCAGAGCCACACAGGGGGACCTAGTGAATGACCTGCAGAAAGCTGGGACTAACGTAACAAAGGCTACCGTCAGTAACACACTATGCCTCCAGGGACTCAGATTCTGCAGTGCCAGACGTGTCCCCCTGCTTAAGCCAGTACATATCCGGGCCCGTCTGAAGTTTGCTAGAGAGCATTTGGATGTTCCAGAATAGTATTGGGAGAATGTCATATGGTCAGATGAAACCAAAGTAGAACTGTTTGGTAGTAACACAACTCGTCGTGTTTGGATGAGAGTGAATGCTGAGTTGCATCCAAAGAACATCATACCTACTGTGAAGCATGGGGGTGGCAACATCATGCTTTGGGACTGTTTCTCTGCAAAGGGACCAGGACAACTGATCCATGTACATGAAAGAATGAATGGGGCCATGTATTGTGAGATTTGGAGTGCAAACCTCCTTCCATCAGCAAGGGCATCGAAGATGAAACGTGGCTGGGTCTTTCAGCATGACAATGATCCCAAGCACCCTGCCAGGGCAACGAAGGAGTGGCTTTGTAAGAAGCATTTCAAGGTCCTGGAGTGGCCTAGCCAGATGTCAATTACAAGCCTCTCTCATATTTTTAAGTGGGAGAACTTGCACAATTGGTGGCGGACTAAATACTTTTTTTCCCTACTGTATATGCAGGGCATAAGGTAGGTGACTTTCTAGTTACCAAATAAACCTTCATTTCGCATAACTTTAATGAACTGTAGCTGTCATATCAGGGCTTTATAGCTATATTCATGACATCCTTATGATTCTGGTGGTAGTTATGATGTTTTAGGCTATACTGGGATTTGTGGAAAAATGGCACGGACAGCACATAGATGATATCTATGTGCCATCTGTGACCTTCACAGATCCACAGAACCTGAGTATTGCTCCTAGGCTCATGACCCCATACATGGACCATGATAATACATATTCATATGTTTGGGACTATCAGAATATAATGACATATACACTGACAAAGCACATGTTTGTGTACATGGAGCCTTACAGTACTGTGTAAATGATTTAGGCATGAGTGGAAAATGCAGCAAAGTAAGAATGATTTCAGAAATGGAAGTGTCAATAGTTTATTTTTGTCAACTGAAAAATTGAAGTGAATGAATGAAAAAGAGATATAAATCAAACCAATATTTGGTGTGACCATACTTTGGAGAAAGAGTCCTGGAAATGATATGGCCCTCACAATACCCAGATCTCAACATCAAGGAGTCTGTCTGACTTTGCAACGCTTTTCCACAGTACCGTATACTGCTTTGATTTTTATAAATAAGCTTTGTACTTCAGGAGCAATACAGGATATAGCCATAATCTAAGGCCACATTCACTCATTCGAGACTCTGTCAGGGTTTGTGCCCAAAATCTACTGACATATGTACTACAGCTAATGCAGGTGAGTGGGGTATATGCCACATCTCACATAAAGCAAAAAAAACTACCTTGAATTTCTTAAGTGTATTCTTTAAAAAATATAGGTCTGATTCGACATGGACAAATCCGATACATGTGAACACAGCTTATAACTTTGCTGACATCTAAAATAGACATCACTTACCAACGTTTGATAGCTAGTTCAATTTTGTAGCTTTTATTGATGTGTTCCAGCTTCTATCAATCCTTAGTATACCCCATAGGGGAACTGTAATGCCAATCCTTTTATTTTTAAAGGAGAATAAATGGCATATGAACTAAGTGGTGTTATTTAAATGTAGTATTTTCCTGATATAATGTCTGCATTGAAATTCATTATTGGCAAGTCCAGAAAACAAACCCATCAGCTAGATAAACTACAGTATGTAGAATTATTTCTATGTCTGCAGATTTCGCAAAACAGGTTTACTGGATTTTTTTATTGAGTAGCCCTTCCCCTAACTTGTATGCTTAGTGACATCAATCTTCTTTTGAGCCAAATGCAAGAATGGCTACAAAAGGAATGGGAAATATATAGAAAGTACTTATATTTCTACCTTCTGCTCAAACCACTCCTGTGGTTTCCACAACACGGTGTCTCAGCCTAAAATTGCAAAAACCCTCCTGAAAACGTCACTGTCACGTTTTTTTTACAGCAGATTTTAAATTAATGGCTGAAATAAATATGGCGGGCCCATAACTCTGGTGCCTTAGTACATTTGAACCCTTTAATGCACTTAAGCCTTAAACCAGAAACATTTTATTCCTCTCTGTATTCCAGCTGTCATAACTTTTTACATTTTATTTCAATGCAGCTTTACAACCTTGTATTTTGTGGGTACATAAGACTTTTTAAACAGTTTTGTTACTTTTTGCTTTTAAGAAGTGAGATGAACAAAAAATATAAATTTGGGCATCAGAATTTTAAGGTTTACTGTGTTTATCATGTAGATTAATACGTCTCCGCATTGACCGCAACATATTAAATGGCATGTATGCTTTCTAATTGATAATGGGACTCTTGACTTTAAAACAAGACCAAGATCACAGCTCTAGCCCCTGTGGTTCCAGAGTTTTAAGAACCCTTTAAAGCGACTGCTCCCTCTGCAGTTTCACTGAACGTCTCTTGCTCCTGAATACTGTAATTTACATTGCTTAAACCCCGAGCAAGAAGCGTTCAAAACTGTCAGGGGGTTAACGGACACATTCAGACAGTGCATGAGGTGAGTAGACAGGTCAGTGACGGTAGTCAGATACAGTGCTAATTCAGATCTAGTTCCATTTAATAAACAACATATTGTGACAGTCTTCATTTTTTAATATTTCCAAGGCAGACAAAAATAACTACTCTCACCGCCAACAATAAGAAAACAGACACAAAGACAAATGAGAATATTTATATCTTATTATATAACCAGTTATTATTATATTTTATTGTGTTTCACATGCATAGATGATTGAACAATGATTCAATGGTATGCAAGGGGTAAACCAGCTTTTGTTAAAAATGTTATACTTATTTTTATAGCTTATGTTATCTTTGATGATGTTCTGCTTCGTCCAACCAAGGTACAATCAGCAATCATTGATTAAATACGCACTCATTACCTTTATAGAGACTTAAAGGGGTGTTCCGACTCATATACACGTGGACAAAATTGTTGGTACCCCTCGTTTAATGAAAGAAAACCCACAATGGTCACAGAAATGACTTGAATCTGACAAAAGTAATTTGCCAAACTACATGTTGACAAGCCACAAAGCTTCTGGGAGAATGTCCTATGGACAGATGAGACAAAAATAGAAATTTTTGGCAAGGTACATCAGCTCTATGTTCACAGAGGGAAAAATGAAGCATATCTTGAAAAGAACACTGTCCCTACTGTGAAACATGGAGGAGGCTCTGTTGTGTTGTGGGGCTGCTTTGCTGCATCTGGCACAGGGTGTCTCTAATCTGTGCAGGGTACAATGAAATCTCAAGACTATCAAGGGATTCTAGAGAGAAATGTGCTGCCCAGTGTCAGAAAGCTTGGTCTCAGTCACAGGTCATGGGTCTTGCAACAGGATAATGACCCAAAACACACTGCTAAAAACACCCAAGAATGGCTAAGAGGAAAACATTGGACTATTCTGAAGTGGCCTTCTATGAGCCCTGACCTAAATCCTATTGAGCATCTTTGGAAGGAGCTGAAACGTCATCTGGAAAAGGCACCCTTCAAACCTGAGACAACTGGTGCAGTTTGCTCATGAGGAGTGGGCCAAAATACCTGTTGAGAGGTGCAGAAGTCTCATTGACAGTTACAGGAATCGTTTGATTGCAGTGATTGCCTCAAAAGGTTGTGCAACAAAATATTAAGTTAAGGGTACCATCATTTCTGTCCAGGCCTGTTTCATGAGTTTTCAAAAAATTCTGTTGAAGCATGTTTGAAAAGCAATGTCTGACTTTCATTTGTTCATTTTCATAGATTTTTTATATATTATTACTTTTGTCAGATTCAAGTTATTTCTGTGACCATTGTGGGTTTTTCTTTCATTAAACGAGGGGTACCAGCAATTTTGTCCACGTGTGTATTTTTATTATTCCCTCCGTTACCAGTGGTGGCAACTGCCATTTTCTGTATACAGATCCCCTGGCTGACGTCATCAGTAACGTCCCATTTGTTCTAGAGGACTGCTGCAACGTGTAATTTGTGAAGAGGTGACCACTAAGCCCTTTGATTGGCTGCAGCGATCACCTCGCACCAACAGCCAGGAGAACTGTAAACTGAAGACTGGACATGCCACCTCTGGAAATGAAGGACCGGGGAAAGGTGAGAAATGTTTTTTTCATGATAAAATGAGTCAGAACACCCCTTTAAAGTGAAACTCTGGTTTATTACATATATGAATAGATTACATATCTGAAAAAATAGCAATTCACTAATATAATTACATTATTAAAATCATTGATAACACTTTTTCCAAAAGATATTTGCTGTTTTCTGTCAATGCACTGATGCCAACTTTGTGATTCTGATGATATTAGTTATACAGATCATCTTAAAAGGAACACTAAACCTAGATATGGATGATGTAAAAGGAAAAAATATAAGTGGCCCACAGTTTTTCAGTTTGACATAAACATGTGTAGAAATCTTGCAGAGATCAAGTGGTCTTAAATTCCAACTGATCCCTTTTCAGCTGTCAGAATTTCATGCTGCATCTGATTCAGGCCCTGATGACACCGAGCTATGTTTTACTCTGAAATGCTGCAGCGTTTTGGAAAAATCAAGAGTTTCACAAATGAGCCAGGTACATGGAGATGAGTTTCAGTACAGTGAGTTAAGTCTGCTGCTCATCTCCCTCTGTTTGCTTTT
Organism: Leptodactylus fallax; assembly: GCA_947044405.1. Taxonomy (NCBI): domain Eukaryota; kingdom Metazoa; phylum Chordata; class Amphibia; order Anura; family Leptodactylidae; genus Leptodactylus; species Leptodactylus fallax. Next base: position 2,946,721 of record CAMRHE010000140.1, read on the forward strand.
AGGGGAGACTTGTCAATCAGGTCCCACAGCGAACATATCTCCTTGTGCTTGTTTTTAAAGTGTTTTCTCTGAAACGCTAATAGTATATCAGAGTAAGACACTCTAACATGATGGAGACCTATCACCAAGTAAAATATGCTAGCTGCCATACATCATTTGATTGCTGTCCACTCATTCAAAAAACTATGGTCCCTGGTAGCTTATATGTAAATTGGCTCTTATTCTCTACCTTTTATTTTCTCTAAGGTTACCACCCACTTGGAGAATAAGAGATAATTTACATATAACCTCCCAGGGGCCATAGCTTTTGAAAAGGTGTATGGATTTAAAAAAAAATGTTTAGGGGCAAAGCAGCAATCATGTATGTCTTTCAGCATTCTGTAGTTGGTGACAGGTTCTATGTAAAGAGGATCTGTCACCTCTCCTGGCATGTCTGTTTTATAAATACTTGCATTTTCCATAACTCTACATTATACTATTCCTCTATAATATGCCCCGGAAATTTCTGAATAAATTGAAAACTGGGTGTTACTATTTTCATTGTCAAAGGGCACTGTCAACACTGATTAGGCAATGTGAGAGTATCAAGGGACACTTCCCAACTGGTAACACCCAGCTGGCAATTTACTCTGTGAAGTACTGTGGAATATGATAATGCTATATAAACTAGCTAAATTAAATAAATAAATAAATAAATAAATAAATACTACATATATATATATACAGTATATTTTTTAAATAGACATGTCAAGAGAAATGACAGGATCCCTTTATGTGTGCAGTTGCTTTTTGGTTTTTTTTTCATACTAACATAACTTCATTATTATATAATTAAATTATTTTTGTTTTGTGCTAGTGATTTTCATGTTTAGTGTTTGACAGCACTTATATCTCATAATAAAAATGATGTAGAAATATAAAACTTTAATAAAATGATGGAAATACATTGTTTACCACATGTACCATGCTAGAACACATATGATGGGTTTATTGAGAAATATATACTTGGCTTACAATACTATATCGGCCTAATCACACTATACAATGATCACTAGTTAAGACATACCACATGTGATGAGAATACATAAAACAGATCAGATCAAATTTGTAGATGCTTATGTAGCCAAATGCTTAAATATAGCAAATTGACAATACACAAATGTATCAAGGCCTTTTATAGATGACAATCAAAATCACTTGCCCTGGCAATCATGGTATTGTATGTACATTCCTGAAGACATTCCTGCTTAAAATATTCCTAAACAAATACCATAAAAAAAATCATCTACATAATTTTTAAGTGACCCAAAGATAGTAGACAATTTCTGTCAAGTCCATGACAAAGTGCATTGAACGAAATTGGGTACAAAGCCTTGCAATCTGATTGTGCTGAGCATCAAATATCTGCCCTGTCAGAGGTACACCAAGTAAAGGGAACCTGTCAGTAATTTCAAACTGCTGAAATCACTGGCAGCATGAAATACTGACAGTCTCCATTATTACAGCGCACAATGGCCCATGTTTACTAATGCTGAGTAATATTTAGACAACCAGGCAGTCATTTGCTAGAAGTCAGACAAATAATTTTTTAAAGCCAACTAATGGTTGACTTATCTTTATTTTAACTGCTATGGAGTTACCAGGACTGCAGTCTCTGTCTAGCAAGGCACAGACATCTCTTCTTCCTTGGTGCAAATTAATACTAAATTTTCTGTCTCAAAATAAAGGTGCAAGTAATTTCAGAATTGCTACACAAAAACCATAGCAAATATGGGATTATTAAGATAGTTTTAAAAAGAGTTGTTTTTGCACACTGGGCACATCCCTTATGGCTTCTCATTTGCCCACCTGGGCAGCATGAATCTGCTCATTGTGTTTTTTTGTCTTTTTAATAGCTGTATATGATGGTATTTTTTGTATATATGGTATAATTTCTGGACTGGCAAAGACTACCATACAGAGCAGGAGTACACAGTGAAGTTAACTAAGCTAAATACATTACAATTCTGTTTTATGCTAAGGCCCTACATAGCAGGCCGCACGGAAAAACCGTGGCGGCAAGGCATCGCGGTTTTTCCCGCTGCGCATTTCACAAAGTCTGCAGAGGAAACCTATTGGGAAACTGCTGTCATTTCTGTAGGTATAATTGACATGCTGCGGTTTCCAAACCCATGACAGTTTTGGAAATTGCTGCGCATATTTTTCCGCAATGTTTGGATGGGATTCGCTAGGGACTGCAGGGACTGTAAAACGCCATGTGGGGCCCCGGCCTTAACGTGGCCTACATGCTGTGCACTATGTTTATTTTCTGTTTAAGACATTTTTTTCTTTTTTGCTTTAAAGTGTGACAATGTGCTCTAGAATTTTGTGGCAACATTTTGACCAAAGAATACCACCTAGGCAGCCTAAAGCAAATTTCTCATCCAACATGAGTTACTGTGATAAATCTGGTGTATCTGTCTGGTCTAAGATCACACTGTCTATTAGCCAGAGTCAATAAATCTTCCCTCTGTGTAAGTCTCATGTCCTCATTTGCAACACTTATTATCAAGCGCAACATAAAGGATGACAATTCTATGGCTAATAAGAAACAAACCTGAACTCATGATGATGTAGTGGTATAAAGCATACCACTATCAAACTCTAGAGCAAGAAAACACATTTCTAAAGTTGAAGTACCAAATGCCCAGTTTTATGGAGGAATAAAGGACTGACTACTGTAGCTTTCATGGTTTGAATTGTGCCCCTTATTTCCAGTGAAGAGAAAATCTAAAAGGGGGAAGGGGGCAGGCAGAGCTGCTTTAGTGTTAGTTCACATCTAAGGCCTCGTGCACACAACCGTAATTTTTATCTGCAATTGTGGATAAAAGTATGGACCCGTTCATTTCTATGGACCCATACATGTGACCGTGTGTCTGTGTCGTATACAAGGACAGCAAATTATAAAGCATGTCCTACAAGTATAGGGGATCATACTGATGTGGCTTTTTTTGTGGATTGCGGATCAGTATTTGCGGACAGTAAAAACCACTATGGTCGTGTGCATGTAGCCTAAGGTTCTGTTGTATTGGGTTTCACACTTTGCTATGCTAAGCACTATAAAACATCTTTTTGACTCTTATATCACATTGCCCCAAGCACAATGAAAGTTCATAAAAATGGTGTGTTTAATATGTGACAGAACTTGACTGGACCCAAACTGGGCACAGAGCCCAAACCTCAGCCTTTGCAGTCAATAGGAAAGGGACTATGTGCAAGGCCTTGTACAAGGTGTTGGTGAATGGATACAAATTCACACTGTCCAATTCCAATATTTTGGGTAAAGCAATCTCAGAGTAGATTCTATCATTTGCCCATGGTTTGGAATGAGATATTTAAGGCTCATGTATGAATATTTGGATCAAGTGTCCATATACTTTTAGTGTAGTCTAACAATGATAAAAAAAAAATCTATAAATATTTTTATAAATGATCTGCAAATTCAGGGATCAGTAGAAAATAACTTTTAAATGAGGCCTGATTTATAAAACCTGTCTAACAGTAAGACTTTCTTACTTTTTTTTTCTCATTTTTTCAATGTGGTTTGAAAATTGAAAACTGAGCTCCAATTGGTTGCTATGCGCAACAAAGACATTCATATGCCTAGTTTAATAATTGAGTGTCTACATGTCAAAACTGTCTAATAGAAAAACTGGACATAACAACCAATCTCCATTCTTTTTCAGAGCAGTTTAAAAATGGAAGACCACAGTAAAAGTCCTAGTATCTGATACTGATGTGTAACCTAAGGATAGGTCATCAGTCTTGTAGTCTGAAAAACCCCTACAGCATCAAAGTAACTAGCCAAACCCTTTCTATGAGATACTCACTTACAGCATTACAGTTTGTGACTGAAGGCACATTTTAGCATTTTATTTCTGGGACTATACATAATTCATATTGAAAAAGAATTATATTCTAGTTAAAGAAAATTAGGAAACTACAGGTGTCATGTGAACAGTTCCTGTATGTCATTGCACATGTCTGTTGTGCATCTTACCTGTCCTTTTTTCTGTGGCATCCACTCCAGCCAATGGGCATGATTCACTCTGAGTGCTGTTGCGATGTGATGTGTCTTCAGATTTAGCAGTAGTTGGAGAGTCCAGCTGAATAGGCTTAGGGACGTGTTTCTTTTTCTTCTTTGGAAGCTTTTGTTTGGCCATAGCAAGAGAATAATACATTCCAAAATTATTCACAATGACTGGAACAGGCATTGCGATGGTAAGCACACCAGCCAGGGCACATAGAGCCCCCACCAACATGCCAGACCATGTCTGTGGATACATGTCCCCATACCCAAGTGTAGTCATGGTTACCACTGCCCACCAGAATCCTATGGGAATGTTCTTGAAGTGTGTGTGGTTGCTTCCAGTTGGATCTGATGACTTTGCCCCTATTCGCTCTGCATAATAGATCATGGTGGCAAAAATTAGAACCCCCAAAGCTAAAAAGATGATTAGAAGCAGAAACTCATTTGTACTGGCACGTAGAGTGTGCCCTAATACTCGCAGCCCAACAAAATGTCTTGTCAGTTTGAATATACGTAGAATCCGGACAAAGCGAACTACGCGTAGGAAACCCAGAACATCCCTTGCAGCTTTAGATGACAAGCCGCTGAGACCCACTTCTAGGTAAAATGGCAGAATGGCCACAAAGTCTATGATGTTCAGAAGGTTCTTCACAAAGACCAACTTATCTGGACAGCAGGTTATTCGGACAATGAATTCCAGTGTGAACCAAAAAACACAAACACCTTCTATGTACGTCAAAACTGGTTCTGTTTCCACTTCCTTTACTACTAAGATCTCTGTCACATTTCCAACTATGACCAGTTCTGTTACATTTATGTCCACAATAAAAGCCTCATGGGTCTCCAAGCAGAAAGTGGTAATAGAGAGTAGGATGAAGAAAAGAGAAATAAATGCCACTACCTGCAACAGAAATGAAAAGACAAGCAAAGATTTTCCATTTGCACACATTCAAATTATGGAAAATGTATCTATGGAACAAAAACCTGTCAGCATGAGGTTTCAGCGAGCAATATGTATCCTATTTACATGTCCTAAAATGAACTAATTTTCATTTGCAGCTTCAGTCCGCCTATTTCCTGAGCAATCACTTAGGTCATTCAGGTTGCTGGGCATTCAGCCAATAGTAAAGTGAGATATTCAGAGTCTGTTTCGATGATTCTACATATGTGAAAAGAACTTTGACTCATCCACACATGCTCTTGGTATGAATAGGTGGTAATATTTTTGGGATTTTTGGGGGAAAAGTTTTTTTTAAAGAGAATCTGACACCACTCAAACTTCTAAATAAAGCCTTTATCATAATGCCATACTAACAGTAAATTTGTGGGTGCCTTTGTACCACCTAAATTGTTCATTACTTCTCTGGTTCATCCACTGTACCATAGCTGATATCACAGGTCTGGATCTTGTTTAGGGGTACAGAGACTGAGAGCCCTATTGACACAGCAACATACGGAATGGGTCATCTTATGGACCCCTACATTTACTAAAGTATTATAAAATTAGTACATCTTATAGATTATGAATCTGGTCACAGAGTCTCTTTAAGAATACCAAATACCATAATACAACAGATATGCTGGCCATAGAGTTTTCCATACAATATAGGCAACAGAATCATTTCTATGGTACAAAATTAATCATAAAAATTGTCAATCATTATCTGGTAGTGTGACTGGTGGTTTGCCATAATTCACTGTACAGTATGTAAGAAACATTACTATGTTGTCCAAGGTTCTGAAAAGTGTGTGCACAGTGATTTACACTGTTACAATTATTTTTTTATATAATTTTGTGGATGGAAAGAGTTGAATTATCATATTTAATATAACATAACTGCAATGTTTTTGGTCAGCTTAATCCATGGATGGAAGCAGAGTTATAATTTGAAGCCCCTTGGCCCAAATGCAAAATATGTCACTGGGCCCTCACTTACTATGTGCCGTACAGGTATCTTCTAATATTTTAGAAAAGCCTTTGGCCCCCCTAAAGCTCAAGGGCTCTGTAGCGATTGCTACCTCTGTATCCCCTATAACTACACCTCTGGATGAAAGAAGCAAAGCCTTTAGGAGGAGGCACAAATATATCAGGACCTATTCTCCCCCACAGAGGAACAAGACTAAAAAACAGAATCTCATGTTTCCATTACTTTTACTAATGCTCTACCACATTTTGGGGTCATTGGGCATCAGGGTTGTAGAAGGTATGCCAACTCCTACAGGGCATTGCTCTCAAGTCCCTAAGATTTTAGGGGAAAGTTTAAAAAGACATTACATTGCAAAACTTACCCTGGCAGCTTTAGATGAATAGGGATCCTCAAACAGTGCCCAGGTCTTGGACTGCAACCTCTTCCAACGACCTCTGGACCTGTCTGCCCTCTCCTCTATACAAAGTAACTCTGGTGTGGAGTCCTTTTCCTCATCCCCATCTTCTGGTTCTACGTTTTCAAAAATATCCAAAGCCTCTTCAGCTTCCCGGTGCTGTCTATATGTCATCCAGCAACAAGGTTCCACATCTGTCTCATCAATGCCCCAGAATGCCAACTCCTCCTCAAACAGAGGTCCACAGATGTCCGCTGGGCAGTGCAGCTTCCCTGTGCGGTAGTAGTTGAGGACATAGGAGAAGATACCCGGGTGCCTATCAAAGAAGAACTCGCTCTGATCGGAGTCACAGTCCAACTGACTGGAAGTGTCAGGGTCTGCCAACCATGCCAGGCGAGTGCCAGGCAGCGTCCTCAAGGTGCTCTTATAGGTCTCATGCCGAGTGCCCCCCACATTGATGATAATCTTGCCGGAGTCTTCCCCCTTTGCCATCTCCTCCTTCAGACATGTTTTGGAGGGGGGGTTTGTTCCCAGACTTTCGTCCACGGTAAGATGAGACACACACCGAACTAATCATAGATTTCTCCGGGTAAGACCCCTTTAGACAGTCTCAGGGGTTTCCAGAGAGACTGTCTGGGGTATGAGACAGCACGGATCTGCCAACAGGTGACGGAGGGAGGAGGAGAGAGCTGCAGAGAGCAAGACGCTGGGGATGGGAGTGACCGTGATGATGAGGAGGAATTGTCTATGGCAATTGGTGAATTCGCCCAGCAATCATGGGCACAAACGACAACAAACACGATCGCTGGAGGCACAGTTCTCAGACGAGGTAATGAGAGGTGTATGCTGGGGGTTATAGTGCACAGTCCGTACAGCCCTGGTACTGATGCGGCGAGGGCAGGCTGCTCCACCTGTGCGAGTACTATTGCAACTCAGTAGCCCTGCCGCTGAGGCACGTAGGGCAGGCTGCTCCACCTGTACGATTATTCACCCTGCTGCAGGCTACTCCACCTGTACAATGACTTATTCAGCCTGCTGCAGCCTACTCCACCTGTGCCGATACTAATACTATTTATTGATGCTGATACAATTGTGAGACTACTATATGAATGCTAGCGATGACAGCACTGTGTACAGGCACCTTTATAGTCTATCCGCCGAGCGAGCTGTGTTCTTAAGATTCCTTCCCACACAAATATTAAGACCTCTTTCCTCTCAGGCAGCGCGTAGGCCCCTTCTTCCTAGGTAGCGAACAGGATGGAAGTTGCTGAGATGTGAAGAACACGTTTCCTTGACGCTGCGGCTGCTAGATCAACAATTGGTCTTCTCCTCCAAGTAATGAAGGTTCTCCTGCTGCCTGCAGTATACAATCTCCCAGGAGGGTAGCCAGGCACCAAGTCCTCAATTCCAAGATGGATGTGACTGAAGTTTGCTTACCAGCACATACTGTCGGTGTTCCATGCCATAACCTGAGAGCAGCAGATGATGCTCCTCTATGGTGCCCTTCCAATGTCACCCTTCCTCGGTAACTGGAGCTGGGAGCTAATGGAGAGGCGTCACTCCCTGAACTAGGGGCTGCTTGTCCTTGCAGTGCTCAGTTCAGGATCCAGCAGGTGGAGGCAGACTCTTAGCTGTGTAACCCTTTCACCCTGTATGCTGCTGCCTGTGCTGTCATGCAGCTGTTTCTCCTTTGCTTTCAGGATTGCAGGCTGTCATTTATATAAACAGAAACCTGTGGGAGGACCCCAGGAATTTTGCAAGGGCATGCAAAATGTGCAGATCAATACAACATCCTTATGATAAAGTGGCTTGTCTTCATTAGTAAAGCTTTCAAATAGGATACTGAAGTATAAAGAGATCAAAGTGGAGAGAGAGGATGTTAACATAACATCTACACTATAGTTTCCTGGACTGGTTCTTATAAGATGAGAACAGGTAACTTTGCTATATAAAGTATAAGGAAAGATTCATACATATATACCGTGGTTTAAAGATATGTATAGAAATATCCAAGGCTAACCAACTATAGCATGTATTGTAGGAAAAGAAGAAAATGATTCACTTTTACTACTGCACTCTATATAAGGTATTTGTGTATATACAGCTATATCTCAAACAGTAAAGTATTACAAAAAAAACCATACTAAACTGCTATTATAATTGCAATACAATTACAAAAATAATATATATAATATTTTATATAAGTGTGATACATAAAGTTGAATGCTTTGATTTATTTCCTGTCAGCCCTTTTCACGTGTCAATTTTAGTAACTACTTGTATTCCTTATGGAACAATTCCATTGCATCTTTTCTCAGAACTGTGTATTGCGTTATTCTTGTTACTCTTCCTACAGATGCATCTCAATAAATCAGAATATCTTTGAAAGTTTATTTATTTTAGTAATTATATTAAAAAAATGACCTCCTATATTTTCTAGATTCTTTACACATAGAGTGTTCTATTTCAAGTGTTTTATTTCTGTTAATTATGGATTACAGGTAATGAAAACCCAAATCTAAGAAAATTAGAATATTGTAAAAAAGTTCAGTATTGTAAATTCAGTGTGTCACCTACCAAGGTTTCCTAAGCCTTTAAATGGTCCCTCAGTCTGGTTCAGTAGGTCACACAATCATGGAAGACGCTGATTATGAATTGTATTACTGAATTACTAAAATGAATGAACGTTTCAAAGATATTCTAATTTATTGAGATGCACCTGTAGAAATGCATGCACAAATTGACAACTTAGTGTTACCATTCTCCATGTCAAAAGGGTGTGACCCTCTCCATTCTGATACTGTCTGCACAGTATATTAATGGACAGTGTCAAAGTGCGAAGGGATGCCCCTTCAATTGGTAATACCCAGTTGTTAATTCCTTCATAGATTTCAAGGAGGAAAAACAGAGTGAAAAGCTGATCCACCATTATTCCATGGAGAATATTGGTACAGATAAAAACAAAAAAATTGCATTGAATAATGCTCTTCTAGGAGTTTGGTCTTCTCAAAGAAGATGGCCAGCTTGAGTAATGTATGGTGGAACTGAAAATCTGTCAATAAATTACATCTGAATACTGAGGTGGTCTTTAGGAGAGGTTTAAAGGGAATGTTCCTAGATTTTTTTTTATATGCAGCTATTAGCAGTGGTGTGTAGGGCAATATATACAAAATATGCAAATGAGCTAGATGGTGCACCAGGGGCATGCTTGAGTCCTCTAGTACATTTAGTTCAGACATACACCATAGGACCATTCAGCTTGTTTGCATAAAGAATAAAAGTGTTAAAGCACAGGAAAGGTACAGTGCCTTGCGAAAGTATTCGGCCCCCTTGAACTTTTCAACCTTTTGCCACATTTCAGGCTTCAAACATAAGGATATAAAATTTTAATTTTTTGGTGAAGAATCAACAACAAGTGGGACACAATTGTGAAGTGGAACGGAATTTATTGGTTATTTTAAACTTTTGTAAAAAATAAAAAACTGAAAAGTGGGGCGTGCAATATTATTCAGCCCCTTTACTTTCAGTGCAGCAAACTCACTCCAGAAGTTCAGTGAGGATCTCTGAATGATCCAATGTTGTCCTAAATGACTGATGATGATAAATATAATCCACCTGTGTGTAATCAAGTCTCCATATAAATGCACCTGCTCTGTGATAGTCTCAGGGTTCTGTTTAAAGCACAGAGAGCATCATGAAGACCAAGGAACACACCAGGCAGGTCCGTGATACTGTTGTGGAGAAGTTTAAAGCCGGATTTGGATACAAAAAGATTTCCCAAACTTTAAACATCCCAAGGAGCACTGTGCAAGCGATCATATTGAAATGGAAGGAGTATCAGACCACTGCAAATCTACCAAGACCCGGCCGTCCCTCTAAACTTTCATCTCAAACAAGGAGAAGACTGATCAGAGATGCAGCCAAGAGACCCATGATCACTCTGGATGAACTGCAGAGATCTACAGCTGAGGTGGGAGAGTCTGTCCATAGGACAACAATCAGTCGTACACTGCACAAATCTGGCCTTTATGGAAGAGTGGCAAGAAGAAAGCCATTTCTCAAAGATATCCATAAAAAGTCTCGTTTAAAGTTTGCCACAAGCCTCCTGGGAGACACACCAAACATGTCGAAGAAGGTGCTCTGGTCAGATGAAACCAAAATCGAACTTTTTGGCCACAATGCAAAACGATATGTTTGGCGTAAAAGCAACACAGCTCATCACCCTGAACACACCATTCCCACTGTCAAACATGGTGGTGGCAGCATCATGGTTTGGGCCTGCTTTTCTTCAGCAGGAAAAGGGAAGATGGTTAAAATTGATGGGAAGATGGATGGAGCCAAATACAGGACCATTCTGGAAGAAAACCTGTTGGGGTCTGCAAAAGACTTGAGACTAGGATGGAGATTTATCTTCCAACAAGACAATTATCCCAAACATAAAGCAAAATCTACAATGGAATGGTTCACAAATAAACGTATCCAGGTCAAAGTCCAGACCTGAATCCAATCGAGAATCTGTGGAAAGAGCTGAAAACTGCTGTTCACAAACGCTCTCTATCCAACCTCACTGAGCTCGAGCTGTCTTCCAAGGAAGAATGGGCAAGAATTTCAGTCTCTCGATGTGCAAAACTGATAGAGCCATACCCCAAGCGACTTGCAGCTGTAATCGCAGCAAAAGGTGGCGCTACAAAGTATTAACTTAAGGGGGCCGAATAATTTGCCACGCCCCACTTTTCAGTTTTTTATTTTTTACAAAAGTTTAAAATATTCAATAAATTTCGTTCCACTTCATGATTGTGTCCCACTTGTTGATTCTTCACCAAAAAATTAAAATTTTATATCTTTATGTTTGAAGCCTGAAATGTGGCAAAAGGTTGAAAAGTTCAAGGGGGCCGAATACTTTCGCAAGGCACTGTATGTTTAAAAAGCTTATGTATTGCCTGCATACCACTGTTAATAGCTGTATATGGATATATCTGTTTGTACACTTCCTTTAATATAGATACAGTATGTTGTGTGTGTTGAAATGTCCTCTTTAAATCTTATAGTAAACTGGATGCAGACTGTAAATGAAAAATCATGCTGTGCCTGGTAATGTGGAATATTTTATCCTAAGTTATTTAAATACCCTATTTTGAATATTAATCTGCCAAAAGTCAAATTACTGTACAAGGTCACAATTGTGTACCACCCTCCAGACATTGTGTTAATCGCTGTAGATAAGATGGATGGTGCAGACCCTGGAATTACCTAGCCTCATTACTCCCATTCATAAATGTTTATCATTTCTTCTATTTACTAGTAAATAATCCTTGTAATTCTTTCCTGGATTTATGACTGATGTTTCTGGGCATCTCCATTCATACAAATAGCATTTGTCCACTTTAGTGAACATAAGTAACTGTCTTACATTGAAAATGCTCCTTAAAGCTCAAGTGCTTATATGTCTTCTACAAGGAAATCTTCAAAGATACTTTATAGCACATTAATGCATTTAGGACATACTACTATCTCTTTAGGTCTTTTAATTTATCAACACTCTTCTCTGTGGAGTTTTTCCCCATGATTGTAGATGGATATCCAGAAATTTGCTGAATTTGCAAAATATGTTATTTCATTTTGTTTTGTTTATGACTACGCCAAATTCGCTTTTGCTTAACATTACCTGTTCAGTATGCAATTGCAAAGTCTATGTTTTTCAGAGAATAAAAAAATTTAAGACAGCTACAAACCTTAGTATTACTTTTATGGAGGAGCAATAAAGACCATGTTTGATTTGCAAAGTTGCACTGTTGTATTTATATGTTATATTGCATTTGCCATATTATACAGCACTTCTAGAAATCTGTGGACCCACACTGTACTTACACATACCATTGATTTAATTTTGGGAATGATTTAAAGCTTGAGGTATTATCCTCTAAATGAGAATACCATGACAGTGATCCCTTTAAGCCTTTATAGCTAGTGGGCAGAGCAGTTAGGAACGCATTGTTTCCTCTAAATAGGGTGATTCAAAATGGCAGCAAATACTACTGTATAGCGAAAAATAATTTGAGTAATTAATGGGTTTGTCATAAAACCCCTAGGGTCTAGGTCAGGGTTAGGCAACATTCGGCACTCCAGCTGTTGTAAAACTACAGCTCCCAGCATGCATACTTGCTCTGCTGTTCTTGAAACACCCATGGAAGTGAATGGAGCATGTTTGGAGTTGCAGTTTCACAGCAGCTGGAGTGCCAAAGGTTGCTGACCCCTGGTCTAGGCCATCTCTGTAATGTATCTACCAATTGTGGTGGAATTGAGTAGTCCCCCACACCACAGACCTAAACAGATAGCTGGAGGTTAGTGATGGGCACTGTAAACATGGCGCGTACTCAAGGATGAGTGGACGCTGTAGCTGCATGGTCTCTCAGGTGCTATGTTTAGATGTGATTATGGCACTTGAGGGGTTCAGTTGCTTTTACTCCTCTCCCCTGTATGTCAAAAAAGTTTGGTTTCTATGGCAGTCTTCTGAAGGCTCCCAGATCTGCCATAATAATATAACTATTAAGACTTCAATATTTATTCAAGGATTTCATCACACATTACAATACAGTCGTATTGCAGTGTATAGTACAAGTTGATCTAATGATCGTTGGTTCAAGCCCCCTAGTGGGGATAAAAAAAAAGTAGAAGAAAAAAATGTAAAAATTATTAATTATTAAAAATATAGAATGTGAAAATTCAGACAAGTAAACAGACAAAAATAAAGACACATTGTGCATTGGTGTGTCACAAAATACACAGACTAGAAAAATATAAACTGATTTGTTGTAATTGAAAAATGGCTGTGGCAGTAAGGGGTTAAAATAGTGAACTACAAGATGCAGCAGTACTATATGGAAGCATTTAAATCTTTTCACATGCCCTTCATCACAGCCCAGGCTTTCTACTCCAGCCACCAGCTATTGACAGTTTCTTCACTGGGTGATAGGAGACTTAAGCTTGTATCAATTGGATACGACTCCTCACAGTGTCAGCTTGCTGAACGATAGTTATGTTTTTTGTTTGTTTTTTTAAAGAAAAGAAAACAAAAAAAAAGAAAATTAAGATTAAAATTGAAAGTCACAGTGCAACATACACATTCTACATTGGCATCTCCTGCCTTTTCTTCCTTCACCATTCCTCTCCAGAACTATTATAGTCAGACCCCATACCTGTAATTCCCCCCTTTTCTCTCCACTTTATAGCTCTGTGTAATAATCAATGTTATTTTACTGAGTATATTAACAGTGTTTTAAGGCTCAAGAAACTATTCAAACCAGATCTACATGACCATAAAACTTTGTATGGAGAAGTCCACAAGCATGCTTTATAGCACTATGGTTCTGTATTGGAAAGGCTAACATTGTCTTTATTTTTCATCTTTTTTCTCCCAGGCTCTACTAGAACAGAGTAAATTCAGGAGGAATCTCAGAAAAGAGCAAAGGTTTGTGGGAAGAGCGCTGGCATATTTCACTCTTATTATCTGCCTATGACCTGTGACTCAACTATATCTCCAAAGCTGCTATAAATGGCTGTTGTGACCTAGTATTCCCTGGATTTGGCTAAAAGAAGAAGAAGTCAGGAAAATAACTGACTGACATAACAGAAGAACAGCACACAGTGATGGAAAAGCTAAGTTTATTGGAACACAGTAGCTAAGATCTGCTGTAGTATTATTAGATCTTTCCTACAAGTCATTAGCAGTAAGATGTCAGTAAAATAAAAGAAATAGAAATGATTTAATAAAAATAAACTAGTAAATTATTGCCATTTACAGCATCTACACAGATAGTCTATCCTGGTATTCTACAAGACAGCGCTGGAGGTATCCAGTGCATGGTGTTAGCTATACCTGCTCACTGTCAAGATCTGACATGTTATGACATATCCAGGCCTGTAGATCGTGGGACTGCATGACTCCTCAGTAGACCAGGACTACCCACATGTGTTATGATTCTGTTGGTTTCTACAAATTGACCACTAGTGGCTAATGTTTTATACTTTGTGAAATTGTGCTGCACTTTTCACAATTAGAGGCAGCTACAGTCATGGCCAAAAGTTTTGAGAATGACACAAATATTATATTTTCACATGATCTGCTGCCCTCTGGTTTTTATGTGTGTTTGTCAGATGTTTTTATCACATACAGAAATATAATTGCATTCATATTATGAGTAACAGAAGCTTATATTGACAGTTATAATGAGTTAATGCAGCAAGTCAATATTTGCAGTGTTGACCCTTCTTCTTCAGGACCTCTGCAATTCTCCCTGGCATGCTCTTAATCAACTTCTGGACCAAATCCTGATTGATAGCAGTCCATTCTTGCAGAATCAATGCTTTAATTTTGTCTGAATTTGTTGGTTTTTGTTTGTCCACCCGTCTCTTGATGATTGACCACAAGTTCTCAATGGGATTAAGATCTGGGGAGTTTCCAGGCCATGGACCCAAAATCTCTATGTTTTGTTCCCTGAGCCATTTAGTTATCACCTTTGCTTTATGGCAAGGTGCTCCATCATGCTGGAAAAGGCATTGTTGAGCGCCAAACTGCTCTTGGACGGATGGGAGAAGTTGCTCTTGGAGGACATTCTGGTACCATTCTTTATTCATGGCTGTTTTTTTAGGCAAGACTGTGAGAGAGCCGATTCCCTTGGCTGAGGAGCAACCCCACACATGAATGGTTTCAGGATGCTTTACAGTTGGCATGAGACAAGACTGGTGGTAGCGCTCACCTCTTCTTCTCCGAATAAGCTGTTTTCCAGATGTTCCAAACAATCGAAAAGGGGATTCATCAGAGAAAATGACTTTACCCCAGTCCTCAGCAGTCCACTCCCTGTACCTTTTGCAGAATATCAGTCTGTCCCTGATGTTTTTTTCTGGAGAGAAGTGGCTTCTTTGCTGCCCTCCCTGAGACCAGGCCTTGCTCCAAGAGTCTCCGCCTCACAGTGCGTGCAGATGCACTCACACCTGCCTGCTGCCATTCCTCAGCAAGCTCTGCACTGCTGGTAGCCCGATCCCGCAGCTGAAACAATTTTAAGAGACGGTCCTGCCGCTTGCTGGTCTTTCTTGGGCGCCCTGGAGCCTTTTTGGCACCAATGGAACCTCTCTCCTTGAAGTTCTTGATGATGCGATATATTGTTGACTGAGGTGCAATCTTTCTAGCTGCAATACTCTTCCCAGTTAGGCCATTTTTGTGCAGTGCAGTGATGACTGCACGTGTTTCTTTAGAGATAACCATGGTTAACAGAAGAGAAACAATGATGGCAAGCACCAGCCTCCTTTTAAAGTGTCCAGTGGTGTCATTCTTACTTAATCATGACAGATTGATCTCCAGCCCTGTCCTCATCAACACCCACACCTGTGTTAATGGAGCAATCACTGAAACGATGTTAGGTGGTCCTTTTAAGGCAGGGCTGCAATGATGTTGAAATGTGTTTTGGGGGATAAAGTTCATTTTCTAGGCAAATATTGACTTTGCAAGTAATTGCTGTTAAGCTGATTACTCTTTATAACATTCTGGAGTATATGCAAATTGCCATTAGAAAAACTGAAGCAGTAGACTTTGTAAAAATTTATATTTGTATCATTCTCAAAACTTTTGGCCATGACTGTATAGTTAGTTGTGTTTTGTTTAGTTAGAGCTCGGATGGGCAGGGTTTTGTTTTTCTTTTGTACCTGAAGTGAGGTTTATTTTATTTTGCTATTTTTCTTAATAAACGGAACAGGCCAAAACCTGTTTTCACCAGACTTTGTGTTCCCTGTCTCTGACTGTTTGAGTCCGCACTGCTGCTGCTACCGAGCTATTCTCCAACACAGGATACCAAAGTCATCTCTGTGGAATCTGGAAGTAAATTTGGAGGGTCATATAACCAGTATGAATTGTTTGCATACTATGCTTATATGCAAAGTTTAACCCCTTCCGACATCTATAGTAATAGTACAGCTGATGTATGGACTTCAAAAATGACGTCTGCTCAGAAGCTAAGGAGGTGCCAGAGCCACCAGGTCTCTGCTGTTTTACACAGGGGAGATCCAGTGGAAATGCCTGCAATCAGAGTCCTGTGTGATAGTAGACATTAAAGGGGTTGTCCACTTTCAGACCAATAATGAGAGAGCAATGTTATGATTTGTATAATAAAAAGTTTTACAATTTTCCAATATACTTTCTGTATCTATTCCTCACAGTTTCCTTGATCTCTGCTTGCTTTCATTACTCCCAGTGGATAAAAATTAGTCTATGGTCATGTGATATACAGTCCATGGTCATGTGATGTACAAACAGTTCGTTACCAGGCAGATGTCTGATTACTGTGCTGTGACAGCTGTGCACCTGTATGTCCATCACATGACCATGGGCTGTATATCACATGACCATGGATTGATTTTATTCCTCTGGAAGTAAGCAGGATGAGTGACAACAAACAAAGATCTAGAAAACAGTGAGGAATTGATACACAAAGTATATTGGAAAAATGTGCAACTTTTTATTATACAAACAATAAGAGTTTTCAGTCAATATTGGTCTGAAAGTGGCCAACCCCTTTAACAATTCCAATGTGACCAAGGCATCTGTGGACTGACAGTGCATGGTGCTGTCATGATGGATCGCTGTCCCCTGGAGTGATATTCAGAGGCAGCTATCTGTTTCTATGACAGCTGGGAGCTTAGTGAAGGCTCCCACGCCTGTCATTACTATACTTCTATAGAAGTGAATGGATTTTTCAATATACTGCAATACATTAGTTTTGCTGTATATCGTACTGGTGATCAGATTCCATAGGTGTCAAGTCCCCTAGACAGGTCTAAAAATAAAAGTTAAAAAAAATATATAAATTAAAAAAAATATAACATTTCAAATCACCCTCCTTTGCCTAGATCGCAAATAAAAATAAATAAGCAAAAACAAACATATGTCCACAACTGCCTTTCCTTAGGGCTCCAGGGGTATTGTAATGCTGAGCCTCTGTTGGCCTAAGCAGAGGTGGCTGTGGACAGGAGTGGGGAAAGACAAATGAAAATCATCTGTCATCTGCTGGAATAATCCAGTGGGTAACAGCCTATGGGGGACAATATATGGTGTGGGGGCCTGTAACAGAGGCCCTTACTATATGGCCCCCCATACAGCAAGGGCCCAAGTTGCAAGCCCCCATACAGTAAGTACACTATTGGCTTAACTTCAGGGCAGGGGCTCTGTTGCTGAATACATCACAGAATTCAGCTAGTGGATACTGTAATAGATACTGAATGGAAAAATGCTATGAGAGTTTCATTCTTTATGAACTGACTGTTTAGTTCACTTTAAGACAAGTTAGCACAGCCTGATGTTTCCTCAGACTTTGGTAATTTTGTACATCATTAATTCACAAAAGAACCTCAGCTATCAGAGCGTAGACAAGAAAAGTATGGCATCAACTTGTTACTTATCTTCTCCAGCCCCTACTTCTAGAGACTTTAAAATAAAGGGGCATCTTAAAAGTACTGCCAGAAGAGAATGAACACTTTGGGCAAAATCAATGTTTTTCTTATAGTAAATCTGATCACTTCCTCAATAATCCAAATTTATGGGAGACAGTAGTATTAATAGATCCTAACATTCCTTATGAAGAGTCAGTCTCTACTCAACCAGTACCACCAGTGAATGCAGTCATCCAGTTAATCTTGTCTGTAGCACTGAATGCTAAAAAGAAAACATTCTCATTGCTTTATTCTTATCAAGTTTCAAATAGATTCTCAGTTGATAGAGACCTCTGCCATGGCGGACTCTGGAGCAAATGTTATAAACTTTTTTTTGTTTTTTAAGAAAATTATATTTTCAAGAGAGACTGTAAATTAATTAATTAAGCAGTTTACTACTGAGACTGTGGAGTATCCCCACTGAGATAAAGTCCAGTTGGTCAAGAGACTCAACCCTTGTAAATAATTATGTAACATAATTATAATGAGGCTTTATCTTTATTATTAATTTCAACTGCATATTTTCCAATAATTGTGGGATTACCATGCTCAAAACTACAACTGACTTAGAAACCAAAGAAATGTCTTTGCCAACGGAGTTCTGCTACCCCAAGAGTTTACCAAGACAGGTTGCAGAAGAACTTCAAGCACCTTTTAAACTACTATTAATATATGACAAATTTGATGATACGTGTGACAATGCTGACAAACTCCATGCGCAGCAACATTATGATTGTACGAACTGTTGCCTTATGATATATCTTATTATATACCTTATGATAAGTGGTTATCTGGGCAAATTATATTGATGACCCTTAATATCATGGAAGTGGAAGTTCGACACCTGGGAACTCTACTGGTCAGCTGAATATAATGGTGTCTGTTGGGTGTCCGTCGTTTTTAATCTGGAACTGGATGAGGAGAGTCCTCTGTGCAGGACTTTTACCTCCACTAATTTTCAGTGGACTCTGCAATGGAGGCTCCAGGGCAGATGTGAACGTAGCGTTATACAGCAGACACCCTCTGGTAATGTTTGTTAACATTGCCAGCACAGATCACGTTAGTTAACCACTTAGATGCAGGGCCACACCTGCCATGAGGCAAGAGCATGAGGTGGCATCTCCTGGCACAAACTGATGTGCAGCATTTTTTTTTAATCGACTGCTACCTATTCGT
Source organism: Leptodactylus fallax (assembly GCA_947044405.1). Lineage (NCBI taxonomy): Eukaryota > Metazoa > Chordata > Amphibia > Anura > Leptodactylidae > Leptodactylus > Leptodactylus fallax. Next base: position 2,965,766 of record CAMRHE010000140.1, read on the forward strand.
TTACTCCAACAGAGAGCGGCCACTGTTTTACTCACTGTTCCCTGTACTGTCCAGTCTGGCCTCCACATCTTCCTACAGAGGTCGCTGCAGCGTCCTTGCCCTGGAGGTGAGTAAAATATCGACCGCTACATGTTGAAATAATCAAATAGGTATTGGCTGAACTTTTGTGGCACCAGGGGAGGTGAGTAAAAACAACAAACAGTTCTACTCACCTCTCCTGGATGTCCAGTATCCTCCTCATGCCTTTTCTGGCCTGCGTTTGAAGTCACATTCCCCGGGGTCACTGCTGAGGCCTGTGAGACAAGGTGACTATAAGTATTTGTTATTCCCCCCCCCCAGGCCTCCTCTTATTATAGTCTGGAGTTTGAGGAGTATAATAGTGCTTTGTGGGTGATGAACCCCAAAAGTTTTCGAAACCGAAATTTTTGGAAATTCAGGTCACATCTAAGACTGACATATCACTGTATGGGGGCCAAGAAGGGGACAGTATACTGTGTGGGGCCAAAAAGAAGAAGGTAATATATTGTGTGTGCCAGATATACTGTGGGGACCAGTAAAGGGGGCAATGTACTGAGCGGGGACCAGTAAAGGGGGCAATATACTGTGTGGGGACTAACAAAGGGGGAAATATACTGTGTGGGGACTAGTAAAGGGGGCAGTATACTGTGTGAGGGTCAATAAAGGGGGGCAATATACTGTGTGAGGGTCAGTAAAGGGGGCAAAGTACTGTGTGAGGACCAGTAAAGGGAACAATATTCTGTGAGGGGACTAGTAAAGGGGGTAATACACTGTGTGAGGGTCAGTAAAGAGGGTGTTATACTGTGTGGGGGTAATAAACTGCGTGGGGGCCAATAAAGAAGGTAATGCTCTGTGGGGGACAGTAAAGAGGTGTGTTATTCTGTGTATGGGCCAAGTAAAGGGAATTTTTGATCTGTAAATGGAAGGACATGTCCTACAATGTTAATTAGGTGGGCCATATCATGGAACCAAAGATCACAGGGTTGGATATTTTTTTTTGGGGGGGGTTGCCTTTCTCTAGGTCACCTCAGGCAGCAGAGAGGCTAGGTTTACCCCTACTTAGATGCCATAATTAATTACAACTGCCACATGTGAGTCTTTGTGGAACATGGGCGCCACCATCTTGGAATTATTTACCAGTATTGTAACAAAATCCATTTTTTTTACTAACATTGAGGCAACATGACTCTTTACAGGTATTCCGCTACTTAAGAAATGCATTTTTCTTTTATGCTGCAAGGAATGTTACAGGCAGTGATATCTTTAGAAACCTATCACCATTTTGTATAGCTAGGGTTGCCAACTTTCCCCTTAAAAAAATATCAGCCAGGTTAATATGAGAAAAAACAAAGTGTGGTTTAGGGGGATGTTACTTCACACAAAATTAGTGACCAAGCTTTACAACTTTACAGTAGTTATAGAAATTGCATAAGGCATGCCCCCAAACATCGCTATCTTAATGCATTCACAAGTAGTGCATATGAAACTTCTTCATTACAACACAAGATGATTACAGATCCAAGACTCAGTCCCAAATTGTATGCAGAATAAAACCTCAGAATACAGACGCCTAAATAAATATGGAGCCCAGCTCCATAATAAGTACAGTCTCGAAGTACAGACCTCTGAATAATGACATCAAAATAAATACAGAACCGTAAACCTAATATAAATAGACCTCAACATAAAAACAGATCCCAGACCAGATACTGCAATGTAACTCCCTCAAAAAAATTTGTACTTGGACCAGTACCCAGATACTCTGTGTATAAACTTTGCAGAGCCCCTAAAGTACCAGATCAATAGAAAACTCCCAGAGACCCCATTTTGGAAACTACACCCCTCAAAAAATTTATCAAGGGGTATAGGGAGAACCTTGACCCTGCAGATGTTTCACAGAGTTTTTTAACATTGGGAAGTGAAAATGAAAAATTACTGAAACATCATTTTATCTCCAATTTTTTTTTCATTTTCACAATGGGCTAAAGGAAAAGAAGCACCCCGCAGTCCATTGCACAATTTCTCCTCAACAATTTCTCTCAGTTTATGTGGTTATAGGCTGTATGGGTACATGGCATTTGGAAGTCAGTTTTTGCTGGAATAGTTTTCTGGTGCCATGCCACATATTCAGAGCCCATAAAGTACCAGTACAAGGGAAACCCCAATAAGTGACCCCATTTTGGAAACTACACCCAACACAGAATTTATAAAGGGGTATGATGAGCATTTTGACCCAAGAGATGGTTTCTAGAAAAAAGAAATGTGCAGTGGATGATGCAAAAAGATTGAAATTCTATGTAATTCCCAGCTTGTGGTACTGTGAAAAGTCATCTCTCAAGTTATTATGTTTTGCTTCCTGATTTTGGAAAACATCCTACATACGACCCTAATCTTTTTCTTAGTAATAGGACAGGGCGCAGAAGTGCAAGTGCATTTGAGGCCGAATTTGGACATTTACACTGCATTGGTGGGCATTTGCAGAGGCTCTGAGATAAAATAAATAGTTCACCCTTAAAATATGACTCCTTTATAGAAACTATACCCCTCAAGGAATTTCTCAAGGGGTATTATTACCATTCTGAACCCAAGAATGCTTTCCAAAAATTAATGTGCAAAGTGAAATTTAAATTTGTAAAGAAATATTCTATTTCTATTCCATTTGCAAGTTGTATAAGTGGGTGGAAACTGTTGTTTGGTTGCACAGCAGGGCTCAGAAGGGAAGGAACACTGCTCTGTTTAGCTTATGGAGTATAGATTTGGAGGGACTGCTTTTTGGACTCTATTGTTTTTGCAGAGCGCTGGAGGTGCCACTAAATTGGAATTCCCCAAGATTTGATCCCATTTTGTAGGGGCTATTTTAGGGTCACTGCAAATGTGACATGGCGTCCAAAAACCAAACTATCTAAATCTGCGCTCCAAAAGTCACATAGTGCTTCTTAACAACTTCTACCTGCTGTATGGTGAAACATTCAGCAGGTAGATGAGTGTGGTACTCACCATGTCACCAAACAGCACAGTGAGTATCTGTAGCCCTATATACAGGCCCACTGACTGATTACAAGATTGTAGACACCTGTGATGCTGATTAGTGGACACACCTTGATTTAACATGTCCCTTTGGTCACATTATTTTCAGGGGTACCATCATTTCTGTCCAGGCCTGTTTCATGAGTTTTCTTTTTTTAAAAATTCTGTTGAAGCATGGTTGAGAAGCAATGTCTGACTTTCATTTATTCATTTTCATAAAATTTTTATATATTATTATTTTTGTCAGATTCAAGTTATTTCTTTCAGGTTTTTCTTTCATTAAACGAGGGGTACCAACAATTTGTCCACGTGTGTATATGACACTGTGGTATCCAGGATAACGTATTTAACAATGCCATATGTGGGTATAAACTGCTGTTTGGGCACACAGCTGGGCACAGAAGGGAAGGATTACTATTTGGTTTTTGGAGCACAGATTTGGACAGTTTTTGGATGGCATACCACTTTTGCAGAGCCCCTGAATTGCCAGTAAAGTGGAATCTGCAGTGGAATCCCATTTTGAAAACTACATACCTCAAGAGATTTATCAAGAAATGTAGCAAGCATTTTTAACCCTTGAGTGTTGAATTAATTTTGTTTTCAGAAATGGATGTGCAGCTGAAAACTGCAATTGTTTCAGAAATACGCTGCTTCAGTGCCGGATATGTTGCACCTAATTTGTGTCAGCAGAAGCAGAGACACACACTCTAAAAACTGGTAAGCAGGTTATCCCAAGTTTAACAGCTTTTGGAGTGTTCATTTCTGACACAAGCTGGGTGTGAAAGATCCTCAGTGCGCCAACACCGCTGTGGCCACATCTGAGTCTTCTTTCATATAAAAACCACACTCACCGCCAGTGAGTGCCGAGTCCACAAGATAAATACAAGACAAGCTTTCTAAATTTTATATATTTATTAACCCCTAAATGGGTCGGTATTAACATCTAACACATGCAGTTCAGAACAGATATGCAGATGTATACAAGCATTAACAGTTACTAGTTACAATATACAGTACTTAAAATAAAAGGGAATAAAGGTGAAATAATTACTTTACCATGCATCTCCTTGATGTAGCTCTATAGTCCAACACTCACACATGGCATGTGTGAGTAACCAGTGGAGGCTACTAGCAGCAGCATGCCAGCCTGCATGCTCTCACAGTCTCTCAGTGGAAGTCTGTCTGTAATCTCCTGTAGTCTGTCTCTAATAACTCCTCATAGTGTTCTCTTGTAGTCCCAGCACAATCTCCTCCCACTGACCTCTTATCTCATCTTATATACCCTTTATGACACCACCCAGAATGAGGTCATTAGCAACAGCAAGTCTGATGGATTAATGCACTCAAGTCCAGATTCTTTGTAAAGAGCTGAGACCAAGTGGAATGATACAATGTTATCAGCCATATCTGATCTACCAGTGCAGGCATGTTTGTTTGATCAGCCAGGACTGTGTAGGAATTCAATGGAGCCCTGCTGGGATGGATACAAAGCCCCATTGTTACAATGTTGCTACTACTGCCAATATACACCTAGGCTTATAGCTGCGCACATTATGAATAAATGCAGGTAAGAAGGGAGATACTATACCCAGAGATCAAAATACAGCTTTGAGTTATAGCCATATTTAAGCAGAATCATCACACTGGGTAAAACATTTTGTTCTGAAATTATGTATTTCTGGAAAAATTGGCATTTGCACCATTAGTTGCACTCCTGGGTAAGTTCACTGTACTCCTGGATAAATTTCTTCATGGGTGTACTCTCCAAAATGGGGTCGCATGTCAAGGGATTACTGACATTTCATGGGCTCTGCAAAAGTGGCATGGCGTACAAAAATCAAACCGTCTAAATCTTTGCGCCAAAAACCAAATAGCAGTCCTTCCCTTCTGTGCCCAAACAGCAGTTTATACCCACATACAGTAGCGTAACTAGGAATGGCTGGGCCCCAAGGTGAACATTTGACATGCCCCCCCCCAGACCGCCCCCTCCAACCATCCACCTGCACAAACCGCATTCCTGCGCACACTATTATGTGCCATAGTGGCCTCTACACACACTATTATGCCCCATAGTGGCCCCTGCACACAGAATTATGCCACATAGTGGCCCTTGCACACAGTATTATGCCCCATAGTGGCCCCTGCACACAGTATTATGCCCCATAGTGACCCTTGCACACAGTATTATGCCACATAGTGGCCCCTGCACACAGTATTATGCCCCATAGTGGCCCCTGCACACAGTATTATGCCCCATAGTGACCCTTGCACACAGTATTATGCCCCATAGTGGCCCCTGCACACACTATTATGCCCCATTGTGGACCACCCATGAACAATTATTATACTCTGGGGTCTTTTCAGTCCCCAGAGTATAATGATCGGAGACTTATTGACAAAATTGTATTGAAAAAACATCTAGCATTGATTTTTAACATTTCAAATTTTTGGTCTTACATGCAACATAAATAATGTTACCATTATTCAATGGTTTGGTAATTTATATAGTTTTTTTTATGTGTTACTAATTTTGCAAAATAAAAATCGATTTTGAGAAAAAAAACAATGGTTTTCGCATCACCATCTTCTGAGTGCTGTAATTTGATTTTGAATGTGATTTTTATTTTTCTATTGACTAAGCTAATTAATGGCTTATTTTTTGTGGGACGAGCTGTGCTTTTTATCGGTACTATTTGGGTTTAGATATGACTTTTATGACTATATAATTTTTATTCCATTTTTTTTGTGGTGAGATGGCAAAAAATCATTGCATTTGTTTTCCCTTTTTTTTTTTTTTTTTTTTTACGACGTTCACTATTTATTTACAGTTAAACTTTATTATTCAGTTTGTTACAGATGCGATGATACCAAATGTATGGTGTTTTATACTATATTTTTTATTTTTACATATATTTTTTTTTTTATCCCAATTGTAAACATGAACCAGCAGTCTTCTTATCGCTGGTTCAGTATTATGCACTCCAATACAGAAGTAGTGTAGGAGTGTATAACCGCCATCAGCCTATACATATGCACAGGCTGCCAGGCGTGATTAATCAATTCTGTAACAGGATCAGAAGACTGAATTAGCAGATTGCAGACCCCTGGCCAATGAACAGGACCCAGGCTGCCATATAAATATCATGGCACCACCCAGAGACGGCACATGGGGATTGTTCAGATACGGGGTAGGGCAACCCCTTAGATGCAGCAATCATGATTGATAGTGGCATCTAAGGGGATAACACCTGCAATCAGCGCTCATCTCCAGAAACAGCTGACACCCACTCTTGATGTCACCCACTCAGCTTTTGAGTGTGTATCATTACCATGAGGTATTAGTATGTCATGGGGTGTTACAGCACACATTACCATGACGTACTATTATGCTATGATGCGGGAAGCGGTTAAGTGTTGTTATCCTACTCGTTGATTATATTGTTAATCTGTTTTCCCTTAGTCCTAACAGCAGCACAATAAGGGGTATTTCTCCCCCTGTGTGTTGTTTAGGACAGGTGGAACTTTTAATTAGCACAAAAATGTGCTTACTAACCTGCCCTATAAGAGGGCACGAGAGACCTCCCTCTCCTTTACCATACATATTGATTAGGAGATTTTCAGCTCTCCTGAAAGATTGTGTCCGCGATAAGTAAATTCGCAGACACCTCACCACATCCAAAGTATGAAGTTTAAACTCCTCTTCTGAGGACGGATCTGGAAGGAAAACAGGCAAAGAAATCAATTGATTATAGTTATTACGTGAAGGAACCTTAGGGATAAAGCCAGGCAAAAACCTAAGGTGGACCCTATCCGAAAAAAAATACAATATAAGGTTCTTTGGAGGAGAGCGCCTGTAGCTCTCCTACCCTTTTGGCAGATGTGATGGCTAACAAAAAAGTAGTTTTAAAGGCTAAAAATTTTAGCTCCGTAGCTTCCAGAGGTTCAAAAGGAGGACCACAAAGGCCTGAAAGGACCGTCGCAAGGTCCCATTGGGGAATAGGAGAAGATACCGCAGGTTTCAGCCTCGCCGCTCCTTTAAGGAATCTTGCAACCAGGGAATCCTGGGACAACCGTCTGTTTAAGTGGGCGGATAAAGCCGATACCTGTACCTTTAAAGTAGCAGGGGCAAGGCCCCTGTCCAAGCCATCCTGAAGAAAATCCAAAACATCAGAAGTCAAAGGATTAGAAATATCAACGCCTCTATTGGAGCACCACTCCAAAAAAATCTTAGCCGTCCTCTGGTAATTCCTTTTGGTGGATTCAGCTCTAGCACAGGAAAGCGTCTTCAGGACGGCTTCTGACAGTCCTCTATACATTCGTAGGGACTGGTCAACCTCCAGGCTGTCAGGTTGAATCTGCTCAGATCCTGGCACTTCAGTGATCCTTGGGAAACCAGGTTCTGGGTGGGGGAAGCCTCCAATATATCCCTCGACTCATCACCATGAGCTGGGAAAACCAAGCTCTTTTTGGCCAGAATGGAATGATGGCTATTACAGAGGCTTGGTCCTGTCTTATTTTCATCAATACTCTGGGTATCATAGGAATTGGAGGGAAAATGTATGACAGCCTGGACCTCCAAGGGATGGACAGGGCATCCACTGCCAAGGGATTGTCCTCCTGGTACAGGGAACAGAACGTCTCCACCTTGGCATTGAGTCGGGTTGCCATGAGGTCTATCTCCGGTAGACCGTATTTCAGTGTAATCTGATGAAACACTTCTGGATTGAGTGACCATTCTCCTGATACGGCACGACCCCGACTCAACCGATCCGCTACTGAGTTCAGGGAGCCCTTGATGTGAACCGCGGATAGATGGGTCAGATTTTTCTCTGCCCAGGAAAAAATCAGATCTGCCTCCCTGAGGAGGGATGATGATCTGGTGCCTCCCTGTCTGTTCACATATAATACCGTCGTCATGTTGTCCGAGCGAATCCTGACTGCTCTTCCCTTGAGAAGAGGAGAGAAATGGAGTAAGGCATGGTACACAGCTCTGAGCTCCTTCCAGTTGGACGACGCCCTTCCTTCTGGAGCGCTCCAGACTCCCTTTATGGAGTTTCCGTCCAGATGGGCTCCCCATCCCGTAAGGGATGCATCTGTAGTCAACAGGGTCCAACGAGGTTGGACCGTGGACCTTCCATCCTTGAGGTGCAACCACCATCTGAGAGAAAGACGGGTCCTGGGGGAGAGTCGAATCCTCCTGTTGAGACCGGGCAGAGAGCGATCCCAAATTCCTAGGATTTCCATCTGAAGAGGACGTAGATGCCATAAGGCCCAAGGAACCGCCATGATGGAAGATGACATCAGACCTAGGATTTTCATCAAAGTTCTGATGGACGCTCTCGGCCTCCTGAAAAGTTGCCGAACCGCTGTAATTAATTTCTCTTTCCTTGCAGTCGCCAAGGAGATTTCCAGCCGGTCTGAATCTAGGAAGTAACAAAGAAACTTCCTTTTGGTTGAGGGGACGACTTCTGACTTCTCCCAATTTATGAGCCATCCCAGGCTTTGAAGCAGGGATATGGCAATCTGTAAATGCTGGAGCAGAACAGACACTGACTGGGCTTTTATCAGCCAGTCGTCTAAATAAGGGACCACAAAGAGTCCCTGAAGCCTGAGGGTGGCTACTATGGGAGCTACCACCTTGGTAAAGGTGTGGGGAGCCGAGGAGATCCCGAAAGGGAGGGCCGAGAACTGATAATGCTTCCTGTGGCCGGAAACTATAACCGCAATCCTTAGGAACTTCCTGTGCGGAGGGTAAATTGGCACGTGCAAATAAGCGTCCTTCAGATCTAGGGTGACAAAAACGTCGCCCTGGAGAAGAAAAGAAGAAACTGAGCTTATGGTTTCCATGCGGAACCGTTTTTTCCTGATGAAACGGTTTAGATACCTCAGATCTATAATCATCCTCCATCTGCCTGCTGGCTTTGGAACTAGAAAAACGGGGGAATAAACCCCCAAACCTTCTTCTAGAGAAGGAACTTCTTCTAGAGCTCCTTTGCGGATATACTCTTGAATGGAGCGTTCCAAAATACCTTGCTGAGACGAGGGAAGATGGCGAGTTAAGACGAACCGATCTCGGGGAGGACAGAGAAATTCGATTGCATAACCTCGCTGAATAAACTGTAAGACCCAAGGGTCCTGAATTTTTTCCCGCCAAGCGCTGAGAAAAAGGGAGAGACGACCCCCGACAGGAATTTCAGCCACAGGAAGACAGCTTCTCATGTCAGAAACTGGGCTTCCTTCTATCTTCGGTTTTGGGAAATCTCCGTCCAGAGCCTCTAGAATAATACCTAGAGCCCCTCCGGGACTGCTGACCACGTCGAGGTGAAAAACCTCTGCCACGGTCAGGGCCAAATCTGCCCCTAAAAGACTTCTAAAAGTCAAGCCTTCTAAAATTTCATCCAGGCTACTGCCAAAGACTCTTCCTGGCTCAAATGGTAAGGCACAAAGGTTATACTTGGAGATAAAATCAGCTCTCCAAGGTTTTAACCATAAGGGTCTCCTCGCCACCGTGGAAAGCGCCAAGGACTTTGACGCCAGCCTTAATTGATAATGGGAGGCCTCAGCTAGGAATTCTGCCGCCAAAGAAGTCGAAGTTAAGAAGGAAAGTAACTCGTCTCTGGAGACACCAGAATCGATGTCCCTCTCAAGCTGGAGCAAATCAGCCTGTAGTTTGGCTGAAACTTCACATGACGCAACAGCGACAGAGGTCTGAGCAGAGGCCGCTGAGTAGGCCTTCTTGAGAGTACTCTCCATGCATCTGTCCATAGGATCCTGCAGATTTGCTCCATCCTCAGATGGTACTAGAGTGCGGCGAGATAGCTTGGCTACCGCTATATCCACCTTAGGGGGAAGACCCCACTGATCCAGTTGAGACTCTGTGATGGGGAACAAGGCCTTAAACCTACCAGTAGTTATAAAGGGTTTCTCCGGAAATTTCCACTCTGAAGACATTAACTTTCTTAATGTCTCGTCCACTTGGAAGACCCTAGGCCCTCTATAGGTGGACGTGGAGGCTTCCCCATCAACATCACGGTCTTTAGACCGGATGGACTTCAGCAGCCTATTGACTTTCTCGAGTTGGAAGAGAGGTCTGCTGGTATCTTCAGCGGAGTCATCAGAAGACAAAGTTTCATCCACAACCTGAAAATCTTCGTCCGAGACCCGCAAGAGAGGATGTTTTTCAAGACGTGGTCTCTTGGAGATCTGGGAGATAGAATTCCGGATCTCCTTGAGAGAGTCCTCCATGTATTCTTTCACCCATGTCACAACCTCACGTATGGATGGCTCCTCAGAAGGTGGGCCACGACACTGGCGACAGCGGGTGAATTCATAGCCGTCAGGCAAGGGAGTCTTACAATCTAAACAGGTTAAATGTTTACACTTGGAGGATTTCTTCCTCCTAAAATCTCCATCACCAGAGCCGGAAGCAGAAGAAGACATCTAAAAAGACCACAAAAAGTCACAGACAATAACAATACCAATATTACAAACCGCAACCAGAACCAGAAAGAGAGGGGTACCTTAAGGAGGTCGGTCATCGCAAAAAATGTAGCAACAGCACATGCAATAGTCAAATAGGGTAATCTCTGAATCACAGAGGAGAATTCTACTCCTTAGCAATAGGAGAGCCAGAAAATCACAGCCCAACCTAAATGGACTATGGGACATTTTAAAGGCAACATAAGTGGAGGCGGAGCCAAACACAAAACTAATCCACAGTGAAAAAATTCATAGGAAATCATGCAGCAAGGCCAGCGATATGAATCGACCATTCATATAATATATGAACAAGAATGAATAAATATTACTTACCTTCCTGAGATTTATAGCACCAAAACGGGTCAAATGCCATAATGAAACATAGAGGAGCAAAAGCCTAAGTCAGAGGCTCAAACAACAAGCAGCAAAAATCAATTCTATATTTTGCCTTTAAATTTTAAATTTCCAAACTTACCGCACTTTTTCCGAGAACCGGAAGTAGGCGCGAAGGAGTCCGGCGAAATCCGTCCGCACGGGAACCCGGACACAGAGAAGGGTTCCGGCCGTCGCAAAGTCCGACGTACCCTCCGGGTAGGCCGAAGCCTACCGCCGGCCGAAGAATTACCGACAGAAGCGCTGAGAAGAAGGAACGCAGGCCGGCAACAGAAGTAAACGACCACCTCAAGGTAAGAAAAAACCCCTTAACTCTAGAGAGGTCACAAGAGACCTCCTCCACCTGTCCCACACAGGACAGAAAAAAACACAGGTGAGGGAGGTCTCTCGTGCCCTCTTATAGGGCAGGTTAGTAAGCACATTTTTGTGCTAATTAAAAGTTCCACCTGTCCTAAACAACACACAGGGGGAGAAATACCCCATATTGTGCTGCTGTAGGACGTAAGGGAATATTAAATTCTTCTTGGAGACTGACAAATCCCAGGTAGCCTTCTTGTACTCATACAAGTGACTGATGACAACATAGCCCTAGATTTATACAAAAAAAACGTTGATTGGGTAGCTTGTGTTTCTATCAACTCCCCATATAGTGACAGAATAAAACGCATTCTTTGGAAACATTGGCATATACTAAAGAAGGGTCACCCCAACCTGTTCTAACAACCCCTTCTAAATGTCTTATAGACTCGAACAAAAAGGGATGGCTTGGTGAGAGCTGACCTTGGCCCTGCTAATCGAATGGTTCAGACAACCAATTGTGGTAGCCAGAACCAAGAAACATTCCCTTGTCTGTGGTGGCATCTTTTTGCACATTGCCATACTGGGCACACCCCTGCACAGGCGAATGTTTTAAGATTAAAGGGCATTACACATGCAAAACTGACTTTATTGTCCATCTCATTAAATATCTTTATGGTTTTAGTTATGTAGGGAAAGGATCTCTAAACACAAGTCCACTATCTGCAATGAGGTAACCCATACCTGCCCACTTTAAAGAAAAAGGCCAGAAACTCCCAACAATTGACAGAATTCATATGCTTAAAATGAGGTGGATTTTTACCTAAACACTTTATATCCATGCATGGCCATATAAGTTTTGGATAGGGATCCTTTGTTTATTCCTTCCACTAACTTGTTTTTATTTTTTCAGGTTTTCTCTTGCACCAAGAGGAGGCAGGCGGCAGGCGGTTGGTGCATCTTCAAATGGTAACTTCTCCCTTCCTCTCCTGCCCTGGATCGCTTTTTAGGTTTCTTATTACCTTGGCTACCCCTTCCCATCCTTCCTTTGTATATTTCTGGATTCCCTCCCCTTCCCTTTGTCTATTTTTATTCCTATTATTATCATTCCCATTTATATTTTTTCATTCTTATTTTGTTCTTTCATCATTCCTCTCATTTGTGCTATCCTACTTGCTAACTGTTTCATTTATTTGATAGTACCATGTTCTTCTCTCATCTTCCAGTCATCTCTTTGGCTCAACTATTCCCCCTCTTGGTTTTTCCCTGGCCTATTTTTTATTTCTGCACCCTCTCCAGGCTCACCTTTCCTCATTTATTCATCTTATCTCCCCTAGTTTCCTGGCCCTCCTCTCCACACTGTAGGTCTATTGCTGTTCAGATGCCCCCCATGCCCTCTCTTCATATGGCTTCTTCACATGTGATGCACAGGCACCATGTCATGACATCACTTTCAGATGACACTGTGCTCGTATCTCATTTAAGGGACCCTCTCCCTTTGCCGAATCTTATTCCTCCACTGGCACTACTTCTTTCTCTCCTCTGGTTCCATCTCCTATCCTCTCCCATATCTTTTTGCCACAGGGACCTGCTTTCCTGCCTCGTGCCCCTTTATAATGTAAACTTGGGTCTATAGAGCAGCCTGTAATAGAAGTCAAAAGGAAACAAGCCTAGGAGCCTTCTTCTTCCAGGAACTGGCAATCCACCTCAAAATTGCCTCTCCTATGTACCTTCTGAAAGATGGCACCTCAGTCAGCTTGGACTTTATAATAATATGCAGGAAAAGAAAAAGCTTGATATAAGAAAAAACACCTTAATAAAATAAGGCTAAATGATTATAAATACAGTACAGACCAAAAGTTTGGACACACCTTCTCATTCCAAGAGTTTTCTGTATTTTCATGACTATAAAAATTGTAGATTCACACTGAAGGCATCAAAACTATGAATTAACACATGTGGAATTATATACTTAACAAAAAAGTGTGAAACAACTGAAAATATGTCTTATATTCTAGGTTCTTCAAAGTAGCCACCTTTTGCTTTGATTATTGCTTTGCACACTCTTGGCATTCTCTTGATAAGCTTCAAGAGTTAGCCACCTGAAATGGTCTTCCAACAGTCTTGAAGGAGTTCCCAGAGATGCTTAGCACTTGTTCGCCCTTTTGCCTTCACTCTGCGGTCCAGCTCACCCCAAACCATCTCGATTGGGTTCAGGTCTGGTGACTGTGGAGGCCAGGTCATCTGGCGTAGCACCCCATCACTCTCCTTCTTGGTCAAATAGCCCTTACACAGTCTGGAGGTGTGTTTGGGATCATTGTCCTGTTGAAAAATAAATGATGGTCCAACTAAACGCAAACCGGATGGAATAGCATGCCGCTGCAAGATGCTGTTGTAACCATGCTGGTTCAGTATTCCTTCAATTTTGAATAAATCCCCCACAGTGTCACCAGCAAAGCACCCCCACACCATCACACCTCTTCCTCCATGCTTCACGGTGGGAACCAGGCATGTAGAGTCTATTCGTTCACCTTTTCTGCGTCGCACAAAGACACGGTGGTTGGAACCAAAGATCTCAAATTTGGACTCGTCAGACGAAAGCACAGATTTCCACAGGTCTAATGTCCATTCCTTGTGTTCTTTAGCCCAAACAAGTCTCTTCTGCTTGTTGCCTGTCCTTAGCAGTGGTTTCCTAGCAGCTATTTTACCATGAAGGCCTGCTGCACACAGTCTCCTCTTAACAGTTGTTGTAAAGATGTGTCTGCTGCTAGAACTCTGTGTGGCATTGACCTGGTCTCTAATCTGAGCTGCTGTTAACCTGCAATTTCTGAGGCTGGTGACTCGGATGAACTTATCCTCCGCAGCAGAGGTGACTATTGGTCTTCCTTTCCAGGGGCGGTCCTCATGTGAGCCAGTTTCTTTGTAGCGCTTGATGGTTTTGGCCACTGCACTTGGGGACACTTTCAAAGTTTTCCCAATTTTTCGGACTGACTGACCTTCATTTCTTAAAGTAATGATGGCCACTCGTTTTTCTTTACTTAGCTGCTTTTTTCTTGCCATAATACAAATTCTAACACTCCATTCAGTAGGACTATCAGCTGTGTATCCACCTGACTTCTGAATAACACAACTGATGGTCCCAACACCATTTATAAGGCAAGAAATCCCACTTATTAAACCTGACAGGGCACACCTGTGAAGTGAAAAGCATTTCAGGTGACTACCTCTTGAAGCTCATCAAGAGAATGCCAAGAGTGTGCAAAGCAGTAATCAAAGCAAAAGGTGGCTACTTTGAAGAACCTAGAATATAAGACATATTTTCAGTTGTTTCACACTTTTTTTTTAAGTATATAATTCCACATGTGTTAATTCATAGTTTTGATGCCTTCAGTGTGAATCTACAATTTTTATAGTCATGAAAATACAGAAAACTCTTGGAATGAGAAGGTGTGTCCAAACTTTTGGTCTGTACTGTATATATTTAGAAATTACTAAGGCATAGTAAAGTAAATTATGCTAAAGCCATTTTAGTAATACACCTTTTGCTTACAAATATTTCTAATACAAATTATATAATAATACAAAATATATATATAAAAAAAAATAATACAAATAAAAATAGTACTATTGTTTATTTTATTTAATCAGTAACAGCCTGGGGTCTAATATTATTATATGGGGTCTGAATATAAATAACTATGCCCTATAAAGACCACACCCTAAAGATAGGCCACTCACACTTTTCCCATGAATTATGAAGGGCTATCCCAGTTTGACATCTCTGTAAGTCTCTATTATATCAGGACTTCATTTGGAACCATGCCGTGTTGATAATACACCATACCTCATGGCATATGAATGTTATATACACACTTGTTATCCTGTTATTTGATCTCTCCTTTGACGTTATTAGTCTATGAGTGTGAATGGCCCCCTCCTCATTATGTTTTAGTTCAAGTTGATGTAATATCTGTTGTTCTAATATGTTGAATGTTCCAATAGACACTATTTATATCACTTTACTATGATGCTCTTGACTTGCTCTGTTCAATCCCAAATATGTATTGTTGTAAGTAAAATTGTATGCCTGCACCATTTCACTCATTAGGAACTGTACTTTTTTTTTGGCACCCTCTATTATGTAATTATACTATGCTTGGTGTTCCTCCGTGATAACATATTTATACAGAGTATTTTCCATCACAGTTCCACTCATTAGGTACTCATTAGGTATACTATTGATTGTATTCACATGATTATTATTTGTTCTTTATCTCCTTACATTTGTTTTTCTATATATTTGTTCTTGAATCCTGATGAAGGACTTGTAATGGGTTATTCTGAATTGTATTCACTTATACACCTGAAGTAATAAATTAACATTAAGCAGACAAGAACTTAGTGTGCTGTTTCACTTTCTAATTTCCCAAAATAAACACAGACCCCAGCAGATGTGTAAACTGAAGCTCCTGGACCACAATGCAAAATTTGTAATAGGGCCCCCACTTACCTTGTGCTAGCTAAATACTGGTTTCTGCATATGCTGTAGAGAGACCTTTGGGCCCCCTCAGGCTCCAGGGTCCAGTAGTGATTGCTCCCTCTGCACCCCCTTTATTTACGCCCCTGGGCCCCAGACCAGACTCCAAAATAGATACACTCCCCACTATCATTACCTACCCACTCTAACCTGATACAGAACCCAGAAACAATTGTAGACCCATGAAACCTAAATTGATACAGCTCTAAATATAACTACAGACCTCAGACACATAACACTTAACAGGCTTTATCTCATAATTTTCTAAAGATTATTGGTGGTTCTCCCTTTGGTTTCATATATGTACATATCTTGAAGGTCCTTACAGAATTACCTACAACTGTGTCTCAGGGCCATTACACATTGACATCATGTTGTGTGTTTGTTGCTTGGTTGTCTCTCTCCACTCATCTTGGGAAATTTCAAGCCAGTAGAAAAGTTAAGGAAGGACATAACTGTAGCTACAAAAACACAGCATTATTATAGGGCCAACATGTGATCCTGATAGTTGCTGTTGTACAGTCCAGGATAAGTTACAGTTACATCTATTTGGTGTACCCACATCAGGGCATTGTAAAATATAGGAAAAATGCGTCTGAATAGAACTAAAAGTTTTTGTAGGTGACCTGACATTGAAAGTTAAAGTTCTAGTTAATGAAATCAATTCTCTTCCCACTTGGAATTTTGAGTTATTGATTTTGGAACCTGAATCACTCAAATGCTTTTAAAAGCATCCATTAAAACGAGCAGGGAGATTTAGGGCAAGCTTACCAACAAGATATCATCTTGAGCCAATAAAGTCAACTTTTGACTTGGCACATTCCTTTATTTTTGAAATGATGTCTGATAAAATTTCCAGATTGTTTTAGGGATAGATTATAAAGTAAATCCATTATGTACTTTCAATAATGTGAAGCAAATCACTATTTGAGAAATATGAGAACTTACTCTAGTCTACTTAACTGAGAGATCTCATGTAACAAGCCAGAATGTTTATGGTCTGTGAAGATGCTATTAAATCTATCAAAAACATTTTTAGTCAGTTAGATAAAACCTAATTGGTGGAGCATAGACATTAAAATAAATCTTGCACTCATTGTATCATTGTCTCATTTCAGATCTATCATATAGGTCACAAGGATCATCAGGAGGACAAAGGGTCAAAGACTCCAGGGCCTTCACACTTCTCAGTGTGATTGACATTAAAGGGGTTGTCAGGGGAGTATTCATTTAATTACCTGGTCCTGGGGATGCTGATAATGGACCCTGAGGTTCTGGCGACGTCACAACCCCTGAGTTTGTGATCCAAGGCAGCATTCAGCCCTATGAGTTTCTCCGCACCCATTTTGGGATGGTTCGCTGGCCCCTGGAATGAGATGGGGGGCGGCGATCCATTCATATGACAGCTGGGAGCCTATTGAAGGCTCCCAGGCTTGTCTCCCATTGACTTCTATTACAGGCTGCTCTATGCAGTGTATTGCAATGCATTAGCATTGTAATGCATTGCATTATTGATCAGACCCCTGGGGTTCAAGGCCCCTAGGGAGTCTAAAAATTACAGTTAAAATTAAAAAAAAAAAAAGTATTAAAAATTCAAATCAACCCCCATTTCCCTAGAACACATTTAAAAGTACTTAAATACAGTTAAACACATCTGTGTCTGAAATTGCCAGGTCTACAAAAGTATAAAATATTTTTCCCATGCAGTGAACGCTGTAGCAGGAAAAAAAATCAAAAGAGACGAAACGCTGTTTTTTCGCTGTTTCGTCTCACATAAAAATTTGGATAAAAAGTGATCAGAGCAATAGACATTCCCCAAAATGGTATAATTGAAAAGTACATCTGGCTGTACATGGAAATATAAAAAAGCTATGGGTGTTAGAATATGGTGACTCCAAGAAATGTATTTTGTTTGCAGTTTTGGATTTAAGGGGTTAAAATGCAAATAAAGCTATATAAATTTAATATCCCTGGAATTTTACTGACTCACAGAATACAAGGGACCTGTCATTTTGGCTGCACAGTGAACGCCGTTAAAACAAAGCCCTTAAGGAAATTGCGCAAACACAGTTTTTCTCCAATTCCACCCCATTCTGAATTCTTTTCCAGCTATTCCCAGTACATTGTATGGAATATTAAGTGGTACCATTATGAAGTACAATTTGTCCTACAAATATTAAGCCCTCATATGGCTCTGTGCCAAAAACGAAACTAGAAAAATGCCTTAATTAGTGCTATCGGGGCTGGCTGACTATAGTAAAGCTAGCCTCCATAGTATAACTAATTTATTGTATAGCACAGTCGTTTACTGTTGGATTGTATGGCTTAGTTGTTATAGCACTGTATGACATTTATATGCATTATATATATGTCACACCTACAACAGACCTAAAAAATGTCTAGACCTATAACGTATACTCTGATACCAAATTACAAAACCGCCCACTAAATCAAAGAATACCACAGTATATACAATATTACTTACAAATATATAGTTTATTTAAAATAAATATAAGTTAAAAACAACAAATATCACAATAATTAAAAATTTATACGGCAATTGTGGGTCATGATAGATGGGAATTTCATGATATATAAATCGATAACTATAACTAATATACAGTTGAAACCCTAAGTTTACATACACTATACAAAAAGACACATGTGCAAGTTTTTCTCACTATCTGACATGAAATCAGAATAAACCTTTCCCATTTTAGGTCAATTAGGATTACCAAAATTATTTATATTTGACAAATATATTATTACTTTCTGCACAGTCAAAGGTTTACATACATTTCAGTAGTATTTGGTGCCAATGCCCTTAAACTGTATGACTTGGGTCAAACGTTTGTATATCCTTCCACAAGCTTCTCACAATAGTTGGTATGAATTTGGGCCCATTCCTTCTGACAGAACTGGTGTCACTGAGCCATGTTTGTAGGCCGCCTTGCTCGCACCTGCCTTTTCAGCTTTGCCCATAAATTTTCAATAGGATTGAGATCAGGGCTTTGTGATGCCCACTCCAAAACATTGACTTTTGTGCCCAAGCTTTAACTTCCTGGCTGATGTCTTGAGATGTTGCTTCAGTATTGCCACGTAATGTTCTTTCCTCATGATGCCATCTATTTTGTGAAGTGCACCAGTCCCTCCTGCAGCAAAACAACCCCACAACATGATGCTGCGACCCCCGTGTTTCACAGTTGGGATGGTGTTCTTAGGCTTGCAAGCTTCTCCCTTTTTCCTCCAAACGTAACAATGGTCATTATGTCCAAGCCTGAAAACACCATACCAAATACTAATGAAATGTATGTAAACTTTTGACTTTGCAGAAAGTAATAAAAATGCCTTAAAAATTCTCTCTATCTCTCATTATTCTGGCATTTAACAAATATAAATAATTTTGGTAATCCTAATTGACCTAAAATGGGAAAGGTTTATTCTGATTTCATGTCAGATAGTGAGAAAAACATGCATATTTGTCTTTTTATATAGTGTATGTAAACTTATGGTTTCAACTGTACATGTGTGCAAAATATATAACAGCAATTCATAAGGACATATTCATATGGTGTATTATGGCTGGTACAAAACATTCATATATAATGAGATCAAAAGTGCAAACTATTAGTTGATGAACAATATGAACCAATACTCTTTGATTTAGTAGGTGGTATTGTATAGCTGTTAGTTGGGTATTAGTGGTGGTATTATTTTGACTCCAACTGTCACTATCTTAATTACTATCTGAACTATAATTGTTGGTATATTGTTGTAATATTTTAATGTTTATTAGCTGTATAATTTTTAAAAGTTTTAGCAGTTTGCTATTAGACTTTATAGTCCATTTTACATGTCTGATATATACCTTAAAAATTATCCCTGCATTCACTTATTGTATATCCTGATTTGGGCATAAGCACTTAATGTTATCGCAAAACTAGAAAAATTAATATTCATGCCAGCTTCATGTCACACTATGTTTGAACCATGAACTGAACTCAATATTCATGCCAGCTTCAAATCACACTATGTATGACCTGTGAGGGTCACAAATCACCTCCTGATAGCAAACAGATAACAGCAAGAATTACTGATCCCTCCGTCACGCACCACAAGTTTCCAGACTGTTTTTTTGACCTGTTGTAAATAACTTCTCTACTTAGATTGCAATTTTTTTTAAGGACTCTAAAATGCTTTGAAAACCATGTGTATAAAAATCTGTTAATTTTCAGTTCTTGTATCACACCATGTCTGATGAAGGGAGCGAGTACTCCTGAAAGCTTACTTATAAATATACTCAGTTAGCCTCTAAAAGGTATCGCCTGATTTCTTCACTCTTCCACTACTTTCAATGGCTAACACGGTACAACATTATACTACTAGAAAAATTTAAAACATACTTGTCATTTCACTTGACCTTTCAGGATAAGCTGCCATGTGTCTGTTGTGGGAGGATTGGCTCAGTGGTAGTAGCAGCAGACCCAGACAGTCAGAGACAGACACAAAAAAGTCAGGTACAAACAGGATTTACCCTGTACGTTTATTTTTCCCAAAATGGCAAAACAAAATAAGCCTTAGCAGTCAGGCAAAACTGTCGCAACCTAGATGGATGAGACCGGAGGATGGGAGTAGTAGTGGCGGATGCTGTGCCACCTAGAAGGCCGAGCACACTCACCAACCACTCCAGTCCCACTCCTGGGCCGGACAAAGTCGAGGGGGGTCCTGCAGCACTACCAGATGGTGGTGGTAGTAGTCTTTTCCCCCAGGGCACTACCACTTGAAGTGGGGACCTCTTCTCCCTGAGCTGGTGTGGTATAGGTCGGAAGGGCCCTGATGGTGATGCAGGCACGACTCAGGAGTCAGCGGTGCAGGTGAACCAGAAACAGCCTTTATTTGGCAACAGGAACAAAGGGTAATGGCAGCTTCCAAATGGGGTAGTAGTTCAACAGTGTCCAATCCCCTGCCTTGGTTCTAGGAGGGTGCCCAGGGATGATACAGGCTCTTCAGTATAGTTCTCCACTACTCCTCCTCTCATGCCTCTCCCAGCTAGGTATACCGGGGATGGAGTTACAGGGAGTCCTGACAGGGGTCTGGTTACCTGTATACTAGTCCCAAACGAGTTCCTCCTGTCAGGGTCCTCTCCTGCTCCTCCTGGCTTGGCACCGAATAAGTCCAAAGATACAGACAGTTACTCTCCTTTGCTCAGGACTGTCTCTAGTTGAGCCTGGGGCTAGTGATATCCCTCCTGGGGCTGTGAAGGCGACTGTTGACCCTCAGTCCAGAGGCTGTGGCAGGCAAGCTCTGCACACCTTTTCCAGTCCACTGCACACACTAGACTGAGGAGACCAACCGTCACCGGGGAGACGAGGTCTCCCTACAACCCCGCCCATTGGCCTGTGAAGGCCAGAGCTAAACCAAGGCAAGGTTTTGAACATTGCATGGGAAAAAATACAGGGAAAAGCTGCAAACAGTACATTTAACATAGAACGGGACATACCAACACAAAACCCAGAGGCACAAAGAACAAAAAGCAGCAGCTTCTGGGATGCTGCAAAACAATAACAGAAATCCTGCTCGTCTGAGCTACTAACTAAACAAAGAGGCCCTAACTATATGTGTGGCTTGCTTCAGCCACACGGCCAACACACAGGGCAAAAACACAGGAAACAGTTCACACTGGTCTCTCACCAGTTGTCAGAGTGTTAGGACAGAACCCGGCTCCTTCTCTCTCTCCAGGAACTGCCCAGGACTGAGGTCTTGACAACCTTTTATAGGCCTTTTAGTGAGGCCCAGTTCCCACCTGTGCTTGAAGGTTTCTTCCTGCTGTAGGACAGGAAATGGTTAACAAAAAGGCCTTCTAACAACTGAGGTTTTGTCACAGATCTGTGTTGTAACCTCACTTACCATACATAAGTGAGGAATCTGGGGGAAATATAGCGACCTTCCAGAACTTTACCTGTCACCGTATCACATACCCTCCTCCTTTGTTCGAACCTATAGAGGCGAACACTTTTCGCCACCATACAGTGCGCCCTGGACAGAGCATCCACATTCCCTTGCAACCTACCAGATCGGTGCTCAACATTAAATTTGAAATTTTGTAGGGTAAGGAACCATCTCGTGACTCGGGCATTTCTCTCTTTGGCCTGAGACGTTCATGTGAGAGGGGAGTGGTCGGTAACCAGCCGAAAATGTCGGCTCAGCAAGTAATACTGTAGAGACTCTAGGCCCATTTGATGGCCAAACATTCCGTTTCCACAATACTGTAATTCTTTTCTGCAGGTGTAAGTTTTCAATTCAAGTATGTGACAGGATGTTCCTCACCTTCAACCACTTGTGAAAGAACTGCGCCTTACCCTACATCAGAGGCGTCAGTCTGTACCACAAACTCTTTTGCATAGTTGGGAGTGTACTACTCATTAGTATAGACATAGAGGCTGCCATTGAATGGTGCAACGATAACCCATGGAGGGAAGCTGGAGGGTGAGGTGGCTGATGTTCTATTGTCCTGACTGGAGGAGGAGGCTCTGAGCCTACTACTAGCACATCTGAATCCTCCTTACGTTCTTCCTTGACCTTGACATCACTTTTTATTTTCTGGAGATCTGCTGGTAGCTCAGGCTTCCGTTCAGTGTCCTTCCCTAAGCTGCTCAGTTTTAAGCTTTCACTTAGGATTGGTTTACCATATGGTGATATAGACTGTATGACTGGTTTGCTGCCATCTTCTATCGTCCTTTTGTCATGAACTGAGGCTTCCTTTACTGGTGAACGACTCTCCTTGATCTTGTGCTCTGTGGATGGTACTTCTCGAAGCCGATCTACACTATCCCAATCAATATCTTTGGATCTGTCCCCTAGACTGCCTTGTCTTAGGGAATCACTGGGTGTCTGGCTATTGCTGCGGATGAGGTTACTAATTTGGTGACTGACTGGGGCAGATGCTGGAGAAGATCTGTTAGAATGATGTCTGCTCTTATCCAAGATGTCCCTTTCTTTGTCTCTTTCATCCTTTGTAAGAGAGATTTCCCTCTTGTCTTCCCTGTCTCTTTCATGGTTGTTCACAGATAAACTCCGCTCCGGATCTCCAACCTTAGACCACTGGGGTGGTGCTGAAAAAGATGGTGGAGTCTGATGTAGTCTGTTCCATGGTTCGTGGGGGCTGGCGAAGCTCTGGAGAGTTGGACTTTCTTTGTGCGCAAACAAGCTGTTGTGAGTTAGAGCATGACTGGCTAATCCTCCAAAGGCATTGCTGCCTAAGTTTCCAAGGCTGCTGAAGCTGCTTGACCTGCTAAATGGATCCGCTAGATGGCTTGTGGGTAGAAAACTGCTGTGATGCGGAGAAGGTCCAAATGCTGTTGCTCCAGGATGTGCTGGACCAGTGCTGGAAAATAAAGGTCTTGCTAAATCATGTGGGTAAGGAAACCCTGGAAACACTCCGGAGGCAGGCGGTCTACTGAACAAATCTAGCTTGCCACAAATGTCCAGCTTATGGGGATCCATCTGCATCTGCTTCATTTTCTGCTGATGGTGATAGATTTGCCACGCTATCTGGACATGTACTGCACACCACTTGCCTGGTTTCCTTACAGATGTCCTGTATGGGTCGGTTACCCCGGGAGTCTTCTGTAGGAGAGTGGGATGTACTGCTCCAGGCCTAGTTGTGACATCAATGGTGTTTGAGGTCTTAGGCTGAAAAGCTCCCTGAAGAGAACTAAATGGACCTGAATGTGGAAGCATTGTGGGCATTCCAGGCATAGGAGATGTATATGATGGAAAGAAGCTGGTATGACGAAAATATGGGCTGTCTAACTTGGGAGGGTACTTGTCAAACTGGCATTCCCTGTTTCTGCAGGTCATGCTGTGGTGGTTTTCTACATGAGGACTCATTGGTGGAGGTAAGAGAGATGCCTGTGACAAAGTACCAATCAGATTCCCCGAATGAGGCTGGCAATACATGATTGGTTGGTTGAATGATATCAACAGGCTGGTATCCGAATATCCTGCTCCAGCAGGGTGGCCGGGAATTACAAGGCCATTAGTAGGTAAAGATGGTGGTGGAGGCAGTGCAGGAGCGGTAGCAAACATGGCCGGATGGTGCTGAGTTTGAGATCTGAGAGCAAAGTGCGAGGTAGCAAGGTTGGGTATGGAGAGGGGCAGACCTGGTCCGACAGAGTGATGAGAAGGGATCTGGGGGGAAGACGGAAGGTGCTTGGGGAGGCTGATACTTGCTGCACTGCTAGCACTACTGCTCCGGCTGATGCTGGTGATTCCATTGAGCTTATGTACAGGGTAATTGAGGTGTGAAGGGATATGATTCTGGGTTCGGAGTTCAGGGGGTAACAACTGACGCTGAGACAAAGGTCGGGACTGTGGATGAGGCTGGGGTTGTGGCGTAAGTCGTGGTGGAGCAGGAGCTACAAGGGTGGGCTCTTTCTTTACTAGAGGGCTGGCACTTGTACTAGAGGCTGGTGTGGATGAGGCAGAAGTGACAATAGCAGCAGGAGGTGGTGGAGGACTATGCACAGGAGGAATATATGGAACTTCTGTGTTCAGCTCTTGGCTGCGCTCAAGCCCAGATACTTTTGGTAGACAGGTCGTCTGTGATTCCGCTTTATCATTCAAAAGTGCACCTGTGGGCACAGTTGGGGAGAAGAGGATCTCTGAGCCAATATTGGAGCACTGAACGCTAGATTCACAGCTACACTGCTCAGTACTGCTGTATAAAGTCTTCCATGCTGCTGCTTCTGAGAGCATGCTACAGAGGTATAGGAGGGCAGGATCTCCTCTTTTCTGTGTTAGTCTCTGCCCACCCTGATTGCAAACACTGCAGTTGGTCAATGTTGCCAGCTGCAACTACACTGCCACAGTTGTATATCTGATAGGAGCTGAGTCGCAGCGACTGCACCAACTGCTTCCAGCGCCGTCCTGTCTATAGTACGGGTGCCAAAAATGACCCTGTACAGCTGATCCATGTGAGGTTGGGAGTGATCAAAACTGGTTGTTTACAGAGGACCGATTTTAACTCCTGGAATGCCCCCTCTTCACTCCACTTGACAAGCCAGACTTTCCTCCCTTGGTAAGGTCGGTCAAGGGAGCTGCAATAGAGGCAAAATTAGGTATAAACCTCCAATAGTACCCCATAATTCCTAGGAAAGCCCTCACTTGTTTTTTACTCAAGGGACAGGGCCAACTCTGAATAGCCTCTACTTTATCCACCTGGGGTTTTATTATATCCCTTCCTATGGTGTACCCCAAATACCGGGCTTCTTCAAGGCCCAAAGCGCACTTCTTGGGGTTAGCAGTTAACCCGGCTTCCCGAAGGGAATCTAGTACAGCTTGGACTTTCGGCAAGTGACTTTCCCAATCAGGACTGAAAATGACAATATCGTCAAGGTAGGCTGAAGCATACCTGCGATGTGGCTTAAGGATTTGTCCATAAATCGCTGGAAGGTTGCGGGAGCACCATGTAACCCAAAAGGCATACTGAAGTCACGTACTGAAACAGACCATCTGGGGTGGAAAAGCTGTTTTTTCTCTAGCACTCTCTGTGAGAGGTACCTGCCAGTACCCTTTTGTCAAATCGAGAGTAAATACCTGGTAGTTCCCAACCTTTTGATCAGTTCATCTACTCTTGGCATTGGGTAGGCATCCAACTTGGACATTTCATTTAATTTACGAAAGTCATTGCCAAACCTGATTGTACCGTCAGGTTAGGGAATCAGGACAATTGGATTTGACCATGTGCTCTTAGACTCTTCAATTATCCCAAGGGCTAACATATCGTTGACCTCTTTGGTTATAGCCTGTTTACAAGCTTCAGGTACTCGGTATGGCTTCAGATTGACTCGTACCTGTGGCTCGGTGACAATGTCATGCTCTATCAAATTGGTACACACGGGTGACTCAGAAAATATCTCAGTATTTCTCTGTACCAATTCTTTTGTTTCCTGTGCTTGTACTCTAGATAGGGTCTCATCTATTTATACCACAGGAAAGTTATTATCAAGTACGCCCCCTGCTTTAGCAGTAACCTCTCTAGGGGTACTTTATAGAAGACAAGGATTCTTTGTCTTTCCAGGGTTTTAACAAATTCACATGATATATCTATTAGGGCTTTCCTTGTAGTTTACATCACCCACTTTGTCACTTATTTCATATGGGCCTTGCCACTTGGCTAGAAATTTACTTTCTACTGTGGGCACAAGCACTAACACCCGATCACCTGGGTTGAAGGTTCGGCGCTTAGCCTTCCTGTTATAAACACGACTTGAGTCTACTGGGCCTGCTCCATATGCTCTTTCACAATTGGCATTACCGCCATAATTCGGTCTTGCATTTGGGTAATGTGCTCAATAACGCTATGGTAAGGAGTTTGTTCCTATTCCCAAGTTTCTTTAGCAATATCTGAGAGTCCCCGTGGGTGTCTAACATACACTAATTCGAATGGAGAGAAACCTTTGGAGGACTGGGGTACCTCCAGGATTGCAAAAATGAGATATGGCAGTAACAATCCCAATCCTTGCCATCTTTGCTAACCACCCTTTTTAACATTCCCATTTTATTAAACCGCTCGACCAGGCCGTCTGTATGGGGGTGATATACAGAGGTTCTCAGATGTTTGATAGTCAGGAGCTTACACATTTCCTTCATAACTTTGGACATAAAGGGGGTCCCTTGATCGGTCAGGATCTCTTTAGGTATTCCTGTCCAAGAAAACATATAAAAAAAGCTCCTTTGCAATTAACTCTGCTGAAGTGTGTCTGAGGGGCAGCGCTTCAGGGTACCGGGTAGCATAGTCCAATACCGCTAGTATGTACTGATGTCCCCAGACGGACTTTACAGGGGGTCCTACCAAATCCATGGCTATACGTTCAAAGGGGACCTCTATAATAGGCAGGGGTACTAAAGGGCTCCTGAAGTGTGACAGTGGAGAAGTTAGTTGGCACACTGGGCAGGAGCTGCAGTACTCTCGCACATGTCTTTCCACACCCGGCCAATAGAAACACTGTAATATGCGTTCTTTGGTTTTCTCATAACCCAAGTGTCCTTCCAGCACGTGCTTATGTGCCAAATCTAAAACCACTCTTTGATAGGGATGGGGCAACACCAATTGTTTGACAATTTCTCCCCGTATTTGGTTCACCCTATACAGTAGGTCCTGGTTCTTGGACATATAGGGGAACTCCTTCAACCTCAGTCCCTGGATACTGGGGTTCACCGTTTACCACCTTTACATTTTCCCTGGCATGAGACAGATTAGGATCTCTAATTTGAGCTGTCCCAAAATTGTCACGGGACACCTCAAGCTCAGGCATCTCGGGAACCCCTTCCTGACTTTCAGCATCACCAGCTAATATAGACAGGGGAAAATTATTAACATCTTGGGTCACCCCTACAGCTGCTGTTTGTCTGTCAGGATCAAAGGGTTCAGGGCTAACCTTAGGCAAGACATTACCAACATTAGCATTTTCAGGACATGGTAGCTTCTGCTTTTTCCATATATCTCAAAACAGAGGAAAATCCCTCCCTACGATCACACTATGGAAGAGGGACTTAACCATGCCCACTTTGTGACAGCCTGGGCCAGAGGTAGTTTTTATGGTGACCTCTGCAACAGGGTACTCCCTAGCAGTGTCGGACTGGGATGTCTAGGGCCCACCAGTGGAATTGTTTCTAGGGGCCCACCATCAGGACCCCTGCAGATCAGCGGTACCGAGACAGAGCGGCTAAAGGTAATAACATGCCGGGAGCCATGCTGCTCAACCACTATACCATGTGCACCACTGCACTACCTAAACCTACTGCTACACCTTGTATGGCAAGTAATCAGCATGGCTCCAAGAATTGTTACCTTTACCTGTAGCCGCACTGTCCTGGAAAAGCTGATCTGCAGAGGTCCTGGCTGTTGTATCATCACAGATGTAATATTGATGGCCTATCCTAAGGACAGGCCATCAATATTAGAAAGATGGATAAATCCTTTAAAGAGGTTGTCCAGGAATTAGAGCAACCAATGTAGCTGGCGGGAGGTGTAAAGTAAAAAATAAGTAAATTAAAAAGCATACTCACCTGTCCCCGGAGCTCCGTTGTCCGCTGTCAGTGTCCATTCAGTCTCGTGCCGGCGACTCCTTGCTGGGAGTCCTGCACCTCATGTGATCGCTAAGACCAATTAGGTACAGGATTTCCAGAAATGAGGCGCCGCCATGAGACTGAACGGACACAGGCAGGGGACATCAGGGTGCTGGGGACAGGTGAGTATGCTTTTTTTTTTTTTTAATTTTCTTATTTTTACACCTCCCTGGCGACCGACACAGTGGTCGCTCCAGTTTATGGACAACCTATTTTAAGGGGTTGTCTGGGCCAAATATTTCTATGGTCACTTCACTGGTCCCCCCACACAGTGGCCTCTTCACTGGTCCCCCATACTGTATGGGGAACAGTGATGTGGTCATTATATTGTGTGGGAGCAGTGATGGGGGCTAACATCCTGTGGGGGGGACATTAAACTGTGTGGGGCATATTAAAGGGGTTGTCCATTGTTAATCTTTTTTATGGCCTATGCTCAGGATAGGCCATAAATACCTGATCGGTAGGGGGCTGACACATGGCTCCATCAGCTGTTCAGAGCCACTTCCGGAGCCCGTTCTGTACACAACACAGGGCCGGAAGCAGAAAGCTCCATCCGCTGTATAGCAGCCCGGTGCCTTCATTGCAGCTCAGCTCCTACTGACTTCAATAAGTGCTGAGATGCAGTGAAGGTGCCCGGCTAATACACAGTGGACAGAGCTTTCTGCTTCTGGCCCTGTATTGTGTACAGGACGGGCATCAGAAGTGGCTCCGTACAGCTGATCGGTCCGTGGTCAGCCCCCTACAGATCAAGTATCTATGGCCTATCCTGAGGATAAACCATAACAAATTATGCCTGGACAACCCCTTTAATATACCCACCAGGGCCCCCCTAATGCGCCACACTTTAAAGAGGTTGTCCAGTATAATTTTTTTTCTTTTTTAATAATTAGTCCGGGAGAGGTGAATCCCCCCCTACTCCCCCCCTCCCCCCAAAAAAAAAAACAAAAAAACACACTAAACATATTCACCTGTCTCCGGTGCTCCGGTGTCCTCACAGCACTTCTTTTTGCCAGAAGTCCTCACTGGCTGTGACGTCCCAGGTCCCTTCCCTTAGTCCGCTGATTGGCCTCAGGGGTGACATCACAGGTAGTCATGTGCAGAGGGAACTTCAGTTGGAAGAAAACAACAGAACTGCAGGACCGAACCACGTTGGGGGACACTGAGGACAGGAGAGAAAGTTTGGGGTTTTTTTTGTTTTGTTTTTTTCACCTGCCCCGTCGTAATTTAAAAAAAAATGAAGGAGCCACTGTATGGAGTATAAGCTCCATAGTGGTCCCCACCCAGTATTATATACTCCCCACAGTGGCCCCCACCCAGTATTATATACTCCCCACAGTGGCCCCCACCCAGTATTATATACTCCCCACAGTGGCCCCCACCCAGTATTATATGCTCCCCACAGTGGCCCCCACCCAGTATTATATACTCCCCACAGTGGCCCCCACCCAGTATTATATGCTCTCTACAGTGGCCCCCACCCAGTATTATATGCTCCACAGTGGCCCCCACCCAGTATTATATGCTCTCTACAGTGGCCCCCACCCAGTATTATATGCTCCACAGTGGCCCCCACACAGTATTATATGCTCCCCACAGTGGCCCCCACCCAGTATTATATACTCCCCACAGTGGTCCCCACCCAATATTATATGCTCTCTACAGTGGCCCCCACCCAGTATTATATGCTCCACAGTGGCCCTCACCCAGTATTATATGCTCTCTACAGGGGCCCCCATCCAGTATTATAAGCTCCACAGTGGCCCCCACCCAGTATTATATGCGCCCAATAGCCCCCTCTGCTTCAGTGCTATTACTATACTCTGGGGTCTCCTCAGACCCCAGAGTATAATAATCGGAGGCCCAGGGAAGTGATTAAAAATAACAAACATTCATACTCACCTTGTATTACCTTTCCTTGGCATCCTCGCTCCATCCTGCCATCTTCAGCGTCTTCAGGCCCTTTTCCGATGTCGCTGCTGAGGCCTGTGATTGGGCCTCAGCGGTCACGTGGGGGCGCACTGACGTCATTACACGGCCGCGCCCCATGTGACCGCTAGGGCCTAATCACAGGCCTCAGTCACATGACAGAAGAGCGCCGGAGAGGACGCTGTGCCCAGGAGAGGTGAGAATATTGCAATATGTCAGGGCCCCTTCCCAATAACAATATGTATAGCGGTCGGGGAACCAGGCTTTCCCCGACCGCTATCATAGTGGCCCGGGGCCCCGGCCATCTCCAGCTGGCCATGGGTCCCATACCCCGCTGAGCCCGGTCGCATACCCTGCAACTGCGATCGTTACGCCTCTGGTCAGGGGCCCGATCGGGATGGGGATTCTTGGGGTGGCTGGTCTGGAGGGTGTCTGCAGGAGCTCCTCAGTCGCTCGATATCTCTCCACCAGGCATACTTGCTGGTTCGCCGTCGTAGGACCTGCTTGGCCAACCCAGCGTTGAATGTTAGGTGTGAGCGACCAGGTGTATTTGTCTAGGACTACTTTTTCCACCATCTGTGCAGGGGAGACCTCTTCAGGTTGTAGCCACTTCTTTACCAAGTAGATAAGGTCATGCATTTGAGACCTGGGCAGAAGACTTTCAGAAAAATTCCAGTGATGTACCCTTCCGGCTCACACATGCATATTTACTCCAAGACAGGCCAGGATCTCACTCCTCAACTTAGGATGATCTCTGGCTTCTGTCTCACATAGGTCATAATATGTCTTCTGTGGTTCCCCGGTTAGAATGGGTGCGACATCGGCCCACTGTTCTTTTGGCAGCTTTTCTCGTTCAGCAACCTGCTCAAACACATGAAGATATGCCTCTACATCATCAGTGGACGTCATCTTCTGTAGAGAACTTTGCACAGCCGCTCGAGCTGTGGATCTCACCGACGGGGTCTCAGCAGAAGATTCTCCTACCGCCTTCTGAGCAACCAAGGTCTTACACAATATAGACAGCTGCTTCATTAACATGGTGGTCATCTCTTGCTGCCATTTTTTCGGCCGCCTCCATGGCACGCTGTTGACACCTCTCAGCATCCAGCTGGGCCTGCCCAAGTAATTTAATTACCTCCCCTGCAGGACATATAGGGGGAGGTAGTGATATATACTGATGTGAATAAAGCAGCTTGATTGTGTTAGAAAGCTCCTATTTACAGCAACTGCAATATCAGACTAAGGCTCTACAGTATTCAGATCACGTTTTTTTAATTCATTTAATGGATGCAAAAAAGCAGATGCAAAAAAACAGATAAAAAAACGGACGCAAACATACATAGACATTAATGTTAAAGAAAAAAACGGATCCATTTCTGTCCATTTTTGTGTCCTTGAAGAAAAACGGACAGAAACTGGTCTGTTTGTTTTTAACATTGATGTCTATATAAACGGATGGAACATCTGTTTTCATCTGCTTGCGTTATTTTTTTGCATCCGATAAATCGATGTAAAAAACCTGATCTGAATAGAGCATAAGCCTGTCTTTCTTCTCTTCATATCCTGAACTCTCTGCCTACTCCTTCACCTCCATAGAACTCTATAAACATGTGCAATATAAGCCATGTGACCTGCTTCAGAAATTCTGCTATAGCAGAGGACTGTTAAGAGAAGATGTATTTCTTTTTAATAGCATACAGTATTTTACAAAGTGTCTTATAATCATCTGTACTGTTCATTCATGCAAAGCTTGTTGGAACGACAGTGCCTATTTAATATATGATATTGTGCAGAAATATTTTCACTTTTAGGTCAGTTCTTTTTTTGTATATACTGTATGCATGCAAGGTTTTTACATACAGTTAGACAGTGGACAGTGACACAATCTCCATGATTCGGGCTCTGCATGTCACCACATTTGGTTTGAAATGTACCAACTGAGATGCAATTGAAGTGTATACTTTCAGGTTTAATGCAAGGGGTTGAATAAAAATATCCTGTGAAACGTTTAGGAATTGCAACTA
Source organism: Leptodactylus fallax (assembly GCA_947044405.1). Taxonomy (NCBI): domain Eukaryota; kingdom Metazoa; phylum Chordata; class Amphibia; order Anura; family Leptodactylidae; genus Leptodactylus; species Leptodactylus fallax. Next base: position 2,997,599 of record CAMRHE010000140.1, read on the forward strand.
TTTTTCTACAAAGCCTCCTCATTTCAGGGGCTCAAAAGTAATTGGACAAATTAATATTACCATAAGTAAAATGTTCATGTTTAATACTTTGTAGAGAATCCTTTGCAGGCAATGACAGCCTGAAGTCTAGAACCCATGGACATGACCAAACGCTGAGTTTCCTCCTTTAGGCCATGGTCACACGTTGCAGAAACGGCGCAATTTGACCACAGAGTTTTACAGTAACTACATTCTAACTAATTTCATCCACACATTGCAGAAAAATATTCGCAACAGAAATGCTGCGATTTTAAAATTCCATTGCGTTTTTGTAAATCGCAACATGTCAGTTATACCTATGGAAACGCTGGTGTTTTCCGTATAGGTATAACAGGGACAGAAAATCCGCAAAGGAAAACTCTGCAGACTTTCTGTGAAAAGCATTGCAGAAAAAAACGCAATGTGTTTCTGCTGTAAGAGACAGCCAATGTTGTCTTAAGCTTCATTTGTCTGTATAAACTGTTAATGTTGAATGTATTTCTGTGATTCTGTTCCTTTAAGACAGCAGCCATTGTAATTGTGACATGATGCTGGAGTGAGCCCCCCCCCCCTTTTATGTCAGCCTGCCTGTTCTGCAGACAGAGTGTGAGCAGAGAAGCAGGAAGTGACGAGACAGAGAGCAGCAGCCATCTTGGCAAGTGTTGTATTGAACTGGTGTGGAGATTTTTCTGTACAGCTAAGCTGTATCTTGGTCCAGAGACAAACAGAGTGTAAAGAGACAACAGGACTAGTGAGTCCACGTGAAAGGAACTGTGCTCAGTGGCTGATCAGTGAGACTGACATTGTGACTGTGTATATGGATACCACAGATAGAGACTCGCAGTGCTGTTGATGTACTGGACGGCACCTGCTAAATCCCGGCTTACATCCCAGCTCAGTGTATGGATTCGGCAGGACTGTCAGTGTGCTGAGTGGAATCTGCTGTTGGATTACATTGCATTCAGTTGGTTTCCCTGTCTGTTAAAGAGGACTTCATTTCTCCCAAGATCCTGATAACCGTGAGGAGAGGACGCTTCACTATAAAAGAAAGGACCGACTTTGGGCCCCACCGCGCGCTTCTACGGACTGTAAGCGGTCCACCTGGACCACTGGGGAAAAGGGGGTGCACCCAAATGTGAAGTCAGGGTCAGTTAGGGATAGTTTTGAGTATATTGTTCATTCAGTGTCCATACTGCAGAAGTGGACAGAGTAAAAGTAGAAACCATTGCAGAATTTGCCTTGAAATTGTTCATGCTATATTGTATATTTTGCTTGTCTTTAGCCCTGTCATTTTACCTTTAACTAGCCTTTATTAACTTATAGTAAATATATATTTTTTTTTCTTGAACTACCGCGTGTGCGTTCATTTCTGGTTGCGGAGTCCAAACCACCTGCCTTGCTCTCGGTTCACAAATTGGCGTAGTCGGCAGGATCCGCTTACCAGAATGGACGGTGACGCACCCGTTCGGGAGAATGGTGCTGGAGGAAGAATGCCAGCAGGGGCTATAATGAGTCAGTTAGCTAAATTTGATGGCAATAATATGTCAGTGAGTATGTGGGTGGAACAGATACGAATGATACAGCGAATGTACCAGACCGCACCAGAAGTACTAGTAGAGCTAGCAATATTGACATTACAAGGGGATGCTAAGACCACGGTGATACTGAGGCCATTTGAACAAAGGCAGACATTTGAGCAAGTAGTCCAGATTCTAGAAACCATCTATGGAGAAACTGCATTGCTGGGGTCTCTGCAGGCTCGGTTCTTCCAGAGGGTACAACAGGAGAATGAAAGCCTTCCCCAATATGCAAATGCCCTACAAGAACTGCTCCGAGATATTCAAAGGAAGGAAAGAGGGGGCTCGCCAGCCTTCTGTAACCCTGATCGGACTCTCCGTGACCAGTTTGTCCTGGGGATACGTGACGGCAGTTTAACTGTGACTATGCAGGATTTTATACGACGAGAGACTGATGCTAAATTCCATGATGTACAGGTAGAGGCCATCTCCCGTGCCAATAGTATGGTCCCGAGGCCGCAGACCGCAGTTGGAGTTACTTTGTCACAGGGGGCTAGTTCTGGCTCAGAGACAGTAGAAAAAGGGACGGTTAAAGAAATTCTCACAGTAATGCAGAAACTGCAAGAACAAATGGAACACTTGCACACTCGTTGTGATGAGCAGTCTATGAAAATTGCAGACTTCCAGAAGACTGGAGATGAAAGGGTGAGCCGTCCATACCCAGAAAATCAGAATCACCCACCACCCCGCTGGAGGGATGAGGATAGGACCTACCGAAGGGGTCAAAATCATTTAGTGCAGTGCTCAGGAGAAATCGAAGGGGCTTACCGAAGGGGCCCAAACAGATGGCCAGAACGACGGGGGATACGCTGCTGGGAGTGTGGACGGATGGGCCACGTTGCTGCTAGATGTCCAGAGCAGCGACAAACTTATGAGAGACCGCCGTTAAACTGAAGTCCCCTGCTGCTGTAGGGCATGTAGTAGGGGAGACTGACAAGGAGACTATGTGGGGAGAATGCCCTGATGATGACCTGATCGCTGCAAGTCCTGTCATACAGGTGGAAATGGAGGGTATTCCGGTTACCGGGATGATTGACACGGGTTCCCAAGTAACGACCTTGAGTAGAGACTGTTATGAACGGTACTTCCAGCAACATGTGAAATATGATCCCCATACATTCGTACGAGTGGTCGCAGCTAACCAGTTACCAGTTCCGGTCGTGGGAGTGGCCTGGATGAATGTCCGGGTATGTGGCCAAGATCTAGGTAGGAAAGGCATTGTGGTGGTACAGGAGTCACATGAAGTAAAGGTCCCTGTCATTTTGGGGATGAATGTGTTAAAAGAATTAGATCAGATCCTCTTTGAAAAGAAAGGTCACGGTTATTGGAAAGAAACCACCACCCATCGGCCTACTCAAACAGCTTTCCAGCGGCTGATCCGGACATGTGGCTTACAGAAAAGTTCAGATGCACAGCGTCCTCTGGCTCGAATTTCAGTTCCTTTGCATACAAAAGTTACACTGCCACCCAGTCGGGAGACAATAGTGTCCATGCCCGTAGGCACCTGTCGGAAACTAGAGGGCATAGCTGTGTTGGTAGAACCACTGCAGGCAGCAGAAGGAGGTGTTGATCCGCTAGTGGCCCGTTCCTTGGCAATAGTTCGCAATGGAAGAGTACCACTTCGATGTGTAAACACTCAGGACCAGAGTGTGGACCTGACCCCAGGGAGGCTGCTGGCTAACATCTATGTGACTCCGGAGGAAGTAAGGAAAGTAACTCCAATGCAGCTGAAGCCGACTGAAAGGGATGAGTGGACCGTAACTGTGTCCATGGGAGAAGATGAGGAACCCACCTCTGAATGGAATGGCTGTGCAATTCGAGAACAGATGAAGATGGATGTAAGTTCATGTTCTCTGGAATGGGTGCAGAAGGTAGATGAGCTGTTGTGGGAGAACCAAGCCACCTTTGCACGGTATGCTGAAGATTTTGGATGTACCACAGGGATCTACCATGAGATTCCCACAGGAGACACCCCTCCAATTAGAGAGCGCTACCGACAAATTCCTCCACAGTTGTATCAGGAAGTGAAAGAACTGTTAGCTAAGATGCTACAGGGTGGGATCATCCAAGAAAGCCAGAGTCCCTGGGCGGCTCCTGTGGTGTTAGTAAGAAAAAAAGATGGGTCCATCCGATTTTGCGTAGACTATCGGAAGTTAAACGCTTGCACCGTACGAGATTCCTACCCCTTGCCACGGATTGAGGAGTCCCTCTCAGCGCTAGGGAGAGCCCGGTACTTCTCCTCACTAGATCTGGCTAGTGGGTATTGGCAGGTGCCGATGGCCACAAAAGACAAGGAGAAGACGGCATTCATCTTGCCCATGGGACTATACGAATTTAACCGGATGCCCTTCGGGTTGACAAATGCACCCGGAACGTTTCAGCGGTTGATGGAGAAATGTCTCGGTGACTTCAACTTTGAGTTCACTCTCATCTACTTGGATGACATTATAGTGTATTCTGCGACCTTTGAAGACCATCTCCACCAGTTGGGGCAAGTATTTCGAAGATTGCGGGAACATGGGCTCAAATTGAAACCCAGTAAATGTCGGTTGTTCCAATCTGAAATTGATTACTTGGGTCACCGCGTATCAGGAGAAGGGGTGAGACCATCAAGAGACAAGATAGCGGCTGTTCAAGATTGGCCGATACCGACTACCCTGCGAGAAGTGAGGGCGTTCCTTGGAGTAGCCGGTTACTATCGACGGTTTATTAAGGATTTCGCCAAGGTAGCAGCACCACTTAATGCTCTCCTACGAGGCACATCCGGTGGTCCAAAGAACCGGTCCGTGAAGTGGGGACCTGAACAGGAACAAGCCTTCCAGGCATTGAAGGATGCACTGACAACAGCCCCAATCTTGGCATATGCTGATTACCACTTGCCGTTCCAGCTATATACAGATGCAAGCCTGTATGGTCTTGGAGCAGTGCTTTCCCAGCTTCAGGATGGCCAGGAGAGGGTCATAGCGTACGGCAGCCGGTCTTTGAGAGATTCTGAAAGAAACCCCGAGAATTATAGTTCATTTAAATTGGAGCTGTTGGCACTGGTATGGGCCATGACTGAGAAATTCTCTGAATATTTGACCGGTGCTGAAGTTTTAGTACTGACTGACAACAACCCACTAGCTCACCTGGAAAATGCCAAGCTCGGGGCGTTAGAGCAGAGGTGGATAGCCCGAATGTCTACATTCAATTACCGCATTAAGTATCGGTCCAAGACAGAGAACCAGAATGCTGACGGACTTTCTAGGGTAACTGCCCAGACCCCCACAGAAGACGTGGATCATGAGTTGGAGCATGTGGAGGTGCCCGATTTCAGCAGATTTTCACAGGCCTTGGCCGCCACTAATCAGTTTGAGATGGAGGGGACTGAAATGGCTCCTTTCTTTGGTTCCTCACGACAGGAATGGGCACAGATACAACAGACCCATGAGGGGCTGGCGCAGATGATCAAGTGTGTTGAGAAAGGCCAGAAGCCCTGTAGAGAGGAAAGAGAACGACTGACACGTGAGATATTATCTGTTTTGAGTCAGTGGGAAAAGTTGGAGATGAAAAATGGAGTGCTATGCCGAAAGGTCTATTTACCTTCTGAGATCGACATTCGATACCAAATTGTGGTGCCTAGTGAACTGGCTCGCTCCTTGGCAGTTGAGGCTCATAATAAGAATGGACATTTTGGTCATGAGAAGACCTTTCGTTGGTTACAGCGACTGATTTACTGCCCTGGTCTTCGTCAAATGGTCGAAGAAGTATGCCGCAGCTGTCGAACTTGTGAGATCCATAAGGCAATAGAACAGAGAGCTCCCCTGCAAACCATCGTGACCCAGGAACCTTTAGAAATCGTCATGATAGACTATCTAATGGTGGGCCCATCCAATAGCGGACACCAGTATTGCCTCGTAATGGTGGATCACTTCACCAAATTTGCGGTGGTAACCGCCACCAAGGACCAGACAGCTGAGTCAGCAGCTCGTGCTCTGTGCCAAGATTTCATTCGAGTATATGGGTGCCCCCAACGCATCCACTCCGACCAGGGCGCCTGCTTTGAGGGACACGTAATGAAAGAAGTTCAACGTATCTACGGGATAAAGAAGTCGCACACGACTCCATACCACCCTCAGGGAAATGGGGCCTGTGAAAGATTCAACAGAACTCTGCTACAGATGCTGCGGACTCTGGAGGAAGACAAGAAGTTACAGTGGCCTCAGTTCTTGTCTGAAATGGTGTGGGCCTATAACAATCAGGTCCATTCTACAATGGGGTACTCTCCTTATACACTTCTCTTTGGGCGGTCTGGGCGAAGTATAGGAGAATTACAGTTGAATGATGTGGATGGGTTCCCTCCGAGGGATCCAACCTCTTGGGTGCGGGCGCATCGGCAGAGACTTGAGACGATCCATCGATTGGTGCGGCAGCGCCTGCAAGAACATCCCCATCCTGATAAGACCCCAGTGCAAGAAGCACCATTGCAACCAGGCGACCTGGTGCTAGTTCGTGTCAAGAAACCCCAAGGGAAATTGGAAAGCAGATGGGAGGCTTTGCCGTATCGTGTTGTTGGCCGCAAGTATGCGAATGGGCCAGTGTACCAGGTCCAGAAAGAAGGAACTGATTGTGTTCGAGTACTTCACCGAAATATGTTGCGCCTGTGTCATTCTGAAGGGACAAATCACGATGGGCCTGCCAATGTGAATGAGCTCCCACAGTCAGAGAATGGAGGTGCGGAATGGGCCTCCGACGAGGAGGGTGATTGTTGGCCGATCCCTGCTCCTGGGGATGTTCCACCTGTGACTACTGTATCTCCGGCCTGTGCCCCCTCTGGTGCGGAATCCGCTGGTCCTTCTCAGCCCATAGCTGCAGCACCCCATAATATACCACCGGTCCTCAGACGGACCACTAGGCCAAATGCTGGTATTCCCCCTGTTCGGTATGCGCAGGATGAGTTTGTTTGGCCTGCCATACATCGGTATACTACCACCCTGTGCATAAAAGTACAACCCTCTGGATATACAGTCATAGGCAGGGACTGCCACTCTTAAAGTGGGGGGGAATATGTAAGAGACAGCCAATGTTGTCTTAAGCTTCATTTGTCTGTATAAACTGTTAATGTTGAATGTATTTCTGTGATTCTGTTCCTTTAAGACAGCAGCCATTGTAATTGTGACATGATGCTGGAGTGAGCCCCCCCCCCCTTTTATGTCAGCCTGCCTGTTCTGCAGACAGAGTGTGAGCAGAGAAGCAGGAAGTGACGAGACAGAGAGCAGCAGCCATCTTGGCAAGTGTTGTATTGAACTGGTGTGGAGATTTTTCTGTACAGCTAAGCTGTATCTTGGTCCAGAGACAAACAGAGTGTAAAGAGACAACAGGACTAGTGAGTCCACGTGAAAGGAACTGTGCTCAGTGGCTGATCAGTGAGACTGACATTGTGACTGTGTATATGGATACCACAGATAGAGACTCGCAGTGCTGTTGATGTACTGGACGGCACCTGCTAAATCCCGGCTTACATCCCAGCTCAGTGTATGGATTCGGCAGGACTGTCAGTGTGCTGAGTGGAATCTGCTGTTGGATTACATTGCATTCAGTTGGTTTCCCTGTCTGTTAAAGAGGACTTCATTTCTCCCAAGATCCTGATAACCGTGAGGAGAGGACGCTTCACTATAAAAGAAAGGACCGACTTTGGGCCCCACCGCGCGCTTCTACGGACTGTAAGCGGTCCACCTGGACCACTGGGGAAAAGGGGGTGCACCCAAATGTGAAGTCAGGGTCAGTTAGGGATAGTTTTGAGTATATTGTTCATTCAGTGTCCATACTGCAGAAGTGGACAGAGTAAAAGTAGAAACCATTGCAGAATTTGCCTTGAAATTGTTCATGCTATATTGTATATTTTGCTTGTCTTTAGCCCTGTCATTTTACCTTTAACTAGCCTTTATTAACTTATAGTAAATATATATTTTTTTTTCTTGAACTACCGCGTGTGCGTTCATTTCTGGTTGCGGAGTCCAAACCACCTGCCTTGCTCTCGGTTCACACTGCCACATGGGTACATAGACTTAACATGCTTTGCCAAGCCTTTACTGCAGCTGTCTTCAGTTGTTGCTTGTTTGTGGGTTTTTCTGTCTTAAGTTTTGTCTTAAGCAAGTGAAAGGCATGCTTGGGTTTAGATCTGGTGATTGACTCTACCATTTCAGAGTGAATTCTTTGCCTTTCAAAACTCCTGGGTTGCTTTCGCAGTATGTTTTGGGTCATTGTCCATATGTACTGTGAACAGTGGCATAACTAAAGTCTTGTGGCCCCCGATGCAAACTTTTGTCCGGGGCCCCCTACCACCTCCCTACAGCAAATTCTTGATAGTGACGGTTACGGGGACCCAAACTGTATAATATGCTCGACAGTGGCCCCAGATAGTATTATATGCTTGACAGTGGCCCCCACACAGCATTATATGCTACACAGTGGCCCCCATACAGCATTATAAGCTCCACATTGCTCCCCCCACACACAGTATAATATGCTCCCCACAGTGGCCCCACACTGTATAATATGCTCCACATAGTGGCCCCACCTTGTATTATATGCTCCCCACAGTGGTCTCCACCCAGTATTATATGCTTCCCACAGTGGCCCCCACTTAGTATTATATGCTCCACAGTGGCCCCCACACAGTATTATATGCTCTACAGTGGCCCCCACACAGTAATATATGCTCTACAGTGCCCCCACCCAATATTATATGCTCCACAGTGGCCCCCACACAGTAGTATATGCTCCACAGTGGCCCCCACACAGTATTATATGCTCCCAACAGCTCCCCTTCGCTTCGGTGCTATTATTATACTCTGGGGTCTCCTCAGACCCCGAGTATAATAATCGGAGGCCCAGAGAAGGTGATTAAAAATAACAAACTCTCATACTCACCTTGTCTTAACTTTCCTTGGCATCCTCTCTTCATCCTGCCTTCTTCAGCGTCTTCAGGCCCTCTTCAGATGTTGCTGCTGAGGCCTGTGATTGGGCCTCAGCGGTCACGTGGGAGCGCACTGACGTCATTATGTGGCCGCGTCCCATGTGACCATTAGGGCCTAATCACAGGCCTCAGTCACATGACGGAAGAGCGCCGGAGAGAACGCTGTGCCCAGGAGAGGTGAGCATATGTATTTATGATTTTCAATCACCTCCCCTTGGCTGCCATCTATTCCAATAACAGTATGTATAGCTGTCGGGGAACCAGGCTGTAAAGGAATTGCCAGTTGAGCAATTCCCCAGTGCTGCTGCAAAACCTGAGAGGAAGGGAATACAGAGACAGTGAGCCCTAAAGTTGACCCAGACCCTGTCCCTGCCTACTTGTCTCACTGTCCTAATGACAGGAACAACTTGGAGCCGGTCCCTACTCTGAATAAGTGACAACACAGAAAACAGACAGGACAAACAAGAACAAAAGGGAGGTCAGCTAGCCAAGGGGTCGGTAACAGTCGAGCAATGCAGTACAGAATCAAAATCCAAGAGAATAGTCAGAGACGAAACCAGAGGTCAGGAATAGGAATACAGGAAATAGCAGAATAGGAGCTAGCAGGGACAAGTCACAAGACAGAATCAATAGCCAGCGAGCATATGAGGGCTAACAACCTGTTTATAGAAAGTCTGGACCTGCCCCAGACGGGATTGGTAGACAGACTGTCAATCACACAGGCAAGGCTGAGATTAACTATTAGAGGAGCAGAGAGAAACAAAGATGCAGGAGATGGGTGTGGCAGAAATACAATTACAGACAGGAGGTATTAGGACAGTGTTCAGACTGAGCAACAAGAAACCTACGCAAGGAATCAAACTGAACACGCCTCCTTCGCCGCAGCATGCGAGCGGAGGTGGCACAGAGACCCAAACAGGCAGAGGCATTACACAGACTTTCCCTGACCGCTACTATAGTGTTCCGGGGCCCCCGGCCATCTCCAGCTGGCCACGGCCCTATACCCTGCCAGGCCCGGGAGATACTTATACACCTACTTCCTGGAGAGTGTTCTTCACTTGGATGGATGTTGTGAAGGGGTTTTTCTTCATAATGGAAAGGATTCTGCAACCATCCTACACTGTTATCTTCCATGGGCGTCCAGGCTTTTTTGAGTCCCCGTGCACACCAGTGTTCTTTTTTTTAACCAAAATGTACCAAACTGTTGTTTGGCCACTCCTAACATTTCCACTATCTCTCTGAACTGGAGCAGTGCTGGGATCAGTGTGGGCGAGTACCTTTTTTTTTTTTTCAATAGGCCCACATTGTGAGCAGCTTTCAATACGTTTTTATTTAGATGAAATTCTGCTGCTAAATTGATCCATCTTTGGCTTATCAAAGAGTAGGGCTTAAGAATCTTTTTCTCTTAATGAAGACTGGGTAGAGGGTGGAGACTACTGTTCCAGCCAGTTGCCTTGCAGCCTGCCACAGGACAGTGAAGTTGCAGAGGGAGGTGAGTGTCAATAAATACTATACGAGACAAACCTGCTTATCAAAGGTAAAAAAAAAAGATTAAGGCTGAGGTCCCACATTGCAGAATAACTGCTTTTATTGTGGCAGATTTTGCTACAGTTTATTGAGCCAAAGCCAGGAATGAGTTAAGCAGAAGGGAAAAGTAGAAATGTTTCTTTTATATTTCCCATTCCTTTTGTAGCTACTTCTGGTTTGACTCAAAAATACACTGCAAAATCTGCACCAAAAAGCAGCTTTTCCACAATGTGGGGCCTCAGCCTTAGGTAGGAAGTGATACAGGTTTTTTTTTTTTTTATTCTAGTGTGTGTTTTCTGTGTTCAGTGATTCTATAGGGACATTTAACAGGTAGGCAGGGACAATACCCTTCAAGCAGCAGGAAAGATTGCCAGTCCTTGCTGACACGATGGTAAGTTATCTACAGTACAGACCAAAAGTTTGGACACACCTTCTAATTCCAAGAGTTTTCAGTATTTTCATGACTATAAAAATTGTAGATTCACACTTAAGGCATCAAAACTATGAATTAACACATGTGGAATTATATACTTAACAAAAAAGTGTGAAACAACTGAAAATATGTCTTATATTCTAGGTTCTTCAAAGTAGCCACCTTTTGCTTTGATTACTGCTTTGCACACTCTTGGCATTCTCTTGATGAGCTTCAAGAGGTCGTCACCTGAAATGGTCTTCCAACAGTCTTGAAGGAGTTCCTAGAGATGCTTAGCACTTGTTGGCCCTTTTGCCTTCACTCTGCGGTCCAGCTCACCCCAAACCATCTCGATTGGGTTCAGGTCTGGTGACTGTGGAGGCCAGGTCATCTGGTGTAGCACCCCATCACTCTCCTTCTTGGTCAAATAGCCCTTACACAGTCTGGAGGTGTGTTTGGGGTCATTGTCCTGTTGAAAAATAAATGATGGTCCAACTAAACGCAAACCGGATGGAATAGCAGGCCGCTGCAAGATGCTGTGGTAACCATGCTGGTTCAGTATTCCTTCAATTTTGAATAAATCCCCAACAGTGTCACCAGCAAAGCACCCCCACACCATCACACCTCCTCCTCCATGCTTCACGGTGGGAACCAGGCATGTAGAGTCTATTCGTTCACCTTTTTTGCTTCGAACAGAGACACGGTGGTTGGAACCAAAGATCTCAAATTTGGACTCATCAGACCAAAGCATAGATTTCCACAGGTCTAATGTCCATTCCTTGTGTTTTTTAGCCCAAACAAGTCTCTTCTGCTTGTTGCCTGTCCTTAGCAGTGGTTTCCTAGCAGCTATTTTACCATGAAGGCCTGCTGCACACAGTCTCCTCTTAACAGTTGTTGTAGAGATGTGTCTGCTGCTAGAACTCTGTGTGGCATTGACCTGGTCTCTAATCTGAGCTGCTGTTAACCTGCAATTTCTGAGGCTGGTGACTCGGATGAACTTATCCTCCACAGCAGAGGTGACTCTTGGTCTTCCTTTCCTGGGGCGGTCTTCATGTGAGCCAGTTTCTTTGTAGTGCTTGATGGTTTTGGCCACTGCACTTGGGGACACTTTCAAAGTTTTCCCAATTTTTAGGACTGACTGACCTTCATTTCTTAAAGTAATGATGGCCACTCGTTTTTCTTTACTTAGCTGCTTTTTTCTTGCCATAATACAAATTCTAACACTCCATTCAGTAGGACTATCAGCTGTGTATCCACCTGACTTCTGAACAACACAACTGATGGTCCCAACCTCATTTATAAGGCAAGAAATCCCACTTATTAAACCTGACAGGGCACACCTGTGAAGTGAAAAGCATTTCAGGTGACTACCTCTTGAAGCTCATCAAGAGAATGCCAAGAGTGTGCAAAGCAGTAATCAAAGCAAAAGGTGGCTACTTTGAAGAACCTAGAATATAAGACATATTTTCAGTTGTTTCACACTTTTTTGTTAAGTATATAATTCCACATGTGTTAATTCATAGTTTTGATGCCTTCAGTGTGAATCTACAATTTTTATAGTCATGAAAATACAGAAAACTCTTGGAATGAGAAGGTGTGTCCAAACTTTTGGCCTGTACTGTAGGTATAGGTGACAGCGGTCAGGAGATGTGCGTTTCTCCTGACTGCTGTTAATTAGGACACTCAAGCATTATATTGTGTGGGGGGCAGTAAAGAAGAATTATACTGGGGGGGGGGGCAGCAAAGAGTATTATACTGTAAGGAAACAATTATAACATATAGATGCAACTAAAGGGAAATTATACTGTGTGGGGAGCACTTACACACGTGGACAAAATTGTTGGTACCCCTCGTTTAATTAAAGAAAACCCCACAATGGTCACAGAAATAACTTGAATCTGACAAAAGTAATAATATATAAAAATTCTATGAAAATTAACAAATGAAAGTCAGACATTGCTTCTCAACCATGCTTCAACAGAATTTAAAAAAAAAAAGAAAACTCATGAAACAGGCCTGGACAGAAATGATGGTACCCTTAACTTAATATTTTGTTGCAAAACCTTTTGAGGCAATCACTGCAATCAAACGATTCCTGTAACTGTCAATGAGACTTCTGCACCTCTCAACAGGTATTTTGGCCCACTCCTCATGATCAATCTGTTCCACTTGTCTCGGGTTTGATGGGTGCCTTTTCCAGACAGCATGTTTCAGCTTCTTCCAAAGATGTTCAATAGCATTTAGGTCAGGGCTCATTGAAGGCCACTTCAGAATAGTCCAATGTTTTCCTCTTAGCCATTCTTGGGTGTTTTTAGCTGTGTGTTTTGGGTCATTATCCTGTTGCAAGACCCATGATCTGCAACTGAGACCAAGGTTTCTGACACTGGGCAACACATTTCTCTCTAGAATCCCTTGATAGTCTTGAGATTTAATTGTACCCTGCACAGATTAGAGACACCCTGTGCCAGATGCAGCAAAGCAGCCCCAGAACACAACAGAGCCTCCTCCATGTTTCACAGCAGGGACAGTGTTCTTTTCAAGATATGCTACATTTTTTCGTCTGTGAATATAGAGCTGATGTGTCTTGCCAAAAATTTCGATTTTTGTCTCATCTGTCCATAGGACATTCTCCCAGAAGCTTTGTGGCTTGTCAACATGTAGTTTGGCAAATTTCAGTTTTGTCAGATTCAAGTTATTTCTGTGACCATTGTGGGTTTTCTTTCATTAAACGAGGGGTACCAACAATTTTGTCCACGTGTGTATTTCCCATTAGTGCCCCCACACACAGTATAAAGCTCCTTATTGCCCCCAAACAGTATAATATCATGTTAGTGCCATGTACATAGTATAATGTCATGTTAGTGTGCCCACACACAGTATAACTCCACATTAGTGTCTGCCCACACACAGTATGATGCCACATTAGTGCCCCCAGTATAATGCCATGTTATTATTTCCCCACACTGTAATGCCATGTTGCTGCCTTCCCACACAGTATAATTCCATGTTAGTTTCCCTTCACTAGTTAGAGACATTGAGCCCTCTACTCCATTTGACCTCCAAGGTTAAATTAATCTGAAATTAATCTCAAAATGTTTTCCTAATTTTTCTTGCTTAAACCTGTCTTATAGTCAGATGCATCTTATTGTCTGAAAAATACAGTAAATACTGGACATGTTCAGCTCGGACTTTCACCTGATATGGCAGACCTCGATCAGTGGAGCTTTATTAAAAGTAGTTGAGTACCCTGGCTGTAACCTATGTATTCACTTTGCCATTTTTGTCTATTCACAAATACAGTACAAATTCTTCATTTTGGTCAACAAGCAGATATATCTTATGCTCTGTGCTATTTGCCATAGTTCCAACTGATATTTAAGGCCTTAAAGTGGTTGATAGAGAAGTTCCAGTTTTTGTAACGGAGAAATAATAGAAATTCATGAAATATTAATGCTTGGTTGAGTGCATTGCTTTCATTCTAAGTAAATCTTAGAAATATAATGATTCTGAAGGAATATACATGCTCAATCTAGACAGTGTTGCATTAAATTTGTGTGCAGTCCATTATGACAATAAATATTAGTGAAAATGTTATCATTGTGTCAATACACCATTTTAAATGCATTAGAAATATAGTGCATAAGTGCTTGCCATGCTACTTACAATGAGTATATTTAAATCTTCATCCATTTGCTGGTCCTTTCAGCAGCATGAACTTTATGGTTGTTCCAAAACACAGCTCTTAATAGTGCTATAGACAATGCATACATGAGACATTGAAAATATCAAACATATTAAAGCAAGTAGGCTTCAAAGGGGATAATTCAGTAAACATCTTGCATTGTGCACAGATTTTTGGTTTATCCTATATAAGAGTTAGAAGATCATGTCTGCAATATAAAGGTTATTTATCACAGCAAATGTTAAATGCTGTTTAATTTGATCCACACACAAAAATCTAGAAATTATTTTTTTAACTTTCTCACTAACCTGCATAGCTAACGCAGTAGATTTCTGTGTTTTTGCAGCTCATTTCATAGTTTTGTTGTGTAGACTGGGACTTGCTTAGGAAAGTGTGATCTATTTTAAGGTATACCATATATGATGATGTAGTAGCTGTTAGTGGCATAAGTATCAAAGTGTAATCCTACTGCCATAAAAAAATCAACTTTTAATTCATGTGCAAATGAGCTGGTGAAAACACCCATTTTAACCTGTAGTTACCGCCAAACACCACCTGCAGACAAAAAAATTGACAGGTCTGGAAGTGCAAAAACCACAAACGAAAATGTGTGCTCTGACAAATGTGGCCATGGATTTGGTGTCAAAGCCACTATGACAGGATAGGGTGAGATCAGCTGCCATTTTAGGCATCCACAATGGCTCCATCTCCACATTGCTTCCTTTGTGATGTTGTACACATATTGTATATTTAAAAGGCATCTACCAACTCTCCTATGCATACTCTGTTGATATCACCACACTACAGAGCACATTACAGTAATACAAAATACATACCTTTTGTTATGTATGTCACTTTTCTAGATTTGGAGAAAGAAAACTGGTTTATATAAATGAGGCAAATGGTGCACTGTTGGCTGGCCTTCAGCCCTGGGAGCACTGCTCTTTCTACTTAATTGATGTCATAGCAGTGGGATAATCCCGAGAACCCAAAGGCCTCCACTGTGGCCATCATAAAAGACCAATCAAGGTGGATAAAAGCCTTCTCAGCATCCAAACTAAGCAGAAGGGCAGGGGTAGAGTAATGGTTAGCATCCTCTATAAAGTCCACCATTTGTCTGGTGTTGTCTCTTCCCTTATGACAAGGGACGAAACCCACCTGGTCCTTGTGGACAAGTAAGGGGGGCCAAGCATTCAAACAGTTAACTAATATTTTAGTGAACAGTTTCAAATCGGTGTTCAGGAGGGCAATAGGGTGATAATTAGAACAATCCTGTAAGTCTTTATTTGGCTTGGGAACCAGGGTGATATGCGAGTGTAACATAGATGGCGGGATTGGGGAGGCTGCGAGGAAAGAGTTAAAAAGGCCTTTGGAAAGTTTTATAGTATGGGTAGGTAAAACCATCAGGTCTGGGCGGGCACCTTACCATTAAGAAGTTCCTTCAGGACTCACATCAACTCCTCATCAGTGACAGGAGTGTTAAGGTAAAATGGGACTCTGGGGAGAGCTGCGGCAATCCTTTAAGTAGTCCTCCAACCGGGGTTGGCTTCTGGCAGGGGTTTACGCACGGTAGGGGGGCAGATTATACAGATTAGAGTAATAGGACTGGAAGCCTGATGCAATAACATATGGATGATGCTGCAAATGACCTGAGGCATCACGGACTGCATGGAGTGTGGAGGAAGCATAATTGTCTCAGAGTGTTGGTCAACAATGTATGAGCTTTATTGCCCCCCTCGTAATAGTGGAGGCTAGTAGTATGGCTAGTAGTAATAGTAGGCACTGGACTTGATGGGTTTCAAGGTATGTCAGCTTGAACCACTACTAATTGGTGAAGAAATGGTAGTGAGGAGTGCTCCCTCAATTGGATTTGAGAGATTGAATCCGGGTTATTGAGCCTTAAGTTGCCAACGCGATGCAGTGCCCATGCATAACCGCACCAAAAAATTGCTTCTGAGGTCACTGAGTCCAAATTATCGCGGAAATAATGAAGTGGGACCATAGCGTAGTTTGGGTAATGGTATTTTTAAGAAGAGTTTCATTAAGATGCCAGTGGCAACGTCGAGTAGGCATTGGGGTAGTGGACAGGGTCACCACGACCGGGTTGTGGCAAAACAAGGATAGAGAAATCTCTGAATCAGTAAGCATCATGTGCGTATGGTGAGGATGAGAAAAAAAAGGTGTTGGAACTTGCAGTGGGTTTGTCCACATGCCACAGATCATATTAAGTATGGGATTGGATTAACCTCTGGAACTCTCTCGCCTACCCACATCATCAGAAACCGTCAGGGTCCATCACAGCAACAAGGCTTGAGAGGAGGCAGCGCAGAAAAGGTCATCCATGGTGGGCCTCTAGACCAAGAGGGATTGGAGAGAAGGGGCAGAGAGGGAGGGAAGGAGACAACATCTGCAAAAGAAAACATATGTAACTAATCAAAAAACAGAGTATGGGCAGAACTAGATCTCCTGCCAGGGGGCAATCAATGAGAACCATTAGTAGCATAAGTAAATAGAATAGGTGAATCTTCATAAAGAACACTAGACTGGATAGGACCCCCATAGTGGGGAAGTGGCCTGGGTCAGGACACGGAGTGCCAACAGGCTTCAAAACAGTTGTAGAAGAATGTGGAGAGAGCAGAGTGGGTTCCAATCCACCCTGGTAGAAGAGAAACTCGGGGACCTTCAACTTAAGCAAACAGGGCAGCTTAAAAACAAAACAAACAAACAAGAATCCCAGTCAGACAAAGTAGGAAACCAGGAAGGAAACAAGAGTTAACTTAGGGAAGCCATCCAAGTGGGGGCTCAGTGAGGATGGTGTCAGACATGGCAGTTGTCATCTCTTTGGCTTCTGCTGCTGTCACACGGGGTGGAGACAGAGAGGGAGAGGTCAGTTCCCAGTTCATTTCACAAAAGGAAGGTAGATTGGAGAAGGCATGTAGTGTGGCCAAGCATCCTGCTCTGCGTGCTATCAAGGCGAAGGGAAAGCCCCATCGATAGGGAAGCTAGTGGTCTCGTAGGATCTGGAGAAGGGGACAAAAAGATGAGCAGAGAGAGGTCTTGGTAAAGCTGTAGTATGGCTCTATCAAAGTCGAAGTCCGTAAACATCCTCGCTTTGCTCATGATGGACTCTTTCAAGGTGAAGTCATGGACGCAGCATATAACATCTCTAGGTAAGGATGAAGAGTCTTTAGGACTGTGGGCCCTGTCTAGGTTAATTTTGTGGGAGAATGGTATTAAAGACAATTTCAAGCATGTCCTCCTCATGAGTAGCCTCTAGGAAACCTTTGACTCTTAATATTATTGCACTTGTCCCTATTATGTCCTCCAGGTGGCGTTGCAGGTCTCTCATCACCAGGGACTGCACAAGAGTGGTATCATGTTGTTGAGCAACAAAGACCTGGGATGGTCATTGTCTTCTTCCAAGGTCTCAACTCTGGAGGCAATACAGTGTAGGTCCCTTTGGACCGCTGAAATCTCTGCTTGGCACGTCTCTGTTACTTCTGTAATGAGCAACTTAAAGTCCTGTTTTGTGGGAAGTTAAGCAATAAGTACGGTTCTCAGTGAATGGTTCTGAGGCTTGGGAAACAGGTTCATTACCCAGGGGATACCACTAGGTCAGGGTCCTCTGACCAGTGGTCAACTGTGGAGGCTGGGGGGAAGGGTAGCAGAGACTGAGCCGTGGACCTGCATAGGAGGGTCAGGACTGACCTGGGCATCCTCCAATGGTGCAGCATGAAGTGCTGGGGAGCAAGATCTCTGTTGCAGCCGAGCGCTTGAAGACAAGCTGGCGCCATAATATCTGACTTTCTGGGATCTGAAGATGGAAGCGCCCGGACTGCCGCATGGGAGCATTGAGATGGCGCCAGGACAGATCTCGAGCACTGCGGCAGTGGAGGTCCCCCCCACTGGTGCTGGAGGGGAACCACTCTGTGGGACTGCTGAATCGGGAAATGAACCGGCCGAATCCATCCAAAATTACTGTGGCCACTTGGAGACCCAGGTAGGAGAAAATGCCTGGGGGGCCAGAAAATCTTCAATGTTGGACCAACTGGGGGGTCAGCAGGTACAGGAGTGCCTGTGGGCATTTTTTTGGTAAGCTTTTGTCCATAATCATGGAGGCAGGAGCTGGCAGGTCCAGGAGTGCTCTGTGCAGACTTCAGTTGGAAATGCGACTGACTCCATGAGCGTTCAGTCCACTCCCAAATAACTGCATTTAAATTTGCAGACAATTAAAAGTTAAATATAAATAATAAAACATTTTGCAGAAAGAGACAGTTAAGAGTCCTGCTCGCTCTACCCATACACAATGATTGACAACTCTCTCTAAATCAGTGTGTGTCTATAGAAAGGAGTGGCAATTGGTCTATGAAGTCAGGATAAGTAGGACTCTCACTGTTTATCCTAGGAGTCCATTCTGGATTTATTCTGATTTCTACTAAGAAATCCTGCCCCAGTTCATATATTGTAAACCTTTATATCACAGAGCTCAGCTTCTTTCTCTACTATATACTGGTAGTTGTCTAACTAATTTCAAAATGTGAATAATAAATTAATAAATGGTTTTATATATCACTTTTGTGACATGTCACTACTGTCCTTTCAAACCTGTTCTGACACAGGCAGGCTGGTCCTCCATTTTAGAGCCGTGCTCCAGAAGTGATGACCTCCAGTTTGTAGCCCTGTTGTTGCTGCAGCCAATCACTGGCTTCAGTGATGACATGTCCACAAATGATACCTGACTGCTAAGGCCTATTAGTGGACAGGATTGAAAGGTGAGTTAATTATGTTTTATTTACATTATAACATTTCTGGAATTTATTCACATTTTGAAATTAGTCAGAAAACCCCTTTATACAGTGGCTCAGTGATTAGCACTGCAGCCTTGCAGCACTGGAGGCCTGGGTTTGAATCCTGCCAAAGAGAACATCTGCAAGGAGTTTGTATTGGTGCATCTCAAAAAATTAGATTATCTGTGAAACGTTCTATTTCAAATGTTTTATTTCTGTAAATATGGATTACAGGTAATGAAAACCCAAATCTAAGAAAATTTGAATATTGCAAAAAAGTTCAGTACAGTATTGTAAATTCAGTGTGTCACCTGCCAAGGTTTTCTAAGCCTTTAAATGGTCCCTCAGTCTGGTTCAGTAGGACACACAATCATGGAAGACGCTGATTATGAATTTAATTACTGAATTACTGAAATGAATGAACGTTTCAAAAATATTCTAGTTTATTGAGATGCACCTGTATGTTCTCCCCGTGTTTGTGTGGATTTCCTCTGGGTAATCTGGTTTCCACCCACACTCCAAAGACATACTAATAGGGAATATAGATTGTGAGTCCTATATGGGACAGTGACCAGAATGTTTATAAAGTGCTGCAGAATATGATAGCGCTATATAAGTAAGCATAATAAATAAATAAAATAAATTTGACATATAAACGCACATACAGTCTACATTAGATTAAATTCACACACAGTATAAGGTATAGACTTAAGAACTTGCTTTAAAATATGTTATACATGAAGAAGTTGTTTTATGGATTCAGATGCAGATTTCACAGATTGCGCTGTAGCAGGTGAAATTTGCTGTAGAACTCTGCAACAGATAAGCAATACTGCAGATTGTAAAAAGTGGCAGCATGCCTACAATTCACATTGGAGTTTAGTCTTAAGTATAAAGTATACAGTCATGGCCAAAAGTTTTGAGAATGATACAAATATTAATTTTTACAAAGTCTACTGCTTCAGTTTTTCTAATGGCAATTTGCATATACTCCAGAATGTTATAAAGAGTGATCAGCTTAACAGCAATTACTTGCAAAGTCAATATTTGCCTAGAAAATGAACTTTATCCCCCAAAACACATTTCAACATCATTGCAGCCCTGCCTTAAAAGGACCACCTAACATCGTTTCAGTGATTGCTCCATTAACACAGGTGTGGGTGTTGATGAGGACAGGGCTGGAGATCAATCTGTCATGATTAAGTAAGAATGACACCACTGGACACTTTAAAAGGAGGCTGGTGCTTGCCATCATTGTTTCTATTCTGTTAACCATGGTTATCTCTAAAGAAACACGTGCAGTCATCATTGCACTGCACAAAAATGGCCTAACTGGGAAGAGTATTGCAGCTAGAAAGATTGCACCTCAGTCAACAATCTATCGCATCATCAAGAACTTCAAGGAGAGAGGTTCCATTGGTGCCAAAAAGGCTCCAGGGTGCCCAAGAAAGACCAGCAAGCGGCAGGACCGTCTCTTAAAAGTGTTTCAGCTGCGGGATCGGGCTACCAGCAGTGCAGAGCTTGCTGAGGAATGGCAGCAGGCAGGTGTGAGTGCATCTGCACGCACTGTGAGGCGGAGACTCTTGGAGCAAGGCCTGGTCTCAAGGAGGGCAGCAAAGAAGCCACTTCTCTCCAGAAAAAACATCAGTGACAGACTGATATTCTGCAAAAGGTACAGGGAGTGGACTGCTGAGGACTGGGGTAAAGTCATTTTCTCTGATGAATCCCCTTTTCGATTGTTTGGAACATCTGGAAAACAGCTTATTCGGAGAAGAAGAGGTGAGCGCTACCACCAGTCTTGTCTCATGCCAACTGTAAAGCATCCTGAAACCATTCATGTGTGGGGTTGCTTCTCAGCCAAGGGAATCGGCTCTCTCACAGTCTTGCCTAAAAACACAGCCATGAATAAAGAATGGTACCAGAATGTCCTCCAAGAGCAACTTCTCCCAACCATCCAAGAGCAGTTTGGCGCTCAACAATGCCTTTTCCAGCATGATGGAGCACCTTGCCATAAAGCAAAGGTGATAACTAAATGGCTCAGGGAACAAAACATAGAGATTTTGGGTCCATGGCCTGGAAACTCCCCAGATCTTAATCCCATTGAGAACTTGTGGTCAATCATCAAGAGACGGGTGGACAAACAAAAACCAACAAATTCAGACAAAATTAAAGCATTGATTCTGCAAGAATGGACTGCTATCAGTCAGGATTTGGTCCAGAAGTTGATTGAGAGCATGCCAGGGAGAATTGCAGAGGTCCTGAAGAAGAAGGGTCAACACTGCAAATATTGACTTGCTGCATTAACTCATTCTAACTGTCAATATAAGCTTCTGTTACTCATAATATGAATGCAATTATATTTCTGTATGTGATAAAAACATCTGACAAACACACATAAAAACCAGAGGGCAGCAGATCATGTGAAAATATAATATTTGTGTCATTCTCAAAACTTTTGGCCATGACTGTACAACATTTAGAAAGCTATTTTCAATATTTTCTATGAACAAGTGATCTTCCCTACATTTTGAATAAAAATGGCATTTTGCCATGGTCTGTTGCCACCTTGTCAGAATCAATTTATTTCTTAAAAGAAAAAAATGCAACAGGTTGAAATTCTTTTAATTCCATCCAGAAGGTGTGAAACACTGCCCTCTTGTGTTTTACAGGCAAAAGTATTGTAAAAAAAAATGCCATAATAGGTCTCATGCAGAATTGTACAGAGCCTGTATGGCAGTGTACAAAACTTGTATAACTCCTTTGGTTTAAAGCTGACATACATCAGGCACTGTTGTACAAGCTGTATCCAGACGCAGGGAGTGCCCCCTTGTCTTTTGAGGGGATTTTACATGGAACAGCTTTTCCCCATATTTCATGTATGGGACATTTATATATTTATATAGGTTTATCATATCTCACCTTAAACGCCTCTTCTCCAGACTAAACAGATTTAACTCCTTTAGTCTCGCCTCATAACTGAGGTCCTCCATGTTTAAGATTAAGTGACAAGTATACGTGATTGTGTGTGTATTGATGAGTCCATCTCTGAATAACTTTTATTGTACATAGCATAACAAGTGATAGAAGTACTACAGCTTATAGAAGTAGCTACTGTTAGAGCCAGCGTTGGGGGGGGGGGGAAAACTGGGCAATTTCCCAGGGCTCCCTTCCCCAAAGGGGCCCCCAGGATCCAGAGCATCAGGCTTTCAGCCTGATGGCTTGAATCCCGGGGGCTCCACTGCTGTATGAGTGTGCTGTGCACGCCAATACTGTTTAATTCTATGACAGAGCAGGGAGCTGAAAGGTCCCTGCTCTGCCATAGAGGACCACCAGTAATGCACAGGTTGTCGCGGCGTACGTGGCGTGATGACGTCACTGCTTTGCGCCACCTGTGCCACAGGGAAAGTCTTCGGCTGCTCCGTTCATTGTGGGAGTGCGGTAAGGTGAGTACAAAATTTATTGTTTTCTGGTAATGGAAAGGGATTACTGAAAAGGGGGCAAACTATTATTTATAGGGGGCTAATATTTATAGTGAGGGAACTATTCAATATAAGTAGCGCTATTGTAAGGGTGAAGTATTATTTATAAGGTGTAACTGTTATATATAAGGGGGTTACTATATGTAAGGTGAAACTTATATATAAAGGGGGCTACTATATATAAGGGGAAACATATATAAGGGGGCTACTATATATAAGGGTTAAATATAAGGGGGTTATTATAAGAGATGACATATATATATAAAGGGGAGCTATTGTATATAATTGTTCCCCCTTATATTAGTCCCCTTATATATTATAGTTCCTCCCTTATAATAGCACCTTAAAAGGGGAGAACTATTACAAATAAGTGGGGCTATTAAAAGGTTGAAATTATTATAAATAAGGGAGGAACTATTATTTATAAGGTGGGAGGAACTATTATTTATAAAGGGGCTATTATAATGGGGAGACTGTTATATATAAGACGGTTATTATAAGAGATGAAATATTATATATAAAGGGGGGCGTGATGAACCGACCCCAAGTTGCACATCTTTCTTAGGAATGTATTTTTACTTGCTCATATCAGTCCTTCCCCTACTTGTAGGAATGCGGTGCTTAAGTTGGGTTTACACTGCTGAACAATACGCTTCAGTGGTTTTATGTGTGTATCATGGGAGATGGCTTGCTGTAGTCGGTTTTATTATCCCTGGCCAGATGGCCATGGGGGAGAGAAGGCCAGTGACCTTAAGTTCACCCACAGACACACATCTCTCCCAGCACCTAGGGAGGTAACCATCTCTCCGAGGGTTCTGCAAAGGAGAGAGAAGGGGGGCTGCCTGGGGAGGAGGTGTGAGTGGGGCAATAGCCATATGCTGGGGCAGACCTGCATTCTTGGTAACTCAGCAAAGAGGCAGCGAGCAGCTCTTATCTGGGAGAAGATGAGAGAGCTTCTCCTACTGTGGAATGAACAGTCTTGAATGAAATGACCCGCTTTACCACAATACAGGCAGAGGTTATTCTGAAGACGATATTTTCGTCTAGCCTTGGCATCCAGTGCTCCCATCTGCATAGGTTCATCACCGGTGATGGCAGAAGTGAAGACAGACTTCATATGAGAGAAAGAAGGATAGACAGAGAATTGAGAGGAATCAGGCCCTACTCTCCTTGCGTCTGTCCCGGAGCCTCCGGTCAATGCGAACAGCTAAGGCCATGGCCTACTCTAAGGTAGGAGGATCTGGGTGACCAACCCAAACATCCTTCACTGAATCATTAAGACCCTGTTTAAAAAGAGCCCTCAAAGCTGACTCACACCAACCTGTCATTAAGCTATATTTACAAAATTCAGAGCAATTTGCCCTGCCGAATAGCAAGGAGTTGCGACTTAGCAAGTCCAATATGGTCAGGCTCCGCATAAATAGCTCCCAGAGACTTGAATCTTGAATCTTTCTAAATCTGTCCACTCCTCTGACCCAGGGGAAAACTTAAAGGCTCAAGCTTGTGGATCCCCCTGCAAGAGAGAAATGACTACACCTACCATCTGAGACTGAGACACAGAAAATATAAATGGCTCCCGAAAAATGATACAGGAGTAACATCTTAGTCAATTGCTAGAGGAGTGATTCCCCAGTAGCTGCTGGTGAACCCTGGGGGGAGGGGCACAACAAGACAGTGAACCCTAAGCTGAACCCCACCCCCCCACTGTCCCTGGCTACTTGCCTGATCTGTCCTAGGCAACAGCCAGCAACTGGTTGACGATTCCTTCTTAATATAAGTGACAACACAGAGCGCAGACAGGACAAACAACAACAAAAGGGAGGTCAGCTAGCCAAAGGGTTGGTTACAGTCGAGCAATGCAGTACAGAATCAAAATCCAAGAGAATAGTCAAAGCCAGAGGTCAGGAATAAGAATACAGGTAACAAAACAGCAAGGAGTAATAGCCAGTACGCACAAGGCAATAGCAAGCGCCAACGTGAATGTGAGCAAACAATAAATAGGAAGGAAGAACCCACCCCAGACTTGATAGGACGATATGCTGTCAATCACACAGGTAAGGCTAAAATTAACTATTAGTGGAGCAGAGGGAAACCAAGGTGAAGGAGATGGGTGTGGTGGAAAATCAATTAAAGAGGTGAAGGAATAGGACAGTGTTCAGACAATACAAGATAAACCCAAAAGCAAGAATCACAGACGGACCCGCCTCCTGCACCGCAGCATGCGGCCGGATGACACAGAAGTTTGACGTAACAGTAGATTTTGCCACTCCTAATATAGTAACAATTTCTCAGATGAGTTTTTTCTGCTTTCGCAACTTAAGGGTGGCTTTTTTCAACTGATGGAGAGCTCCTTTGACCGCATGTTTTCTTCACAGTTAAATCTTCCAAATGCAAGCACCTCACCTCAAATCAACTCCATGCCTTTTATCTGCTTAATTGAGAATGACATAACGAAGGAATTACATTGACCATGAAACAGCCTTTGAGTCAATTGTCCAATTACTTTTGGTCCATTTAAAAACAGGGTGGCACATGTTAAGGGGCTGAAACTCCTAAACCCTTCATCCAATTTTAATGTGGATACCCTCAAATGAAAGCTGAAAGTCTGGAATTTATGTCCATGTCCATTATATAACTATAACTTGAATATGTTTCAGTAAGCAGGTAAAAAAAAAAAAAAATTGTGTCAGTGTCCAAATATATATGGACCTAACTGTATGTTTTTCCCTCTTCAATCACCATTCTTAATCAAAGTACGTTTTTCATCAATGTCTAGAACAAACCACTTTCCACAGTATTTCAGAAGGAAATGCACCATAACCAACATGGGCAACATTTGACACCCTCCTACCCTAAATAACACCTGTTATTCCACAGAATGAATGACTTCACCAATGTAAGTCCTCACTGCTATTATTCTGAACAAGCTCCTTTCAATGAATGATTCAATTACTCAGAATAAGCATGCATGCATGTCCATGTTGTTGTTTTTTCGACTATTCTACTATACTTACAAGTAAATTATTAGCTATGAAGAAATATCACTTCTACCAAAAACATTAATTTAGGTTAATGATTGTGGACTGCTAGTTTTTGAACACTACTGTACACCCTCATACACTTCAAGTGCGGTAACTTTCTCAGGCTTCTTTTGTGTCCAGAGTCTTACTGTTGCTGTGACTCAAAGACCTTTTGATCACATGATGTTGTCATGTGGTACTTTCCAAAGTTCCTTCAGCCACAGAAACAAGGAGATAGGGGACCAGAGACCACATTATATTTTTGTATATATGGAAGTCTGTAAATCGCAGTTCTGTCCCTACACACTGTGTATAATCAACTGCACTACAATTTGAGAACTCAATACAAAAAATAGGCTACAAATGGGCTAGCAGTGAGTACTTGTGTTGCCTGTAACTACACACTCCAACAATGCAATCGTAAAATGAAAAAACGTAAACTCATGGTAAATATTACTACTAAATCCCCATGTGGTCTATACAGAATGTTAATTCCATCACAGTTTTAGTGAGGTTAATAGAGGTAATGTCAGTGATGTTATGAATATCAATGGCTTGTTAGTGTCTATAGCAGGGGTAGGCAACCTTTTTTGTTTGGCGTGCCGATTTCGATTAAAAAAAATCAAAGTTGAGGTACTCGGAGTGCCGTGTCAATAATTGTAAGTCTGACGACCCCTGCACACGGTATTATGTCACATAGCAGCCCCTGCACATGGCATTATGGTGATAATACTAGTGATAATTGCTATTACTATTATTTTAGTGTGTAACAGATATAACTAGAGAGGCGGGCGGCGTATTTTACTCTCTAAAGATCAGGTATGGACAGGACAGGGACAGTGAAAAAATGTAAACTTTATTGGTGACTTTGTGCATGTGTTGTGTAAGTGTTTGGTGCGACACTTTTGGCGCTGCGACCTGGACAATGGTCACAGCGCCAATAACCTTCCTGGTTATGTGATTAGGCTCAGAGGGGTATTACATTATCCCTCTATGTGAGAGAGCAGAAGTATAGTATGCTCTCTGATTGATAGGAGAGGGGATAACATGGACAGAAGTCCCTGCTACCCCCCCTGGGGCCATCTGCAGCTTATGCACAGACAATGAGGAGTTATCATTGTCTCTGCAGCTCCTCCTCCCCCTCATCTTTAAAACGATACCAAGATCTCCATTATTGACCTTACACATTCAGAGCGATTCACTGTTAAAACGATGTCGGGAATTGAGATCTGTATTGGGATTTCAATGCCGAACATCAAGACTCGGTGAGTCAAAAGCAAATTGAGGATCTGTTACATCCAACAGAGGGTGCATGAGCTCCCCAGCTCCTTTCCCATAATGCCTTGTGATATGTAGATGCTTAGTAGAGGGCGAAAGGCAATTTAAAACTCTACACACTGGTGCTCTCCTCAAGGAGAGATGTCTCTGTCCATAACCCACTCATTGCCTCCCACAAAGCCAGCCAGTTCATTTTGCTCTGCACTGACGAGGGACAAAAATCCCGAAACAGCGCTGTATGCAGATAAATGAAATTGGCTTGGCTAAAATTCCTTTTGCTGTCTCAAGACTCGGTGAGTCAAAAGCAAATTGAGGATCTGTTACATCCAACAGAGGGCGCATGAGCTCCCAGCTCCTTTCCCATAATGCCTTGTGATATGAACATCGTTTTCACCAGCGAATCGCTCAGGATGTTTAAGGACGATCATGGTGATCTTGGTATCGTTTTAAAGACGAGCTTCTCATCTTTAAAAAGAATCCAAGTGTTTCTTTATAGTTTTAACCAATCCTGAGCAATTCACTCAGGTACAGTAGTGAAGCCGGCAATTACCGGCTTCACTACTGTACACAGACTGCAGAACGCTGGGTGATGCCACATACATCTTCAGGCAGCACTCGGCGCATCAGGCGCTAATGAAATTTTAAGGAAGCCGGATGGAAAAACGCTGCAGGTAACGTTTTTCCATCCGGCTGAGGCACAAATACAGCGCCAGAACTGATGCCTCTTGTGCCAGAATCGATCCCATAGAAAACTATGGGATCCGTCCTGGCATCAGTTTCCCCTCCGGCTTGTGTGCACCACGACCGAGGGAAACTGATAGCTGCGCCGGACATATGTGAACGCACCCTTACTCACTTTTTCCACGCTCCGCAGCCGCTGTGTGGGCGCTTCTCCCTGACGTCAGCGACCACTGATTGGGTCTCAGGGGTTACGTCGCATCATTATGCGTAATGACGTCGGACGTGACCCCTGAGACCCTGTCATCAGTCTCTTACGTCAGGCAGAAGCGCCCTAAGAGCGCAGAGCCGCTGCGGATCCAGGGAAGGTGAGTTAACATTGTTTTTTTATGTTTGATCACCTCCCCGGGGGCTCCGCTTATTATATTCGGGGGTCTGAAGAGACCCCACAGTATAATAATAGCAGTTTCGTTTCGGCCGTGTTTGGTCCAATCGAAAACTGCTGGGTGAGGACTCCGCTGCCGTGCCAGGGAAATAAGCCTCGCGTGCCACTCTTGGCACGCGTGCTGGGGGTTGCCGACCCCTGGTCTATAGCATCACAAGCTGGTTGCTATCAGTGGTATGATAAACATAAATAGCTGCTTGAGAATCCAAACACTAACCTCTTGACTGATGACTTTATACAGTGGGGAAAAAAAAGTATTTAGTCAGCCACCAATTGTGCACGTTCTCCCACTTAAAAAGATGAGAGAGGCCTGTAATTGACATCATAGGTAGACCTCAACTATGAGAGACAAAATGAGAAAAGATATCTAGAAAATCACATTGTCTGATTTTTTTTTAGAATTAATTTGCAAGTTATGGTAGAAAATAAATATTTGGTCACATACAAACAAGCAAGATTTCTGGCTCTCAGAGACCTGTAACTTCTTCTTTAAGAGGCTCCTCTATCCTCCACTCATTACCTGTAGTAATGGCACCTGTTTGACATTGTTATCAGTATAAAAGACATCTGTCCACAACCTCAAACAGTCACACTCCAAACTCCACTATGGTGAAGACCAAAGAGCTGTGGAAGGACACCAGAAACAAAATAGTAGACCTGCACCAGGCTGGGAAGACTGAATCTGCAATAAGTAAGCAGCTTGGTGTGAAGAAATCAACTGTGGAAGCAATAATTAGAAAATGGAAGACATACAAGACCACTGATAATCTCCCTTGATCAGGGGCTCCACGCAAGATCTCACCCCATGGGATCAAAATGATCACAAGAACGGTGAGCAAAAATCCCAGAACCACAC
Source organism: Leptodactylus fallax (assembly GCA_947044405.1). Taxonomy (NCBI): domain Eukaryota; kingdom Metazoa; phylum Chordata; class Amphibia; order Anura; family Leptodactylidae; genus Leptodactylus; species Leptodactylus fallax. The sequence continues at coordinate 3,026,316 of CAMRHE010000140.1, forward strand.
GGAGGGACCTAGTGAATGACCTGCAGAAAGCTGGGACTAACGTAACAAAGGCTACCATGAGTAACACATTATGCCGCCAGGGACTCAGATCCGGCAGTGCCAGACGTGTCCCCCTGCTTAAGCCAGTACATATCCAGGCCCATCTGAAGTTTGCTAGAGAGCATTTGGATGTTCCAGAAGAGTATTGGGAGAATGTCATATGGTCAGATGAAACCAAAGTAGAACTATTTGGTAGAAACACAACTCGTCGTGTTTGGAGGAGAGTGAATGCTGAGTTGCCAGAACAATGAAGGAGTGGCATCGTAAGAAGCATTTCAAGGTCCTGGAGTGGCCTAGCCAGTCTCCAGATCTCAACCCCATAGAAAACCTCTGGAGGGAGTTGAAAGTCCTTGTTGCCCAGCGACAGCCCCAAAAGATCACTGCTCTAGAGGAGATCTGCATGGAGTAATGGGCCAACATACCAGCAACAGTGTGTGCCAACCTTGTGAAGACTTACAGAAAACGTTTGACCTCTGTCATTGCCAACAAAGGATATATAACAAAGTATTGAGATGAACGTTTGTTATTGACCAATTACTTATTTTCCACCATAATTTGCAAATAAATTCTTTAAAAATCAGACAATGTGATTTTCTGGATTTGTTTTCTCATTTTGTCTCTCATAGTTGAGGTCTACCTACTGTATGATGTCAATTACAGGCCTCGCGCTGCCAGTTCGTCTATCTTGTTCGCAAGAGATCTTACATTGCCCATAATGATGGAGGGGAGAACAAGTCTAAAACATCTCTTCCTAATCCTCCGAAGGGCTCCAGCTCTACAACCTCTTCTTTTTTCCTCCAAATTTCCGGGGGGGATGTCTGGTCTAGCAGCATGCAGCCCTGCTGTGTCTCTAAGCTGCAACAGTTCATCCCTGGAGTAGACAAAAAAATCCTGACCACAAGCAGGGTCTGCAAACACAATAGTTCCCATTGAAAGCACAACAAAACAAACAAAAAGTATCACAAAGGTCCAATTCCAAGTCCTCATATGGTTCTTCATAGTGCAATGCCCCTTACATAAAGTGATAAGACAAAACAAAGAAAGGAAAAGAAGAGAAAACTCGAGGTGAGCAGGCTGCCACTCCAGCGGCGCCATCTTGGAAAAAAATATATGTAGCCAGATTTGTGTCAACAGTGGTTCCAAGCAGGAATGCACTTGTAAGTAATAGTCCGCAGGAACTTTCATTAGTACAATGAAACGTCTAAACGTTACATTGCAAAGTGGAAATGCAAAATGCTTTAAAATGCTGTGTATTTCACACTGAGGACTCCTAGGATATTATGTAACTACCTTCTAGATGTTTAAGTAGACACTGTAGTTTCAACAAAATTTATCGTATAGGTTATTATAAGAAATTTTGTAATATATCTTATGAGAAAGAAATGCCTCTTTCTAATCAGGCTGTTTACCTGCTTCCCATCTCTGCGAAAATTACTTTCACTATGAAAATGGAACTTTAACCCCTTAAGGACACAGCCCAAAAGTGTGTTAAGGACCAGGCCTTGTTTTTCAAAACTGGCAAGTGTCACTTTATGTGGCAAAAACTTTGAGACACTTTAACTTACACAAGTGATTTTGAGATTGTTTTCTCGTGACACATTGTACTTCATGCTAGTGGTAAACACTAATCAATATTTTTGTATTTATTTCTAAAAAATATAGGATATTTGATGGAAATTTGGAAAAAAAATCGCAATTTTCAAAATGTGAAATTCTCTGCTTTTCAGACAGTCATACCACCCAAATACATTAATAAATATTATCTACCATATCTCTGCTTTATATTGGCATAATCTTTTAATCGTCCTTTATTTTGGATGTTAGAAGGCTTACAAGTATAACAGCGATTTTCCAGATTTACAAGAAAATTTCCCAAACTAATTTTTTAGGGACCACTTCAGTTCTGAAGGGGATTATAAATGCCTATATATTAGAAAACCCCCATAAATCACCACATTTTCAAAACTGCACCCCTCATATAATTCAAAACAGCATTTGAGAAGTTTGTTAACCCTTTAAGCATTTCACAAGAATTAAAACGACGTGAAATTTAGACATTTCATTTTTTTCCACTAATCCCTTCATTTAACCCTAAATTTAACACATTCACAAAGGGTTAAAGGAGAAAATGCATCTCACAGTTTATTATACAATTTCTCCAGAGCACAGAAATACCCCACATGTGGGTCTAAACTGATGTTTGGGCATTCCAGCAGATTTTGCTGGAATAGTTTTCAGTTGTCATGTCTCATTTGGAAAGCCCCTAGAATACCAAAACAATGGAAACCCCCTAAAAGTGACCCCATTTTGGAAACTACACCCCTCACAGAATTCATCAAGGGGTATAGTGAGCATTTTGACCCCACAGCTGTTTCACACATTTTACTAACATTGGGATGTACAAATGAAAAATTACTAAAATGTCACTTTATCCCCAAAGTTTTTATATTCACAAGGGGTTAAAGGAGAAAAAGGACCCCATAGTTTGTTAAACAATTTCTCCTGAACACAGCAATACCCCATATGTCGTCATAATCTGCTGTATGGGTACATGGTGGGGCTCAGAATGGAAAGAGCGCTATTTTGCTTTTGTAGGGCAGATTTTGCTGGAATAGTTTTCAGGTGCCATGTTGCATTTGCAGAGCCCCCAAAGTACCAATACAGTGGAAACCCCCTAAAAGTGACCCCATTTTGGAAACTACACCCCTCATAGAATTTATCTAGGGGTATGGTGAGAATTTTGACCTCACAGCTGTTTCACAGATTTTATTAACATTGGGACTTAAAAATGAAAAATTACTTTTTTTTTTCCAATAAACCGTCCATTTAGCGACGTATTTTTAATTTTTTCAAGTGGTTAAAGAAGAAAAAGCTCCCCACAGTTTGTTACACAATTTCTTCTGAACATAGAAATGCCTCATATGTGGTTGTAATCTGCTGTATGGGTACATGGTGGAGCTCAGAATGGAAAGAGCGCTATTTGGCTTTAGGAGGGCAGATGTGGCTGGAATAGTTTTCAGGTGCCATGTCGCATTTGCAGAGCTCCTAAAATACCAATACAATGGAAACCCCTCAAAAGTGACCCATTTTAGAAACTACACCCCTCAAGGAATGTATCAAGGGGTATTATCATTTTCAGCCTAAAAATGCTTCCCAAAAATTAATGTACAAAGTGAAAATTGAAGTTTTTGAAGAAATATCCAATTTCAGAATACGTTGTGGCCACTTTGTGGCATCAGAGACATGCACTCCTAAAACTATTAAGTGGGCTATCCCGGGGGAAAAAAAAATTATATATGTGGGTGTAAACTGTTGCTTGGGCACACAGCAGGGCACAGAAGGGAAGGAGCACTGTGTTTTTTTAGCTTTTGGAGTACAGATTTAGAGGGACTTTCTGGACGCCATGTTGTTTTTGCAGAGCCCTAGAGGTGCCAGTAAACTGGTACAATGCAGCATAAAGCATAAGTAACATTTTACCTTTATTCTACGGGTTGGTACGATTACGGCGATACCTAATTTATATTGTTTTTTATGCGATACTAATTTTGCAGAACAAAAACCCATTTGGAGACATAAATTAATTGTTTTTGCATTGCCATCTTCAGAGATGCGTAACATTTTTATTTTGCGGTTTACAGAGTTGGTTGAGGGCTTATTTTTGCGGCACAACCTGTGCTTTTTATCGGTACTGTTTTGGGGTACATATGACTTTTTGATCACTTTTTATGGCATATTTTGTAAGGTGAGATGGCAAAAAATCATTACTTTTGGCAGGTTTTTTCTGTTCTTTTTTTCCTGAAGTTCACCGTGTACGTTAAATATTGTTTCATTTTTATTGTACAGGTTGTTACGGACGCGACGATACCAAATATGCCTTGTTTTTATTCATTTTTAGTTTTTTTGTTATAGAATTCATTTTACATAGGAAAAGGGAATTTTTGGGGCTTTATTCTTTTATTAATTTTTTTCACTTTATTTTATTTTTTTTTTCATTTTTTTTATTTTTTCATGTGTCCCATTAGGACACCTGAGCCAGCAATGCTTTGATTGCTGGCTCTGTACTATAGACTGCAAGACACGTGCATACAAGTGTCTTGCAGTCTATACATGAAGTTAGCGCTATGCAGACGCATAGCCTAACTTCCGGAGGTCTCGCCAGGATCAACCAGGTAGTGGGGGCTCCAGGCAGCCTGGGGTCACTGGGCAGACCCCAGGCTGCAGATTATAGATCTCGCTGCGGGGGCTGCCGAGAGGAGTGGCAACATGTTTGACCACGGCATCCAAGGGGTTATGGAGTAGGGGTTATGGAGTAGGGTGTTAGCTGTCAGTTACAGCTAACACCTGGTTCCGATGCCGCCCGCTCAGATAGTGAGTGGGCAGCCACCCTAGGGCGTAGTATTACTCCCTGTTGCGCGAAGTACCAAGCGCGCAGGACGTAATAGTACGTCCAATGTCGTTAAGGGGTTAAAGAATGACACTAATCTTAAAAGGGTTGCTCATGTCTAACTGGGAACAGTTCAGGTCTTAAATACCAGTATAGCTTAGTATAACTTCGGAATTCATAGTCTGGCACATTGGTTTTCCAGAGGTACAGGTTCTATTATGAACAGTTTGATGCCTTTACTCACTTGCTTCCTTGCTGGACACTGGCACTTTTTCAGCGTGTCTGTTTTCCATTGTTGTCTATAGCGCTATCTAACTAGATTGGTAGGTACTAATGTTTCAGCTCACCAGGCACATCTTCATTAGTCTTCTAAATGTGGCTAGGGTGTTCAGTCCAAAGGACATCTGCAGAAACTCACAACAGTCCCATTGGGATAATAATAGCTGTCTTCTCTCAGTCCTTTTCAGCCAATGACCAGGACTAGAATAGAGAATAATCAGGTATGACCTAGCGCTGACATGGAATCTTCAATGGGTAGGCATCCCAGGCTGTACATGTGTACAGGAACCAGTAATCAACAGGGAGGCACCGGGTCCCATCCTTCTTCATAACTATGTAGGGGCTCTTGCTGGCGTGAATGACATGACTTTCCTGCATTTCTTGATGTCCTAATATAGTGCTGGTGGTATTTTTTGATAATGCTGCCAGAAAGTTTCAGTTGAGATGTTATGTTTAAGCATCCGTTTCAGGCCAAAACCTGCTTCATGGCATGAGAAGGTCTTCATGCGCATCCCAGGACCTGGGACAACTGTCCATGCACATATTAGTGTCCTCTATTGCTGTCTTGTCAAAAGATGAGGATATTGGTGGCCACATCAGCTGATTCAATACACCAGTCAAGTTCCTGGATCTGGACTTGTTGAACAGGGAACACGTCAGAAACTATTTCTCTGAGGGCCAAGATAATATTATAATTAGAGATGAGCGAATCGAAGTTGACGAAGTGGAATTCGATCCAATATATATTTGATTCGCATCGAATCCGGTTTTCCTCACACTTTGTGGTAACGAATCGCACAGCTCCGATCGGGGGTTTTAACGCCTAAGATGCCACGGTCAAATATGGCCGCGGCATCCAAGGGGTTCCGCAATGCTACATGTCCCCCTCGGCACCCCCCTGCGGTGATTAAAAATAAAAAAATACTAATTCACCTCGTGTTTGTGTTTGGCGGCTAGGTATAACACTCTCAGGGGCTCTTAGGAACCTATCTATCCCATTTCTAGCTCTCTAAGGAAAACACAGCCGAAGTTATGTCAACGTGAATGTGACATGTATGTCTATGAGAAAACAAATGGTAAGCAGAGGATACAAATTCAGAGTTTAATCATACACTGCGCTTTTACATATTTAACGCTCCAAAAGTTACCTATTTATTAGGGAAGTGTGCGTGCCAGTGTTTTTTTTTAGACACACATGGAGGTTATATTGCAGTCTGTTTTGATGGCTTGTAAGTGCCACAGTGGCTTATTGCTATTTGGGTGACAAATTTGTGGCTGTGAGCCACTTAAAAAGATGAAGAATTGGCTTTTTTTTTTTATCTTTTAATTTTTTTATACCAACACCAACAGTGTGCTATAGTGGAATGTGATGATGGACCAGACCACAGGAAATGTCTGCCTGAGTGGTAGCAGTGGTGGTATGCACTAGGCAGCTTTGGCAATATGTGTGGCAGGGCATAATATGATGGATTAGGCCACAGGACATGTTTGCTTGAGTGGTGGGAGGTCATCTGGGTATGGGTGGAACTGGCAGTTGCAGAGTTCTCCCTAAATGCTGCGGCAACCTGGGTATACAGCCTATCCTGATAATATTTTAACGTTTCTTTTCTTTGGAAAGCAGTACCTGCAACGTGGATGGGATTCTAGCTAATCCCATCCACACATTGCAGAAAAAAAATCCACAGTGGAAAAGCTACGTTTTCAAAAACGCCCTCATTCTTTGAAAATTACAGTTTGTTAATTATACCTGTGGAAACGCCGGTGTTTTCCTATTGGAATAATATGGGCATAAAGTCCTCAGAGAAAAACTCAGCGAAAATGCTTTTTTTTTTCCACAGTGCTTTTTTTTTTTGCTGCGTTTCGCAACATTGGGCCCTAGCCTGAAAAACTCTTTGTAAAAAACACTATGCATTTCCACTGTCTTTTTTTCTGCAGCGTTTTTTGTAAGCTGCATTGGCCGCAGCAAAAAACACTGCATATTACAGTACCTGCAAAGTGGTTGGGATTCTGGCTAATCCCATCCACACATTGCAGAAAAATATCCATAGCTGAAATGCTGTGATTTAAAAAATCTTCGCGTTTTTGTAAATCGCAGCATGTCAATTATATGTATGGAAACGCTGGCATTTTCGATATAGGTATACGAGAGGCAGAAAGTTGTCAGAGGAAAACTCAGTGGACTTTCTGTGAAAAGCACTATGGAAAAAAATGCGATCTGTTTCCGCCGTGGTCTTTTCTGCAGCGCTTTTCTGCTGTGGCTTGCTACGTGGGACCTTAGCCTTAGGTTGTCTTATCAGTCTTACTTATGGCAAACAGCTGATTTTGCCAGGTAAAGCCATCTCTGACCAGATGTTTGGCCACATGAATGTCTGTCATTGTAAAACATGGATAGTTCAAGTTCAGCAGAATACCCTCTATAACGTCCGTATGTCCTAAAACTTGGTCAGGGGTTTTCATGACAACTTTTTAAAGGTTTGTAGTGTTTGAATTTGTGCTGAAGTTTTAATAGTATCCCTTAGAGCAATGGGCCTAATCAGTATGGAGTCTCAAGGCGCGCACAGCCGCAGAATCCGTGGCAACATCAAGCTCTATCGCGGAAGCACGGCTGTACAACCGGACAGGAATAGGACTTGTCCTAAGTTTTGCGGCCCAAACTGTTGGCGTGCACACCGAACCGTGTAGTAGTGTGCGTGATCTGACAGAAATGAATGGGTCAGTGTGCTATCCGGGAAAAACCCAGATAACACACTGAACTAGCACACGGTCGTGTGCAAGGGGCCTTACTTCAGCGTCCTTCTCTGATCTGTGCCTCCCATTGAATCCACCTCAAAATCAGAAATCTACACAAGCATCAATTTCAGATGTTATTTTGTGTTCATTTTTTTCATAAATAAAGTTAAAGCTCCACCCATCCTAGCCATTACCATTTTACAAAATGTGGCATGAGTATAAATATTTGGTGCAAACATGGTAATGTGCCAAAAACTGCAAATTTTATGATACATTATGTGCTAGAAACTGATGTATAATGTACAATGAATCTCTCCCAGTGTTTAGTTAAGGAAATATAGGAGACATACAATTTGGATTTCATGAACTGTGCCAGGCAGCAGCTGCCAAGGCAAATAAAATTATGGGATGCATCAAAAGAGGTCTCGATTCTCATGACAAGAACATAGTTATGCCTCTATACAAATCACTGGTACGGCCACACTTAGACTATTGTGCACAATTCTGGGCCCCAGTATACAAGAAAGACAAAATCGAACTAGAAAGAGTGCAAAGAAGGGCAACTAAAATTATTAGGGGAATGGGTGGATTGGAGTACAACGATAGATTAACAAACTTGGGGTTATTCAGTTTAGAGAAAAGGCGTCAACGGGGAGATCTAATAACAATGAACAAATACATGAAGGGACAGAACAAAGAACTTTCTAATGTTCTTTTTACGCCTAGGCCTGTGACATTGACAAGGGGACATCCTCTACGACTGGAGGAGACAAAGTTTCACCAGCAACATAGAAGAGGATTCTTTACAGTAAGAACAACAAGGCTATGGAACTCTCTGCCCCAGGAAGTGGTGATGGTGGAATCATTGATCAAGTTCAAAGAGGGCCTGGATGCCTTTCTCGAACAGAACAACATTATGGGTTATGGGTTTTAGATTTTAAGGGCACATTGATCCAGGGTTTTATACTGATTGCCAGATTGGAGACGGGAAGGAATTTTTTCCCATGAAATGGGGCAATTGGCATAAGCCTCATGGGTTTTTTTTTTGCCTTCCTCTGGATCAACACTGTAGGGGACTGTAGGGTTATAGGTTGGACTTGATGGACTAATGTCTTCATCCAACCTCATCTACTATGTAACTATGTAACTGAATACGCCCGTTGGAAACTAGACTTTCCTAAAGTCAGGAAGGAAAAATAAAATCAAAATAGCCGAACTGAAGTTTTTTTTTGCTGTTTCGCCTTCCAAAAAAGTTTGTTCAAAAAGCAATCAAAGCAATAGAAATTCTCCAAAACAGTATAAATAAATAGTGCATCTGCCCCCCCCAAAAAAAACATGGAAATACAAAAAAGTTAAGAGTGTCAAAATATGGTGACTCCAATAATTAATTGTTTTTTTGGTTTTTTATTTGCAAAATTTTGGATTTTTGTTAGTGGGTTAAAATGTAACAAAAACTATATACATTTGTTATTGCCATAATCATAACGACCCACAGAATACAGGTGACGTCATTTTGGCTGCAAGGTGTATGAAAACATTAAGCCCTCATATAGCACTGTAAATGGAAAAATAAAAAAGTTATGGCATTTGGAAGGGAGGAAGTGAAAAATCAGATTAAAAAAATGGCTGTGATGGGAAGGGGTTAAATTAAACTTGATGTAAAAAATCTGCAGCATAATACAGTAATGTAAAAATCAAGATTTTCTTAACCTCATGATCACAATAGGGGAGCTATTAAGACTATGACTCCTTGACAGACGCAAGACTGAAGAGAATTACTCAGTCTCTTAGTAAGTCTAGTGCAAGTAGTTGCGCCTGATCGTAAATCTATGCCAGTCAGGAACTGGCATAGATTTATGATATAACTAACAACAGTTTCTGGCGTGATTTATAGTAAATCTGGCAGACTGGGCCACCCCTGCCTGCATCGCTCATCCCATTGTCTAAAAAAGTGTTGACCAGGGTGCAGGAAGTTGAGGTGCATTTTTGGCAGCTTTCAAGGCATATCTGCCTTAATGTGGGCAAATTAATTTCTTTCCACGCGGAACTTGACATGTAGTGCAGATTTTAAAATCCATAGGCTGTCTCTATTCTCTGTGATTCACTGTGGGTTTCATTTTTTTTCTATTAGAGTGGTAAAGTTTGCGACAATAGCTGTGACGCAATTGACAAATCCAGGTACAGTATAACCTCCTCAGACTAATCTGACAGGACCAATCACTCATAAAACCATGCTGATACTTTGTTTATTATCATTGAGATACTCCAGGATAGCACAGCTTAGAAAACCTTGAAATATTTTTTACTCAACAGAGGTGAGGCTTAACCCTTATAAGAAGCTTCTTCATGGTGCAGGAAGGGGTTACTAGAGCAACTCTGGACTAAAATGGAATGCACTTTACTTGAATATGTTGCTGTTTTGTGTCTGAAAAACCTCTCTAAAGTTGCTGCCACTATGTGTCTCCTTTCTTGATAATTTTCTGGTCACTCTTTTTTACTAGGGAAGTTCTGTCCTGTACCATAAAGAAGTAGTGCTATAACTTACTATGCCATGACGTACTACTGTGTTATGGTGTTTGCACCTGCACAGGAGCTGAGCGGGTGCCATCAGCTGTATGATATAGTAGAAACCCACCCATCATCAGAGATGATCACACATGACTGTAGCATTTAAGAGATTTTCTTACATGTTACGCCCACGATCTTCCCCCACCCCCGTGGCATGTTCAGTGGTTGCTGATATGTTGCCAAGGCAGTCTGGGGCCAAATCTGTTGCCTCAGGTCTGTTTAAGGCATGTGGTCTAGCGATTCTGCTGGGGAAAGCCCATAGGCTGAGAGGCTATATCTACTGCAATAAATGTGTATTGCATTGTATATTACTGAACCAGCGATCAAAAGATTGCTGGTTTAAGTTCCTTAGTGGGACAAAAAAAAGTGGGTTTTTTTAACCACTTCAGTAGCGGGCCAATTTCTGGTCCAGGACCAGACACATTTTCGGGTTTTTTGTATGTGCGGTTTTGAGGGCTGTAACATTTTTATCAATTACGTTATTCAACTAATTTCTGCATCTTTTTTCGGTGACACATAGGGCTTTATTTTTATGTTGTTTTTATTTTTACATGTGTTTTAATTTTTTTTTTATATCCGGGAAAATATAAACAAAAGGAGAGGGAAAATGTGTCTGTTTTTCACTTTTCATTTTTTTTATTTAATAACAAAAAGTGCTACTAAAAAAAATTTATATCGTTTTTACTCTGCGTTACGGTAATTTTTATTTTGTATGGTGTCGTCGGGTTGGGGCTATAAGCTTTAGAAAGGGCGTGTTATTGACATAATATTTTATTTATTTTTTTTAATTATTTTATTTACATTTTTTTTTTTTTTTTTACATTGTGTCCCCATAAGGTCATAATAGACCTTTGGGGACATCTGATCAATTTTTTTTGTGGGGGAGGCTGATTTCCCCTGTAACTGGGGCTGGTACATTTAGCCCCAGTTGCAGGAGGAATACAGCCTCCTGTCCGTTACTATAGAGCTGATCTGGGTCCTGTTCAGCAGCTCTAACACGCTCTGATCCCGGCGGACCATGTGACCGCCGGGTCAGAGGGGAGCCGCATCATGATGGCACCCATAGTGGTGTAAACAGTGCTCATTGAGCTCTCTGTGAGCTCCAGCTGAAGTTACAGCCGGCTCCCCATTTCAGCAGCTGCACGATTTCGTGCAGCTGATGAAATCTGCTTGGACATACTGGTACGTTCTTGCAGAACAAGGCAACCACCTTCCGGATGTATATACGTAAATGGGTGGTCCCAAACTGGTTTAAAAAAAAATAGAAATAGAACACCCAAAATGTCATTCATTATGAAAAAAAAAAAAAAAAAAAAGCTACGCCACTCCGAAGATGGTGATTCAAAAACAAATCTTTTTTTCTTTCCCTAGTTCACCATATCACAGTAATTGTACTGACCCATAGAATAAAGGTAACACGTTACTTATGCTGTATGGTGAACATCAAAAAATTTTAAATGTTAAAAAGCAATGTCAGAATTGATATATTTATTTTTCTTCCCCACAGAAACAGTTAATATAATTTAGTCAATAAGTTATAGCCACCCCAAAATGGTGTAATTAGAAAATGCATGTTATCCCACAAAAAAATAAGCCTCCATATGACTTTAGGGCAAGACTGGCTGCATCAGGAAGGGAAATATGTAAGCTCTCCGAGTATATGTCAGGGTACACTCCAGGTTTAGGGATTACAAAGGAAAAGAAACCAAAAGTGACTCCATCCCAAAGTAACTATAGGAACAGAGGAGCTACTGTGAATTTATTGGGGTATTTGGTGTATCTTATGTACTCTGTACAGTTTACATATTCATTATTTACCATCTGCTGTGCATTCAGATGTGGAAAACTAATACTCACTACACACCTTGATAAATTCTTTGAGGGGTGCAGTGTCACTTTCCAGGGGATTTCACTTTATTGGCACCTCCAAAAGCCAAATAGGGTTCCTTCACTTCTGTGCCCTGCTGTGTGCTGAAACAGCAGTTTATGCCCACGTATGACATTGTTGTATCTGGGATACCCCACTTACATGTCATTTGTGGGTATAAACTGCTGTTTGGGCATTCAGCAGGGCACAAAAGGGAAGGAGCTTTATTTGGTCTCGAAGCACAGATTATGATGATTTGGTTCTTGGATACCATGCCACTTTTGGAGAGCAAAGTGGAATCCCCTGACACGTGACCCCATTTTGGAAAATGCACTCCTCAGGGTATTTATCCAGAAGTGTAGCAAGCATTTTTACTCCCCAAGTATTGCATTAATTTATTTTACAGAACTTAATGAGCAGCTGGTGGTAAAAATGGCAATTTTTCAGAAATATGTAATTTCAGTACGCATTATGTTTTTGCCCAGCTTGTGTCAAGAAACAAACACTACAAAGTAGTTGTGCCCGGGTTAACAGATTAAGGCCGGGGTCCCACGTGGCGTAAACACAAAAAAACAGCTGCGTTTTACAGTCACTGTGTAGTGGATGGGATTCTAGCGAATCCCATCCCCACAGTGCCGTACAATACGTGTAATTTCCAAAACCATCGCAGTTTTGGAAATAGCAGCATGTCAATTATACCTACAGAAACGATGATGATTATCCTATAGGTGTAATTGAAGCATATAGTCCGCAGAAGAAACCTCTACGAACTTTCTGTGAAAAGCGCTGTGGGAAAAAAAAGGCGATGTGTTTCTGCCGCAATTTTCTCACAACTCTTTTTTGCTGTGGACCGCTACGTGGGGCCTTAGCCTAAATCTTTTTGGAGTTTGTATCTCTGCTGACACAAGATGGGTGCAACAATTCGGGCACTGAATTAGCATAACTCTTTTTACCATCAAATGGAAAATAAATTACTGCTACACTCATGTTAAAAATGTATGCTATGACCCTTGATGCTTTCCTTAAGGGCTGTAGTTTACAAAATCTGCAAAAGTGACACGTAGTGTAAATAAATTAGGCCTCAAATGCTCATGGTGCTCTGAGCCCTGACATATTTCCAGGCAAAAGAGTTGGTTGGCACTGACTTTTCACAGTGCCACAAGCTGGGTGTGACATGTCGGGCACTTAAATAGCGTATATCTGGGAAAATTTCAATTTTCATTTTGCATCATCCACTGTCCATTTCTTTTTGGAAATCGTCTATGGGGTAAAAATCATCACTATGCCTGCTGATTTTTTGAGGCATGCAGTTTTCAAAGTGAGGTCACTTCTTGGTACTTTCCATTGCACAGCCACCTTAGTAGCTCTGCAAATGCATCATGGCAGCTGTAAATTATCCTGCCCAGCAAAAGCTTAATGGCACTCCATACTTTCTGAGCCCTGCTGTGTGCCCAAACAGCAGTTTTCAACCACATGTGGGGATTTTCTGTACTTGGGAAAAATTGCGTATCAAATTGTGGAGTGCATTTTCTCTTTTAGCCCTTATGAAAATCAAATATTTGGGGTTAAAAAGTCATGTTTTATTGAAAAAAATATTTTTTTATTTTCGCATCCCAATATTAATAAAATCTGTGAAACCTTTGAGGCAAAAAATGTTCATTATACCCCTTGATAAATTTCTTGAGGGGGGTGCAGTTTCCAAAATGGGGTTAATTTTTGGGGTTTTCGACTGTATTGCTACTTTAGGGACTCTGCAAATGCAACATGGCACTCAAAAACTATTCCAGCAAAATCTGTCGTCCAAAAGCCAAATAGCACTTTTTCTGTTCCAAGCCCCACAAAGTATCCATACAGCAGTTTATGACCACATATGGGGTACTGCCCTGTTCAAGAGAAATTGTGTAACAAACTGTGGGGTGCTTGTTCTCTATTAACCCCTTGTGAAATGAAAAGAGACATGGCACCTGAAAACTATTTCATTACAATCTGCTCTTCAAATGTTCAGAGGCGCTCCTTCCCTTCAGCACGCTGCTATGTGCCAAAACATTAGATTACATCAAGATGTGGGGTAATTCCATTCTCGGGAGAAGTTGAATAAATTGTGTGATGCATTTTCTTTAACCTTTTGTGAGTGTGTAAATTTTAGGGATATTTGAAGAAATTTCGCCTCCATATTGTTTTAATTCCGTTAAAAACTTAAAGGTTTAACAAATGCTGTTTTGAATTATTTGAGGGGTGCAGAAAATGGGGTGATTTATAGGGGATTCTAATACATAGGCCTTTAAAATCTCCTTCGGAACCGAAGTGGTCCGTAAAAAGAGCTTGGGAAATTTTCTTGTAAATTTGGAAAATTGTTTTTAGATTTGTTTGCCTTCTAACATCCAAAATAATTGTAAGCACAATTAAAAAATGATGCAAACATAAAGCATGAGACATGGTAGATAATGTTTATTAACTAATTTGGGTGGTATGACCAATATCTGCCCTAAATGCAGAGAATTTCACATTTTGAAAAAGCTTCCAAATCTCTACCAAATTTCCTATTTTTTCATAAATAAATTTTAAAAATATAAAAGTTTACTGCTAACATGAAGTACAATGTATCATGAAAAGACAGTCTCAAAATCACTTGGGTAAGTTAAAGATTCTCAAAGTTATTATCACACAAAGTGACAGATCAGTTTTTAAAAATGGTGCCATGTCCTTAAGGAAATTTTGGACTAGTGTTTAAGGGGTTAAATGAGACGAAGTTGTCTGAAAAGTTAGTGACCATTTAAATATTAGAAATAGGGGTCTGTCTGTCAGCGGTAGCATGGCCTGCCTGTATGCCAGGTACAATACTGCTAAACACTGAATTTTTTTAGGAAACAATAATAATAGCACAAAGAAACACAAAAAGAGCCATTCTTGTAAGAACAGAGTTTATTTCATGTACATGAGTACTGTCTGATCTTTTACACACGTTGATGCCTATACTAACAGAGCACTGTAGAACACTCATAGAAGATATCTATAACACACAATGAGCAGAAATTGTATCCGACAACAGATACATGTAATATGTTGCATTAGGGAGTGATAGAACAGCATGTAAATACACTCCTCAACAATCACAATATGTCTCTGCCATGAGGTGTAGCTATTTTTCAGTGCAGAAGACTTATTACCATACAACACACTGGGTGTTGTATTGAACTTCTGCACAATATACACATACAGCATGAAGCAGAATTCCATCTTGTTGAAACTGGGCCTGCCATTTCATTACATTGAAACCAGTGGCCTATATTGCCAAGTTACAACTGAAATAGAAAATTTGTATATTTCTAGAAACAGCATTTATTACAATTATTATTACTGCAACTTGAAGACTTGCCAATGACACCACATATATGGTTACACATGTTCAAGCAATAATTTGTGTCACGCCTTAAAACCTAGTCAGCATCCTTAATATTCCTCTCATTAGAGGTAGGTAATATGTGACAACCATAAATGATGAGAGTTGGAATACAGCATCTGTAATGGAGAGTCCTCCATCATATAGCATTATGATGCTAACACTTTACAATTCTATGTGCTTCTAATCTACAGAAATTATGTATAAACAATGTGCTTTCATTGTGCTAAGGATTATGTATTGTGCATTCATTACAGTTTTTCTGGGTATATATTTATCTATATTAATCTTAAAGACAAACTATTAAATTATTGCTAATGTGCCACTTCCTTCAAATTCTTCCAGACATGATTACATATTAATTATTTTTTTTAATGCCGGGGCCCCACGTGGCGTAAATGCTGCAGTTTAGCTGCGGCGGAAACGTCACAGCGTTTTACAGAAAAATACCCGCAGCAGAAATTCTGCAATTTCCACAACCGTTGCGTTTTTGGAAATCGCAGCATGTCAGTTATACCTACAGAAATGCCGGTGGTTCCACATAGGTATAATTGAAGCAGAAAGTCCGCAGAGGAAAACACTATGGACTTTCTGTGAAAAACACTGCGGGAAAAACGGCGATGCATTTCGATCTCGGTTTTTCCCGCAGCACTTTTTTGCTGCGGCCCACTATGTGGGGCCTTAGCCTAAAGGTGGATTTCTATGCTAAAAAATGAGTCCAAGCTTAAAGGATCTGTTGATGATGGCTGGTGTGGCTATACTACCTTTTCTTCTCTGCACCTAAACAGGGTTTGTAGTTATTTCATAATACAGACACCCATACATATCAGGAAATCATCACATTATTTTGTAGGAAAACTAAGCTGTAGACAGCTCTACTGCACAGCAAGGTGGTTGCATGCAACAATAAGCCAGTGTCACAAAGCACTGTAACAAACACTTATACAGTACATCTGCCATAGCGACTAGCCCAGAGAATCTACACAGTTTGATAACACCATAAGGTGGCTTCACAACCAATGCAATTCAAAAGGAGGTCATGAGATTAACCCCTGGCTATGTTCACACAATGAAATTTCATACAGATTTTGACCAGTATTACAAAATCTGTCTAACAACAGGGACAATCCTCGTGTGCGTCTACTGTAGTGCAAACTGCACATCCACAACCTTGGATTTTTGCCATGGAAAATACACAGTGGGGAGATTAATTAAGATCAGTGCATAGTATGCTGGTCTTAACACTGTGAGCGCTGGTGGCACATGTGCCAGAATTATTAAGAGGCACATAATTCTCATAGTTAGTATGGTTGAAAAAAGACATGTCCATCAAGCTCAGCCAGGGGATAGGAATCATCATGCCATTCTATACATTTACATAACCATCAATGCTATTTTCCTCTAAAAAGGCATCTAATCCTTTTTTGAAGCTGTCGGCTGTGACCAGCTCCAAATTGCTGTGACCAATTCTCGCAGTAGGTCCTGTATACCAGAATTGCAAACTACCCCAGTCAGTGACCAGTGTAGATTCCAACTATAATTCATGTCAGTTTTCTGGCAAAAGTTATGGCAGATCTCTTGGGTTGAGTCATCCTCACCATGTTGAAGTCAGAAAATTAACAAAGTGGTCAAAAAATATGCTGCTTATGCATCAGAAAAATGGAATGATAAATTTTTAACAGTGTATTTTAAATTTACTGTGTCAACATAGCCAGAAAGAGGTTTACCTATTTTAAACATATATAGATATACAAAGATATAGAAAACATGCCATAAGTGCCTTATAGGTGTGGGTCCCAGCTCTGGGATCTACACATATCATGAGATCTGGGGTCAGGGACTCCTGTAGCACAGCCTATGTGGATGAAGAAGTGGCTGCTTGCTTCTCTTCATTCATTTCTACAAGAGTCCTGAATACAGCCAAGTGGGCAATTCAGATTTCTGAATTCCTACAGAGTTGAATGGAGAGAGAAGCACATGCATGGCACCCTCTTCATTCAGAGATAAGAAGACAAGAGTACCCAACACCCATTTTCAAGACGGGTGCAGGACACAGATGTATGACCCGCATCTGTAAGGCATTGATGGCATTTACTGCAGTAAAGCCCCTTTAAGTAAAACTTATCTGACCTGAAATGTATAGTCCTCGGTGTTACATGAGGTTTAAACATCATACATTTATTACGTAAGGAAAAACAATTATGTTATAAAAGATATTCACCTCCAGCAGTTAAAAGAATCCATTATCAGACAAGACAACAGGACAAATGAATGCTGAGACTGTCAGAGATTTATAAAGCTAGTAGAATCTGTCACCATTTTCCTATGTCAGACAGCTGCTTTTATTTTCCAGACAGAATCTGACAGGCTGCTCTGTTCAACACAGATTTCACCCATAGCACTGTAGGTGGAAGTTCCTTAATGGTAGGATGCATCAGTTGTTTAGATGAATATGATCTACCAGCAATATCAATAATATTTTTTAGTAAGATCTTTATTTTAATGCAACTTTCTTAACTAGAACTGAAATGTATATCTCATCTTTACATATTGACTGGTGTATATGATGTCTAAAATCTATACCAACTATAAGTTGGCATAGATTTCAGTCCAGGTGCATGGCCCTGGCTGGAGAAGGCGCTTCATTTACAAGGAGGTGTATGCCTCTCTATAAATGAGGTGCATTCTCCCCGGCACCAAAGATATGAATACTGGCATGCACCACGCCCGTCTTTATAAATCGCCCCCATTAAAATTATAAGGACTATTATTCGTTATAGTATATACTACATCAGGAAGAAGAGAGGGCTGTCAATAGCAACTCTGAGTCTCATGTATGTTTCTAATGAAGTGTTACTTATTAGAGGGTACCTCCACATAGGAAGTGTCTGTTGCTAATTTTACATTGTGGCAAATCAGCTGTGGATATTCCTGAATTCTACTGTGTCAAAAGAGATGCCACTGTACACACGGCGTGTAAAATGGGGTAGTTTTACTGGTAGAATTCTTTGAGTAATCAATGTGCTTAACCTGCTGCTTTCACCATTGCCATGAGGAAAACCTACAGCAAAAGCTTCAAAGCTACTACAGGTAAATTTCAATTTTTTTGTGCAGCTTGTAGATGAGATTTGTTTAAATCCTATCCCCTTTTCTGCTACTGTACATTGCAGATAAAGTGCCATCAAGTCCAAAGCTACATTGCATGGCTGCTATAAACCAGATGGCGAGGGATGTAAACAGTGAAGAGGTCATATGATCACTGTGGCCCCTTCAAATAGCTGATCAATAGTAGTCCTGGGTAACAGACCCCCAATATTCATTATTGATGACCAATTCTGTATTTAGGTCGTCAATAAAAAAGTAGCTAAACAACCCCTTTAAGCAGATATATCCATTTTTGGCCTTATTCACCCAACTATGAAGAATGTCTACCATTCTATTCATATGTCTTTTTTAATGGACTGTTTTTCACGGCCATCAAAAAACTGACATGCTCTATCTTTATCCGTTTTGACAGACATAGATAAAGTATGTGAACAGACCCACAGACATTCATGAGCTTTAAAGCGTCTGTGTGACTGCAGTTCAAAAAAATAGCCATCATGCAGCAGTCATGTGAATAAGCCCTTTCAACAGGCTTCAACGGACCAACACGGCCATTTTTCAACGATATTAGGTCCATGAAAAGGCACTCTTGTGTGAATAAGGCCTTAAAGTATGGAGAAGGAGCTTGGCCAGATGTTACTCAATGATATCATTGTCATCAACTACTGAAATGGTCCAAAGAGGTTAATCATTATATGTCTCTTGTATTATTGCTTGAAAACAGTCCGATTTCTGGGACAGATGCCTTTACATCATCATGTAGAGTGATTTAAATTGTTACAGTGCTTTATTAGAATCATTGTACTATTATATTTTAGTGTATAAACAGTAATCATATGAGCAGCAGCCTAATGTGCTGGTGAACAATTTCTATTATCCTCATTTACTGTATTTTATGATGTACTATCACATCAGTAAACCTATTTTATTTATTGCTATATGGTTTTTGCTTCCTTTTATTTACAAGATTAATGACTTACATTATACTGATATTATTTTACACAACATCTAGTCTTTTACTCCTTACAGCTAAGGCCCCACATAACGGTACGGCAAAAAACTCGGCAGCAACGCATCGCGGTTTTTCCCAGAGTGCTTTTTACAAAAAGTCCACAGAGGTTTCCTCTGCGGACTTTCTGCTTCAATTATTCCTATAGGGAAACCACCAGCATTTCCGTAGGTATAAATGACACGCTGCAATTTCCAAAACCGAGGTGATTTTGGAAATCGCAGCGTACCAACTACGTGTATTTTCCCCCAATGTGTGGATGGGATTTGCAGTGTTTATGCCTCATGGGACCCGGCCTACATCTACATTGGCACAGTGGGGGTTGACAGCATTGTTCTATGTAGTTGTGAGTTTACAGAACATCTTGTGATCACCATTGTGCTTTTTATCAAGAACAATTAACTTCTCATCCAGTTTCCTTTGTGCTTTTTTGTGTGTGCTATTTTAAACCTATGTATTTTAGGGCAGATTAGATA
This sequence comes from Leptodactylus fallax, assembly GCA_947044405.1. Taxonomy (NCBI): domain Eukaryota; kingdom Metazoa; phylum Chordata; class Amphibia; order Anura; family Leptodactylidae; genus Leptodactylus; species Leptodactylus fallax. Next base: position 3,046,173 of record CAMRHE010000140.1, read on the forward strand.
CCGTCTGAGCTGTCCACAGAGACTGATGAGACATTATACTGAGCTCTGGAAATGCATCTAATTGGCCCATTACATAGGACTGGCTCTCTCCCAGGCTATTAATTTCATGAGTTTGCAGGAGATCAGGTGGCAAAGATGTGGCTGAATATTATCTTTCAATAAGGTTTGGAGCAAGCTTCATCCAATTGATATGTGCATTCTGCCTCTCTTTTGCTTCCAAAGAAGGATACATTCTACATGGCTCTAAAGTGTACAGGCACATAGAATATTCTAACCATAACACACAGTGTTAACTAGCCCTATCGCTAGTTTAGAACTGTATACACATAGTAAACGGTACAAGAAAAAAAAGCAGTTCTGTAGAAGCTAAGGTCACATCAATGTTACTGGAAAAGTAAAGGTAATTTACAATGTACGGCAATATATACAACATATATAAATTAATTCACAAGTTACTGGAGAGACAAAATTTACACAGACATGTACAATATAATATACAATATAACAATATATATTATACACTTAATTCATAGTATGCAGCTCTACCAATGTAAAGTCCTAGCGGCTTCACTGTATTAATTATAATAGGAAAATATTCTGTTTACAGATATTAATATTTGGTAAAGATTTCAAGGTTGAAGGTCACATGTAAAGTAATTTCTGCCTGTCCGTAAAATAAATAAACAGTATGTATGTACTGCAGACAGTAGGTGAGTTTCACAGTTCACAGATGTCAGACTAACTGGCACTGCATGCAATGTTACAAGATCAACTTGCACCAGAAAACCACAGAATTTCACAAAATGTTGTCATTGCATTTTAGAAAGTGTTCCAAACAAACCTAGAAAAGATAGCTTTCCTAACATGTCTGTTTTAGGGAAAAATACATGTATTACACATTAAAAAACAGTTCTGGAACACTTCTTCTGTGTTGCGCCATTCCATCTGAAACTGTATGTATCACCAGCCAGCTCAGTATTACCATTCCCTTTGTTAGTGAGGTTTTTCTGTACACTGACACTATTTCATAGTGTCAGATTGTTTAGCAACGCACATTATCAGTATTCCTATTAGCAAAATGGAACGGTACTACTGAGATGTCAGTGTATTCTTACATTCCCAGAAGGAATAATAGAGAGATTGCTCAATGCAGGCTTATAGGAAAAGATGAATTACTATCACATAGTGGAAAATACAAGTATTTATTAGAACAGACATATCAGAAAAAATGGTAGATTCTCTTTAAAAGTAGTAACAAAAAGTGCTAAAAATACTGATTTAATGTATCATATTTCTGCATTCCACAGTGTATAATTTTATATATGGGCTACCAACAGTGTAGGGACCCTGAGTTATAATATTCCAATCCAAGTTAAAGTGCATATGTACCAAAATAAACAAAACAAGGAAAATATTAAAAAGTTTTTCTGGTTAGGATTGTCCTTAAGACTAAGGCCCCACGTTGCGGAGCGCAGCTAAAAAAAAACGCATTGGAAAAGCATCACTTTTTTTTCCAGTAGCGTTTTTCATTGCATTTTTTCTTCCCCTATGAAATCTATAGGAAAAACAGAAGCATTTCCGCAGGTAAAATTGACATGCTGTGGTTTTCGTGTGCATTTGAAAGCAGTGGTTTATTTCCTGCAATGTGTGGATGGGATTAGCCAGAATCTCATTCACTTTGCTGGTACTATATAAGGTACTATATAACGCAACATTTTTTTCTGCTGCATTTCTGCCACTGGAAAAATACTGCATTTCTGCAACGAGGGGCCTTAGCCTAACTATGATTTTATTTAAAGAGGACCTTTCACGTCCTCATGTATATGCGGTTTTACATACCGCTAGAAAGTTGACAGTATGCTGAATTTAGCGCACTGTCGGCTTTCCCGTTATATGCCCCGGGGCTGGAGAAATCGGGGGTCTAAATTTCACCGTTCACTGTCAGAAGAGCGTTCCTGACAGTCTAGCTGCGCTGTTAGGAACGCCCTCCCTGACTGTGCTCATTCATAGACTTGTACTGGGGGGGCGTTCCTTACAGCTCAGCGTCATCACTGGGCTGTAAGGAATGCCCCCTCTGATAGTACTCGGCTATGGACTAGGACAGAGAGAGGGGGCAAGTGATGACGCTGAACGCCCCCCTAGTACAGTGCTATGGACAAGCACAATCAGGGAGGGCGTTCCTCACAGCGCAGCTAGACTGTCAGGAACATCCTTTGATGGTGAAATTTAGACCCCCGATATCTCCAGCCCCGGGGCAGATAACGGGAAAGCTGACAGTGCGCTGAATTCAGCACGCTGTCAGCTTTCTAGCGGTATGTAAAACCGCATATACATGAGGACGTGAAAGGTACTCTTTAACGGTTTTTAAAGAGTTATTCCCTTCTCAAGTGGAATCTCTCAAATATCTCCTATCTATACTGCTTGCTTATGTAAATTAAAGAGTTTTCCTAAATACATTGCTTTAACAATGCAGCTTCATTTGCCTGCTATGTGAAGTTATTCCTCCCATTGTTTACACAACGTTTCCTTGGTGCCTGGCCTGTATATGTTCTTAGGCCAGATGACTCACTGCTCCCTGGAGCTGTTATCTCCTGCTCTTCTGTCCGGGCAATCAGTTCAGCTAATTACAGTTTGCTGATCAAGGCTCAGACAGTGTTTTGTCTTTCTATGTAAACACAAAAAAACATTGAGTTTACTGCAAGACTGTTCTCTCCTCTGCAGCATGTAAGTTTTTTTTTCTCTCTCAAACCCCGTGTAATGTAATAGACATTAACTGTGCATATTATTTGAAGTGCATTTATATTAGATTTTTAGTAATCATGATAAATAATCTCAATAATAATGTCTATATCTACTGAGGTACTCCATAATGTCCTGTCCATAAAACAGTCAAAGCAAATCCCATCCACACATTGCAGAAAAATACTCACAGCGGAAATGCTGCGATTTCCAAAACCGTTGCGTTTTTGGAAATCGCAGCATGTCAATTATACATACAGCAGCAGTTTCCCTATAGGTTTAATTGAAGCAGAAAGTCCGCAGAGGAAAACTCTGTGGACTTTATGGGAAAAGTGCTGTAGGAATAAACCGCAAGGCGTTTCTGCCGCAGTAGCCCGCTACATGGGGCCTTAGCCTTAAGGACATTTATCAGTTTTTTGTTATAAAGCAGCAAACTTCAATCAGCTACGTCACAAGATGGCTGTTATGCTATTTTAAGAAATAGTTTGGGCAAAATTGTAATCCTCTGTGAAGGTGTGGTGGAAGAGTCCACGGGAGTGGATGAGGTCTTATTTTACTTCACTATGAAGGCATACAGAGGTTTTTTTGTAACATGCTCTATCAGATGCCATATTGTGGAGCAGTACTTCTAGGGAAGAAGAATCCATCAACATAGCAAAGCATGGAGCACCACACAGCAGCACATAACGTTCCTATGGTTCAGAGAATGCTGCTGCATAACCTCCTCCACATGCAGCATGCAGGAGACAAAAGGGAAGACTAAATTGCAAAACTGTGCCCTACAAATCACAGATGTGAAGCTACAATAAGATTGCAGTGAAACAGATTCTCATCAAATTTAACATATTTATGTGCATCCTAACCAAGTATTTTCGTATCAAGTAGAATTTCAGTGCATACAATCTGAAAGTAATGGAGTTCTTTTGTTTCATTTTTGCTATACAACACCCAAACTGTGTTATTTACAGCATCATTCACTCAAACGACATCATATGATGCATGTTACATTCTCATCCATGTTAAAGAATCACTCCAGAATTTTATTTACCTAAATGGTGAAGTATAGGCTATTAAAAAATAATGTAGAAGGTCCTTGTCTATGCCTTGAGTATATGTTTTATTTGATGTGCCATTTATGGGTCGCCTTTCATCTTGGTTCCTCCTTCCCATCTGATATGGTTCCCCTAATGCAGCCTACATTTCCCATATGCCTCTGGCTCTTCAGAGAGAGAGGATGAGGATTCTCATCAAACTGCACTTGCTCTACTCAGAGTTTTATTCAAGGACAGCAAGTGATCGATCATAGAACTCTGATTATATAACATATCTAATTCTGCGTAGTCTTTGTGTATCTTATGAGATGTAGCTTCAGCTTGCCTCCTGCTTGTCATAGGTTTCTCCCTGAACAGGAGGCAGGAAGGAGCAGTATGAAACATTGGAGGAAATTCATCAATCCTTCTATGCCAGTTTTCTGCTGTAGAAGGATGACATTATGGCGCACATTTAGCCACAACCCCCATTCTCGCCACATTGTGCAAATGTGGGTGGAAAGAGGTGGGGAGGGGACACCTCAGTCCGATGTATTCATTATAACTCATGCCAGCTTTCATATTACTGTATCATATCATATGTCATATTAATCTAACCTTCCCTGGTGGTAAAATGGCGTAGAGAGGTCAATATCACTAACTAGTGAGGGTGCACTAAGGAGTATTGTACTATGTGGAGGGCACTTAGGAGCATTATACTGTGTGGGGGCACTAACATGGCTTTATACTGTGTGGGGGGCACTAATGTGGCATTATACAGTGTGTCGGAGGCATTAAGGAGCATTAATTGGATATTAGTGCCCCCCCCCACACAGTATAATTATACCATTAGTGGTCTCTATGTTATAATGAAGTATATGTACCTCTCCACAGTATGCCCCTTATTGCCCTCCCCCCCACACAGTAAAATTCCCCATTAGTGCCCCCACAAACAAATTACATTAATAACAACCAGGAGAGACCTTCATACCGATTGTGCACAAGAGGCAGTAAGGATGATTACTGATCCCTTTTGCTGTTATTTTAAGGTATCAGGGCTTGGGGGACAGTAGGTGGTTTCTCCTGGCTGCTGTCAAAATGAAAGTGTCGGGAGGCAGGAAAGCTGATGGCCACAACCTGGGTTTGGACCGTGGTCCACCAGATGAGTATCCCTGGTATAGACAGTGTCAATCAGGGGAGATTTATAACTCTGAAAGCTAATCTTTGTAGTTTATCGTTAAGACATTGCACTTCTGGAGACGGCAGAAATAATGCCCCAGTAGCATTCTATGCATGGGGTACAAAAGAAGCTTAGCGGGGAGGGGTTTGAGAGCTGACTGGAAGGATTTGATAGTTGTTGTTGCAATTCTGTAGTTTATAAGAATTGGTCATCAATATCAAACCTGGGAAACTCCCCTTTAATATTCTATTATAAATAGTTTTATTATTATTTATTATTAATGATAAGTATTACTATTATTTTAATAATAATAATAATAATAATAATAATAATAATAATAATAATTATTATTATTATTATTATTATTAGAGGTAGTAGTATTTATAATACCAGAGAATGAGTTTAAATTGAGCAAAAACTTTATGTATAGCAACATTTGTGTGACAATAACCCTGCATTCATATGACAGTTTCATCTGTGAAACTCTGTGTGTTTGCTAGATTTATCGGCCTGAACATCATGCTGGGAAAGAGACTCCTATCAGTATTATCTATGATGGTAGGCGTCCCTGCCTCCCAGTGACATACTGTCCGGAACCGATTATAGTATGAGACAGTATGTTTCTAGGAGGACGGGATTAAAATGCTAGAAGTTCCTCTCCTGGGATGATTTTCAGACCAGTAAATCTGGCAACACATGGACCGAATTTCATTGTCATGTTCATTAAAAGCAGACGTTAATGTGCATTTTTGCATCCGTTCCATTTTTGATGGCTGAATGTAACCTGTTTTGCATCAATTTAACGGTCAGTGAAAAAAAAGGAATGAATTTCATTGGTCTTTTTGTATGTCAATCAGTTTTACATCAATTAAAAACGGATCCATTGATTTCTATTGGGTCCGTGTGTCCATGAAAATGAGCAAAGAGCATGTCAGTTTTTTGATGGCCTAGAAGGAATGTCAGAAATGTATTATCCCATCTAAGCGTAGATGGGTAATAATGTGGTACATGTTTGGCACAAGGCCCTTTCTTGTGCCAAAGATGCAACACATCCCACTTTCCACGCCTTGTTCGCCACTTTCCACAAATTCACTGGAGCGTGGCGGAGGGCACAGGTCAGGCTGGGGACACCTCAGGCCAACATATTTATTGTAACTCACGCCAGTTTTATGATGAGAGTTATACAGAAAATCTACAGCATTTCTTGACTAGTTTAGATTTCCATTTTGGCGCATGGGGTTGCACCTGATTTATTAAGTGGCCATACCCTCTTGATAAATCAGGGCACCTTGTGCCTGTCAGGCCCTTTATTAAGATTGGCGTACAAAACACCAGTCTTAATAAATCTTCCCCAGTGTTTACATATCAGTAGGTCTGTCTATGTGCATGAGTAACTTTCTGTTTGGTGAAACATCAAAAGTGCTTTAACTTTACTTTAGATATTCTGCATGTTTGCTTCATTTTGAGGAGAAAGCATCATAAATATTAAATAGTGAAAGGAAACAAATAAATAATAAAAATAAAGTATAAATTCATTCATTTATGCATTCTGGTTATACTTTTAAAAACATCTTAAAATTAAACATTTCAAAGTATAAAAATAATGGTTATACCTTTTCCTCTTATAATATGTTCAGAATTTATCTACTCAGACCTTTACATATATACTGTAGTTTGTGCTAACAAAACAGGATATCTGGTCCTGCAAATGTGCTTGGTAGAATTGTGCAAAAAATTCCAATAAGGGGTAAAACATAAATAGCTGCTAATATGTCATACCTGTGAATATACATACATTATGCAGTGCTGTACACCCTCTAGATTTTCAGATAAATGCATATATTGTGGCCAGATGTATGAATTTACAAAGCAGAAGCAAATTCACCTGAAGTCTATGATTTGAAGAACACTGCAGTACAGATAAAATTTTCTGACGTATTGGAGATGCACAGGTTGTGTTGAGGTGAAACATCCATATCTGCTTTCTAGACACAAGCAATCCCTTGCTTTGCTTTTGTGGGGCAGTGTTTTTAAGAAAGTGCCATAATTTACAAAACAATGTTATTTGCAGTTGACAACATGATAGGATAAGCCATAGAAAAGGATCATGATTCAGATTCAGGAGTGGTTGCCATTAGATATCCACTTCCATACCGTCCGTTTGATGCTCCTCCCAAATCCAAAGGAGAAGCATTTTCAGGACCCAAGTATGAGCGATGGGATGGCATTGGAGATGGGGTCTCACTAGGCACTTTACTCAGAATAAAGCGAGTTTCATCATTATCTTCCAAATTAGAGATATCTTTCATCATACGGCCTTTCTTGTAAGACACAGACAATCTATTGGAGCCATCGGGTATTAATTGAAATTGCCAGAGAATGAAAATTAGAGGCACTGGTAGGATTGCTAATATAATGAGACAAATAAGCAATGACAGAGCCCATGTAGGATACAACAAATATTGTTCTTCAGCCTGAAAATGAAAAATAGTATGGTGACACTATTATACTATACCCCAAAAACAAGCCATAACATTACTAAAAGAAGCAGACAAACCTGCATTTAAAACCAGACAAGCTACTGACTCAGCAAACCAGAAGCCATTGCATAGCCTGTCCCCAGCCAAAAATGACTGAATCCTGTGCAATAAGTAAGCAAGTTTCTCTTGCAAGAATATATGTTCCCTGTCTTTAATTTTGGGGGCAGAAATTTAATTGTGGACCACATAACGCAAACAAAATGTTTCTCTTCAGATCTCAGGATGTAACCCATAGTATATAGGGAAATATTTGTGCTGAAATCTGAGCTCCCCCTGCAGGATTTTCTGCATGTTCCTGTAACAGTTTAATAGAAATAAGGCAGAGATAAGAAGTAATTTTCTGCTCATTTGTTCCATTTTTAACTGTGAAATAGTTAATGGTTGGTGTCCGGACCCACATTGATTTTTCATACTGATGACACAGGATAGGTAATCATTATTTGATCTGTTCCAGCAGTCTTTGGGTGTCAGAAACTCCTAGAGTATGGGGAGCACATGCACCAACGTTCCTATTACTTGAACAGAAGCAGTCATGTACACATCCCCGTCCACTAGCAGCTTCTGGCACTCAATGTGTGGCTGGACAGACAAGGCAAAGGGCCCCGTCTAAAGTGTTTCTTGCTAAAGACAGGGAAAAAAGCAGGAGGCTTCTGCTACAGCCAGTTGTCTTTTAGTCAGACACAGGATTGTGAGGAGAGTGACATGATATGGCTGATCTTCAGAAGCACAGAGGCATTTTTTACATATTTTTTCAGATTCAATTGCAATAAGAAACAACATATCATCAATAGAAAGGTGGAGATTATGAGAGGAATTGCTGCATACAACTGCTAGATATAATTTTATTTTTGTGAATTTTCTATGTTTAGTGTCCCTTTGATTGGTCACTGACTTTTCAACAAAAACTAATATCTTTTCTTTTTTTTTTCTTATTTTATTCTTTTTCTCCTCTTCCCTCCTCTTCAAGTGACATTCACTTGGAAATTTCTGCTGAATCCATCTTGGTCTCCATAATAGTCTGTTGGTTTACTGATGTATCAGATTAGATAGAAATTTATGGAAAGGGAAGGCGGAGGAAGAGCAGAGAAAGAAACAGAGATACAGACAAACATGGTCCTGCAAATAACGATAATTCTTCTTCATCAACAATGTTCACCACTACTCTCTAATATCCTGTATGGAGACGCAGAATCTTTTTCTGCATTTGCTATCAAATGCAGAACAAAACTGCTAAAAATTGCAGAAGATAAATCATATAATGGTCAGATATACTGTTCCTACTCATGTACACATAAAGCTGCTAAACTGTTAAATACACTTTATATTAATATAAATTGTCTGTCTGCAGTTGCCACTAGATGAAACTCACCGTATACAAATGTACACAGCGATTAAAGCCAATTATCTGCATACATTTGAATGTAAAGAGCTTCATCTTTTGGCGACTGCAGACAGTGGACAGGTTCCCAAGTTGTTTTTTTTGGTTTTGTTTTTACTTTACTTATTTCCCTTCTCAAAGTGTCCTCTTCCTTCACACTTTCTGTTTTATCTTGCTTCCTTCCAGCCTATTTTTTCTTATCTTTTGCTTTTTATTGCATCTTTTCCTGTCTCCAAGTGTGAACGGAGTTAAACACTTCTAAATATTTGGAAATGCATAAAACATTTAAAAAATAAATGTAAGCACAAATTCAAATATTAAATTAGAGAACTGAGACCTACAATAGTATGTACTCTTAACTTACCAGTTGTCTGATCCAAGCACTATACCCTGGTGGACTGAAAGCTAGTTGAATTACACTAGCTGACAGCAGAATTGCCATAAAAATTGGGGAAACATACTTCCATGAATAAAAGTAGTATTTGTATGGACGAAATCCAAGCATCTCTGTGAGCTCCTGCATGAATCTGAAAGTGCACAAAAAGATATTATGTGACCCACAGAGTTAAACTAAATCAAACCAGTAAATGTTAACCTAAGGGATTGTCCAGGATGTTTTTTTCCCCAAAAACAGCACCACACTTGCCCATTGGCTGCCTGGTTTTGTTCCTAAACATATTCCAGTGACTATTTCTGGAAAAAGGCATACCCATTTTGCACACTGCTTGGCCCCACTGCTAGCCAGGAGAAAACGATTAGAAAGGAAAATCTGATGATGTTATACACTCATGAGGTGAGGTGGAAAGCTGGTGTCAGGGGTATCAGTTCTGCCACTGTTGCTTTAAGGTTTCCATGCTGACCTGAGAAACTTCTGCAATGTCAGAGTTCTCTGGTCTTGTCCAATTACCAGCTGAGGAGGCCTATTTAAACTTCATCCCTCCTCACCTGCCTGCTTGCAATTATTTACCTTGTTTGTCTTTGTGACCTGTGTCTTTGTGTATCACAGCTTCAGATTGATCTTCTGGAAATTAAACTTTGGCTTGTGAGCTGATAACCCTTGCATTTTGATTCAAACCCTGATCTCTTGGAATGCCGACGGAAGCTGGTAACTTGTACCCTCATATTCAGCAAAGTCCATCTGGCCTTGCGGCTGGTACTGGTGAAGGTGTTCGGGGGGTCTGGGCCTATCTTGCAGCGCCATACTGGATTTAAATAGCTAGTTCTACTGCTCACTGTTATCAGCCAGTTTCCACTTTTGCAGTTATTAGCTCATAGAACTCAACCATAACAGAATTGCAGACCTATAATTATCATTTTTTTTTATTATGGAACATATTCAGATACTTATGGACCAGATGCAAGGGGTTACCCAGCTTGTTCAAGATTTAGCAGAGAGGGTTCAACAGCAACCGAGATAACTCAGGCAGTAGCATCCTCCTTCACAACTGAGCCTAAAATAAATCTACCTGATAGATTTTCTGGAGATAGAAAATCTTTTGCTATCTTGTGTGAAAGCTGCAAGCTGTAATTTCATCTGTGACCTCATTCTTCAGGTTATGAGCGGCAACGAGGCATGGGCCTTTTCACTAAAACCCCATGCTCCAGAACGGTTTTCAGTGAATTGTTTCTTTTTTTGCTGCCCTCGGGTTACTCTGTGATGAACCCGATCTAAGTCAAATCTGCTTTCACTTTGTCAAGGTTGTCATCCAATTTAGGATTATTGTTCAGAATTCCGAAGGTGATCAGTTCATTCACAATGGAACGATACATCTCTCTGTTGTCACTTCCGTCAAGGCCTGTCCGTGCGTCCAGTGGTGGAAAACTACCAGTTAAAATCCAGTATTTTGAGAATTATTTCTCTGATAATATGGCTTCACAAATTTGCTTGTCATCCTTGCGCAGGGGACTTGCTAATCTCTGTATCGTTCCAATTTTAGTATATTTGCTGTTGTTTACTATGGCTCAGGGGCCAACTTTCTGGATTTGCGGGTAGCACAGACATTAGCTATACCTTTGTTTCCTCTCGCTAATCCAGTCAGTGTGACTACAATTGATAACACACCTATTTCCCATACAATTAAGTTTACTACATTTCTGGTGAACATTGTACAATTCAGTGTTTCCTTTTTTGTTCTTGAGACTCTACCTACAAACACGGTTTTAGGGTTTCCTTGGTTACAGACACATAATCCTGTTATAGACTGGAGACAGGAGAATGTAATTAAATGGAATTATGAATGTTTCAAGTCTTGTATATCTCTGACCATTGCTTCTGTTTCTTCACCATTGCCTGAGTATATTCAAGATTTTGTTGGGGCTGAGCTGCTCCCACCGGATAAACCTTATTACTGTGCTATAGATCTTCCTGGCTCAAAAATTCCTAAGGGATGGTAATACAATCTTTACGATCCAGGAAGGCAGGCCATGAAAGATTATGTTAAAGACAGCCTAAGCAAAGGTCCTCTGTCCTTCCACATCTCCAGTGGGTGTCTTTCTTTGTTAAAAAAAAAAAAAAAAGACGGAGGTTGAGATCATGTATTGACTACCATCATTTAAACAAAATTAAAAAAACAGTACCCTCTTCCTCTCATCCCTGACTTACTTAAGATCTCTGGAGCTAAGTAGTTCTCCAAACTCGATCTAGGGGGAGCTTATAACCTTATACAAATTCGGGGATGAGTGGAAGACAGACAGTTTTTAATACTCCTGAGTGTCACTAGGAATATTTGGCTATGCCATTTGGGTTAAGTAATGATCCAGCTGTTTTTCAAAATCTGGTCAATTACATTTTTCGGAATTATATTGAACGTTTTGTTATTGTGAATCTAGATAAAATACTTGTGTTTTCCCCTGACTGGGCTTTTCATGTCAGACATTTAAAGTCAGTTCCCCATGTACTTAGGGAAAACCACTTGTATGTGAAAATGGGAACATGTCTTTTTGGTGTACAGGAGCTTACTTTTTTGGGGTACATTGTCTCCCTCTGCAGTTTGCATGGATCCAGGCAGGTTCAGGCTATAGTGTGTTGGACACGCACTACATTTTTGGGTTTTGCTAGATACTATAGGAAGTTCAGTGTAATTTCTCAAAACCACTAACGGATCTCACTAAAAAGGTGGCTAATTTAATTAATTGGAATCCAGATGCTCTCATCTTTTGAGTCTCTAAAATGTAGTCTTATGAAAGTTTTTTTGTTGTTGTAGCTGATGCTTCAGAAATAGGTGTAGGGGCGGTGTTATCCCAAGGCACCGCCTCCATGAGTAACTCGCATCCTTATGCCTGCTTCTCTCGCAAGTTCTCTCCTGCTGAGAAGAATTAGGATATAGGTAATCGTGAATTGCTAGCTATAACATGGGATTTTAAAGAATGGCATCATTTCTTGAAGGGGGCTAGACATAAGATTACAGTTCTTACTGACCATAAGAATCTAAACTTTCTAGAATCAGTCAAGCGATGCAATCCCAGACAGGCTAAGTGGGCAATATTCTTTACCAGATATGATTTTGTCATAACATATAGAGCCAGCTCTAAAAATGTTAAGGGTGATGCTTTATCTCTCAGTTTTTGTTCTTCTCAAACCCCAGATCCAGAGCCTGAACCTATCTCTCCCAGAAGGAATCATTATTTCTGCCGTTTCTTCTGATCTCACTTCAGAGAGAAGCAGCAGTTAGCCCCTTAATACTCTGGAAGGTAAATTCTTATGAAAGAATTACATGATTCAGTTATGTGTGGTCATCCAGGGATTTCTGGTACAAAAAAAAAAAAAACTAGTTTCTCGTCATTTCTAGTGGCCAATTAAGTCTTGAGATATCATAGCTTATAGATTTCATTACTGATCTGCCAGTGTCTGGAGGCACGTCTGTCATTTGAGTAGTTGTATATCGTTTCAGTAAGATTTGTTATTTCATTCCATTATCCAAAATACTGAAAGCTAAGACTCTCTCCAGATTTATTGACCATATTGTTCGTTTACATGGTATTCCAGATAATACTAAGGGTGGGTTCACACTTGCGCTTGAGTCTGTCCACTGCCAATCACAGTGAAAATCTCGGGAAACTGGATAGGCACCGGATAACGACAGGTTAGCAACACATTGCTTAAAAAAAAACATTCATTTGAATGGGTTTTTAAAGCAATGCGCGGGTGTACGCTTGCACCCTCTGAGCTGCGAAACCGTTTTTTTTCATTGGACATAAAGTCCTGCATATCCGACTTTGTTTCTGACGAAAAAACTGGATTCGCGGTGCAGAGGGTGTAAGCGTACACCCGCGCATTGCTTCAAATGAATGGGTTTTTAAGCAATGCGTCGCTAACCTGTCGCTATCCGATGCCTATCCTGTTTCCCGAGATTTTCACTCGGATTGGCAGCGGACGGACTCAAGCGCAAGTGTGAACCCACCCTAAGCTGGGGATTCAATAGTCTTTTTCCTCAGCTTTTCATCCTGAGACTAATGGTCAACTGAAAGTCTCAACCAAACACTAGAACAATATCTTAGATATTATGTTACTGATATTCAGTCTGAGTGGATAACTTATTTGTCATTACCAGAGTTTTATATAAATAATCATCATGCATCTCTGAATACTTCGCCATTCTTCTGTAATTACGGTTTCACCCTCATTTTAGCTCACTGTCCCCCACTTCTGAAAATCCTGAAGTTAATGTAGAAAAAGATAAATTGCTCAACTGATTTCTAAAAAAAAAATGTAGATAAAAAAAAACTTTCAACTCTCCCAAAAATGTTCGGCTGAAAATTCTGTCTCATAACTTGGTCCTAAGTATATTGGTCCTTATGAAATTATTGAGGTTATTAATCCTGTATCCCTTCCTCTGTCCTTCAAGATACATAATGTGCTCCATATATCTCTTCTCAAGAAATAGTTGCCACCAGCCACCCCGCCCATTAACCCCCCTCCAACTGTTCAAGTGGAGGGAGAATTTGAGGTTCTTAGAATTGTTGACTCCCATATAGTTAGGGGTGTTCCTCAATATTTAGTTCATTGGAAGGGGTATGGACCAGAAGAATGCACTTAGATACCATTTCAGTCTGTTCATTCTGAGACTTTGGTTAGGAATTTTCACAGTAAATTTCTTTCAAAACCTGGTCCAGTAGTCCCTTATAAAAGGAGTATCAGTTCTGCTGCTATTGCTTTAAGGTTTCCATGCTGACCTGAGAATCTTCTGCAATGTCAGAGTTCTCTGGTCTTGTCCAATAAGCTGATGAGGCCTATTTAAACTTTGTTTCTTTTCAGCCATTTACCTTGTTTGGCTTAGTGACTGTGTCTTTGTGTATCACTGCTTTAGACTGATCCCCTGGAAATCGAATTTTGGCTTGTGACCGGATCACCCTTCTGATTGTCTTCTGATTCAAACGCTGATGTGATTCTTTGGCATTTGTTACTGGAACTGACATTTCTACTGATTCTTGTCCTGTTGTGATCTCTTGGAATACGACCTTTTGGCTTATTATAAGGATATCGCTTTCTCCCTGCTCGGACATGACAGACTTCGACCAGGAATTTATCTTTTTGATTGTCCACCTTTCCAGAGTGAATTGTGGGCTCTGGTTTTGTTTTCAGTAAGTGGAGCATTTATTTCCTGTACTGTTTCTGGTGGTGATAACTCGGACCCTCAAATTCAGCAAAGTCCATCTGGCCTTGTGGCTGGCGCTGGTGAAGGCGTTTGGAGGTCTGAGCCTATCTCGCAGCGCTGTAATGGATTTAAATAGCTTGCTCTACAGCCCTGTACAGCTCTGTTAACAGCCAGATTCCGTTTTTTGCTGTTATTAGCTCCTAGCACTCAACCATATCAGCTAGCTGTTCAGTCTATTTTAGTTTATGGGAGTTCCAAATCGCTCTGGTTTTTCTGTGTTTTCCCAATAGATTTGAGTCCCTAAAGTAAACCCACAACTGTCATATGCGTATTGCATATACTATTGATATATTATAAATGTCACAAAGGGCAAGTCCATTGTTTTATTGCAGCCCTTAAGATTGGAACTACCTGACAAAGTGGTCCTTGGATGAAAAAATGCTATGTACCCCAACCCTAAATGAAGCAGAAAATGTGAGTAAGATTCTAGGTTGCTGTGGGTAATGCAATTTTCCTTTCCACTAGTTTTCAACAATACAACCCATTGATGGGAATTTACTAGCCTACTAAGCCATTTTTCTGTGGCACATCTTTGGTGCACGGCCCTTTATTGCAACTAAGATGCACCTCATTGTTCCTTTTGCACCTCTCCGGCCACTTTTTATGACAATAGATGTGAGTGAGGCAGAGACCAAGAAGAGCCAGGGTAGGGATGCCTTGGCCCAACAAATTTACTATACCTCAAATCAGATAGCGTGAATTATACCTGAAATCTACATCAGTTCCTGACTGGTGTAGATTTCAATTCTGGTGCATGGAGTGTGCCTGAATTATTAAGACGCCAGGGCCTCTTAATTCAGGCGCATTTTGCATCAGCCGAGAACTTGATTAAGACTAGTGTACAGCATCCCAGTCTTAATATATCCCCACAATGTGTGCAAATCACAAAGCCAACTGCAAGCTGTAAAACTGAAACAAGAATTCATTTTAAGTACATGACTGAGGATAAGGCCCCATGTTGCAAAAAAGCTGCTTTTTTATTGCAGCTTTTACTGCAGTTTTTGAGTCAAATCCAGAAGTGGATTGAGAAGAAGGGGGACGTATAAGTTCTTCCTTTATATCTCCCATTCCTTTTGAGGCCACTCCTGGGTTTGGCTAAAAAAAAAACTGCAGCAAAATCTGCAACAAAAAAGCAGCTTTTCCGCAATGCGGGGCCTTAGCAAAGTAGACATGTAAATGGAAACAGAGGAAAGTATCATTCACAGTCAGATTAAGCTTCAAGACAGTTCTGTTATATTGAAAATGGTTACTTAACAGCAACACAGAAGTCCTCTATGTACATATCTTAAAATGCATTATGTCAATCCCAATTTTCACTTTATTCTCTGTTTTAAGTGGAATTGAACACTATTTTGCAGCCTTCAAATTTTTTGTTGATACCAGATTATACTTACAGCATATACAGTGCTATGAACAAACCATTTTATTTATCTGGACGTATTTCTGCTTTGCTGACTTATGTATGTCCTGCTAGACGAGTACAGGTTAAAAAGAACCTACTTGAAGACAGAAGGTTCAGGTTAGAGGTGTTTAACAAACAGGGAGTGGGAGTATTCTTACTTCTTTGTGCCATACACCCAAGCTACTGCAATGTTTTCCAGGATGACCACAATGGTGAGTGGTAGTGTGGCAGAGTAATCATCAAACATGTTGACGAAATAATTTCCAGAACGCTGAACAAAGATCAAGCCCAGCAGGAAGGCAAGGATGCAACAGCTGACTACAATTATTAGCAGAAAGAAAAATTATACAGTGAAATGATACGCATGGAACATGAAATTAACAGTATTAACATGCAAGTAATACATGCACCCCGCAGTGGATCGGGACAGTTCAGCTGTCAGCAGAACTTCCTCATTCAGGATCCACATGGTTTTGCTGTAAAAGTTAAATCAAGTGAGTCTGACATTCGTAAACATGCTAAGCCAAAGGTCTGCACTATACAGTCTGATGCATATAGAAAATCCTCTAGACAGCAGACAAGCTATGCCATGGCTAAATACACCAGCAGATGAACTGAACTTCTGGATTGCATGACTGTAAATATCCATTATTAATAATGTGCATCAAGGAACTCTGTATCAGCAGTCATACATGATAATGAATCTGTCCCTCCTGGTATACATACTGTATATATATATATATATACTATGATCTGGTTGGTGAACATGCTTATATGGCAGTCACACAGGCATTGTTTAAAGAGGGAAGCTTGGTACACACATCTGTTTGACATAAAGAACAGTAGGTGTTCATCACCTCCCATTAGTACTGGTTCACCTCTACTGGTTGTTAAATGTTGTCATTGTTAAAACGAGTCTGCTTAGATGTCTACCAGACAGGAATGGAATAAAATATCTAGAAAAGAATACATCAACAGAATGATATATTTTGTGAAAAACATTACCGTTTACAATGGTAGCAAACAAGCAGATACTGAATGTTTATTTTACTAAAATGTACTTAAATATGAGTTTAGACTGGTTTATAAATCTAAAGGACCTCAAATATTTAGGCTATATACACTCCAACATTGAAATTGCAACACCAATAAAGACATGCTGTAAGGTTATGCAAGGAAGTAGCACATATCACTAAGATCTGCAAATGATCGAATTTTCAATCATCTAGCTCCAATCTGTGGCATTTGGGAGGAGCATAAAAGCCAAACTGAAAACAAAGATTTTAGCCCCATGATACCTCAAAAATCGAAACAAGGGGTATAGGATGATTGTGCGATGTCTCCTGTTCATCAACATGTTAGTTACCGCCACTTGAAAACCAAGAGGGACAGAATTTATAGGCTGAGAGACCTTGGTTTACCACTCTGGCAGATAGCTACGCACCTAGGCTGAGTTGTCAGTACTGTTCAACACTGTGTTTCTTGGTGGTTGGGAGAACAATCCAGAACGACAGAAAGAGGCACACAAAGGCATGTCTGCATGGACGGATTGTTTGACTGGAATAATGTACTGCAAATGAAAGTGGATGTCACATCCTGAGCTTAGGGTGGCAACCAGTGTAGACACAAACCATTAGAAGACATTTGCATGACATTGGGCTATGAGCCAGACATCCAGCTACAGGTGTTCCATTGACCTCACGCCACCATTCTCAAATGCTCCCAGAGAATGTCTAGGCAGCACTCCGAAATGGTTATGCTTCTTAATAATACTTTAATGGTGCACATAAATACAACACTTCCAGTTATTACCCTTCGTCAGGCAATTGTAAATATGTTTCCTAGAAAAAAAGAAGAATAGTAGCCCGGTTGGTCAGTTCTGTGGACCGTAGTTCAGACACAAAAAACATCAGGTCATAGGAGTAGATCCATCGACGTAAGATCCAGAGCAGTAGGGCCTGAATGATTCAGCCCTGACTTCTCACTGGAGACACTTCTCTTAAGCGTCCTCACAGACCCTGCGGTTACACACTAGAAGGCTCACCAGCCCTACCGCTCTGGATCTTACGGTCCACAGAACTGACCGACTTGACTACTATTCTTTAAAGTATGATTAAGAAGCATTAAAGTATTAAAGTATGATTAAGAAGCATAACCATTTCGTAGTGTAGTTCTAATTGCTTTCTTCTACTATTCTCAATTGCTATCATGGTGCGACAGCAAGACAGTAATGGAGTCTAGAATCGAGGTCTATCCTTTTCAGCAATTAATCTTGCTTTTGTCTCGGACACAATTATAGCCAGGTATTGGTCATGAGATCATATCGGCAATGCCATGAAGAGGCCTTCACAACAGAACGTCACTATGTTCCTACTCCTGGGATTATGGTTTGGGGTGGCATAACGTAATATGGATGCCTCTGGTCTTCATTGCATGTACATTAACAGCTCGATGTTACATTGTTTTGGAAGTGGAACCAGTAGTGCAGTCAATTCTCCCCAAGTGTCCCAGGAGCCATTTTTCAACAGGACAATGTCATTTTGATCATGCTACTGTGATCAGCCTGCGTGGCCTAAATGTTCTACTATGGCCTGCAGGGTCTCTGGACTCGTCTCCCATCAAAACATCTAGGACATCAGTGGATGAAAATTGCAAATTGCAGCAGTCAA
Organism: Leptodactylus fallax; assembly: GCA_947044405.1. Lineage (NCBI taxonomy): Eukaryota > Metazoa > Chordata > Amphibia > Anura > Leptodactylidae > Leptodactylus > Leptodactylus fallax. Next base: position 3,064,763 of record CAMRHE010000140.1, read on the forward strand.
TCCTGACAATTTGCGTGCCCAAATGTATTCAACATGATATAATATTTCTCAGAAAACCATTAATAACCTCACTATTGGCATGCCAACACGTGTAAGTGTGTATTACCGCACATGCTCTCATACTCAATATATCAATAAAGATGTATTGAATATTTTCTTTTAATTTTTTTTATAATTTGCATATCATTAACATGTCTATCAATCCTGTGATTTCCAAAATTCCAAGACTTTTCCTTCGTGGTGTTGCAATATTGATGAGTATATACAGTACAGACCAAAAGTTTGGACATACCTTCTCATTCCAAGAGTTTTCTGTATTTTCATGACTATAAAAATTGTAGATTCACACTGAAGGCATCAAAACTATGAATTAACACATGTGGAATTATATACTTAACAAAAAAGTGTGAAACAACTGAAAATATGTCTTATATTCTAGGTTCTTCAAAGTAGCCACCTTTTACTTTGATTACTGCTTTGCACACTCTTGGCATTCTCTTGATGAGCTTCAAGAGGTAGTCACCTGAAATGGTTTTCACTTCACAGGTGTGCCCTGTCAGGTTTAATAAATGTGATTTCTTGCCTTATAAATGGGGTTGGGACCATCAGTTGTGTTGTTCAGAAGTCAGGTGGATACACAGCTGATAGTCCTACTGAATGGAGTGTTAGAATTTGTATTATGGCAAGAAAAAAGCAGCTAAGTAAAGAAAAACATGTGGCCATCATTACTTTAAGGTCAGTCAGTCCGAAAAATTGGGAAAACTTTGAAAGCGTCCCCAAGTGCAGTGGCCAAAACCATCAAGCGCTACAAAGAAACTGGCTCACATGAGGACCGCCCCTGGAAAGGAAGACCAAGAGTCACCTCTGCTGCGGAGGATAAGTTCATCCGAGTCACCAGCCTCAGAAATCTCAGGTTAACAGCAGCTCAGATTAGAGACCAGGTCAATGCCACACAGAGTTCTAGCAGCAGACACATCTCTACAACAACTGTTAAGAGGAGACTGTGTGCAGCAGGCCTTCAAGGTAAAATAGCTGCTAGGAAACCACTGCTAAGGACAGGCAACAAGCAGAAGAGACTTGTTTGGGCTAAAGAACACAAGGAATGGACATTAGACCTGTGGAAATCTGTGCTTTGGTCTGATGAGTCCAAATTTGAGATCTTTGGTTCCAACCACCGTGTGTTTGTGCGACGCAGAAAAGGTGAACGAATGGACTCTACATGCCTGGTTCCCACCGTGAAGCATGGAGGAGGAGGTGTGATGGTGTGGGGGTGCTTTGCTGGTGACACTGTTGGGGATTTATTCAAAATTGAAGGAATACTGAACCAACATGGTTACCACAGCATCTTGCAGCGGCATGCTATTCCATCCGGTTTGCGTTTAGTTGGACTATCATTTATTTTTCAACAGGACAATGACCCCAAACACACCTCCAGACTGTGTAAGGGCTATCTGACCAAGAAGGAGAGTGATGGGGTGCTACGCCAGATGACCTGGCCTCCACAGTCACCAGACCTGAACCCAATCGAGATGGTTTGGGGTGAGCTGGACCGCAGAGTGAAGGCAAAAGGGCCAACAAGTGCTAAGCATCTCTCGGAACTTCAAGACTGTTGGAAGACCATTTCAGGTGACTAACTTTTGAAGCTCATCAAGAGAATGCCAAGAGTGTGCAAAGCAGCAATCAAAGCAAACGGTGGCTACTTTGAAGAACCTAGAATATAAGACATATTTTCAGTTGTTTCACACTTTTTTGTTAAGTATATAATTCCACATGTGTTAATTCATAGTTTTGATGCCTTCAGTGTGAATCTACAATTTTTATAGTCATGAAAATACAGAAAACTCTTGGAATGAGAAGGTGTGTCCAAACTTTTGGTCTGTACTGTATATTTAGTAAAACTCATTTAAAACTTCATCTTAGTCTAGGGCCACAGAGGACAGGTGCATTGCATGATGGTTATTGCACTGACTTGGCGAAAGCTGAACACTCAGCAATAACCTACATGCTGCACTTTGTGCTATGGGTTTTTTATTGTGTGTGTATGAGATTTGTTTAAATCCCATCCACTACTACTGTATTTCACAGTGATTTAACCACCGGCAATTACACTTCAGCTAACCTGCTACAAATTTGTAAATGTACTATATACAAAAGGCCCATTTTGACTCAACCCACTGAAAAAGGCTTCATGAACATAGACACCATTTACAGTCCCCTAGCAAAAATCCATGTAAAGCTAAGGCCCAACGTAGCGAGCCGCAGCCAAAAAGCACTTCAGGAAAAACTGTGGTGGAAACGCATTGCGGTTTTTCCAATAGCACTTTTCACAGAAATTCCTTAGAGTTTTCCTCTGCTCACTTTCTGCTTTAGTTATACATGAAATGCTGCTATTTAGAAAAATGTTATGGTTTTTGAAACCGCAGTGTGTCCGCTGCTTATATTTTTCTGCAATGTGTGGATGGGATTAGCCAGAATCCCATCCACTTTGCAGGTACTGTAAAACACTGCGGTTTTTGCAAAATTGCGGTGTTTACGCTATGTGGGGCCCCGGCCAAAAATGGATATGTTGTTTTTTCTGTGGAACAACGTTCTTAATAAAAAACAGACATCTGCATACTCATATAGAATACATGAAATTTAGACAATTTTTTTTTCAATACATTAATTTAGTCTTAAAATTAACTCATTCACGAGGGATTAAGAGAGAAAATGCATCTCACAGTCTCTTATGCAGATTCTCCAGAGCATGGAAATACTCCATGTGTGGATGTAAATGGATGACTGGGGACATGGCACTGCGAGGAAAGGAAGGAGCACCACTTGGCACATGAAAAACTTTCACTGGAATAGTTTTCAGGTGTCATGTCTCATTTGCAGAGCCCCTAGAGTAGGAATACAATGGAAGTCCTCCAAAAAAACACTCAATTTTTAAAACTACATCCTCAAGGAATTTATCAAGGTGTATAGTGAGCATTTAGACCTTTCACAGATTTTATTAACAATGGGATGTGTAAATGAAAAAATTTGTAAAATGTCACTTTGTTCCCAAAGTTTTCATTTTTGTATGGGTACATGGCGGGGCTCGGAATGGAATGGGCGCTATTTGGCTTTTGGAAGGCAGATTTTTCTGGAATAGTTTTTGGATGCCATGTCACATTTGCAGATCCCCTTGAGTACCAAGACAATGGAAACCCCCAAAAAGTGACCCCATTTTGGAAACCATACCCCTCATAGAATTTATTAAGGGGTAATGGTGAGCATTTTGAACCCATGGCTTTTTTACAGATTTTATTATCATTGGAATGTGAAAATGAAAAATTACTTTTTTTCCAATAAACTGTCCATTTAGCCCTATATTTTTCATTTTTACAAGGTATTAAAGAAAAAGGACCCGACAGATCACTACACAATTTCTCCTGAAAATGGCGATACCCCATATGTGGTCGTAAAATGTGGTATGGTTACACTTCGGGACTCGGAATAGAACTATTTGGAACGTTATTTGGATTTTGGAGGGCAGAATTTGCTGTAATAGTCTTTGGATGCCATGTGCACAGCCCCTAAAGTACCAGTACAATGGAAACCCCCAAAAAGTGACCCCATTTTAGAAAACTACACCACTCAAGGACTTTCTCAAGGGGTATCATTTTCAGCCCAAAAGTGCTTTCCAAGTATTAATGTGCAAAGTGAAAATTAAATTTTTTAAACAAGTTTGCCATTTCAGTGCCCAATATGTTTTGCCCACTTTGTGCCAACAGAGATTAAAACTTTTAAGTGGGTTATCAGGGGTACAAAAAAGTTGTATATCTGGGTGTAAATTGCGGTTTGGTCACACAGCAGGGCTTAGATGGGAAGGAGCATTGCGCTTTTTAGGTTATACTATATTTTGTGAGACAAAATGGCAAAAAAATCATTACTTCCGGTGTTTTTTTGTTTTTTTTTTCACAACGTTCACTGTGCACGTTAAATAATGTTGTAGTTTTATTGTAGGGGTGGTGATATGGTGATACAAAATATGTATGGTTTTATTAACCTCTTCTTGGCAGGATCAACCAGGCTCTGGCAGGCCTGGGGTAACTAGTCAGACCCCAGGCTGAAGAAAATAGGTATCATGTTAAAACCCACAATCGGAGCGCAACTCTGACTCCAGGTACTGGAGCAGGGTGTCAGTTACAGCAAACATCCGCTATGGAAGCCACCCACTAACATACTGAGCGGGAGGCAGGTATAGTACCGGACGGGACTGAGCGGTGATGGCAGGCTTTCCTTTCTCCTACTAAAGATATCCATTGAAAAAGGTCTATGTATTAGACTGAAACATTTGGGATATTATCTGTGATATTATCGATGCACACTGCCTGCAACATTTGATTGCCTTTCCATATCAATAAAGATATAACTTTTTGCACAATAACTCAATAACTTTAATCAGTGCCGTCAATTTCTGCACATCAGCCAGCTTTACTAATACCTGCAATTAGCCACATTATTAAGTCAACTCATAAACACCACTGCAAATGCCACTCAGTGTGACTGCTCTTATAACATGAACCTTATTTGCTCTTATAACTGAGCCAGTCAATGTCCTACAATGTATATACAAGGGGTTGTTGTCCGGTTAGGAAACACATTTTCAAATACCCAATTAGGATATAACTAACATAGTGGGGTTTCTTATTCCAGACCTCCATTGACTATCCACAGTGGAGAACAACAACAAATGTTGTTTGCAATAGGCACTGTGTAACACTTAATTTCTTCTGTAGTAGTAAAGAAATTGAACATTTGCTTCTAGGTTATCCAACAAACTACAGCTCATTGCCAACAATATTACTTCCTTTAATTTTTAATTATTTATTTTTGGATCACTTTTCTACTATTTTTGGAACGTTCAAAATTGAACAGTTATTTTATGACCAGGGCTACTAGGACACAAATAAGTAAAAAATATCTCACAGGGTTCCCGAAATTCAGTGTTTTTTGCTATGACTCACATATCTCTATAGGTCCCCACGGCTTTTAACTGTTGCATTGCAAATAATTGACATGCAGCAGGTTTTAGTCGCAGGACATGGATAAGATTTGTATAGATACAAATAGCTATTATAGATAGCTGTGGGTTAGCCACTGGCAATTTTGCAGCAGCTGTCCTGCTGCATTTTGCCTCAGCTTCAAAAGTCTAAAACAAATATATAGATTGCTACTACAATTTAAACTTGTAGCACTAGGGGAATGCGCTGGAAAGAACGTGGCACACTCTGTGGCCTAGATTTACTATTGTGGTTGCAACTATAATAAAGCATATTGGATGAATGCATCAAACGCTCAGAAACCTCCTTGATGGTTATTTTCCAACTTTGTGTTTTTGTTTTCCAGTTCCCAAAAGTCATAACTTGTTTATTTTTCCATACAAGAGCTTATTTTTTTGCGGGACAAATTGTACTTTTTTATTGGCACCATATAATATTCCATACAATGTACTGAGACACTGGAAAAATAATCAAAATGGGTTGGAATTAAAAAAAAAAAGCACTTGTGCCATTTTCTTTCAAGTTTTATGGTGTTCACTATGCACTGAATGGCACATAACCTATATTCTGTGGGTCAGTACAAATATAGCAATAACAAATTTGTATAGTTTTTAATGTTTAAATATCTTTAAAAATTATAAACTCTGAAAAAAAATATTTCTTTGTATCACCATATTGTCACTTGCAACTTTTTTATGTTTCTGTGTAAGGGCCTTTTTGCAAGGCAAGATGTAGTTTTCATTAATACCATGTTGAGAAATGTCTAATATTTTAATCACGATTAACAAAATTTTTTTCAGGGGAGTCAAACTGAAAAAAATAGCAATTTAGCCACAATATATATTAAATTTTAACAGTTGGGAATTTTCAGGGGGATGCCTTATGTGTTTATTTTTATATATAATAAAATAATAGCCAATAATATATAGTGAAAAGGGATACGTTTATTTTTTTTTTTTTTATAGTTTGAAGAATTTTTTTTCCTCTTTTTTAAGCCCACCCCCACAGATTGCTTATACCATAGACTGCAATACTACTGTATTGCAGTCTATGGTAAAATAAGTGTATTACTGAGCCCTGCCACAGGCAGCGCTAAATAGTAATATACTATTGGCCTTCAGAAGGCACCCAGCTGCTTTGGCAACAGAACAACTACCGCAATCTCCCTACGAAGGAGATGTCCCATTACCGGAAGTAAAACTGATAGTGAAACTACCTAGATGCCGTGGATGCATCTAACCACAGCATCTGAGTGGTTAAATGCCTGTGATCAGAGACCTAGTTGTTATAGCACCACATTTATATTCCCAACATCAACTTTAATAGTGCTAAAAGTAATATGGATTTACCAGGCTAAAAATATTGATCACCTATCTTAAGGATAGGCCATTAATAACAGATTGATGGAAGTCCGACAGCTGGCTCGCTCCCCGATCAACCGTTCTCACCAGATGATATACAGGAAACAGAGCAGGACAGACCTGAAAGGGCGCTAAGCTACAGTCACTCTGTTCAGCCATTGCACAGACAATTGCGATGTCTGCTTCCTGCACATTCTGTGTACCAGCTGCTAAGAAGGGTGATTGGTAGGAGTGCTGGGTATGAAACCCCACCAATTTGATACTGATGATAAAACAGAATTTTTCACAACCATAAAAAATGTAGTTTATTCCATATAAGCTACTTTAGATGTTTAATTTACAATTATTTAGCAGTAGGTCTTTTGCATGCACAGACATGGAAAATAAGCCAATAACACTTACCTGTCAGAATTTCTTTTCGTACTTTAAATGTGTCAATAATAGGAGTAGTAATACCAGACATAGTGCCAATCATACTTCCTAAACCAAGATTAATCAGCATGAAAAAGAACATGACAGACCAAAAAGGTGAAGCTGGAAAATGAGTCATTGCTTCAGTGAATGCAATAAAAGCTAACCCAGTTCCTTGGACTGCCTGCAAATGCAAAAAAAAATTACAATTTATGTTTTTACTCAATGTATTCAGGGTGCATATTCTTTACTTCATTGACAACACATTTACAGTGGGTACGGAAAGTATTCAGACCCCTTTAAATTTTTCACTCTTTGTTTCATTGCAGCCATTTGCTAAAAGCAAAAAAAGTTCATTTTATTTCTCATTAATGTACACTCAGAACCCCATCTTGACAGAAAAAAAACAGATATGTAGATATTTTTGCAAATTTATGAAAAAAGAAAAACTGAAATATCACATGGTCATAAGTATTCAGACCCTTTGCTCAGTATTGAGTAGAAGCCCCCTTTTGAGCTAGTACAGCCATGAGTCTTCTTGGGAATGATGCAACAAGTTTTTCACATCTGGATTTGGGGATCCTCTGCCATTCTTCCTTGCAGATCCTCTCCAGTTCCGTCAGGTTGGATGGTGAACGTTGGTGCACAGCCATTTTCAGGTCTCTGCAGAGATGTTCAATTGGGTTGAGGTCAGGGCTCTGGCTGGGCCAGTCAAGAATGATCACAGAGTTGTTCCGAAGCCACTCCTTTGTTATTTTAGCTGTGTGCTTAGGGTCATTGTCTTGTTGGAAGGTGAACCTTCGGCCCAGTCTGAGGTCCAGAGCACTCTGAGAGGTTTTCTTCCAGGATATCTCTGTACTTGGCCGCATTCATCTTTCCTTCAATTGCAACCAGTCATCCTGTCCCTGCAGCTGAAAAACACCCCCATAACATGATGCTACCACCACCATGTTTCACTGCTGGGATTGTATTTGGCAGGTGATGAGCAGTGCCTGGTTTTCTCCACACATACCCCTTAGAATTAACACCAAAAAGAGAATCTTATTTCTCATAGTCTGGGAGTCCTTCATGTGTTTTTTGGCAAACTCTATGCGGGCTTTCATATGTCTTGCGCTGAAGAGAGGCTTCCTTTGGGCCACTCTGCCATAAAACCCCGACTGGTGGAGGGCTGCAGTGATAGTTGACTTTGTGGAACTTTCTCCCATCTCCCTACTGAATCTCTGGCGCTCAGCCACAGTGATCTTTCGGTTCTTCTTTACCTCTCTCACCAAGGCTCTTCTCTCATGACTGCTCAGTTTGGCTGGACGGCCAGGTCTAGGAAGAGTTCTGGTCATCCCAAACTTCTTCCATTTAAAGATTATGGAGGCCACTGTGCTCTTAGGAACCTTGAGCGCTGCAGAAATTCTTTTGTAACCTTGGCCAGATCTGTGCCTTGCCACAATTCTGTCTCTGAGCTTCTTGGGCAGTTCCTTTGACCTCAGGATTCTCATTTGCTCTGACATGCACTGTGAGCTGTGAGGTCTTATATAGACAGGTATGTGCCTTTCCTAATCAAGTCCAATCACTTTAATTAAACACAGCTGGACTCCAATGAAGGAGTAGAACCATCTCAAGGAGGATCAGAAGGAAATGGACAGCATGTGAGATAAATATGAGTGTCACAGCAAAGGGCCTGAATACTTATGACAATGTGATATTTCTGTTTTTTTTTCTGTCAAGATGAGGTGCTGAGTGTACATTAATGAGAAATAAAATGAACTTTTTTGCTTTTAGCAAATGGCTGCAATGAAACAAAGAGTGACAAATTTAAAGGGGTCTGAATACTTTCCGTACCCACTGTATTTCTTAAAGGTATTGTCTTTGAAGCCAACCATGCCCATATGTCCTAAAAGAGCATATGCATGTCACAGAGTGGATATTGTGCTTGGGCCCTGGGTTCTATGAGCCAGTGGAGTGGAGAGCTGCTACGCTAAGAAGCAACAATTCACTCTGGAGGACTGAGGTCATTTTCAATCAGTTCCAATAGGCTTCTATGTAACATAAATATGTCATATATGCCAAACTAGAGAAAGTACCCAGCATTGCAGGGGTATAAAGTGTAGGTGCAAAGATTCCCACCAAAGTGAGGAAGATTACCTGGCAGCCACCGCCCCTCTTCCAGAGTTATGATTGGTATCTTTAATATATGTTAAAAAAGCATAAAATGTAATGAGTTATCTAAATTGGTGGAAAAGAGAAATTAGGAAGTTGCCCATAGCAACCAATCTGATGACAACTATCCAAGGCCCCTTTGAAAATGAAAGTACTAATCTGATTAGTTGATATACACAACCGCGCCACACTGTACCTTCCCATGTAGGATTATGTAGTAAAGTGCACGACCTGCTACTGGCAGATGGTGGTGTAATAGCCTGCAGTAACATATATATATATTATATAATATATATTTCCTCTGGATACAATCCTCTGATAATGATTGATAACAGAGAACAACAGTGGGAGAGTGTCTAAGGGTCATGTGAGTGTTGTCCTCTTATAATGCCTCATAACAGGAAACAGTAGTGAGTGCTGCAATCATACAATGGTGTATGTCAGTGAGGCTATTAAGAATAAAGGACTTGCAAGATTCTATTGGCTAATATGGGTCACATAAGTGCTGTCCTCTGACAATGGCTGATCACAGAGAGCAAACAGTGAGTGTTGCAATTCTCTGATAATGCTGTATGTCAGTGAGGCTATTAAGAATAAAGGACCTGCAAGCTTCTATTAGCTAATACAAGTCATGTGTTGTGATATGGAAGAAGGCCCTTGATGTGAAAGTCAGTGGTGCTATGAGGTTTTTTTTTTTAAATCCAGTTCAAAATGTTCCGAAGCATCTGATTATATTCTTTGTGCAAATTGGTCTAGTTGTTTGGCCGTGCATAAAGAAGAGACAACAGAAATTTATTTTTATATTCATAAAGATAACAAAGACATTGGAGCAAATAGTGCCTTATTTATATGAAAGTAATATTTAATATAAATACCTTATCTAGTTCATCTTCTAGTAAACAGGCATCCAGGTGGAGATCTTGAAAACCATCTTCTTTCACCTTTTTAATGACCTCATACATATCTGCATAATCTGCAGTTGTCAAGTGAGAAAAGTTCACATGTTGTGGTATAAGGAAATGGCTTAGAACTCCAGAATTCAAGTAACCGAGAATTTTCTCTGCATTTCTAAGACAAAATAAAATAAATATCACATGAAACAAACAATGAGGCATTAAAGGGGGGTTTCTGGTGTTATGTAAATAAAGTTAAAGGGGTTGTTGATAGAAAACCAACCACGTTCATATACCATACTAATGCACATAGACAACATCAGTACCCCTCTATGAGGAATTATAGAGAGTTCTGTGGTGGAGGACTTGAAACATCCCTAGATTACATAAACAGCCATTCATCTGTGAAACGCAGTGGCTGCAGATTCCAATATCAAAATCAACTGTTTGCAAGGGGTATTGGGAGTGAAACTCAAGGCACACAGGACTGCATTTTGAAACGGGCTGTCTCTGATGAGGTGACTCCTTTAATCATTGTATAATGAAAGAGACACACACTGTATACTGCTGTTGAAGTGTCTGGTTGAGGGTAGGTTCATGCTGCCATAACTCAATTCTGTTTCAATGGAATAAAATTCCAACAGAATGATTGATGAAGACAGAGCACCCTCTGTATGAATCAGTCTCCATTGAGTGCAATATAAAAAACACGACAGAAGCTTCCTGTGGGTAAGACTTTCTCTTTCGTTAGAAAAGTAAACAAGACAGGAGAAAGAATTCTCAGCATTCATGGGACCAAATAAGCAAACACAGTTACGACTGTGCTTAAGCTTAAAGTAACGTACATGGCGCTATGGCTAATATAGTAACGCTTTAGTAGATGACAAAATACCTTTAAAAAAAAGAGTTGAAAGAATATTTGAACATTTTAACATTAAAATATGAAAGAGGTTTTTTTCCTAATAAATATTTATCACCAATCCACAGGATAGCTGATAAATGTGTGCTAGCCATTGATGGGTCTCAAGGTTGAGAGTGTCTGTTCCTCCTCACTGCATGTCCACAGTGAAGAGGTGGTTAAATGGAGCAGTGGTCAAGCATATGCCCTGTATGTCCATTCCAAGACTACAGGACAGACAGAAACAGCCAGCTATCTCTGAGTACAGCCATTGAGAAAAACCCTCTTTATAACAAGCTACACAATGCAGAAAAGCTGCGTTTTTGTTGCAGATTTTGATGCAGTTTTTTTTAAGCCATAGCCAAGAGTGGCTTCATAAAGAATGAGTATAATAAAGGAAGGAATAAAGGAATACTTCTCCCTTCTGTTAAATCCACTCCTGGCTTTGGCTTAAAAAATAAAGCAAAATCTGAAATGAAAAATGCAGCTTTTCCGCAAGTGACCTCAGCCTTTGCTTGTTCTATATAAGCATGACATTTTCTCTTATAAAATAAGACAAACCATCAAGCATACAGCTGGTGACACTTCATCAGCATAGAAGATTTTAAATATGTTACCATGAGATGGCACATGATGGCAGCCCAAGATAAGGCACAGATGCATGGTGTACCTTTCTTTTCATTCCTTTATCTCTTCTATCTATCAGTTGGCACACAATGAATATTTAACTGGTTTGCTCCTTTCACATTCTAATGTCAGAATCGCTGCAATGAAGCAACGGGAATGAAAAGTCCTTTTTTGTATGGAATAAACTAAAAATAGCCTAAATAACGTTTACTGGATATACTTTAAAAATCTTCCAATCTTAGTGTTAAAATCCAATATATAGAACAAGATGGAACCATTTTACCAACAAAGTAGTAAAATCTCAAAGGGCAGTATGAAAGTGGGTAATTTTCCCAGGCGTCAGATGGGTAGGTTTGGCACCGGAATAGCCCTATACACATAAAGACTCTCACCCTTACAAGGGCAGTCCCATAGCTGCTCTGAAAAAGCCCTAATGGCTCTCCTACCAACGCATTTCAACCCACATTAAGGGTGCTCCTCAGGGGATCAAAAATTGGACCAACTGATATATCTTATCACCTATTACCCCAGTAGGCAAAACTCAGCATAAATGACTAAAACAATGGATGCAATATTTAGTGCCAATTACTTACTATCTGGAGAGTACAACAGTAAATACACAGCGATTCATCAGAAGTAGCTCAACCCTGGCTTGCAGGGGAGCTATGTTTATCTCACAAGTATAAGACTTATATAAGACTCTCGGCTATGCCCCTTGATGACATCACACCGGGAGGTCCCAGTTGTGTCATCAATAGAAACAAAAACAAAAACAAAGAGGCGTAGTAAAGTATGTGCTCAAAAAGCACATGTATTGCGCCAGCTTGATCTAACAAACTGGTACTGCCGGCAATAAATCTCACTGCACTGAACTGTTACATGAGTACCTCAAGGTTTAATGGCAGGTAAATGATCAGATTAAGGAAAATACTGTATTAAGTGCTATATGAGCGCCATAGAATTATAAAACAATCTTTCAGCCACAAAATGAATTGGATACTAGAAATACACTGGTCGAATATACAATGTAGTATCATCAATGACCTCCATATGTAAATGGTTACACCAAGGGGGAAGGGGGGAATCATCCTCTTCTCCAGGGGGCCACTAGAAACATACTAGAATATAAATATAATTCAATCATGATTTAGTCCTGTATGGATATAAATTAGTGATTATGGGGGCTATATAGCAAAGCATATAGCCCTCACAATCACAAATGAATAAGTTCAATGAAGACATTAATAGATTACCCATGCTCTAGATGTAACTCCGCACAGTGTCCATAATATAGTACCAACAGACCCAAACTTTATATTGCGCCATTGACCGTGTTAGAGTATTTATTCAGATCAATCGCATCTGAATACCGCCTCATCAAGCTCAAACTATATTGTCTAAAATGTCCTTATGAGATTATATATTTGTCCCAGAACAGATAAAAAAATCTGAGTGAATAATTAGAGTAGTGGAATATATTAGATAACCCTAAATTCTTTATCCCAGAACAATAAAATGCCCATGAATCAAATCAAATTGCGGGGTCATGAGGTAGTTAAACAAGAGGCTACAGTGCTAATAAAAGACATCCACCGATGTGGGAGGAAAACCATCACAGCACCAGGAGTCACGGATCACATAAAACAACTAAAGAACAATTGTTTGTTCAAACCATTTGGATTACTAGTTTCTAGTTCAAATATTAATTTAGCGTCCCTGTGAAGAATAGCTCGGCCCCAATCTCCACCTCTTGTGTGTGGGTATACTGTATAAGGTCAATGCCCATAAATCGTATCATATATTGGTCTCCATCATGTACCTCACTGACGTGTCTCGCTATTGGGGTACTCTCTCCCCATGTTTACGTGGGTTTCTTTCCACATTCCAAAGACATACTGACAGGAAATTTAGATTGTGAGCCCTACTTGGGACAGTGACAATATATCTCTGTAAAGTTGTATTGCAAAATAGCAGCCCTTGAAAAAGATGGCTGCTTATGAAAAGATGTTTATAATAAGACAGTCCGTAAGTAACCTTATTTTGAACCCAGTACCTGTACTGAGATTTACATACCTATACAGATTAGATCAACGCTGTCTAAGGTGACATCTATATGTCTATACAGATTAGATCAGAAGAGCCACTCTGTTTGAAGTGATATTTACATGCCTATACAGATTAGATTACAGGATGCTGTTTAAGGTGATATCTATATGCACATACTAATTAGACCACAGGATGCTGTTTAAGGTGATATCTATATGTACATGCTAATTAGATCAACAATGATGTCGGAAGGGGTATTTGCATACCCATACAACTTAAACAAAAGACTCTGTTTGGGGACATATCCGTGCTAACCAGATCAACAGGATATATTTGTATGTCTATAGTAATTAGATTCTGATTAAAGCGTATATGTCACAAGACATATTCAGGTGAGAACTGGCCCCTTTCACATGAATATGATCTTGGAGATAAGTGAGGCCTTACAGATGTGTATCACTTCTGTAACCGCCCATTGTATGACATACACAAAGGGTATATGAGGAAAGATCCCTCAACATTAGTGTCACATTTCTTGAGAGCAGATCATTGGGGACGCCTACTGATGCTGCTTGCTGAGACCTGTTGCACATGGCTGAGTGATGCTTCCTACAGATACCCTTTTCAGAACTCCTCTATGCAGCTTAGCAGTGTTGAAAGTATTTGATTTGATTACCGTGCTATACATACTATATTGTAAGTGTTGATTTAATATACTTTAAGTATTTGAATATATCATAGTTTGATTGACTTTTGATATTTGATTATCTCATAGTTTGATTGACTTTGAGATTTGATTATACCTAGCTGCTATAGCAAGGGCTGATTTGAAATACTTTAAGTATTTGAATATATCATAGTTTGATTGACTTTTGATATTTGATTATCTCATAGTTTGATTGACTTTGAGATTTGATTATACCTTACTATACCTGCTGTATGGTAAGTGTTGAATACATATCATAGTTTGATTGACTTTGATATGTGATTGTACACATATACCTGCTGTATTGCAAGGTTTGATTATACCTTGATTATACCTTCTAATATCTGTTATACTTTTCTTTGTTGTAAGACCTTTTTGCTATACTTTTCCTTGTTGTAAGACCTTTTGTTATACTTTTCCTTGTTGTAAGACCTTTTTCTATCTTCTTATACTCTTCTTAATAAAATGTTAAGCTATTTGGGGATAGTCTAGTGTTTTTACTCTATAACTTTATTCTATTACACGGAATCCAAAAGAATCTGTTTCATTTGGCAATACAAAAGTGCTGTGGAATATGATGGTGCTATATAAGTAAGCAATATAAAATAAAAAAAATAATCATGTTATTTTGAAGACAGAGTGAAGCGTCATATAAAGGAAAAGTAATCCAACATTATAAATCCTTAAATATAACTAACCATAACTTGAACAAGTATTTACTTATAGATGTAAGAAAGGTAATTTTATAAGTTGCTGCCATGTGATCTGAGGTTGGGATATATACTGTAGATATGTATGGTACATACTTGTAACAAGTTTTCATTAAGTGAATAATATAGTCTAAATACTTACTGTACTACACATTTCTCATTCATCATGTTGGCTTTAAACCCAAGGACAGCAAATACCACTAAGGTGGCCAGTACAGAAGTAAAAAAGTTTATGAAAGAAACAAGAGCTGCATCAAACTGGCAGTTATTATCCTGCTTATTGTAGCTTGAAAAAGCAATGACACCACCAAAGCCAAGACCTAGAGCAAAGAACACTTGAGTCGCCGCCTCCCTCCATACTTGTGGATCCAGCATCTTCTCAACCTAGGGTAGATGATAAATAACTCAGACTCTTTCTCAGACAATTAAATCAAGTTAGCTGTGTTAATAGAAACCATAAATATTACCTTTGGAGTTAACATATGAAGGATACCATCAACAGATCCTCTTAGTAATAATCCACGGACAAGGAAGCATATCAGAACCACATAAGGAAAGAGAGAGCTGAAGTACATAACCTGCAACGAGGAACCAAATGGCATTATTAACTTGTTATTGAATAGTGAAGTACATTTCCAATGGATGTCCAGTCGTAAACTCAGACATAATGTTAAGTCAGTGCTGTTATTTTTTTCCTTGGTGTTTGCTGCTTGGCTGATTTCTAGGTCAGTTCCATTACAGCAGTGCTATAATCTGTGACTACAGTTTAGTTATATTGTGAGGTAGTCTAAGACACACCTTCTGTCTCATCACTGATTCTGGCTGCTGCTCATTTCCTCCTTCCTGTAGCTCTGTCTCTTCAGATAAGAAAACAGGAACATATGGGGCAGTGGCGTAACTAGGAATGGCTTGGTCCCAAGGCAAACATTTGACATGGGGCCCCCCAACCACCCCCCCCGCACAAACTGCATTCCTGCACACACTACTATGCGCCATAGTGGCCCCTGCACACACTATTATGCCATATAGTGGCCTCTGCACACAGTATTATGCCCCAAAGTGGACCACCCATGAACGATTATTATACTCTGGGTCTTTTCAGACCCCAGAGTATAATTAAGACCCAGGGTAGGATACAAACAAAACACAATGCTACTTACTTCTCCCTGGCTCTGATGCACTCCAGTGCACTACTTCGGCCATCTTCAATGTTGTACCGGATCTCGTCTGAGTCAGGCCGGCGTACGCATAATGACATTGGCTGACGTCTGGGACGTCACCAAACAGGCCCGAAGCCTGCGGGGTCTAAAAAGACCCCGGAGTATAACGATAGCAGAGTTTGTGGGGTTCGTGGTAGCGGCTGCCACAGGGCTACGGGCCCTATAATGTCCCGCCCCCGCTGCCCCGGTATTTACGCCCCTGATATGGGGGTAATATGAGACCCCATAAAAGTATGTGAAAGCCCTATTATGACAAAGTCTAACTTATATGTTGTATGGAGCTGTAATATGGCCATCTACATTAGGCTTGAACGGAGGGAGGTTGTAGCATAACTTCAAGAATCATACTACGACCAAGAAAAGTGTTTTGCTCATATGAACGTCATATTTTATTTGTTATTTTCTACTCTGCACTAAAATGTTCCCTGAGATTATTTTACATAATAACAGCATAAAAAATTATTCAGCAAAATATTAGCAATACACTTGTTTTTACTACAATGCATGTGTACAGTACAGTTTTACACTAGGTTGGCGTAATTTTTACTGATTAAATATATCCTCATTTTCCATCTATATTTGCTGTGTCTGTTGCAACAGATGAAAATTAATGACAGCTTTAAATATATTTTAAGAAATAAATCCCCATACAGTTGTGGATGTGCGAAGACTTATGGAGACCTGCCATGACAGCTGTGAGAGTTAATGTTATACCACTAGAAAACAAAGTAACTAAACAGCATCCTGCAATTGTGTTCAAGGGGCTACTGGTAGGTTGACAAATGGAGCCCCCTCCTTTTGCTTTTATCCCTCTGCTGATCCATGTAAAGACCCATGTAATGATCTACCTAAAGTGATACATTACTATATTGTCAGGTGGGAAAGGGTTAGGAACCAATGTATTTATAGAGGCTGACCAGTGGCGTAGCTAGAAGCTCCTGGGCCCCAATGCAAAACCTCTAACAGGACCCCCATTTTACCATGTGCTATGTATAACACTAGTGTTTTATCATGCTATACTGTAATAAGGTGTTTGGTTGACGATTTTCCCAAAAGTGTTGTGAACTGCACATATATGACACTTACTCATATAACGTTGTAAATTAAATCAATGGTAATGTCTTTATATGTGAAGTCCCAACACCTTTTTTATTACAGTCACTTCACTGATAGAATGGTGATCTGGTCTTGAACATGGCCACTGATAGAGGGAGGCATTAACAAATCTTTCTAATGGCAGCCTTCATTGATTAAAAGGAGTTTTCTGGGGGTTTGATATTAATGACATATTTTTAGGATAGGTCATCAACACTAGATCGGTGATTGATACCTAGCACCCCGCCGATCAGCTGTTTACAGAGCCCTTCACAGTCTGTGATGTCAAGTTCATCTGTGACACACGGTGTGCATATTTTAAAGCAAATGAGGATATTAAAACATAACTTTTCATTTTTAATGTAAAAAATCAAGCCCACTAATGACAAAAAAATAACTGAAAAGATATCTCAATAAATATCAAACATGTAAAAATATTACAACCATTTTCCCGGCGTCCATAAAGAAATTTCAAGGGCACCACTTAGGGATTCTCCAAGTTTAAGCCAGTCTGTGACAATATCAATCCCTTTGTGGTCCCAAGTGCTGTCCCTGTTAATGCCCTAATGTACACAAATACTCCATTCCGAAGCGTTTCTTGCCCATTTAATAAAACAGGCATTCATCAGGGGATCAGTTCAATCAGTTGTCCCAGGATTCAGTAGAATACCATTGCATCAAAGTAATGGTAGCTCACCCCTGTCTAGGGGAGCCTGGACATCAGCACTGTGGTGAGACGCCGAAGTTATGTTTTAATATGATCCTCATTTGCTTTAATATATGGTCTAATTAGTCTTATTAGGACCTCAACATTGGCACTATCTGTATAATTTGTGACATGGCCTGTAGCTCAACACCACACACAGCCTCAACACAATGTATGATGTTTTGTGTGGTATTCAATGAAGAGTGTTGTTCCAAGGACACTTCAGCAATATCACGATACTGACCAAGGGAAAGGGACTTCACATATGAAGGCATCAGCGTTAATTCCCTTATAACATTACATCAGCAAGTAATTTATAGTGCTTTTTAGCACATTTCTGACAGATTCACATATATATCTTTGGAATTTTGTATCTTTTATATAACCTCCATAGTTTAAGTATATACATTAAGAGTTAACATGCAACTTTCCTATTTCAAGTGATTTCTTAGACAGGGTTCACACTACCGTTGATGTCCGTTATGATAGTGTCCGTTAAAAAAACTCAAAACGGACACCTATCATAACAGACAATAACGAACACTAACTGACGTTAATGTGTCCGTTTTTTTAACTGATCCATTTAATGGATCAGCTAAAAAAATGGACACATTATTGTCCGTTAGTGTCTGTGTTTTTACTTTCCGTTTTATTTTTTTTTTGCTTTTTTGGTTTCTGCTTTCTGAGCATGTGCATAACAAAAACGGATAGTAATAACAGACATTATAACGGACAGTAACGGACACCCATCCGTTACTGTCCATTACCCATAGATTTTAATGTTAAAAAATAACGAACACTTGCTGTTCATAATGAAACCCTTTTTTTTAACGGACACAAAAGTCCTGCATGTAGGATTTTTTGTTTGCAATTGGGTGTAAACGGACACTAACGGTCACTAATGTACACAAGATAAAATCATTGAAATGAATGGAAATTTTAACGGATTTGTGATGGTTCAGCTAGTGTCTATTGCTAAAATCTTGTAACAGACAATAGCAACGGACACTACTGACGGTCACCAATGGTAGTGTGAACGCCCCCTTAAGTTCTTAGGATTATTGCAGTCATATTTTGAAATTTTGTGGTAAGGTACCTTTAGTCATTTTTAATGAAATAATGTTATGTTAATTTTGAAGTTTCTAACATATGTAATTTTTTTCTTCCAAGTGCTTGTGACTACAGTATTAGTACATATAAGTATGAAGGTGTATCAGTATGTTGTTACAGTATGTTTTCACTGCATATTGCTATGGTCTGTGAACTTTTCAATGATCGCTCAATAAAATACACATATCAAGCAAGAACTTTGGTGTATGTCTCTAAATGAATAGAGTACCAACGTTTCACTCTAACTTTTAACTTTAGTATTTCAATCTAAGATTGCAAAGAAGAATTTTTTTTTTTTTTTTACAAAGATTTTACCCACTGACTTCAAAAAGAGATCTTGGCACCCTTGTTGAAGTGAAAGCAGTGATTTCTCAAAAATATCCCCCTTTTAAATAGTCAATATGGCCTTACTTTGCCAGCACCTGGATTGCCTCACCTTGCCTGATGACTGTATGCCTTTTATCATAGCCATTCCGACAATACACCATGCAGAAAACAGACATATGGTCATTTTCCAGTTAAGACCTCCCCCCTGCGATATTGAGCTTGAAATATCTAGAGTTTCCCGATACCAGAAGTATGTTGTAGCTGAGCTTTTGTCACATTCTGCTTCCACTACTGTAAAACATAACAATAGTTGGTTTCATTATTTGATTTAGTAACATAAGCAGATCTTCTAGACACTTTCTGAGTACATTCATACAGCAGAATGTGAGTCAGATCCTGTGCTGTGAGGTCAGGGAAGTCTTTCCTAATCCTACAGGATAGAATCTGATCTCTTGGCATTAAATAAATGGCTCATACACAAAACCCTAATATGGGAATGCATCTGAGCTTGTTCACACTTAGGTTAATGAGTCAAGAACCTTGTCAAAAACCCATCACACTTCCTTCTAATAGAAAACAGTCTTTAGGCTAAGGCCCCACACTGCAGAAAAAAGCTGCTTTTTTGTTGCAGATTTTGCTACATTTTTCTTATCCAATAGCAGGACTGAATTTGGAAGAAAGGAGATGTATAAGTACTTCCTATATATTTCCCATTCCTGTTGAAGCCATCTTTGGCTCTGGTTCAAAACAACAAAAAAAAGCATATTGTCCACTATGTGGGGCCTCAGCCTTAAAGTCTCCACTAACAATACTGTACACCTGCACTCAAAGCAGTATGTAGAGCTGTAGCATGTGCCAAAGGGGTATGGTCACTTCAAATGGCTGTATCTTCAGTTTTATACAGCCTAAAATATTTCTGGTATCACATAAAAGCTGAGATTGCAGCTCTAACTATAATAAAAATGGAGATTTCACTAGTTAAAAACACAGGTATGTAATTTTTATGACCAGGATGAACTGCTGCATATAATGCTCAAATTCCTGGCTGTGTTTCTATCTAGTGATATCTCAAGTTATTTTATAGCTAGTACTGCAGCCTTAGCAGCATACAGTGGGGAAAAAAAAGTATTTAGTCAGCCACCAATTGTGCAAGTTCTCCCACTTAAAAAGATGAGGCCAGCCTGTAATTGTCATCATAGGTAGACCTCAACTATGAGAGACAAAATGAGAAAATATATCTAGAAAATTACATTGCCTGATTTTTTAAGAATTTATTTGCAAATTATGGTGGAACTCTGAGAATTTTTCTTGGTTGTATAAAACCGCAGATAAAGCCATTTGAAGCGATCATTCCGCCTTTCAGAAAAATGGGCTATCAATAAAGAAATATGGCAAATGAGTGTGTCATATATCTGGCATCTATCTATATAAATCATTGACACATCAAAAAATCATAATAAAAAGGTATACATTTATTAGAACATGTATTAAGAACAACAAATAATGGCAGGAGAGTGTAAATCACATAAATAGTGCAACAAACACTCAAGGCCAATATAAAGACATATAAATCAGGTAAGAATAGTAAGCCAATAATGATGCATTATCCATGTGAATACAAATAAAGTGACCAGTGCACATACATAAAGTAATCGAGCATGGAATACTAACTATACCTGAATGGAAACAATGCATATGACCCTAAGTGAAGATGCCAATAAAAAAAATGTACTAAAAAAAATGTACGTATTTCCCTGGTAACAGCTCAATTAGAGGGTCGCTAGGGAGAATTTTAGTGTCTGTTTTCTATAAAGAAAGTTAGTAGGAAGTTACATAGGTTAAAATGATTATAAAATGTTCACCAAATAACCTGCGACACAACAGCAAAAAATAAATAAAATCAGAGTTACATTTTAAAATGAACCTGTCACACTGAACATATACAGTGGGGAAAAAAGTATTTAGTCAGCCACCAATTGTGCAAGTTCTCCCACTTAAAAAGATGAGAGAGGCCTGTAATTGTCATCATAGGTAGACCTCAACTATGAGAGAAAAAATGAGAAAACAAATCCAGAAAAATCACATTGTCTGATTTTTAAAGAATTTATTTGCAAATTATGGTGGAAAATAAGTATTTGGTCACCTACAAACAAGCAAGATTTCTGGCTCTCACAGACCTGTAACTTCTTTTTTAAGAGGCTCCTCTGTCCTCCACTCATTACCTGTAGTAATGGCACCTGTTTGACATTGTTATCAGTATAAAAGACACCTGTCCACAATCTCAAACAGTCACACTCCAAACTCCACTATGGTGAAGACCAAAGAGCTGTGGAAGGTCACCAGAAACAAAATTGTAGACCTGCACCAGGCTGGGAAGACTGAATCTGCAATAGGCAAGCAGCTTGATGTGAAGAAATCAACTGTGGCAGCAAAAATTAGAAAATGGAAGACATACAAGATCACTGATAATCTCCCTCGATCAGGGGCTCCACGCAAGATCTTACCCCGTGGGGTCAAGTTTGCTAGAGAGCATTTGGATGTTCCAGAAGAGTATTGGGAGAATGTCATATGGTCAGATGAAACCAAAGTAGAACTTTTCAACCCCATACAAAACCTTTGGAGGGAGGTGAAAGTCCATGTTGCCCAGCGACAGCCCCAAAACATCACTGCTCTAGAGGAGACCTGCATGGAGGAATGGGCCAACATACCAGCAACAGTGTATGCCAACCTTGTGAATGACGTTTGACCTCTGTCATTGCCAACAAAAGATATATAACAAAGTATTGAGATGAACTTTTGTTATTGACCAAATACTTATTTTCCACCATAATTTGCAAATAAATTCTTTAAAAATCAGACAATGTGATTTTCTGGATTTGTTTTCTCATTTTGTCTCTCATAGTTGAGGTCTACCTATGACGTCAATTACAGGCCTCTCTCATCTTTTTAAGTGGGAGAACTTGTACATTTGGTGGCTGAATAAATACTTTTTTTTCCACACTGTAGCTTGATATACAGTTTGTGTGAAAATATCTAGTACATCTTGTAATTTACTGACTTAACTCTCATTCTGGGCTTAGGAGTCCAGTGGATGCTATGTAGGCAGAAATGAATATTAATCCCTGAGTAGGACCACCCCCTACACCAGAATGAGCAGGGATTTACTATAGATCAATAAATTACAAATTATACCAGATATTTTGCACACAAAACTGAAATATAAATTAATCTTCTCATCTCCTTCTGCTGATAACATCCCTCTCAAGGGTCAAATGTGATATCAAAATATGATATGCAAAAAATATCTTAATTTGAAAGTTTTAAAGAGCTTTACCATTGAGCCAATGATAAATAATAATGCAGTTAAAGTCTTCTAATTAAACTTACAGATTACAGAGCCATTTTTCACACTTGGACATTCACTCCAAGGCAGAGGATACTGGAAGGACTGAAAGAAATAGAATATGCTCCATCCAATGATAACATTATAGTAAAGCCCAACAAAGAAGCAGACCTAAGGAAAATGTTAAAGAATTCTTATTAAATCCAAATCATTGAAGCATTGGTCTGCCATGTCTAACGGCATGGCAGTATTTACTTCTGCTTCCAATTTACATTGTGTAACTACTGTAATGAATATATGGAACTGTTCAGCAACTGAAAAAAATCTAGTTTACCTCTTAAAGGACAGGCAATTTCTACTTTCTCCAATTTACTTAAAGAAAACCTTTCACCACCTCCAACAAGTTCAGTTTTATACCATTTAATAGGTGGCGATCCACTAATTTTGGTAGAGTTGGAATTTTTTTTTCTCTAGCCCTGAGCAATGCTGTTAGTTTTGGTGCTTCATATACCATATAGGCTCTTTAGTGTAAGAAGGGCGGTGTCAGGCAGGACAGGCAATGGGTGTGATTCTGAGCTCTGACACTGGCTGCCTCTGATTGGAGATCTTATTCACACAATCATAGCACATCCGCAACAAAACTAACTGCACTTGTTGCTCGGGAATAGTGAGGACTAGAGAGAAAATTCCAACTGCACAGGAATCAGTGGAGCAGCCCCTAGAATTTAAATTGGTGGATGGGGTGAAAGGTCCTCTTTAAAAGAAATAAAACAATCCATGCGGACATCTCTTTATTTAAGATTTTCAAAGTGCAGATAGAAGTTTCTAAAGAGGTGATTGAGGTAAACTGCCTGTAACCATGAACCCCCCTTCCTTATTACAAGATATAAGTTTCAACTGGACAACAATTGTTCCAGTGAAGCCAAATGTGACCGGTTATATAAATGTTAATATAATTCTGTATATTTTACAACTGTTTTATTTTGCAGCTGATGTGCCCTTTTAACTGTGTACTAGTGATTATGCTATATGTATAATAATAATCAGCTCAAGGGTTGCACGAGTTTCTGGTCACTTGCAGTGAACACTGGAGCATGGCTTCACACAAGCTCTGTCGTGGGTGGGATCAGAGTGTGCCCTTAATAAAACCATTGTGCAGTGTTCCCTCCTAGACAGACTGTTCAGTTGCCTATAGGAACAGTCAAACTTTCTGCTTTTAATAGATTCTGTAACTGCCAAGTCTTGTACCCGAATTTTACCTGTAACCACCTTGCCTTGTACTGTAACCATTGATCCTTGCTCTTTGCGTGGGAGTTAGGTTGTAGGTGAAAGTTATAGATATGTGTCTGCCTTACTATTGCACCATTCTAGAGAGGGGTTTCAAAAAAATGGTTGAGGGCCACAAACAGAACTGTCTTGCAAGTTGCTCTTTTCAACTACTTTCTTAAGAGTTACCCAATGTTTGAGACAAGCCTATGATCCAAAATCACCTTATGCATGTGTCGATTTTACACACAGGCTGTTTTTCATTACTTTTTATGTTAATATTTTTTTTTTACAGTTTTACTGTGTTATATTGGAGAAGAACTAAAAAACATTCGGACAAATTCATGATACTGTCTAAAAGAATAAGTGTCTTTTCTGTCCACTGAAACCAATCACAGCTCAAATTTTATATCATATAGTGCACTTGCGATTGGTTGCTATGGGCAACAAAGACAGAAAAAGACAAAGTCTACGTCACCATTTTCATTTATGAGTTATTTTATACATTTACAAATCCACATTTGCAAATCCCTATTTTGTTTATACTACACGTGGACAAAATTGTTGGTACCCCTCGTTTAATGAAAGTCACAGAAATAACTTGAATCTGACAAAAGTAATAATATATAAAACATGTTGACAAGCCACAAAGCTTCTGGGAGAATGTCCTATGGACAGATGAGACAAAAATCAAAATTTTTGGCAAGGCACATCAGCTCTATGTTCACAGACGGAAAAATGAAGCATATCATGAAAAGAACACTGTCCCTACTGTGAAACATGGAGGAGGCTCTGTTGTGTTCTGGGGCTGCTTTGCTGCATCTGGCACAGGGTGTCTTGAATCTGTGCAGGGTATAATGAAATCTCAAGACTATCAAGGGATTCCCAGTGTCAGAAAGCTTGGTCTCAGTCACAGGTCATAGGTCTTGCAACAGGATAATGACCCAAAACACAGAGGAAAACATTGGACTATTCTGAAGTGGCCCTCTATGGTCCCTGACCTAAATCCTATTGAGCATCTTTGGAAGGAGCTGAAACATGCTGGAAAAGGAACCCTTCAAACCCGAGACAACTGGAGCAGTTTGCTCATGAGGAGTGGGCCAAAATACCTGTTGAAAGGTGCAGAAGTCTCATTGACAGTTACAGGAATCGTTTGATTGCAGTGATTGCCTCAAAAGGTTTTGCAACAAAATATTAAGTTAAGGGTACCATCATTTCTGTCCAGGCCTATTTCATGAGTTTTCTTTTTAAAAACAATTCTGTTGAAGCATGGTTGAAAAGCAATGTCTGACTTTCATTTGTTCATTTTCATAGAATTTTGATATATTATTACTTTTG